>CM076683.1:124194330-125394330 GCA_038501925.1 Xenopus petersii
ATATATATATATATATATATATATATGTTTTCTCCGTCCATCTAAGACTCTGGCAAGTTCTAGAATCCATCGTTGATTAACACGAGACCCAAGGAGAGAAGGCTGGTCCCCCAGAGCCTCAATTAATTGGAGCAGATGTAATTAACTGGGGCCATTCCCCAAAGAGAATAGACACATTCTATGAAAAAAAAAAGTGCAGGATCATTTATCAGGTCTGATATCCGCACTCCAGAAACCCCCCTAGAAATTTGCTGAATAGGCTCCCGAATAGCGAGCGCCAGTACCTGAGTAATAACAGAGAGTAGGAATGAAGTGTCAGTATAAATAATGAGAGAAAGATACACATGATTTCCTGCAGGGAATCCAGCTCGCTCGCTAATGGTACCTCCAACAATTTCAATTTCCCAAAATCTATTTCCGACAACAGGGAAAGATATATGGTCCGGAGGAAGATGAACTATTAGGGACCATTAATATATTTTAGAGGATCTTTTAATGATATGGGTTTTGGTTGTGAAGGCCCCCCTTAATCCAAATGAAAATACATCCATTGCATCCAGTGAAGGAAACATACACTAGACTGAATGTGATACAATGGAGGGAGGTAATGTTTAGTAACCCACAGCCACCAATCAACCGCTTGCTGCCTGCTGATTGGTTGCTAGATCTGCAAGCTTTGCATTTACTCTGCCTACCGCGTTATTAAGGATGTCTTATGGTGAGTTTACTTACCCGATCATCATAGAGGCAGGTGTTATATTGTGCATATGATCTGCATTTATACGAATGGCTGGGAATTAGAGTCCCAGCCATTTTTTATTTATTTTAAGTTATTTAGCTTTCATTTAGCAGCTCTCCAGTTTGCAATTATCGCAATGTGTTTCCTAAAATCCATATTACCCTAGAAAACATGCACTGACAAAGAGACTGGGATATGAATAGATTAGAGAGAATGAGTACTAAAAAGTAGCAATTTGTAGCCTAAGGGTCAGGTGACACTGGGCGTTTTCGGGAGATTTGGTCGCCTGTCGACTAATACTTCATTTTTGCAGCGACCAATCTCCCCAAATGTCTTCCCTCACTCTGCGCCGGCTAAAATTAAAAAAAAAAAAAAAACGCCGGCGCTGAAGTTGCCTCACGAGGAAACTTTGGGTGACTTAGGAAAACAAATCGCCGCGTGGGATTAGCACCGGAATTTTTTTATTTTAGCCAGCGCAGAGTGAGGGAAGACGTTTGGGGAGACGAGGCGATTAGTCGCCAGGCCACCAAATCTCCCCAAAACGCCCAGTGTGGCCTGACCCTTACAGAGAATTTGTTCTTTAGATGGGGTCAGTGACTCCCATTTGAATGCTGGAAAGAGTTAGAAGAAGGCAGATAATTAAAAACTATAAAAAAAAAAAAAAGACAAAATGAGGTCCAATTGAAAGTTCCTTAGAACTGGCCATTCATAACATACAAAAAGTTATCTTAAAGGGGAACCACCTCACATTAGTAAATTACAGGCACTCCTGCCCTAGTGTATGTCTTGCCTCTGCAGCATCCTTGTTGTACAAAAAACATTGCAATACAGCTATGGGACCTATTGTCCATAATGCTCAGGACCTGGGGTTTTCCGAATAAGGGATCTTTCCAAAATTTGGATTTCTGATAAAAAATCATTTAAACAATAAATAAACCCAGTAGGATTTTTTTGAGTCCAATAAGGATTAATTGCATTTTAGTTGGGATCAAGTACAAATTACTGTTTTATTATTACAGAGAAAAAGGAAATCATGTTTAAAAATGCAAATTATTTGATTATAAATTAACTGTAGTTGAGAAGACCTTCCCATACTTTGGAGCTTTCTGGATGACTTATCCCATACCCATGTTATTATTGCTTTTAGACAGTATGTTTTATATGTACAGGACCTGGATTTTTTCAGATTTTTTCAGATAATGGATTTATCCGTAATTTCGATCTTCATTCCTTAAAGGGATACTGTCATGGGAAAATTTTTTTTTTTCAAAATGAATCAGTTAATAGTGCTGCTCCAGCGGAATTCTGCACTGAAATCCATTTCTCAAAAGAGCAAACAGATTTTTTTATATTCAATTTTGAAATCTGACATGGGGCTAGACATTCTGTCTATTTCCCAGCTGCCCCAAGTCATGTGACTTGTGTTCTGAAAAACTTCAATCACTCTTTACTGCTGTACTGCAAGTTGGAGTGATATCACCCCCCTCCCTTTTCTCCCCCAGCAGCCAAACAAAAGAAAAATGGGAAGGTAACCAGATAACAGCTCCCTAACACAAGATAACAGCTGCCTGGATCTAAGAACAACATTCAATAGTAAAAACCCATGTCCCACTGAGACACATTCAGTTACATTGAGAAGGAAAAACAGCAGCCTGCCAGAAAGCATTTCTCTCTTAACATGCAGGCACAAGTCACATGACCAGGGGCAGCTGGGAAATTGACAAAATATCTAGCCCCATGTCAGATTTCAAAACTGAATATAAAAAAATATGTTTGCTCTTTTGAGAAATGGATTAAAGTGCAGAATTCTGCTGGAGCAGCACTATTAACTGATTAATTTTGAAAAAAACATTTTTTCCCATGACAGTATCCCTTTAAGTCTACTAGAAAGTCATGTAAACATTAAATAAACCCAATAGGCTGGTTTTGCTTCCAATAAGGATTAATTATATCTTAGTTGGGATCAAGTACAAACTACTGTTTTATTATTACAGAGAAAAAGGAAATTATTTATAAAAAATTGGAATATTTTGATCAAATGGCATCTATGGGAGACTGCCTTTCTGGATATTCTGGACAAAGGGTTTCCAGGTAATGGGTCCCATACCCTTACAGCATGCAGGAAATCAATCATCCGCACTTTCGAGAAACTCCCTGATATTTTACCTTGTGTTGTAAGGGAAAAGTTCTTTCATTGGCTTGTACTGTGGCATTGTAATGTCTTTGGGTTTTTATTTTAGAGGATTTATGTAAAGTTGCATGAAATTAAAAAAAAATAATAATAATTTAGGGCAGGCATTCCCTTTGAACATCACGCTTCTATATAAGCCGTAAAATGCATATCATTTTGTGTGTATACCAATTATAGCGATGGTGGTGTGGTCATGTTACCAGAAGTATATATGTATATAGTGTGTAGCAACAAGAGTGTGATGGACCAACTGTCTGATCATTATAGGGGCCTATTTGGACCTATCAGAAAGGAGCCACACCAGTGGTATGATGCAGTCCTTTTGCAACCTGCTCAACAGATATCTGGCCAATCCCTGACCAGTTATCCATCAGCAGGCTGTGATTGTGGCTTGGCCTATCGGCTTTATGATTTCCATTGTTTGCTTTGCTATGGGAGTACCTGACCAAGGGCTGAACCTGCCTCTGGTTTCTAGTGATCCAGCATAATTCTGTGTGTGGGCAAAACTGATTGGTGCTGCCTGATTACCTGCTTGTTAGGTTTAATTGTAAAAAATGATTGTTTTGGCCTTAAAGGGATACTGTCATATAAAAAAAAAAAAATTTCCCCAAAATGCATCAGTTTTGAAATCCATTTCTCAAAAGAGTAAACAATTTTTTTATATTTAATTTTGAAATCTGACATGGGGCTAGACATATTGTCAGTTTCCCAGCTGCCCCCAGTCATGTAAATTGTGCGCTGATAAACTTCAGTCACTCTTTACTGCTGTACTGCAAGTTGGAGTGATATCACCCCCTCCCTTTCCTCCCCAGCAGTCTAACAACAGAACAATGGGAAGGTAACCAGATAACAGCTCCCTAACACAAGATAACAGCTGCCTGGTAGATATAGGAACAGCACTCAATAGTAAAATCCAGGTCCCACTGACACATTCAGTTACATTGAGTAGGAGAAACAACAGCCTGCCAGAAAGCAGTTCCATCCTAAAGTGCTGGCTCTTTCTGAAAGCACATGACCAGGCAAATTGATCGGAGATGCACCTACACAATATATATTACAACTAAAAATAAATTACACTTGTTGGTTCAGGAATTCAATTTTATATTGTAGAGTGAATTATTTGCAGGGTAAACAGTGTAATTTAGAAATAAAACCGACATTATAAAAATCATGACAGAATCCCTTTAAGCTGGCCATAGATTCAAAGTCGAAGTCGTTTCATATGATTTTCGGTCAGTGTGTGGATCGCCCCAACGTTTTTTGTACCATGGAGATCGGTCGTTTAGTCAATGGGACAGGATAGAAGAATTCTGTATGATAATGATAATATGTCTGCATGTATTGCTGATCTGACAATATCAACTGGTGACTGTCACTGCTATTTGTCGGACGTAACTTTCAAACGATTGCTGACTGTGAATGGGCAGAACATCGCCTGATTTGTTCTTTTTACTATTTCTGAATGGTTAGTTCCAGGTCTGGAGATTGGACAGCACAATCATTTGTTGGACATAAGGATATATCTGCACTTCTATGCTTGGTTTGTTCACCTTCCAAATACTTTTTTCAGATCAGTTGTTTTCACATTGTTCCCCATAAATAGACTTTTTTCAATTACTTTCCATGATTTATTTTTTTACTGTTTTTCCAAAATCTAAGTATAAAGTTGGATGTTCGTGTCTCTGGTGTTTGAGTCTGGCAGCTCAGTAATTCAAGTACTGATTCTGAACTATTACAATTTTGCAACATTTAGGGGCAGATTTACATAGGGTCGAATATTGAGGGTTAATTAACCCTCGATATTCGACTGCTGAATCTAAATCCTTCGAATATCGAATGGTAGAATATTCGAACGATTTTTAGTTCGAATCGTTAGATTCGAAGGTCGAAGGTTCACTCGAGCTAAGAAAATGGGCCCCTTAGTTGATCCATTTTTCAGCAGCATCTCTGTAGTATTAGCAACTATTGTATCTAATCTAACAGCTGCCTGTAATGAAACTCAGAGATTCTGCTCAGTAGGGACAAAGAAATGTATCAACTAAATGTATCAATTTAGAACAGTTTACAGGGTCGGCGACCCCTCCCCCTCCCAGAGCTGCCTTAGAAGGTGAAAAATTACACTTCACACTTCAATATTAGAAAAACTGTGACACATAGAAAATAGAAAGTAACTGTGATCTAGCTGAAAATAACTAGTTGTTTAAAGGGGAACAACCCCTTTAAGGCCATAGATTCCAGGAGATTTGATAGTTGCACAGGTTTGATTTGCTAAGAAATCTGGAACTAGTGTTCGGCAGACGAAGCTCATGCTGAGGGAGCCTAGGAGATTTGTTGCCTCAGTGGTGCTGTGGGGAGGGGGGGCATGGATATTCAGGGTTTGCCTTGATCACCATTGTAATGTAAGGAAAAAGCATCTTTCAGATATGGGTGCACTCTGGTCTTTGGCACCCTGTGCTTCCAATTATCTTCAATAGACTGTCTAGTGTATGGGCGTATGTATGATAGTCGCTTCTTTTAACCATTGCCCCTACTATCTGTCATGTATACTTATATAGTATAATTGCCGAACCCTACCCGCTCTTCAGAGTTTTGATTGCCGAGTGCACTTGTACATACATTTGACATTTGAGGTTTTGTGTCTCGGTGCTGAATCATCTGTTGTCAGCGTAAGACAAACTGTGTTGCACTCATGTTGCATTGATGCCATTCCATTTCTTTAGCTTTCACACCACTAAAAAAAAACAAAAACCTGTATAATTAGCCAAGAAACAGGCTTTCTGCGGTGTGTTTTTATCCCCCCCACCCCCACCCCTCCGTCTGCCAGCCCATGCGCTGCACTTAAATGTTATTAATTGGGAAGGCCACCCATGTTGTATTGCCAGGGAGAGAATATCCATTGATTTTTATATCTGCTCTCATAGTTGATTTATATCATTGAAGCTGAGCTGGGAAGGCTACTGCAGAACTCAGATTTGCTGAGTGTGATCATAGCCATCAGGATCTTGATATACGGCTCCTTCTGCGTGCCGGGGCTCTTAACTGACTTAGTACCGGCAGATGTGCTAGAAGACATTGGGGCTCATTTATCAACACTGGGCAAATTTGCCCATGGGTAGTTACCTATAGCAACCAATCAGGGATTAGCTTTTTAAAGCCATCTGCATGAAGAACAATGAATGCAACAATCAGATTAGTTGCCATCCGTTACTGCCTATCAGCAAATTTGCCCAGTGTTGCTAAATGACCCCCACTGTGCGATGGCTGAATATTCTTCTTGTCCTCATTTTCTAGTCTATGTCAAGAGTGATTCCTATTGCTCCTTTAGGGATGTAACCATATATGGATATGATTATGAAGCCAGTAATATTTTAGGGGATGACCCTAAAATATTTTACTAGTTATGCCAGTGATACCCCCCCCCATCACCCTCCATTGCATTGGACTGCCCTTCCAAGGAATCACTGCTGTTAATAAAGGGCATCTGACCATTAGCCCTAGCCCTAGACTCTCTATATTCGATCAGAACAAGCACTTGTATTAATGCATATACTGCCTCTTCCATGCATAAATAAAATGGGTGATTAGCAACTCAGGGCAAGTCATGACAAAAAAAGTATTTTTTTATTCCATAGGAAAAAGTGAGTGCAAAACGTAAAATGTTGCCCCAAAAACTACCAGACTTCCTAGATTCCTAATGAAATGTAATGGCACTTTTTGGAAGCCGTGCTAGACTGCTCCACTCGCCCCCCCAGTGCATCATTTCATAGGAAAAGGGCAGCTTTCCTCAACTCTCGCTTACGTATTTATTCTTCCTAACTGTTTTTGAAAATTGTGGAGGATTTAAAAGCATCACTCGTACATGGGGAGATACAGGGATGAATCCTCCCAGGCTGTCATCTCATCTGCCGGCGGCGAATTTTTGGCAAAATGGGTCAAATTCGCCCATCCCTATTTATGATCGTACGGGTATAGGATCTGTTATCCAGAAAGTTCACAATTGCAGGATGGACCTTTACCATAGACTCCATTTTAAATAAATAATTCAAAATGCAATAACTCAAAACGTATTTCCTTTTTTTCCTGTAATAAAACATTACCTTGTACTTGATTCTAACTATGATATAACTGATCTTTATTGGTGGGATAACAATACTATTAGGTTTATTTAATGTTGAAATCATTTTTCGAAGACTTGGGGTGTGGAGTTCCAAATTACAGAAAGACCCCTTATACGGAAAACCTCAAGTCGCAAGTATTCTGGATAATGGGTTCCATACTGTACATCAGGGGTCCCCAACCTTTTTTTACCTATGAGCATCATTCAAATGTAAAAAGAGTTGGGGAGCAACACAAGAATGAAAAATATCCCTTGGGGTGCCAAATAAGGGCTGTGATTGGCTATTGGGTAGCCTCTATGTGGACTGACTGCCTATAGGAGGCTCTACTTGGCACTATACTTAGTTTTTATGCAATTGAAACTTGCTTTCAAGCCTGGAATTCAAAAATAAGCACCTGCTTTAAGGATCCTGAGAGCAACATTCAAGCTACTGGTTGGGGATCACTGCTGTACATGATGGCAGCTAAACGCAGTGGGGGAGGTGTCTCTCTTTGGGGGTGTATGGGTACAATGTCTCTTGCCATAGAGCCCCATGCTGATTCTGGTCCTTTCAATAATTTTACAAAATTAAATTTCTTTGATTTTACATTTTCCTTGATTTTACACCATTTTGTTCTGGTCCCCTGAAAAACATAAAATAGGGGTTCTACTGTAAAACAGAGTCCTTTGGTATAACATAAGACCTTTGCTATCATATAAATGTGCTCTAGCACATTAAATACCTCTTTGCTTACTCAGGGCTAGTGGGCGGTAGTGATACAGTGTAATCGGGTGCACAGGGTGCTAAACCACAGCAGGACAGTCTCAGCGATATAATTTGCTCCATCTATTGGTTTTAAAGAAATAAATATATGAGATGAGGCCCTTCAGCTAATTATTATGAACTTACCCATTTGCCTTGGAGTTGAGCTTTAGCAACGACTGAAGGATCCAAAGTTGAGTTACAGCTGTTACCATATTGCTTTCCTGCCTTGAATATTGTGCACCCCACTATGCACAGTGGTCCCCTCTTTGCACCCCTTTATGCACAGGGGCCCCCTCTGTACCCCACTATGCACAGGGGTCCCCTCTTTGCACCCAGTGCAATTTCAAATGAGGTCCCATATGCCTCTCCTTGCATCTGGCACAAGTAGAGCGCCACTGAACTCACTATAGAGTAGATCAAAGCAACCAATTACTAGGAGATTTACCATTGATAAATGCCAGATGTTTGCCTCTATCCAAAGACCTATAAAGCGGAGAAGCCGTGATTCTCTGGGAAAACACAAGCCATTTCCCTCAAAACCAATATCAGCAGGTCAGAGGCGACAAAAGGATTTTTAACCCGCCACAAAATAAATCCATGCCAATTTATGTGCCGAGGATTCTCACATTCTCTGAATTAGTTGCAATTTGCCGACAGATTTGCCGAAACTTCATTAACTCTTTGTTGCTGCCGTCTTATGATGACTGTTATCTGCTTTCAGGCGACATTGTGCTCGTAGCATGGGATTAGCTGGGTGTAGGCATAGTCTGCAATGTATCTTTCAGCCCAAACAGTCTGTTGTAATTTATTGATTAAGGAGAATCGCTGGGCCTTATTGTGTTATTGTTCTCTGCACTTGCTACATGTTTAGACTAAATTGGCTGCAATTCTGTATCTTTTGGCAGTTAATCCAGAGTCTGTATTTGCTTTCATTACATTTCATACGTTATATAGTCTTGATGGCTGAATAATTCAACTACTGAACACCTTGCTCAGCTATCATTGGATCCTATACAGTGGCTGGCCATAACCCATTATACCCTAGGGCAATCCTGGGGCTGTTGGAGCAGGTCAAAGGGAGGCAGCATCGCCAGTGCAATGAGTACAGTAGTGGTCTCTGCACTAGCAGAGCTGAATTTCCTGGTCAAGACATGGAAATTCAGCTTTTTGCCGCTCGCTGCCGTCTGAGTGTCCCGGATTACACCGAAATAGGGCCAGACCTTTAATAAATCTAGGATGCAAAAACTATGGCCAGGCTACAGACAGAAATTCAGCCCCAACCAAAGGTGCGGGCGAATAGAACATGCACTCCGGTTGGGGGTAACTAGTTTTTTTTTTTTTTAAAAAAAAAATTGTCCCCTGCCAGCTCTAGGACACTCGCACTGGGAGATGCAAATACGTTTGACATCACACCAATGCGTATAATGAGCGAGTTATGTCATTCGTTATGCACATGCATGTACTCCGACATTGCTGCTCCCTCCCAGTGTGGGTGACTTAGCGCATTTAAAAAAACAACGAAAAACTACTGTTACCCCCAACAGGAGTGTGGCTCTATTTGCCTCCACCTTCGGTTGGGGATAATATATTTATGCAACAGGTGCCCTTTAAGGAACATCAAATGGAACTTAAAGGGTTAGTTCACTTTTCATATGTTATAGAATGGCCAATTTTAAGAAACTTTTTAATTGGCCTTCATTATTTATTTGTTTTGTTTAAATGATTTGCCTCCTTCTTCTGACTCTTTCCAGTTTTCAAATGGGGGTCACTGACCCCATCTAAAAACAAATGCTCTGTAAGGCTACAAATTTCTTATTGGTACTTTTTATTACGCCTCTTTCTATTCAGGCCTTCTCACATTCATAGTCCAGTCTCTTATGCAAATCAATACATGGTTGCTACGGTAATTTGTCTGAAATTGCAAACTGGAGAGCTGCTGAATAAAAAATCGAAATACCTCAAAAAACTCAAATAATTAAAACCAATTGCAAATTGTCTCAGAATATCATTCTCTACATCATACTACAAGTTGATTTAAAGGTGAACAACCCCTTTAATGGGTCCAATCACATTGAATAGCTTGCAGTGATATCATAATAATGTCCCTGTTGTGACTTAATCATTTTAGTTCTTCACTTGCTCTCCATGGTGCTGAACAGTAGACCCTATCTGTCCTGCACTGTCCTTGCTTCTGGAGACCATCCTCTTGATTGTTAAGGTGATGGGGTGTGATCCGATGGGCCCCCCTTTTAAAAAAATGGAGGATGGAAGGGTCAAGAGGAAGGCAACAAAGCTGCTCCATCTGTGGATAAGGACTAACATTGGACCTATAGACTCGTAATGGAGTGAAATGTTTCCTTTGAGACTTGTTGAGGCTATGATGGGTTGAAGCTCGGATGAATGGTGCAGCAGTCTGTCTATTATGTGGGTGAAGTTATTGGTAAATATAACCGCAAGTTATTGTAGTGTCTGTGAATTTTTGCACTGTTGAGCAGACGTCAGGCTTTCATGCTTCAACACAGGTTTGATAATCAGCTGGCTTCTGCTACATTGTTTCAAAAATTAGAACAGAGAGGGGCAGACAGATACTGCTTTTAATAGCAGCAATATTTATGTTATAACTGCTTCAATACCATGAAGTAACAGATTTTTATTGGAAGTTGCTTAGAGTTACAATTTTTATGCGTTTCATTGGCTGTTAATCAGATTTCAGACCCTGAGTGGCAGACAAGATGTGCCAGTTCAATTCCTCATAAAGGGGTGAGGGGAGGGGGGTTGTTTGTACAGGGGTTTGTACAGAAAATAATGCAGCAGAGGCAGTGCTTTACTTTAGAAAACATGACATTGATATTATGAGTGTGTAACAGATTATTCTCTGGTTGGGAAGCAGCAGTAATGCTGAGAGACTGTATAGATACTATGGCTGTAACCCTTTGCTGGGCGCAGTGTATTTTATATTGTTCAGGGGCTCTCTCTGGGCAAAACATTTTGATTAGCAGCTCCAAAAAATGTTTCATTTCTGACATAATCTGTCAGATTTCTGCCCCTGTAACTGAGTTATAGGTGATTAACTCTTGTTTTTTTTTAATTTGCATCAATTATTATATGAGGAGTGATATCTAGCTATCAATCAATCTATCCATGCATATATCTGTCTCCCTCCCTTTTCTGTCTGTCTGTCTGTCTATCTATTACAACTCAACACTAGTCTATCTATCTGTCTGTCTGTCTGTCTATCGATCTATCTATTACAACTCAACACTATCTATCTATCTATCTATCTATCTATCTATCTATCTATCTATCTATCTATCTATCTATCATCTATTACAACTCAACACTAGTCTATCTGTAGGTCTGTCTGTCTGTCTATCTATCTATCTATTTATCCCCTATCTGTCTGTCTATCTATCTATCTATCTATCTATCTATCTATCTATCTATCTATCTATCTATCTATCACAACTCAACACTAGTCTATCTGTAGATATGTCTGTCTATCTATCTATCTATCTATCTATCTATCTATCTATCTATCTATCTATCTATCTATCTATCTATCTATTTATTTATCCCCTATCTATCTATCTATCTATCTATCTATCTATCTATCTATCTATCTATCTATCTATCTATCACAACTCAACACTAGTCTATCTATCTATCTATTTATCCCCTGTCTATCTACTATCTATCTATATCTATCTATCTATCTATATCTATCTATCTATCTATCTATCTATCTATCTATCTATCTATCTATCTATCTATCTATCTATCTATCTATCTATCTATCTATCTATCTATCTATCTATCTATCTATTACAACTCAACACTAGTGTATCTGTAGATCTATCTATCTATCTATCTATCTATCTATCTATCTATCTATCTATCTATCTATCTATCTATCTATCTATCATCAGCCATCTCCTTCTCTCTATTTTGCTATCTATCTATTATCTACTGTATCTGTTTATCATCTATCTATCATCATCATCTATCATTTCCCTCTCTGTATCCCCAATATTTACTATAGAACCAACTATCTGTCTGTCTCTCTTGCTTCTCTATCATTGGCCTATCTGATCTTGTAATTTAATGTTGTGGTTAATTTTTGTGTGGTATGAAATACCATATTAACCAGCTAAATACAATGATGATCTGACTGCAAGAAATACACGCTGATGTCCAGTGTAGGAAATAGTCCATGTGTTCTGATATTTGCTGCACCAGCATTGGCCACTAATCACGTTGCATTATTGTTGATATAATATTCCATGAAATGAGAATACTTTCCTGTCTGATGTGATTAGGGTCCTGCGGCTCTGGGAGCTTAATCTCTATAGATTTTATAATAATAAGATCTTATTAAGCTCTGGCTTTTGGAGATGCCTGATGTACAGAAATGTTTTGTGGCAGACACTGCTGGGAGACCACAATTAGAACCATTTGTTTGGTGATATTTTCCAGATCCATGTGCCATGCTCAGCTTCCAGAATGCTTTCTGAAGTATAATTACATCCAGCATGATAGGGCTGCACTGGGGAGCTTCATATTGTCAAGACAAATGCTGCTGTGGTTAGCAAATGCTGTCTTTAGAGATCCTAATTCCAGTTCTAGACTTAAGAACACGTTACACTGGACAAGTCCAATTTATAACCCTTTCAGCAGTTAAATAGTTACATAGTAGATGAGGTTGAAAAAGACACATTTAGCAAGTTCAGCCGTTTGTAAGGTTGTCATCTCATTTCATGTTTTATACAGGGATGCATAGTGTTTAAGTATTTTATTTCACATAAAAGTGCCAGATTACCTACCATGTTAACCCTTCACTATGTAGCATTCTAGTTGTTGTGGTTCTTGGTATGCTGTGGGGGGAGCTAGACCCTTTTACATTATCTCAATAGTCAGAACCAGCTGTGAGTGCACAGAATAGTAACAAAGTGACAGAGCAATCACATTGACTATCTGTAATTAATAATTTATAATGCTTAGGGATCGTCATAAACAAAGCTGCTTGAGTTCTGCATGGCTGGGAAGTAAGGCGGGGGCTCCCCCTGCTGTTCATAAGTATGATTGTTTCCCTGCTCAGCAGTTAGGGACCATCTGACAATTCCTATCCACAGCAGTAAATGAAGGGAGAATTTCACTGCATACAGTCAGGTTCCTTATAAAAACGGTACACATTTTTTAATTAAAGTATATTGGAGATAGGTTTCTTTTTCATTAAAGAAGGTAAAAATGGGATTTTATTTTTTTGCCTTTACATGCCCTTTAAAGGGTGTTTCCACTTTCCAAACACCTTTTTCAGTTCAGTTTGCAGATTGTTCACCAGAAATAAAACCTTTATTCAATTGCTTTCCATCATTTATTGTTTCCAAAATTGAAGTTTAAAGTTGAGTGTTCCTGCCTCTGATGTTAGTCTGGCAGCTCAGTGATCCATTTGTTATAATTTGCTCCATTAATTGCTCCATTTCTCAGCAGCAGCATCTGTGAAAGATTAGCAACTATTGTATCAATTCCAACAGCTGCCTGTAATGAAACTCAGGGATTCTGCTCAGCAGGGACAAAGATAACAAATGTATAAACTAAATGTATCAATTTAGAATAGTTAAAGGGATCCTGTCATCGGAAAACATGTTTTTTTTTCAAAACGCATCAGTTAATAGTGCTACTCCAGCAGAATTCTGCACTGAAATACATTTCTAAAAAGAGCAAACAGATTTTTTTTATATTCAATTTTGAAATCTGACATGGGGCTAGACATTTTGTCATTTTCCAAGCTGCCCCTGGTCATGTGACTTGTGCCTGCACTTTAGGAGAGAAATGCTTTCTGGCAGGCTGCTGTTTTTCCTTCTCAATGTAACTGAATGTGTCTCAGTAGGACATGGGTTTTTACTATTGAGTGTTGTTCTTAAATCTACCAGGCAGCCGTTATCTTGTGTTAGGGAGCTGTTATCTGGTTACCTTCCCATTGTTCTGTTGTTTGGCTGCTGGGGGGAAAGGAGGGGGTGATATCACTCCAACTTGCAGTACAGCAGTAAAGAGTGATTGAAGTTTATCAGAGTACAAGTCACATGACTTGGGGCAGCTGGGAAATTGACAATATGCCTAGACCCATGTCAGATTTCAAAATTGAATATAAAAAAATCCCATGACAGTATCCCTTTAAAGTGTCAGCTACCCCCCCTTCCAGCGCTGTTTTTAGAAAGACAAAAGAACGTGAAAAGTTAAACTTTAAGCATCAATACAGGTATGGGACCCGTTTATCTGGAAACCCATTATTCAAAAAGCTCCGGAAAGGTCATCTCCCATAGACCCATTTTATCCAAATTATCCAAATTTTTAAAAATTATTTCCTTTTTCTCTTTAATAATAAAACAGTACCTTGTACTTGATCCCAACTGAGATATAATTAATCTTTATTGGAGGCAAAACCTGCCCATTTAAATTATTTTCTAGTAGACTTAAGTTATGAAGATCCAAATTATGGACAGATCCATTATCCGGTCCAGGTCCCGAGCATTCTAGATAACAGATCCCATACCTGTATTAGACAGAAAATAGTAAAAAGTCTTTATTTCTTGAAAGCTGAAAAAAGTGAAGGTGAAAACCCCCTTTAGGCTTCCAATGTGCAGGGAGTTGGAATGGAAATTGTTGGGAAAGGGTTTAGCATATGAGTAAATTACGCCCAACATTGAAATTTAGAACATTTAGGCCACTCCCATTTATACCCACACATACCCCTGACCCATCTACAACACCACCCATTTTCTGATAAACCCCACCCCTTTGAAGTCAGGGATTTGGAACATGCCACTTTAACTGGAAGCACTGGGAGGTACGTGAATAGGAAGACAGAATGCTAAAAACTGGGGCAGGTCCGTTATTATTCTGAGATCTGCATGGAAACATTGGGAGTATTGTTAGTAGTATTAATCCAGCAAGAGGGAAACTAATAAAAACCCTTTTTGTACAACCTATTAGACAAATGTAAATGATTATTTTGTTTGTATCTCAGTGGGAACATTTCATTTACCTTTAGAAATAACATAATTTATAAGTGCATTTGCGTTCCCCTCCCCCCAATTTAACTCCCTTACTTTGATTTAGAAAAAAATCAATGGTAATTGTGTGTAATTAATATTATGTAGGCGTTGGTGGAGCTTGAGATGGGCTGTGTAATAGCTGAGTGCAAAGTTTGTGGATCAATAGGCACTCAGATAACTCACAGCTTTGCCAAGGATTTGCACTACGAATATTGTGTTCATTTCCTTTAGTTTTATTATACAGGTATGGGATCCTTTATCCAGAAAGTTCAAAATTACAGAAAGGCCTTCTCCCATAGACTCCATTTTAACCAAATAATCCAAAATTTTAAAAATTATAGTCTTTTTGTCTGTAATAATAAAACAGTAGTTTATACTTAATCCAAACTAAGATATAATTAAAGGGCACGTAAAGGCAAAAAACTAAAATCCCATTTTTACTTTCTTTAATGAAAAAGAAACTTCTCCAATATACATTAATTAAAAAATGTGTACCATTTTTATAAGAAACCTGACTGTATGCAGTGAAATTCTCCCTTCATTTACTGCTGTGGATAGGAATTGTCAGACGGTCCCTTACTGCTGAGCAGGGAAACAATCATACTTATGAACAGCAGGGGGAGCCCCCGCCTTACTTCCCAGACATGCAGAACTCAAGCAGCTTTGTTTATGACGATCCCTAAGCAGCCCAGACCACACTGAGCATGTGCACAGTCTTAGTCTTGCAAAGATGTTTAACAAAGTTACAAGATGGTGACCCCCTGTAGCCAACTTTGAAAGC
Source organism: Xenopus petersii (assembly GCA_038501925.1). Taxonomy (NCBI): domain Eukaryota; kingdom Metazoa; phylum Chordata; class Amphibia; order Anura; family Pipidae; genus Xenopus; species Xenopus petersii. The sequence goes on from CM076683.1 coordinate 124,209,956, forward strand.
ATAAATTATTTGTTTGATTAGGCTTGTGGTGCAGTAAGTTCATGTTTATATTTAGTATACAAAATACAGCATTTCTAGCCTTATTCTTTTTTAGACTTTACATGCCATTTAATCCTTATTGAAAGCAGAACCAGCCTATTGGGTTTATTTAAAGGGATTCTGTAATCGGAAAACATGTTTTTTTCAAAATGCATCAGTTAATCGATATACTCCAGCAGAATTCTGCACTGAAATCCATTTCTCAAAGGAGCAAACAGATTTTTTTTATATTCAATTTTGAAATCTGACATGGGGCTAGACATTTTGTCAATTTTCCAGCTGCCCCAGGACATGTGACTTGTGCCTGCACTTTAGGAGAGAAATGCTTTCTGGCAGGCTGCTGTTTTTCCTTCTCAATGTAACTGAATGTTATCTAGTTACCTTCCCATTGTTCTTTTGTTTGGCTACTGGAGGGGAAAAGGAAGGGGGGTGATATCACTCCAACTTGCAGTACAGCAGTAAAGAGTGATTGAAGTCTTGGGGCAGCTGGGAAATTGACAATATGTCTAGACCCATGTCAGATTTCAAAATCTTTTTTTAAAATCTTTTTTATGTTACTGGTCCTTTAAGGTGTGGTGATCAAAATTATGGAAAGATCCTTTGTTCCAGAAGAAAATTCCAGGTCCTGTACATTCTAGATAACAGGTCCCATACCTGCAACCACATGTTTTACAATGGGAGGTACAATATTTGTTATAATATACAAGATTCAATGAGTCATGTGACACAAATGACATCACTAAGCACTGACTTTACCTGATGACATCACCAAGCATGGTATATAAGGATATAATTGACATGATATTCAAGTATATTCCTTGTGTATAATACAGATAGTGTGTATTTTAAAACCAAGGGAATACTGCTATTCCTTATGAAAACCTGGTCACTGTTTTGGGAGTGCTCCAAGCGATATATATGAATAAACATGAAGGTGCATATAGATAAGAACAGTGTCTATACCAGTATACTCTACTGATGATGTATAGTCAAATGAAGTAAAACCTGCTTATTAACAGGGTATCTTTCCCCTTTAAATAAGTGTAGAAGTTAGTTTTAGTACAGTTAATTCTGTGTGGGTGCCTTATTTTCTTTTTTTTTTTTTTTTTTTAATAATGGTCCTGTCATTAAAGTGATGAGTGCTTGTGGGTGTAAGATCATTCTCAGTGCTGATAGAGATGGCAGAATGGAAATGACTGCATGATTAGGAGGAGGTTTAGAACAAAATGATTTGCACTAAACTGGCCTTTGGATCTGTGCAGGCCAAATTAATATTAACAGTCACCCTACGGAGTCTCATACCTGCCACATTTCCAGTAATTGCCTCTGCCAACAGGGTCCGAGTTGCCTTTCGGAGTGTCCAAGGGCCAATATTTATTATTTTGCTGCCTGTGTGGCTGGAAATTGTGCAGGTGGCAAAACACTTGCAACTGCTCCCTGTGCCATTGGCCATAAGGACTTTTTTCTCTATTTTATTCTCTAGAGGATACATATTATAGCTTGTTTTAGTCTGCCTTACCCAGTATTTAGGAGAAGTTCTCCTTTAATGGAAATAATTTCTTTATTTGCAACTGCCGAACACAAAAACTCAGTCCCTGATCAGATCCATTACCTCCAAGCAGAGATCTCCGACCAGTGACTCAGGAGCAACATGTTGCTCACCAACTCCTTGGATGTTGTTCCCAGTGGCTTCAAAGCAGGTTTTTATTTCTGAATTCCATTGGAGGCAAGTTTTGGTTGTATAAAAACCAGGTGTATTGCCAAACAGAATCTCCTGTAGACTGCCATTCCAAATAAGGGCTATCAAATAACTAATCACAGGCTGTATTTGGCACCCCAGGAACATACTTCATGCTTGTGTTGCTCCCAACTCTATTTATATTTGAATGTGACTCGCGGGATTAAAATAAAAGTTGGAGACACCTGTCTTAAAGCAAAAGGCAGGTATGAGACTATAGGCAGCTTCCTAGTGAGTAATGTTTTGCGTCAGGGGTGCATAAAGCCAGGAATATCCAGCAGCGTGCTATGTGAGTGGCTCATCATTGGGCCAGCAGAGGGGGTAACAGGTTGTTTGGACCATGGGTGTGTGAGGGATGGCACAGAATGCACACTCTCCTATTTGGTCTCAAAGCTCCTTTACCCAGCTGTGTTGGGAGATATAATATTTAGACTTACAATTCAATAAAATGAGTTTATTGCCTGACGTTTCAGAACACAATGTCAGACACTTTTTCTAAACTTTGAACAGGGCCACATTGTCATGTTCCAAAACACTCCCAATAAGCACTCAGTCAAGAAAGGCCAACTGCAAAGTCATTTTGACTGTTTTCAAACTAAAAGGGAATCTCCGTGCTCTTCCACCTGTCATCTTTTCAAGTACATAGTCTACCATGTTTCACCTAAGGAGATGTATTGCTTCATCAAGAGACAGCTGCTAAAGGCCACCACCCCTTTATATCCAAGTGAATATCCAACATTTGGGCCATCTACCTGCATAGCCTTGCTATCTGTGGATGTTCGAAGCACGAGGCACTGCATTTGATTGTAATAGCTGCGTAATGAAATTTTCACAGTTTAGGTGCTTGCCCAACTTTGGATTTTTAGCGGGTTAATTATCCAAAACAAGTGAAAGGAGAGCCAGGGAAGTATCCCTCTGGTGAACCATGGTGAATACTATATTCACTCTTTGCTAAATATGGCCCTGTATATCTTATGGAGACTACAAGGCGTGTGCTCACGATATAACTGTCCCTTTGTGGGTCACTCACATGTCAAAGTCTTGCTGTTTAGATACAATTAGAGTTGTTTATTGTTCTATAATGTAAACAATTTCTCATGGGCAGTAACTACAGGTAGTCGCAAGTCACAGAACCAAGAATTTTGCCTTGGTCTTCTAAAAACATTAAGTTTCATGGCAGCATACTGCTTTCTGGCCAGGAAAACCCCAAAAGAGCATTTTCTACATGATTTCCACCATTACAAAATGTCTGCTTATTTTTGGGTGAGAACCACATGACTTCTGAAGGCCGCAGCGTTGGTGATGACTTCAGACATTTTGATGTTTTAATGCCACATTTCAGACAAACTGCCTGAGACAACTGTTTGTGCCGTAGGCCAAAATGAGAAACCAACAAACATTTTCACCTCCAGGGTTCAACAAAGCAAAGGAAATGTTGCTCAGCACTTTAGACTTGACTGGCATCTTAAGATGGACACATGTTGATCCAGCTGCTCAGCATGGTCTCCAGTTTTGTTCTTAGTTTGGAATCTTGATTGGATTTTGGTTGCAGCATGCAAAAAAAAGGCCTTTGTCCAACTGGTTGGCACTATTGCCAAAATGTAACCAGCTTTCCCTTCTTATTTCTAAGCTGTGCATGTTAATCAAAAATACGCTTGAGAACTTCATCCCAAGGATCTGTTATTGGCACAGCCAGGTTGTTGTGTGCTACTTTAAAGAAAAGTGCTCAGCAACCCAACTTCCTTCATTTAACTTAAGGTGAAGTTCATTGGTGACCCATATATATTTAAAATAGGGTCAGGCAACTTGTGACTCTCTGAAATTTCTATTGCTGATGCCCAACTGCTTCCTTTTTTGTTATTTATATATATTTGGAAAAAATATGGGAAAAAATATGGAAAATATAACGAAGACCAGTATTTCTGGACCCTCTATAGTTGTGTAGTGTAGTGTGAGCAGTCCTTGGGGGACCCAACCTTAAGGGTAATTAGAGTGAACTTTAGGGTAGAACGAAAATGTGTTGTCTTGGGTACCTGTGGAATAGTGGTGTGGGATAGACCTGAAACCCAGGGGTCAGACAGATTCGGGCCTACATTAAAGTGAGTTGCAGACTGCTCATAGCTCTTGCCGTCCGCAAAATAAACATGCCATTGTTCCTGCTATTGAGATTTGCTGGCTGCTTATTTATATGCTCTTGTCTACCCCACTTCACCCCTCCCATAACATTAGAGGTGGGCAGTTTAGGCACAGTTATACACATAATTGCAGCTTGTTGGGTTGGGCATAGGGTTGCCACCTGTCTGTTTTTTATCTGGACAGTTATTCTGAAAACTGGGCAGAAATCCACCATTTCATTCAAATGATACATTTAAGGAAAATTTTACCCCAAAATGAATACTTGAGCAACAGATATTTTATATTAAATGAAGTGGCATATTAAATAATCTTACCAAACTGGAATATATATGTAAGTAAATCTTGTCCTTTTAATCTCTTGCCTTGAACCACCATTTCGTGATGGTCTGTGTGCTGCCTCAGAGATCACCTGACCAGAAATACTGCAGCTCTAACTGTAACAGGCAGAATTGTGGAAGCAAAAAGATAGATCTGTCTGTTAATTGGCTCATGTGACCTAACAAGTATAGTTTGTTTGGTATGTTTGTGTGCACCGTGAATCCTATGATCCCAGGGGACGGCCCTTATTTTTTAAAATGGCAGTTTTCTATTTATGATTACCCAATGGTACATACTACTAGAAAAGTATATTATTATTAAAATGGTTTATTTACATGAAGCAGGGTTTTACATATGAGCTGTTTTATGCAATATATTTTTATACAGACCTACATTGTTTGAGGGATATAGCTTTCCTTTAACTTTGCCCCTGATGCCATTGCTCCACCTGTAAATGTCAGAGCTCAACCCCTGATGTCATTGAACCACCCCTTTGCTCAGTTTTAACCCCCTCCAAAGGTGGGTCTGTGTTAGGAGAAGAGGCGGATTAGGGTCGGGTTCAGGTTGACTTTTTGTTTATCCATACAAGACTACAATAGAATACTAGCAGGATAAATGTTACAACTGAATGTTATGCACCAAATTTACAATTATTGCATTTGCCTGAATACTGGTTCATCCAGAAACGATTCAGGTTGATTCTCACCTACAACCCAACCTTAATTTGCATATTAGAATTTGAGCAAAATCCCCCCAAGGAGTTTGTAGTAAGTTTGGCTGAACACTTAGGGGGTTATTTACTTGCTTCGAATACCCGAAATTCCCCGAAATCCGAAAATGTTATGATTGTTTGTGTTATAATAGGCTTTTAAAAAATTTGGAATTTATTAAACAACGAATGGCTAAAAAGCCTGAATATAAAAACACGGCATCTCAAACCTGTCGAGGCTGCATAAAAGTCAATGGGAACAGTCCCATTGATTTATGGTTGTGTCGGGGTTTCGGTCAATTTCACAATGTTTTTGGGTGAAAACTTCAAAAAATTCGGAGTTTTCGGGGGAAAATTCACAAAAAAATAGTGAAAATCAGAGTTTTTCCCTCAAAGCAAATGTTCGGGAAAATGTAATAATAAATAAGCGTTAAAACCCCGAGCGGCTTAGATCGGAGTTTGTAGCAGCCGATATTGAGATAAATTTGGACCTTGATAAATAACCCCCATAGGATTTGTTGAATCTTGCAAAAATGGCTGTATTCATATAAACAGGTATGAGATCCCTTATTGGCAAACCTGATATCCAGAAAGCCCTGAATTACAGGAAGCCCTACTCCCATAGTCCATTTTTAGCATATCACTTTTTTTATCTATAATAATAAAACAGTACCTTGTGCTTGATGTTAATTTAACTGCATGAATTTGTATTGGTTGCAAAACAATCCTATTGGGTTTAAATGATTTTAAGGGGATTAAGGGTATGGTGATATGAATTTCAGTGAATGGACTTTATCATTTTATAAAATCAGACATTTATCTTCTGTGCATGGTATATAGCCTTGGGACACCAAGCTCCATTATTTGATTATAATGAAGTCTATGGGAGACAGCCTTTATGTAAAACTGAACTTTCTGGATAATGGGTTTCCAGCTAATGAATCCCATACCTGTATTTTTTGTATGCATTTACTGTAGCATGTTGATGACACAAGGGTGGACAGGATGGGCAATTTGGTGCCATTTATGGTTTGTGTAGGGCTTTGTGTGTATTAATATATATGATCCTTACAATGGTTTTGGAACTGGGCCAAAACAATGATCAAAATATGGATTCTGGTAAAAGCTCAGATAAGCGCTGAACTCTTTGTTAGTTATTGATTTACTCCAGAGCACCCAGGCATTGGATTTCTAGTGGCTTTAAGGTATTGAATCATATATATGCCATGCTTCTTTTTATCTTTAGCAGTCAGTAATGTGACCCAGGATATACCCCGGATTTTTCTTTATATTTCAAAGGACAAGGAAGTATTTGTGGTTTGGACCCTAAACCACGTATGTTTTTTTCACCAGCACACGCTGCAGTCTTTATTGAATATCATCTTATTCAAGGCTGCCAGAGAATTTGCTGGAGCTCAACAATTGCAGATTCAGCGGTTACAAACTGCCTGTACAATTTCGATTTGGACTTATAGAAAGGTAATTGTTTTGCAAGCTGCATCCAGTATATAGTTAATTCCTTCCCTGATAGCCATGGTCGGATTTACATGCTAGGGAAATGCATGTAGGAAGGTTTAACCTATCTAATGATTTATTCTACTGTCATATGTATAAAGGGATGCCAATATCTGAAGACAGGCGAGAAAATGGTTTTGGCAAAGAGTTAGCGACTTGTTTATCAAAATCTGAATTTTTCTGAGTATTTAAATAAAAAAAGTCTGACCAAACTAGAATCCACAATACCTTATATACCTTATATATTATTAAGAAAGCACAATTTGATCGGGGACAAACACGTAAAAATAGAGCAAAAATCCGAATTGTAAGATTTTTTCTGAGTTTTTCCCGAATCGCTTGATTTTTTGTTTGATTTTCCCCAAAAAGCCCAAATTTTTCAGATTTTTGGCAGAAAAATCCAAAATAGTCAGATTATCAGGCTAATTCCAGCGCATACCACAAAAATTTACAAATAGGATAAGGACCTCTTCCATTGACTTATATACAACCTCAGTTGGTTGCGTCAACACAACAATTCTGCGGTTCCCAAACTGTGGGGACTTGGAGCAGTGACAAAGGGAATCTCCATTTTATATTCTATAAAGTAAGTAAACTAACGTGAGATTTGGGGTTAAAAACATGTTTACAACATTGTACATTTGTTATGAGCTAAAGCATACCTCCCAGCATTTAGGAAACAGAAAGAGGGACACATTTTAGTTCACACCCATTTTTGTGGCCACACCCCCTAATTACCATATTCATTTTACATAATTTGGCAGGTTATGAAGGTTTGAACACATCTCTGTGTTTTTTATATGTTATTACAGTTTTGCAGATGATGGTGAATTGCCCTTTAAGCTGTGATTCTAAGTTCTTATCAAACTGTTACAAAAATATGTCAAGTATTTATTCTGGGCAGTCTGCTAAGACACAATTAAGTTAGATACTTTGTATCTGTTTCTGGCTGTTCAATGCAGCAGATCAAACAGAAAACCTGGACTTATCAGTACAAATCCATGGCAGCGGGTTGAGCTGTCAAAAGCAGGACTGTCCCACTCAAAACGGGAGGTATGGCTAAAGATGGGAAGACCAAAAGGTTGTTGTGCTTATTGATTCCATTCATTAAAGGTATAGTAGGTATGGGACCAGATACTCAGGATCTTGGGTTTTGCGGATGAAGAGTCTTTCTGTAATTTAGATCACCTCACCTTGTTTACTAATAAATCATTTAAACAAGAGTTCAGTAGGACTATTTTACCGTCAATAAGGATTTATTACATCCTTGTTGGGATCAAGCCCAACTTAATATTTATTATTACAGAGAAAAAAAAGCATTTCTAAAAATCAGAAGTATTTGATTAAAATAAAAAGTCTATGAGAGATGGCCTTCCCTTAGGCTTGCCACCTGTCTGGTTTTGACCCTGACAGCCGTTTTGACTGCCTGGGTCAAAACTGCCTGCCTGATTTTCCATATTAGGAAAACCGGGAAGTATTCCCTATGATTGACGTGGCGATTGGCAAGTTGCTGATTGACGCTTCATAGCCCCGGCTGTGACATCACAACTGGCCTCCCCACAGGCTCACAGCCCTGCCCCCATTGCATCACAGCCCTGCCCCCTGCCCGGATTCAACCGGGCCAAAAGGTGGCAACCCTACCTTCCCAAAATTCAGAGCTTTCTGGATAACATCTTTTTGGATAACAGATTCCGTACCTGTACTTGAGCTTCCCCACTAGATCACATGAAAGTGGCATCATTTCCGCTGTGTGACAAACGACAAAATACTAAAAAAAGGGATCTTTTTTCATTATCCTGAGATTGTCATTTCCTTTTATCTCCCTCCTCTGCAAAGAATTCCAAATGTCAAATTACATACAATGGCATAACTGGAAGATCTATAAATAACATATTTTGGGACTGCGTATCAGGCAGAGCCCACCTGAGCCCCCAGCCGGCCCAGGGTCCCCTTTCTCTATGAATCTGTTAATGGCTACGCAAGACAATTTTGTTTGAAAAAATACAGGCAAAGAATTGTGTGTGAAAGAATGAGAATTTTCTGCTCCTGGTAACCTTGCAATACAGCAAATTGTGTTACTGGGTTCTATACCTACGTACTCGTAGAATTGCTTTTGATATAGTTCAACGTGCCCTTGCGGTCTTAACCTAGTTACATTCAAAGTGTTAAAAAAAAAAAGTAAATATATTTCTATACAACAGAAGCCAAACAGGCGCAGGTTTTACGTCATTTTTGTTTAAATGTGAAATTCAGGCTGGCAAAGAAAAAAGCAGAGGAAAATGCTTATTCAACATTATTGGTTCATGGGAAACCAAGCTGAACGGAATTGCATTGAAATCCCACTTGCTCTCTGCTAACAGAATGATGAATAATGATATAATCTTCCATCCTTTGACTGCTCAAGCTCAGGCAGTTAAAGAAAAAAAATTTGGTTACTCGTTTCCTATTATGCGGCGGGGTCATTATAAATTTTTCTCCAGACCTTTTTTTTAATATGAGGTTCTTGTGCACTCCTACTCGCACCCTGCGTGCTGTATGTCAAGTGCCGCTACGGGCTCTGTAATTTATTTACATATCTTTTCCTTAATAAAATCAGAGAACCAACGCTTTTTCTTTTCTTTAAATAAATACTCCCAGCGGAGAGCGTGACCTACTTTGTAAGAGGGGAAGGTAACGTTTAAGGATATAGCCATTAACTAGGTGGAATGTTAGAGATACAACAGTCAGATAAAGATTATTCTCTGCAGCTACACCATGTGCAGGAAAGTGAAGAACAGCAATTTGTAATGTGGAAATAATATATATAAATATATATGATATATTAGACACGAGATAGGGCTAATATAAATAATGCATAGGCATTAAATTGAACCATTTCCACTTTTTTGTGTGTCTACTGATGGCATCATGCTAATTATAAATGGTACAGGTATGGGACCTGTTATCCAGAATGCTCAGGACCTGGGGTTTTCCTAGGGTTGCCACCTGTCCGGTTTTGACCCGGACAGCCCGATATTTTGAGGGGCTGCCCAGGTCTATAAGGAAAACTGGGCAGGATTCCCTTGATTGACACGGCGGTCGGCCAATCGCTGACCGCTGCGTCATAGCCCTGCCCACTGATGTCACGGGTCCGCCCACTGACATCACGGGTCCGCCCACTGACGTCACGGGTCCGCCCACTGACGTCACGGACCCCCCTGGTCTCAGCCAGACATAAAGGTTTTCGGATAATCGATCTTTCTGTAATTCGGATCATCAGACCTTCAGTCTACTACAAAATCATGTAAACATTAAATTAACTGGGCTGGGTCTGCTTCCAATAAGGATCCATTATAACTTACCGTAGTTGGGATCAAGTACAAGCTACATTTTTAAAAATCTGGATTATTTGATTATAACGGAGTCTATGGGAGATGTTCATTCCTTAACTTTCTGGATAACGGGTTTCCAGAAAACGGATCCCAAAATCTTTTTTTCTACCATGAAAACCACACTGTGCATTACCATAAGATGAACTGAACTGTTATTGCAGTTTGATATGATTGATGGGAGATGCCCAAGGTTTGGGCTACATGATTATTAAGGCTTTCAATCTTGGCAGCACCCATATTTACTCTAAGGCAGTGGTTGCTGGATTTTGTTCAGGGTTCAAGCCTCCCGCATTTTATGTGCTGGAATTTAGAGCAGAACCCCAAAACCAGCTTATCATGCTTAAAGGGCATGTAAAGTCTAAAATAGAATAAGGCTAGAAATTCTGTATTTTGTATACTAAATATAAACATGAACTTACTGCATCACAAGCCTAATCAAACAAATAATTTATGCTTTCAAATTTGGCTACAGGGGGTCACCATCTTGTAACTTTGTTAAACATCTTTGCAAGACTTAAGACTGTGCACATGCTCAGTGTGGTCTGGGCTGCTTAGGGATCGTCATAAACAAAGCTGCTTGAGTTCTGCATGGCTGGGAAGTAAGGCGGGGGCTCCCCCTGCTGTTCATAAGTATGATTATTTCCCTGCTCAGCAGTTAGGGACCATCTGACAATTCCTATCCACAGCAGTAAATGAAGGGAGAATTTCACTGCATACAGTCGGGTTTCTTATAAAAACGGTACACATTTTTTAATTAAAGTACATGTATATTGAAGATAGGTTTCTTTTTCATTAAAGAAAGTAAAAATGGGATTTTATTTTTGCCTTTACATGCCCTTTAATCTTAATCTAAAAATTGTTGAATGTGGAGGATGCTCAATATGTTGTTAAATGCAAGGTTATAAACTTGGGCAAAAATAACATGCTAGTTAAAGACTAAATGAAAGTGTTTAGGGATCCTTCAGGATTTGGGGATTTTTGCGGATAAAGAACTTTGTAACTCTAGGCAGACTAGCCATTAAAGCAAATAAATGCTGTCTTCCATGAAAAAGGACATTCATAAATAAATCAATTTAAAATGATAATTTTGCTTCTTTATAAATCCCAAGTAAGGCCTCACATGGAGTATGCAGTGCAGTTTTGGGCCTCAGTGCTTACACATGTGAAGGGTCATTATATTTAGAAGTACTTAAGACAATGTCTTTTTGTTAAGAGTTTTAAAGACGTTTTTATTTTCTCTAGGCCCTATCTCTTGGGCAAAGCAATATGTAGGTTTAAGCCATGCATACCAATGCACCCTTACCCTATTTGTTTATTTGGAACATGTGCCGCCTGGACTGATTGCTGTTCTCTTGGTTCCTCTGCAGGGCAGACTTTTCTTCGCCAACATGAACTTTAAAGTATTTGTGTCAATGAGATGGATAAGGGACAGGGCTGCTGTCATAACATCTTTTGCCTTGTCAGATTTCAGAAGATGGAATAACAATGAGCTTGGGCAAGTGATGTGTTTCCGTAGGCACAATGCAAGAACAATTGCAGATGCTATTGTACAATTATATGTGTAATTTAAAGGAGAAGGAAATCTACCAAAGCTTAGCCACAATAGTGCAAGCTCTAAAACTATACTAGTACAAATTTCAGCAGCACTCCGGTATAGTGAAAAATAATTTATTTGTGCAAGTGAAGCAACGTTTCGGCATAACCAACCTGCTTGATAAAGGGCTGGTTATGCCCGAAACATTGCTTCACTTGCACAAATAAATTATTTTTCACTATAACGGAGTGCTGCTGAAATTTGTACTGGAACTGGACCTGGGCAGACAAAGTCACAGCCTGCACCCGACGCTACAAAAATCGGTGAGATTGATTGTGTAGCACTACTCTCTGTGTTTGTGAATAGACAGCTCTAAAACTATAGTTATTCTGCAGAATGCTTTACCATACGTGAGTAAACAGCCCTAGAAGCTCTCTCTGTTTGTTAGCAGCTGCCATATTAGCTTGGTGTTATATCACTTCCTGCTCACTCATAGCTCTGTGCTTAGATTACAGCAGGGAGGGGAGGAGGGAGGAAAAGTGAGGGGGAGAGGAAGAGGAGCAAACTGAGCATGCTCAAGCCCTAGCCCTGGAGGTTTATGCTGAAAACAGGAAGTCTGATACAGAAGCCCATGTGTACACAATAGAAGGTTTCTTTTGACAGAGACCTTAGAGCAGCATTACTTTGAGGTTTTACTGGTGTATTTATATAGACCTTTCTGATAAAGCTTACTTAGTTTTAGCTTTTCCTTCTCCTTTACCTTAGGTGTGTAAGAAATACAGTAGGTTAAAAAGGCACAACTAGTTTCACCAAGTTTGTATGGACACTTTGCTTGCAGTATTCTTCTTTTTGTCCAGGGTCGTTTGAAGGAGGACATTTGCCTTCACCTAGGAAAACTATACTCCAAAAATGAATACATAAGAAACAGATCGTTTACATCATATTAAACGGCATATTAAATCTTACCAAAGTGTAATATAGATTTAAGTAAAAGTTGCCCTTTTACAATTTTTACCTTGAGCCTCCATTTTCTGTGTGCTGCCTCAGAGATCACCTGGCCAGAAATACTGCAGCTCTAACTGTAACAGGAAGCACTTTTTTATGCAATACATATTTAGATTATTTATAAATGCCATTGCCCTGCCCTCCTGGCATCACTGCCTCCCCTAAATGTCATTGCCCAGCCCTCCTGACATCACTGCCGCCCCTAAATGTCATTGCCCAGCCCTCCTGACATCACTGCTACACCTAAATGTCATTGCCCTGCCCTTCTGACATGTTTTTAAAGAATGGTGGTGAGCACAACTTTCCCTTGTTTGTTATAGTTATACAGGAGCAGTGACCAGCTCCATGTTGTAGCTCCCACCTTTCCCAGCTATAGTCAGGTGATCCCACTGGTGTCTAATAAAAGGGCAGCCAAGTATGGAGGTTTACTTTGAAAGCAGCAAGTAAGTTGCAGGTAAAACCTAGTCCCTTTGTAAAATGTATAATGAAGCAATAGAATTCTTAATGAATCAGATAAAATTGAGCGTAGGACTGGCCAGATATGGGATGACTTTGACGTAGTTGGCCAGCTTAAATATATTGCAATATATGGACAAACAATCCCTGTTTTGTTTAAAGGGTAAGGCATTTTTTAGTAGCAGTATGCACAAAATGTCGCTGGTGGGTTGAGTGCAGAGGACTCTTGTGTTTGACTTCTGACATCACTGCCACCCCTAAATGTCATTGCCCTGCCCTCCTGACATCACTGCCGCCCTTAAATGTCATTGCCCTGCCCTCCTGACATCACTGCTGCCCCTAAATGTCATTGCCCTGCCCTCCTGACATCACTGCCACCCCTAAATGTCATTGCCCTGCCCTCCTGACATCGCTGCCGCCCCTAAATGTCATTGCCCTGCCCTCCTGACATCACTGCCACCCCTAAATTTCATTGCCCTGCCCTCCTGACATCACTGCCGCCCCTAAATGTCATTGCCCTGCCCTCCTGACATCACTGCCACCCCTAAATTTCATTGCCCTGCCCTCCTGACATCACTGCCGCCCCTAAATGTCATTGCCCTGCCTCGCTGATATCACCAGTGCCCCCCATCACCCACACCACCCTGGATCTTTGGTGGCACAAAGGTGGTCACACTACTTGCGCCTGCCTCTTCAGGTGGAGAAAAGGATTGGGCTCTGGTATACAAGTAATGAATTAATTATAAAGGTTATGAAAGGTCATCAAATTCCAAGGTGACTTCTAATATCCTCATATTTTTTTATACTAAACCTATTTTAGAAAATTGTGTGAAATCCAGGCCTGGATTTGTGGAGAGACCACCAAGGCCCGCGCCTAGGGCAGCAGGATTTTAGGGGGCGGCATGCTGCCCAACCACACCCACATTGGTTCAGAAATACTGGGGATGAGCAGGAGATACGATAGTTTTTTAAATCTCCATTGCTCTTGTCCTGATGACGAAAATTTGTGATAATAAAAGGTAGGGGACAGGGGAGTCAAACGACAGTGGGCCTATGGGTGCCTGCTGTGTAAATCCGGCCCTGGTGACATCACTAAGCACCTCCTATGACTAGTAATATCAGTAAGTTCCTCTTCTCGGGATACATTTTCTTTGTTTGTGCATATCATCAGCCAATTCAAATTGCTTTGGATATACATTGGGATGAGACTGGAACAAGACAGAAATCAAGTCCATCTGTAGGTTAAGAGCTGCAAGGCCAAAATGCAGAAAAATTAAATGATTGTTTTTTCTATTTGGTATTGGTAAGCTCCATTTCATTGCTAAGGCCCAGTTGCTGTAGGTTCTGCCAGCATTTATAGACTATTGTGTGTGCGCAAGTGCTAGGTCAAGCTGTAATGAAATATGTAAACATGACTTGGAAATGTAGCTTTCAATGCCATGCTGCCTTGGTATGAAGTTCTGTTCTTAATGAGATATTCTATCAGCGTTCATAAATTAACCATAAATGCATGTATTAGCTTGATGGCTCAATGCTGCTCGCAATGCCTTAAATATTTCGACATATGGTTAACTGTTGCCTTCATTGTCTCATGCATGTATAAGGGGCAGATTTACTAAAGGTAAATTTGATTTTTCAATTTTTTTGATAAATAACCCTCTCAGTGTGCACACAGAAGTCATAGTACACTAGTGCCTTCCAAACTCTCTGGTGGTCGTTTAAAAAGTTCCTGCAGTGCATATTTATTCGCTAAAATGCTAAAATGTTGCACTGCTATGCCCACCTTTCCATTTTTATTTTTTGCGAATTCGCATTGTGAACAAATTTTCGCAAATGGCTCTCAAATGAGATGGATGTTTGTGTGAGTACACGAAAATAGTATTGACAGCAATTTAAATTCGCAATTTGCAAAACTATCTTGCAAATATTTTCTCCAACGCCAAATGCGTAGTGGACAACCTCCCGATATCCCTTCTCCCATGCTTACTGTCATTGATCAATAAGAGGAGGCCTGTCGATGGGGACTTGGCCATTTTTCCACCTCCTAAAGCGGGGTCCCCAAACATTTATACATTCATTTGTAAAAAGAGTTCAGGAGGAACACAAGCATGAAAAAAGTTCCTGAAATGCCAAATAAGGTCTGTGATTGGCTATTTGGTAGCCCCTATGTGGACTGGCAGAGTGCAATGAGACGTTGTTCGGCAGTACATTTGGTTTAATGCAACCAAAACTTGCCTTCAAGCCATTTCCAAAATAAGCACCTGCTTTGAGGCCACTGGAAGCAAAATCCAAGGGGTTGGTGAGCAACATGTAGTTTGACATCACTGCCATAGCACAGAGGAGATAATGACATTCTTATACTCAAAGCTGGAGAACACTAGTGAATAGGGCAAGTGGGTGAAATGCTTTGGTAAATGAGTAAAACATCCAATATTTAGAATTTTAGGAAAAGTAGCTGCTGGGAAAATGCCAGGATGGTATTCTAAGTGCCTAAATCCTTAAGGGGAGATATGACAACTATGTATAAATATATAAGGGGATCATATAATAATCTCTCTAATGCTTTATTTACCAGTAGGTCTTTCCAGCTGACACAAGGTCACCCATTCCAATTAGAAGAAAAGAGGTTCCGCCTAAATATGCGGAAGGGGTTTGTTACAGTGAGAGCTGTGAAGATGTGGAATTCTCTCCCTGAATCAGTGGTACAGGCTGATACATTAGATAGCTTTAAGAAGGGGTTGGATAGCTTTTTAGCAAGTGAGGGAATACAGGGTTATGGGAAATAGCTCATAGTACAAGTTGATCCAGGGACTAGTCCGATTGCCATTTTGGAGTCAGGAAGGAATTTTTCCCCCCTCTAAGGCAAATTGGAGAGGCTTCAGATGGTTTTTTTTTTTTGCCTTCCTCTGGATCAACTGGCAGATAGGTAGTTAATAAAAAAAAAAAAAAAAGTTGAACTCGATGGACATGTCTTTTTTCAACCTTACTTACTATGTTACTATGTTACTATGTATATTTGGCAATAGGTTGTACATTATTCCATATACTGTATATAATGCACAACAGCCTTTTTTAACACATGCTTGGAAATTGTATTGTCATATGTTAGGCTCAGCCCTTGTTGATGTCATTTGTGATACACGACTCAATAAAACTTGTATGTTGTTTATAAGAAATAATGTTCCACCTACATTGAACCATAAATAGATTGAGTCACCTTGCCATTCCAGGAATGTATAAAAGGCCTGCACTCACATGACTTTATAGGGTGACAGAAGCCATCGTTGACTTATAATATCATTATATCAGGAGAATCCAAATGGTGGTCTTAAAGGAGAAATAAACCCTAAAAATTAATATCGTTAAAAATACTCTATTTTATATACTGAACCTATTGCACCAGCCTAAAGTGTCAGCTTGTCAATAGCAGCAATGATCCAGGACTTCAAACTTGTCACAGGGGGTCACCATCTTGGAAAGGGTCTGTGACACTCACATGCTCAGTGGGCTCTGAGCAGCTGTTGAGAAGCTAAGCTTAGGGGTCGTCACTAATTATCCAGCAGAAAATGAGGTTGGTCTGTAATATAAGCTGATGCTACAGGGCTGATTATTAAATTATGATGCTAATTGTACTGGTTTCTGTGCTGCCATGTAGTAATTATTTGTATTTATTACTAATCAGCCTTATATTGTGACATTTCTAATCTATGTGTACTGTATATTGTGAGTGGGTCCCTAAGCTCAGTAAGTGACAGCAGCACAGAGCATGTGCAGTGAATCAGCAGAAAAGAAGATGGGGAGCTACTGGGGCATCTTTGGAGACACAGATCTTTACTGCTAAAGGGCCGTGGTTGCCTTGGGCTGATACAGAAGCCCAAAACATAATGTACAACATTTCTAGCTACTTCTTTAGTGGGGTCTCTAGGCTACATCTAGACAGGCGCCCCTTCTAAGCTTCTGCTGGCTGTGGATTCTTGCAGATCCAGGCACACGTGCACCTGAGCTCTATGCTGGGTCAGGTTTGGCACGTGCCAGTGACATCACTGAATCTGCATGCATTTGGTTGCACATACACACCCCCTGATCACACTTGGCCCCTAGGGGCCCCTGCTGCAGTCAAAGAAAGCACACCCTCCTTCATTTCCAGGATCCAAAAGTCGTGGGATATTATTGAGATTATGTAATGAAAGGTGTAACGTTTGCTACCTGTCAAATCACCAGTAGCTGCCAATCAGCAGGTAGTATTTATTGGTCACCTGTGGTTGGGTAGTAAAATATTCGAAGAAAAAAAAAAGAAGTGTCTGCATGTAATGGCCTGTCAGGGTGACAGTTTCCTCTCCCACAAGGCACTTCTCCATTCTGTGTTGCCCCACCCCCTAGGAGCTTCTTGTAGGAGCTCATCTGCTCGACCAGGGTTTCTGGATCAGCAAATGAGCAATCCATTTAGTGCAAACCGAGTGCATTTATTTTTAGGAGGATGAAATCTGCAATCAAAGTTAGCCTTCCTTTGTGCATGCAAAGTTTATTTGCGTGAATGAAGGGTTTATTGGAACATTATATGGTGTAAGACTTGGCCGCTGAGTAAGCTCAGCCAGGATAGGCATTGATCAGATCTCATCAGAGTAGCACAGAGTATGTGATCAGCAGCCGCTGAGTGTGTTGAATTTTCTATACAACGGCACTATAAATTCTAGGGAGAGCAGAAACAGTGTCCAGAGACCCACAGTCCTGTCTGTGTGCAGAGCAGTGCTCCTGGGAGGAGAGTTGAGGAAGGAAGGAGAACTGGAGGTAAGCTTTGCTTCAATGATGTACCTGCACCCAGTGAAAGAATTTACTGCTTCATCAATTTGTCCATAAGGTGGCGCTTTAATGCATTGCTCATGGCCGGTTAGTGGCAGCAGTATCAGTGCTAGTATCAACATACCCCAAGAAGGTTCTGCAGCTACAGTATTCTCATCACTCGGGAAAATGATTCTGATTCAGGTGTGTTTTTCTTCTCATCTTGTGTAGCTTTGTTGTATGTACTGTGTTGTACCAAAGCTTATAATGTGATCATCAGTTGGGCAAAGTAAATCTTCAGGAGCCTGGGCAGCATAGCAGATGACAGTTAGCTCATGGTTTCTCTTTGCCTGCATGGTGCTGCTGTATATGCTGTATCTTACAAAAGTGCAGTGAACTATGTAAGTATGTCTGCCTAGGAATGATAATTGAGGCGAGGGCTGTTCTCTGCTGTATATGCTGTATTGTACAACAGCCGAATGGCCTGAGCATTTTTTAGAGTAATTTTTACGATATACTGTTCCTTTTAATCATTTTACGAGTTAGCGAGATTAAAGAAGCAATTACTGGTGATGGTTGCCCATAATTATATCTTTTCGGCTTGCGGGTTTGACCACTAGATTTATGACGTAAGTACTGTAGATAGAATTACTTGAGCTGCAGTCAGGTCTTAGAAACCTTGCCAATGTCCAAGTGATAATATACAAATTACTCAACCAGCTGCTGGGGAACCTTTGGATGTTAGAGAGCAGGGCGTCGGAACATTTGTAAAGAAGAGCAAAGGTGGATGAATGTCACATAGGCTGAGATCTTTCACAAAGATGTGCTACTGTATCACCCATTGGGGCTCTGATATCAGTTACACCAACGGGAACTCTGATAGAAGGTGTAGACATAGATATGAAGACTTAGGTTGGGTCTACTGGAGAATGTTGCAAAAAAATTGTCACTCATCACAAAATTGTTGCCCATTGACTTCAATGCATTTGGTAAAATTTCTCGCCTTTTCGCAATTAGACTTTCGAAAAATTCAAATTTCAAAATTTATCATGTACTGTCTCTTTAAAAATTAGACTTCAACCATTTGCCATCTAAAACCTGACGAATTGCTGTTTTAGCCTATGGGGGACCTCCTAAAACCTATTAGGAGTAAATTGGTGGACTTTGAAAAATCAAAGTTTTTTGGGGGGAAAAACGTTGAATCGGACGAATCAAATGCGCTATTAATTAAATTCGTACAATTCAAATTTGATCGAATTTACATAGCAGCTTGTTTATATAAACTATAGTACAATTTTTGAAGCTAATACACCATTTTTCACCAGTGCAGACCAGCAGCACGTTATATTGCCATTTCTTAAAAACTGTTTTTTTGGTGTTACTGTTCTTTTAATTGTTTCAAACGTCTGTTTAAATATACTTGCTCTTGAAAGCTGCATTTGCATTTCTGATCTCTGGTTGCAACTCTGGATACAGAGTAGCAGAAGAGCAGTCTCTTCCTGGTCTGTTAAATCAGTTGGCTACTGCTACGTTGTTTCAGGAGTCACAACCAGAAGTGCAGAGTATAGAAACAGCCTGAACCCGTCCCAGGAACTACAAGTTCCATTGACTATGAAGATTTTCATTCATCCAGGTCATGGTAAATGTAAAATAAGTAATTCTAATGGTAGGACTACACTGACATTTTCGGCGCGATCCAGCACGCTGCGACAAAACGCCTGCGATAAGGTAAGAGATAGAAAAGTCGCAGCGTTGAGCCAATGCGACACGGCGGTCGGATGCAGACGCAGTCGTGCCGTTTGGATCAACGCTGCAACTTAATTAGACATTTCTATCCCTTACCTTACTTCCGTTGCATGTGACTTGTTGCAGGCGTTTTGTTGCAGTGTGTCGGATTGCGTCAAAAACGTCTATGTAGTCCTACCCTTAAACAACTGGACTTGCTGAGTAGGGATGGGCGAATTTGACCCTTTTCGTTTTGCTAGAAGCCCATTAAGTCTATGGGCGTCAAAAAAAATTGTCGTGCGGCGAAATTGTATTGACGCACGTCTTTTTTTTGACGCACGATGCCATACAAGTCTATGGGCGTCATTTTTTCGGCGAAACAAGACAAAAAAAGTCTCCCATCCCTGCTGAGTAATCATTTAATGATTACTCAGCAAGTCCAGTTGTTTTAGAATTACTTATATTAGATATACAAGTTCCATTATTGATCCTGGCAACCAGATTGTTTTAATTTCAAATTGGAAAATCTCTCAATAAAAAGCTAAATGACTTAAAAAAGAATAACAACAAAAAAAAAAATAATACAAAATGGAAACTTACTGCAATTTATCTCAGAATATCACCTAAGGGCTCTTACATACGGGTGGTTTTTCCTGTGGTCCCTTGCGTTGCACTTTCTTCCGTTTAGCCGCAGGGGAGCGTAGGAATAGACACACTCAATTATTGTGAAGGGGGCTGTACTCACACAGACGCATGGAAGCGCCAAACGCAGGTGGGACGCAGCATGTTGCATTTCACCTGCGTTCGACGCATAAATGCGTCTGTGTGAGTACAGCCCCCTTCACTATAATTGAGTGTGTCTACTCTTGTGTTCCCCTGCGGCTGAACGGAAGAAACGCAACGCAGACAAGCGCAGGAAAAAACGCTTATGTTTAAGAGCCCTAAACGTTAACTCAAAGATGAGCAACCCCTTTAAGTACTTCAGGGAACCAGTCAAGCTAAAAACCTGATCAATAGCCAAGTCAGCCCGTCTGTCTATTCAGTTAATCTGCACCTGGGAAACTGCCCTGGGAATAATAACACTTTTGTAAATGCTACTGTATGCTAGGGGATGCTGGGATTTGTAGGCCATACGTTGCTGTTTGTCAGTGCCCTTTATTGCTGACCTACCTTCGGCATCTTCTGTGCAGATTGCAGTGCATTTGCATTTACCAGCAGCCATACACTCGGCATATATCCTTTATTATAAAACATGGTATTAATAAAATGCATTTTATCCGTGGATTCATACGTTTTTAATAAAGTCAGATTGCTAGCAGTCCCAACGTGCATTTTGTAGGCAGTACTGGTCAGCCACTAATCAGCTAAGTACCATAATCCTCCTTCTTACGTGACCTTCCAGCTATATACAGCACATGGTAACAACATTAAACCCGCGACCCTCCTCTTTTGCATTCCCGGTTTTGCTGTTGGACGGGCTGCACACGAGGATGTTCCGGCAGGGCCATCGCCGACCCAACTTTCTCCACCATCCAGAACATGACTGACGGATAATTATTCGTCTGAAAAAGTTGGAATAAATATAATGATCTAATGATTGCGAAGGCTGGGGCTGCCGATTATCCGGCCAACCAGCACCAGGGGCTTAAATGGAAGTTGCAGCAAGCCTCCGAATTGATGCATTCACCTGAAAATGATGCCGGCTCCTTTCTAGATGTGCAATGGCTGTTTGCAAGGTAGGAGAAAGCAGGCAGGCTGCTCCAATGGAAAAGGATAAACCCCCATGTAGTCTTTATTTAATGATACACAGGGTTGCTTTTGGATTATTACAAATAACATTTTCTTTATATACATAATGTCATTCTCCAGCTCTTGAGTAGGGGGTGCCAATCATCCTTACTTGCCCACCAGCCCTTGTCTTGAAGATATGTGGTTTTTTTTCCTAATTGTCATTTTCGTTGTTTTGCTGTGTTTAGAATCCTCTTCATCTCTTGCACAGGAAACCTAAAATCCCCTAGTATTACATAATGGCATGGCTGAAAAGCTTACATTCTTGCCAGCTGAATTAATCAGTACGTTCCCCTTCCAATACAGCATTTTTGTTTTTCTATTCTGCTTTTTCTAGTGATGACTGGCTCCTGCTTAACTGCAATTTGAAGTAAAGTCTTATAAAGACCAGAAATGCACACACTGGGAATTTTGGATCAGCCACTTAAAGGGTGCAGTTTCACTTTTTTTTCTTTAAAGACCCAATGAAATAGGCATTTTTAGCCTCATTACTAAACAGACTGCACAGACATCAATACATTTTGTAGGAAACGCAGTGTAAAACTTGCTGAATGAATTCAAAATAGTGCTGTTAAACCTTCGCCCTTAATGGTATGTCAATAGCTGTTTGACAGCTGCCTGACATTTTTTTTACGGGGGTGGGGGTTGATGAGGCATTCCTGTTCTTGGATGTTTTGTAATTAATGATATGGTTTCAGGCCTGTGTATGAGGCCGCTTGAGTCTGGTAAAGATGGAGTAATGTGCCGTACAAGTTGGTATTGCAGAAAATATAAACATCGTTGTTATTTCCCACCAAGAAAGAACAAATGCTTTATCTTGGTTGGGCATATAATAAGTATGGTTTCCATTCAGAGCAGTTCATTCCTGTGTAGCTTAAAGATCTGTTTTAGGCCTAGCTGTACTGGAATGGAGGATACAGAAGCCACTTAGAAGAACTGGAATACAAGGGGCTGCTTGGTAGGACTGTGGTGGAGGGGTTGCTTAGATGGACTTGGATATAGGTGCTTCTTAGATGGATTAGGATGGAGGTGCTACTTAATTGGACTGTGATGGAGGGGTTGCTTAGTTGAACTGGAAGGAATGGAGGGACTGCTTAGCTGTATTGGATTTAAGAGGCTACTGAGACAGGGATGGGATACAGTAACTGCTAAGTTGGACTGAATTGGAAGAACTGCTTAGTTGGATTGACATGGAAGGTTTGCTTAGTTGGACTGGGATAGAGGGGCTACTTTGTTGGACTAAGATGGAGGGGCTGCTTAGTTGGACTGGGATGGAAGGGCTGCTTAGATGTACTGGGATGGAGGGGCTGCTTGGTTGTAATGGGATGCAGGAGCTGCTCAGTTGGACTGGGATGGAGGGGCTGCTCAGTTGGACTGGGATGGAGGGGCTGCTTAGTTGTACTGGGATGCAGGAGCTGCTCAGTTGGACTGGGATAGAGGGGCTGCTTAGTTGGGCTGGGATGCAGGGGCAGCTTAGTTGGACTGGGATAGAGGGGCTGCTCAGTTGGACTGGGAGATAATAGGGGCTGCTTAGCTGGACTGGGAGATAGGGGCTGCTTAGCTGGACTGGGATGGATGGGCTGCTTACTTGGACTGGGATGGAGGGGCTGCTTACTTGGACTGGGGTGGATGGGCTGCTTAGTTGGACTGGGATGGAGGGGCTGCTTACTTGGACTGGGATGCAGGGGCTGCTTAGTTGTACTGGGATGCAGGGGCTGCTTAGTTGTACTGGGATGGAGGGGCTGCTTTCTTGGACTGGGATGAAGGGGCTGCTTACTTGGCCTGGGATGGAGGGGCTGCTTACTTGGCCTGGGATAGAGGGGCTGCTTACTTGGCCTGGGATGGAGGGGCTGCTTACTTGGCCTGGGATGCAGGGGCTGCTTAGTTGGACTGGGATGGAGGGACTGCTTAGTTGGACTGGGATGGAGGGGCTGCTTTGTTGGACTGAGATTGGGGGCTGCTTCGTTGGACTGGGATGGAGGGGCTGCTTACTTGGACTGGGATGGAGGGGCTGCTTAGTTGGACTGGGATGCAGGGGCTGCTTAGTTGTACTGGGATGGAGGGGCTGCTTACTTGGACTGGGATGGATGGGCTGCTTAATTGGACTGGGATGAAGGGGCTGCTTACTTGGCCGGGGATGGAGGGGCTGCTTACTTTGACTGGGATGGAGCTGCTGCTTAGTTGGACTAGTATGGAAGGGCTGCTTAGTTGGACTGGGATGGAGGGGCTGCTTAGTTGGACTGGGATGCAGGGGCTGCTTAGTTGGACTGGGATGCAGGGGCTGCGTTGTTGGACTGAGATTGGGTGCTGCTTCGTTGGACAGGGATGGAGGGGCTGCTTAGCTGGACTTGGATGGAGGGGCTGCTAGGTTGGACTGAGATGGGGGGGTTGCTCAGTTGGACTGGGATTAAGTGGCCACTTAGATGGTCTAGGGTTGAGGGGCCGCTTATCTGAACTGAGATGAATGGGCTGCTTAGTTGGATTGGTATGATGAGTCTTCTTCATTGGACTGTGATGCAGACGCTGCTTAGTAAAATGGGAATGAGGCTGTTGGCAGGGGACCTTGAATTACAGGGTCTGCTGACTAATGAAAGTTGTAATTGAGCCAAAGTTACCTCTACAGAACTACAGCTCCTATGTTTAGAAAGAAGAGTGAACTGTGGGTAGTTTTGTACTCAGACTTGAATGGCAAGAGGGGCCAGACCAAGTGGGAAAACAAAACGAGGGCCACAGATATTTAAAATGGTGACCATAGATACTAAAGACATAAGTAGAATATAAGAGGAAGACAAACCTCAAGTTCATCCATCATTGGCTACATTGTAATTTTTGTAGAATAATATAATAAGGAAATGTTAATATAATTTAATAAAGAATGCCAGTGGGCAAATGATACAGCGCATCGTAAAAGTCTCAAGGCTGTATTTAACTAAAAATGTGAGATTTTTTAAGGGGTTAGAGTGGCAGAGAGGGGCCCAAGTTTGCATCTTACAGCTTGAAGCAATGCTAATTCAGTCTTTGGCATCTAATTTGAGTTTTAATACTCTTCAATTAAGAGAGCGGAAGGGATATACAGGGATAGGCCTTATTAAAATCCATTGAAAAGACTGAATGTAATTGACCCCTTTCTGTAGCAATATATATATATATATATATATATATATATATATATATATATATATATATATATATATATATATATATATATATATATATATATTTATTTATTTATTTGAGACACTTGTTAATTTGTGTTTTCTCTCACCTTTCCCTTTATTTAAACTCTTTGCTTGTAATCGTCTAATGTAATGTCTGTAGAATTTCTGTATTTGTGGTCTGTAATTTCTCTTACTTATGAATAATTATTTGAACAATACGATTAAAAGCTGCACTATAGAATATGATCTCACCATTTTTACCCATTAACTTGCTGATGAAAACAATAATCAACTGCTTCTGAAGCAGTTCTATGTTTCCAGGCAGTTAGCTGTAATTCTGTCTGTTACCCTTTACCTTTAATGTCCCATGCCCTGTCAAAATTGAATAGTTTGTGTATAAGCATACTTTTATGTATTTTGAGTAGGGATGCACCGAATCCACTATTTGGGATTCGGCTGAATCCCCGAATCCTTGGATTTTGGATTTGATTCGGCCAGGCACAAGGATTCGGCTGCATTCGAATCTGGCTGAAAAAGGTAGACTCTTGAACCGTATCCTGGATTGGGTGCATCCCTAATTTTGAGCTCAATGTTTCTGCCATCAGTCCTATTTAATGCCTATGACAAAGGACTTCAAATGCAGTTAGTGTAATTATTCACCCAGTACCTTCCATTGACACAAGGAGGAGAATGACAAGGATGCTTACACTAATACCAAATCATTTTCTAAAACACATGGCAGTATGGAAACTAAAGTTTTTCATGGTGCAGCAAATTGCTGCATGAGAACTTTTAAAAGTGCTAAAACCAAATAAATATTTCTAATCTAATCTAAAAGTGCCTGGTGCAGATGTACTATCAAGGCAAGTGGCATATCCTTGCAGGCCACAAAGGTCCAGGCCTAGGGCCTAGATCTGGGGGCTGGAATGCCGCCTACTGGCCACATTTGAAGTGGGACTGGGCGGGAGTAGTTGACAATTGCTTGAGTCTCCCTCCCATTCATTCCCTTGTTCTGGTGAATGGTGACCTGCACCAGCAGCAGTGGGGAGTAGGTAAGGGAGTAGGGGTGCAAGTGGGGGAGTGGTGTGAGCAGTGGGGGGCAGGAGGCATGAGCAACCTAAGGGAACTTGGTTTGAAATCAGGCCCTGTATGTGTGGAGGCAGTAGTGTTTGCAGGTATAGTGTAGTTCAGCTTAAAAAAAATCTAGATTTAACCTGGGAAATTGTTGTCTTTTGTTGTCCACATCTGGTCCATTGTGGCATGGAGAAGGTATTTCATGAAACAGGGTTGCTGGGTTTGTAGGCAATGAAGCAACGTAAGAGGCACACCAGGAATGCTTTTATCCAGCTGTGTAACAGGGGAACATGGCATGATGAAGCTGGATATTTAAGTTTGGTCCACCATTGTAAGTACAGTAGACTAGAAGGTGCATCAGAAATGATGGAGCTGGTTGGTGTTTTATGATGATACCGGAATTCTGTATTAAAATGGTTTAAAGGTTTATTGGTAAAAAAATGTCTTTGTAGCCTGTGCACCACCAAGAAAACCACCTAGCATGCTGGAATTTTACAAATGGTAGTTTGAAAAATCAACTGAATGTCCTGAGTTCCATTCCGGAACCAATCATGGTTTCCCTATTAATAGTCCATTTACCCACACAACTCATATGCTGGGAATCCTCTGCACAAGGGGGTATTAAACAGCTTCCAAACTGCATTATAAGCTCTGACTTTGTACCTTTCACCAATTCAGGACTTCTGGACTTTTGCTCATGATTATAAGGACGACAGAAAGGATTTCAGACTGGTTGTCATTGCTTAGTGCATCACCAGGGCTCGCTTAGGTGCTTCTTTCCATTTACTAGACCCATAATTCTAGTGGGTGAGGCACAAAAACTGCTGCATGCCTCATTAGTTCTCTTTATTCCTCTGCACCAGTCTACATGCTAAATAAATTGCCATCAAATAGCATTTTGCACCAACATATAGAGCACCTCTCAGCGCAATGCAGCAAGTTCAATATCCTAGCAGCTAAAGGATAAAACAAGTCCTAAAAGCAGGTAGCAGAAGGTGGAGCTACTGTGTTTGTGAGGCACATTCCACATTTCAGGCTGGTATTACAACCAGGTGACACTGTCAGGGAGCCGGGAGCTCCCTCCAGGGAGGTAGTCAGGATCAAGGAGGAAGCCCTCTAGTGGGAGCAAGGCCGCGGTATCCGAAGGGTTAAGCAGAATCAGTAGTAGTGGTCACAGGCAGGAGTTAACGAGGGCAGGCAGATTAGATGCAAAAGTCCAAAGTCCAGGCAGAGTTCAATAACACAGGCAGGTAATGGGAAACACAGACAGGGAGCAGGAATCAAGGCTGGAAGCAGGAATCAAGGCTGGACAACAGGCAGTACAGGAACCCAGGATCAGTAGTGATTTGAATCCTATTCTTGGGCGCCGTCACAATGTTTTGGGCGCCCTTTTATGACGAGATCCCGGCACCAGTGATGACATCATCATGCAGCGACGCTGCAGCCATGTGTTCAGCATGGGCGCCGCCATCTTGGATCTTCACTGTGACCTCCGGGAATGTAAACAGCGCCGTCGGGTACTTCTGACAGTCCTGACAGACACCCAATGAAGCAAGGTTTAAAAACCACCTCCTGTTTTTCATACCTGGCAGGTGACTGTCCATGCTGTTGTGCCTAGTTCTGTCTTGTGTGATGGATATTATTTTACAACATCTAGAGAAGAGTAAGTTTGACTCTCCTGGAATCTACAGCCCAAATGGAACCCTATGTTTTAATCCACAAGGCAACGCTTATCCGTGCTCATACCGTGATCACAGTATTCCTGCTCTTTTCTTGTCTTCCCAGTAGGCAACAGCCCCAATTTAGCTGGAAGCAGCGGTGAAGCAGAATCTGCAGAATCGTTATTGCGCTTCAGTAAACTTTATCGGCTGAATAGTGGAAAGAGCGAACAGAGTAAAATATGTGTTGGTGTTTCACAGAAACAGAGAGCTGCTGACACTACCAAATGAACAAAGAGCCTAAAGGATCTCCTGTAAATATTAAACACAAAACAAAGCCCCTTCCATTAATGTTGAATTGCAGCTTTTTCACTAGGTTATTTGATATTGTACAGTTCATTGAGCTGCCATACTAAACACAGACTGTGGTTTAGATAGATGGTGATTGCTTTTTCCCAGATGGAAATGATTTGTTTATTCTAATTTTAATTATAGTTCAAGCTGAGTTATTACTTATGATGTGCCTAGAGCATTTCTTCTGCTTCATACATATCTGCTGGACCTGGTTGAGGTTGATGTACGCTTTACTGTACAATTTACTGGAATGGTGTGATCCTCAAGAATATATTGAGTTGGGTAGTTGATAATATCTGAAACATCAGTACTCACAAAGTAAATGGCTACCCCATCTTAGGTATAGGATATATTTGTATACTTGTATAGGATAAGCAGGAAAGGGAGACCATTTCCATGCACAGTAAGCCATGTCCTTAATTCACCTTCAGTCTTTATTCCAGGCATTGCCTTGGGCAGAGCAGATAACTCCTATTCTCAAGGGCACCCTATATATGATATATATAATGATAATATTCCCTAATTATCATTCTTGGAAAGATGCAATTCAGGAAACAAAATAAGAACTCTTTTTGCAAGAAAGGGGGAGCATTTGAGAGAAGACTCCAATACCCACAATGCCTATGGGAATTGCATGTTCAGTTCAGGCCTGGGAAGAAGACTAACGAGAAACCTGCATGGCATTATGGGAACTGGAGTCTTGGCTGAAGGAGAGCTGATACATTGTAAAACAGTCCAGAAGAGGAAGGAATTGACAATTTCATTTAATTACAATTTGAAATTGATTGAAAATGTGTAATTAATATTTATTGGACAGTTATTTCGAAGTACATTTCCTTTCCAGCCATTAGTCACATTTAAGGAGGGGTTTTAGCAGTGATTTATTTAGGCTGCATGGCTGTCCAAATTTACTAATTGTGTGCAACTGCGCCTGTTGACGTTGTTGCCACCTTGATGCTCCGGGGACGCATTGTACTTGGGCCTGAGGAACCACTTACAGATGACATTTTGGTTCAAGGCGTCAAAAATGACAAAATCCTGACCACAATATTTTTCAGCCCTCTTGCGTTCACTTGAGCGTTTTGGTGCATCAGATGCAGATGCATCAGGAGCATCACACCCTTGTGTCCCAATTACACTGGGATTATGGGAAGAATGCTGCATTGAGTTTAAGAAACATGTTGAAATTACACTTTGCACACTTACACCTGTAAATTGGCCCTTGGGTCATCTTTAATATTCCCCTTCTGTTTATAGGAAAAAACTCACCATTGTAATTTAATGAAGTCTTCTCAATGCTCTCTTGCAATAACCAGGTTGGCTCTTGTGTGAGTCGGTGATGGTTGCGGGTCAGTATTTTATTATGCATGTATTTTTATGCTTTAAAATGTAAATGTGTCCTCATATTTCCATTCATCTTATAACTCTTCAATATAGAGGTCACATTCTGCCTCCAGCCCCTTCGAAAGAAATAAAACATAAGCTGCATGCAACATCTGAATTCTGCTGGCCACCACTTTCCTCAGCTTCCAGACCTTAAAGGAAAACTATACCCCCCAAACAATGTAGGTCTCTATAAAAAGATATTGCATAAAACAGCTCATATGTAAAATCCTGCTTCATGTAAATAAACCATTTTCATAATAATTTACTTTTCTAGTAGTATGTGCCATTGGGTAATCATAAATAGAAAATTGCCATTTTAAAAAATAAGGGCCGCCCCCTGGGATCGTAGGATTCACTGTACTCACAAACAAACCAGCAAACCATACATGTTAGGTCACATGAGCCAATTAACAGACAGTTCTGTCTTTTGCTTCCACACTTCTTCCTGTTACAGTTAGAGTTGAAGTATTTCTGGTCAGGTGATCTCTGAGGCAGCACACAGACCATCACGAAATGGTGGCTCAAGGCAAGAGATATAAAAGGGCAATATTTACTTAAATATATATTCCAGTTTGGTGAGATTCTTTAATATGCCACTTAATATTATATGAACTATCTGTTGCTTAAGTGTTAATTTTGGGGGTATAGTTTTCCTTTAAATGATTCTTGTCTGTCACAGTGTAGATCCCGATGCCTTAAAACACTGTCCTTTCAAACTAATCAATTAGGCCTGTCAAGTGGGGCAATGATTCTCTATGACTACCAAGCATTGGACAGTTCAAGGCTCTTGACTTAAATAAAAATTATAACAAAGGTGGAACTTGGCTTCGTTTAGATGGAAAGTGTTGCGTTATATTCCTTTATGAGTGATAGGTCTGTAGTTGTGCTTTGATTTATGAAGGACCAGCTTTATTTAAATGGCTTGGAGAAGGAGTTTCAGTCTGCATTATAATTAAAATATGTTAGATTAAGTTTAGGTTGCTGTTACGGCCGGCACCCAATACCAGAACAGGTGCCAAGTACCCTGGTCTCGGCTCGACTTCACCAGTAGTGTGACCACCGTTGGGCTTCGGGAGGAGCCCTCAGCTTACTTGGGTGCCACCTGGACTTAACGAGGGGTGCAAGGCGAGATGTTCTGGCTAGCAGAGGGGCACGGCAGGTAGATAGTCTTTTAGGCCTAAGGTCACGGTACAAATGGAGCAGGCAAGAGAATTGTCAGACAGGCAGGGTCGAGGCAGGCAGATATCAAGAATCGTCAGGCAGGCAAGGGTCAAACTGGGTAATCAAACAGATGGGGTCAGGCAGAAAGAGTAGTCGAGATGCAGGTAAAGGTCAGGATTCGGATATCAGAATAGTCAGGAACAGGCAGGGATCAAAACCGGAATAGCAGATACAAAATACACAGGAACAGACAGCACAAGGCTTCAGGAACCACCAGAATCAAGATTCTATCATGGGCACTGGCTGGGGGTCAGAATGGGCTTTATATACATTCGAAATTGGCGCCAAAACGAGCGTCAATACGCGCTGGCGCAATCACGCCAGCGCGCCTGTACCTTTAAGAGGCATGCAGGTGCGCCGCGCGCCCTAGAAGAATCAAGATGGCGCCGGACCAGGAGCGCAGCGACGTGGCAGCCGTCCATGCCGCCGCACACCAGGTAATTTTATTACAGTTGCTGTCTTCAAGGTTTGGTGAATGGAAAACAACTTACAGACCTGAGTCTTTAGTAAAGTCTTCTTTTTTAGTAAAGACTGGATGCTCCTAACTGACAAATAAACTCTTTAAATAAAACTTGGGCTTTTCCGAATAATCGATCTTTCCGTAATTCATACCTTAAGTCTACTAGAAAATCATGTAAACATTAAATAAACCCAATAGTCTGGTTTTGCTTCCAATAAGGATTAATTATATCTTAGTTTGGATCAAGTACAAGGTATTGTTTTATTATTACAGAGAAAAAGGAAATAATTTTTAATTCAAATTATTTGGATATAAAGAGGTCTATGAAAGCAGGCTTTTTGTAATTCAGAGCTGTCCGGATAACGGGTTTCCAGATAGCTCCCATAGCTGTGTTAATGTTCATGTTTTATGCACAGAATAAACTCTAAAATTTGATAAAGGTAAATTTATAAGAGTTTGAAATGACAATGTAGGTCATTCTCCATGGGGGGGGGAAGTATTTCTACCATAAATCAAGATTTTTTTTTAGCTATTTATTGGTTTTCTCAAGCTTTTTCACGAGCCGTTTCTAGCCAAAAGAATCTGAGCACTAAAAGCTGCCCAAGATCCATTCAAGCCAATGGGCACATTTAGCATTTGTTTGAGTAGAGGTCTTTCTAGCGCCTCCCTAAACTTGTCCATAAGTCTTAATTTGCTTTACCATTAATGTCTGTGGGAACCCCATGCATTGAAAGACGAAGTATTCTCCAAATTTATGCAGCAAATAATAAATACCTGATACCCTGGATGGAACAATATAGTTCACTTGTATCCTACACTGAGGACAACAAATATTGCTACATTTACCCCCATTTCATTTAAGACAAAGTGACCCAACTTATGGACACTATACTTTGTTCTTGCTGCATTGTGTTGGGATTGAGAGATATCTGACTTTGACCTAGTTTTATGTTATATCTTTTTATCATTTATTGGAACTTTTTTTTTTACGGTTGACCACTTTTGGCTTTCCTTTCCCCCGTGGGGTGTTACTTCCCAAAGTTAAAGGGCATGTAAAGTCTAAAATAGAATAAGGCTAGAAATGCTGTATTTCGTATACAAATAATTTATGCTTTCAAAGTTGGCTACAGGGGGTCACCATCTTGTAACTTTGTTAAACATCTTTGCAAGACTAAGACTGTGCACATGCTCAGTGTGGTCTGGGCTGCTTAGGGATCGTCATAAACAAAGCTGCTTGAGTTCTGCATGGCTGGGAAGTAACGTTGGGGCTCCCCCTGCTGTTCATAAGTATGATTGTTTCCCTGCTCAGCAGTTAGGGGCCATCTGACAATTCCTATCCACAGCAGTAAATGAAGGGAGAATTTCACTGCATACAATCAGGATTCTTATAAAAACGGTACACATTTTTTATTTAAAGCATATTGGAGATAGGTTTCTTTTTTATTAAAGAAAGTAAAAATGGAATTTTATTTTTTTTGCCTTTACATGTCCTTTAAGTTACATTTCTTATTTTGTGTAGGGCATTACTGGGTTTACATACGAGCTGTGATTGAGCATAGGAAGGGGAGAGTCAATGGCATTTTATTACAAGGCAGAATCTGTAAGAAAAGTCATATTTATAAAATTCAAGAAAAAAATTCTGAAATAAATATATTAGCAATACATGAATATATTATTGTAGAAATACAAAGAGAGTGGGAATAATGGCTTTTTACCCTCCTCTTAAAAATGATAAATCCACTTTCTGAGTATGGGTCATTTATCAACTCTGGGCAAATTTGCCAGTGGGCAGAAACCTGCAGCAGCCAATCAAATTTTTGCATTCATTGTTCTACCTTCAACTGCCTGAAAAAAGTGAAAAAAGTGATGGTTGGTTGCAATGGCTTACTGCCCCTGGGTAATTTTGCCCAGTGTTAATAAATGAGCTCTAGTATCTGATAGGTTTGCTTCTGAATTTGCTGCTGGATCTATGTAACCCCTGCTGTAAGATAAGACGGATAGAAATATAATTTTGTTTTAACTTTCCATTTTATTGAAATGCCAATACAGCAAAATAAGTGAAATACCAAGTTACACATTGCAGATTCCAAGCACAGTGCAGTTATAACCTATTTATTGCTTTGACATACATAAAAAAATTCTGAAAGTGGCTAAAGTTAACTCAATGTGAAAGTGAAAATAAAGGTGGAATGACAAAGGAGAATAAAAAAAAAAACAAAAACTAAAAAAACAATTTTTAATTAAAATTCACATTGTCTTGTTAAATCCTGCCCATGTTATAATATAGAGACTATTGAATATTTCCTAGTATGAATTATTGGTAGTTAATCGTTGGTAATTGAGCTGTGATCACTGAAATAGTATCTGTCATAGAAATCTATTTTTACTCATTTGGTTTGTGCTTGACTGTAATATTCAAAGTATCCATTCATTATTTTGTATAATTTGCACATTTCATTGAGTTGTGTTCGCTAGTATAAGGAAGATTTTAGAGGTAGAGACCAACTGCTATATATTCATATACAGACATGGGACCTGTTATCCAGAATGCACGGGGCCTGGGGTTTTCTGGATAATGGATCTTTCCGTAATTTGGATCTTCGTACCATAAGTCAACTAGAAAATCATGTTAACATTAAATAAACCAAATAGGCTGGTTCTGCTTCAAATAAAGATTAATTATATCTTAATTTGGATCAAGTACAAGCTACTGTTTTATTATTACAGAGAAATAGGAGCAATTTAATATCAGGGGCAAAATTCACCCCCGGTTTTAGGAAACCATAGAAACTATTTTAAATAGGGTTGCCACCCCTCCGGTTTTGATCTGGACAGTCAGACATTTCCAAATTCGGAACACCAGACAGGATTCCCCTAGATTGACGTGGCAACCAGCCGCCCCTTGACATCAACACCTTGTCCCCGAGACGTCAGCTCCCGCCCCCCTGTCCGGAAAGGGGGTTGGAAAAAGGTGGCAACCCTCATTTGAAACCTCTTTGTATTGTACTCCCAGTATTTATAAATAAATAGGCATGTGGAATTGACATTGTGTCATCTATGTCAGGACAGTTGCATATCAGTTGCATATCTTAAAGGAGAACTAAACCCTAAAAATGAATATGGTCAAAAATACCATCTTTTACATTCTGAATTTATTGCACCAGCCTAAAGTTTCAGCTTGTCAATAGCAGCAATGATCCAGGAATTCAAACTTCTCACAGGACGTCACCATCTTGGAAAGTGTCTGTGACACTCACATGCTCAGTGGGCTCTGAGCAGCTGTTGAGAAGCTAAGCTTAGGGGTCGTCACTAATTATCCAGCAGAAAATTAGGTTTGTCTGTAATATAAGCTGATGCTACAGGGCTGATTATTAAATTCTCATGCTAATTGCACTGGTTTCTGCCATGTAGTAATTATGTGTATTAATTACTAATCAGCCTTATATTGTGACATTTCTATTCTATGTGTACTGTAAATTGTGAGTGGGTCCCTAAGCTCAGTAAGTGACAGCAGCACAGAGCATGTGCAGTGAATCAGCAGAAAAGAAGATGGGGAGCTACTGAGGCATCTTTGGAGACACAGATCTAGTGATTGGCGAATTTGCTGCGTTTAGCTTTGCGGAAAAAATTAGCAAATTTCCCACGAAATTTGCGAAACGGAGAAAAATTCGTTAAATTAGCGTCTCGTTTTCGCCCATCACTAATCTTTACTGCTAAAGGGCAGTGGTTGCCTTGGGCTGGTACAGAAGCACAAAACATAATGTACAACATTTCTAGCTACTTCTTTAGTTAAGCTTTAGTTCTCCTTTAATACACAGCACATCATCGTTCTTACTTTCTCTCTAATTGGTTTGCATTCTGTCTTACGATATTGAGTAAAACCTGCTTTTAATAACCGCTCCCTTCTATTGTCAAGGGTCATTGTAGTCCATCAGCTTGTAGACAGTTGCAAGTTAGTCATACCTGCTTTGAATATTCCTTATGCCTGATTCTTACATATATCTGACACTATGGATAAACTAAGACTAACTCTTGGAGTCTCCGTGTCTTCACAGTGTTTCTATAAAGGTAGAATCAACTGCTACTTATTGATTCAGATGAAAGGTGTGAGTTGGATAGCAGCTTTTAGCCCTCAAACATTTGGATTGAGAAGAACACTGGGAGGGGCTGAATGGTGGGCATTGGAGTCCTAGTGTAGATAGGCTGATCACTTTATGGCTGCATCTCTCCATCTCACAGTATGAGAAAGGAGACCTTTCCAGAACTATGTTCTACTTCACTACCAGCTTGACAAATGATGAGCTACTTCTCAGAATCATTAGTGCGCTTCCCACTAATACTCCAGTTAGGCGATGGATTGCCGTATTCTACTACCCATTTAAATCAATAAAATAGATGGTAGCGAAGCCATGCCTTCCCAGTGGTTGGGGTGGAGTCAGGGAAATATGAATGGAATGTCATTCAAATAAATACAGAGTAAAATATCAGTTGTCATTGAAATATAGTGCCATGTTATTATTGTTTTATAGACTACCCGCTGAATATATCTCATTATACAGTTTGTGTGACTGTGTTTAGAATCTGCGCCCTACATTGACAGGTTCTCCATGAACTATCAAGGCAAGGGGTAACTGGGTGCTGTAGTTCTTATACAACTGAAGTATTTATTTGTTGCAATGGGGTTGTATTGCTTATTTAGTATATTATAATCGTTACACTTTGTATAACCTTTAAAAGGTTTTGTGTGTTTCTCTCTCAGTCATAGTAACTGATGAGCGAATAATTGCAACAGCCTCTATACTTTCATTTTTATTTTCCCCTTTGTATTTATTGAATGTTTAGTAATAGCTCTCTTGCTGCACCTCTGTCCTGTAGTTACTTGCTCAGCTTGCAATTTGAGACCATCAGAAGATACCATTGTATTTTAAATCTGGGCCATAAATTGCACCCTCATAAACAGAGAGAATTGTCTAGGCTTTTTCTTATTCTGAGCAGAGAGGTATACAGGTATGGGACCTGTTAGCCAGAATGCTCAGGACCTGGGGTTTTGCGGATAATGGATCTTTCCGTAATTTGGATCTTCATACCTTAAGTCTACTAGAAAATCATGTAAACTTTTGCTAAACCCAGTAGGCTGGTTTTGCTTCTAATAAGGATTAATTATATTGTAGTTTGGTATAAGTTAAAGGTACTCTCTTTTTTGGATTATTTGGATAAAATGGAATCTATGGGAGACAGCCTTTCCGTAATTCTGAGCTTTCTGGATAACGTGTTTCCGGATAATGGGTCCCATACCTGTAGTTGGCTCTGTTATCTGGAAACCTGTTACCCATAAGGCTCAGAAATGCCAAAATGTTTTCCATAGTGTCTATTTGATCAAACAATTGGTTTTTGACATCATAAACTCAAAGGAAATGGTGCATACATCCCTAATCAGGAAAACCTGAGGTCACAAGAATTTTATATAATAATTATAAGATCTGTACAATAAGGGCAGAGGCACATGTTCAGATTCGAGGAGATCAGTCGCTCAGCGACACATCTCCTCTTCTTCGGGGCGACTAATCTCTCCAAACTGCCTCCCGCCGGCTAAAATGTAAATCACCGGCGGGATGGCAATCGGTGTGCTTCGTTTTCGGAAGTCGCCCAAAGTTTCCTCACAAGGAAACTTCGGGCGACTTCAGAAAATAAAGCGATCCGTGCCATCCCGCCAGCGATTTATATTCCAGCAAGGCAGTTCAGGGATATTAGTTGCCCCGAAGAAGAGGTGATTTATAGCTGGGCGACTAAATCGCCCCGTATCTGAACGTTTGTCTCTGCCCTAAAACAACAATTCCATGTTTTATCATGATGGTTCCTTATAAGGATTGTGGGGGTTTGGATTAGAGTTCTGCATTAACTAAAAGATATTATCAAATACAGAAATTCTGATTGCTCTTTTCTTTTGTGCCACAGGAAAAGAAGCCCTTCAATAACTAGAGACCAGAATCCGAGATATAACACAAGGGACGATATAGGTGAACATTCACAGCATGCTTCATCAGACAGCGCCATGCCTAGATCACCATCAGACTACTCGGACAGGCGATTGCAACGAGAGTCTCAGCTCTATGACGGACCTGAGCACGATAACTACAGGAGAAGTAGGCGGCGCTCCAATGAGTATTCGGTAGATGAGGAGGATATCCAGGACAGGGAGGAATATGAAAGGCAGAGAAGAGAGGAGGAGTACCAGGCAAGGTACAGGAGTGACCCCAATTTGGCCAGGTACCCTGTTAAGCCGCAACCATATGAAGAGCAAATGCGCATCCATGCAGAGGTTTCAAGGGCTCGACAACGAAGGCACAGTGATGTGTCTTTGGCTCAGACAGAATTTGAGGAGTCTCGGATGTCAACGTTAAGGATGGAGCGACCTTCAAGGCAGAGATCTGCGTCAGAGCGTAGAGCAGCGATGGAAAGCCAGCGTTCTTATTCAATAGAAAGAACTAGAGATGTGCAAGGGCCAGGTCCTGGTCGGCAAAGGAACTCAAATCATAGTCCCCCAACGCCAAGAAGGAGTCCTATTGCCAATGATAGGCCAGAGATGAGGCGCTCAGATTCCTTACGGAAACAGCACCACTTGGA
This sequence comes from Xenopus petersii, assembly GCA_038501925.1. NCBI lineage: Eukaryota > Metazoa > Chordata > Amphibia > Anura > Pipidae > Xenopus > Xenopus petersii. Next base: position 124,247,004 of record CM076683.1, read on the forward strand.
CCCAAGTTCCGCCGTAAGGAAAACCAAAAGGGAAAAAATGGAAACTATGTTAAGGAACGATTCTCTTAGCTCAGATCAGTCTGAATCTGTACGCCCCCCACCACCAAAGCCTCATAAAACAAAAAAAGGAGGTAAAATGCGTCAGGTTTCCTTGAGCAGTTCAGAAGAAGAGTTTGCTTCTACGCCGGAGTACACGAGCTGTGATGATGTGGAGATTGAAAGTGAAAGTGTTAGTGAGAAAGGTAAGGTGTAAAGATTTGGACTATTCGTGAACAATTTATTTAAATTTTCCCCCTAAAAATGTTTATCCTCAAGCAGACTTAGTTTATCCACTGGTGACATATTAATATATGTGTCTTACTGTTGCTTTCTTTCATTGCTTTATATGGTTATATGGTATTTATGCTTAAAAAAAACATGACTTTATGGATAATGGAAATATAACCAATGAGTCTTTTCTCTAGGTCGACAAAACCCTGATTATGTCTAAATGTAATACAACCTAACATGCATTTTATTCTGGTGTAGCAATACTGAAGTCTGGTTGCTCGGCGGCGACAGTTTCTACTTCCATCCCAAACTGCTGCATCATGTCTTGCTCTTCCAGCCTTGTATTAACATCATTTTCTAAACTTTGTTTTTAAAGGGTAACTAAACCTAACATATTGCATGGTGCATTACTTATGGTGCTGTCTTACTATTTTAAGGAAATATAATCTCTCTGTATTCAACAACATTCTTTGGCTCAATGGCACATTGGGTAGTGCCTTTTATTGATGGTGACCCCAACAACCGAATAACGTTTTCAGTTTGCAGGCTGGGAATAGGAAGGCAAATAATTCAAAAACCTTCCAAAATAAATAATGAATACCATATGTAATGAATGATGATTTCTAACATATGTTATTATAATTTCTAACATGCTAAAAGTGTGCTCTATATAAAGAGGAATATACCCAGTAACCCAAATAAGTAAATACTTTATCATCAAGATTCAGTGTTTATCATTTATGGAAGGGGAACTCAAACCCTCAGTTTTCAAGGGATCCCTGTCCCCTCACCAACTATACTGCCAGATTTGTAGCTGTCATCTGAAGTAGAAAGCTTTGTAACGGGATTGGTGGTCGCTACTTTCGATGCCAAGCTCCTTGTCGGTGATCACCGGGTAGGGGTATGCACAGTGCACCACCACCATGGTTATCTGTTACTATATAGGATGCTGAAATCAGATTTGTTTTGGGGATTTTGTTTTAACAAACACTTTATCATCTTTTAGGTTTAGCCCAGCAGGGGGTAGATTAGCTTGAGCTAAGGCTATAAGTGTTTTACTTTTTCTATACTCCCTGTATTTATATTTAGTTATGTCTATTTGTGGTAAAGCATTTAACAGCTTTAGCATCTGACCGTCCTTATAGTATCAGTAAAGTACCATCCAGATCCAGGCTTCCCTTTCAGAGCTCATGCAAAGCCATCACAGCCGGGTAACATAACAGGTAGTCCACCAAACCAGATGACTACTGATCTCTGCCGAAAACTCTACCCTTATCTGTATGTACCTGACGGCTTTGCATTAAGACATTATCAGCTAGAACAATCAAAAACCCATGTTAAAAGGCCAGTTAACCCTATAATGGCCTTTGTTGTAGAATATTATAACCTAAGCAAATAGCTCACAGGCTCCCAGCAGTCAGAGCGCAGATTTATTGTGAAGACAGTTTTTTTGTTTAGTCCTTTTTACAGTACCCCTCTCTAAGGGTAAGGGCATTACGGGAGATTAGTCGTGACAAATTGCTTCTTCGGGCGACTAATCTCCCTGAACTGCCTTCCCACCAGCTAGAATCTAAATCGCTGGTGGGATGGCACTCAGAGTCCTTAATTTTCCGAAGTCGCCCAACGTTGCCTCACTAGGAAACTTAGGAAAGCCGAAGCGATCCCACCGCCATACTGCCGGCGATTTACATTCTAGCCGGCGGGAAGGCAGTTCAGGGAGATTAGTCACCCGAAGAAGAAGCGATTTGACGCTTGGCGACTAATCTCCCGAAATAGCAGCGGGTGTCCTGGTCCTAAATCATTTATGCCATACTATTAATGCTTCCATTAATGCTGCTCTTTTATGGTATAGCAGTGAATAGTTTCTGTATTATCTTGAGTACAAGATTTGCACCTGAGATCCTTTTCTTTTGATTAACAGAACTCAGCCCTCAAAGGCAATCACAAGGAATTGTTTTAATTAAACACAAAGTGCTATGGACATTTTCCCAAGGTGTAATTCAGGTTAGGTTACTTTGTTGTATGTTAATCAAAGCAGCGCTCTGTATGTGTGGTGGGTCCCTTTAATAGGGCAAATGAGAGAGCTTAGATGTGGGCTTGACTGTGCCTTAATATTGATTTTTATTTTGTATATTGCCTTGTAATGGCATTAAAATGAGGATTACAGACTTTGCAAGGTCGCTGGGATAATGTGAATTTAGTGCAAAGGGAAATTCATTTGGCTTTTTCAGCAGACACATTTGTACGGGCAGCAAATATATAAACATAGATATACGGTAAGTAAGTTCCTTTAAGAGATGCACCTCCAGTTGGAATATTGTGGTTTGTGCACCCTCTTTTTGCAGAAACCCCTACCCTGGAGAGGTGGGAAAGGGTAGATCAAGGCATCCACTTTGGAAAAACGACCAAGGTTCTCTCTGCAGCTGATTCACCATTTAAGATGGATCTAAACCCCAAAAAAATACTTATTTGTGTATATTCAGAGCACTTCTCTGGATATTTTTGCAGTTCACATTTGTTTTATGTTTTTAGAAGTTTCTGAGATATTTGCATTGTTAGACTGAAATACCAGACTTTTGGCTCAACTGAGAGTCTGCAACATGAGGGTTAATTGAAAGCAGGAAAGACATAGAAAGTGCACAGACAAGTAGGGTCTATAGGTAGGGTTGAGCTGAAAGCCAGCCTAGCGGTAAAAAAAAAACTGTTAGGGGGTTATTTATCAAAATCAGAATTTTTCTGATTATTTGAAAAGTCCGACCAAAAAAAAATCCACAATTTGACCTTATTTATTATTAAAAAGCTCCTTTTTTCGGATCAGGGAAAAACGTCATAAAATCAAGTGAAAATTCGAAAAATCGGATGGTTTTTCGGATTTTTTTCCCAAATCGCTAGATTTTTTTCGTCCTTTTTCCCAAAAAGTCAAAATTTTCAGATTTTTGCCCTAAATAGTCGGATTTTCAGGCTAAATCCAGCACAGACCACAGAAACTTCCATTAGGGACATCTACCATTGACTTATATACAACCTCAGCAGGTTAGAGATGGCAGATTTTCAGATTCTGACTTTTTGCAGTCTCGGGGTATAATAAATCTTGTAAAAATTTACTTTTTTCCCCAGATTTTATAGTAAAAAAAAAAAACTTGAGTTTTTTGCATTTGTACTTCAATAAATAACACCCTTGATTTCAGAAGCCAATTCAAACAGCGAATTAGGAGGTGATTTATCAAAGTTTGAATTTAAATTTTTGCCCTGATTCAAATTTTTTCCACAAAAAAATCATAAATTCATAAACCATAAACAACAATGTATCATATTAAAAAAATATCTAAAATATTTATTAAGCACAAAAAACAAACAAAAATACAATATAAAAGCTAGCGAGTTTTTTGAGATTGTAAGTTAACAAATTCGCGTTTTTTTTTGACCTTGTAAACTCACAAATTTGAAGTTTTTGAGATTTTTCTATTATTGCATTCAATGAATAAGCAAACATTTTGACTTTTTAAAATTGTTTTGAACTTTAAAAATACCCCTAAAACCTCACAAATTAAATTTTTGATATATATGCCCATTAATGTAATTGGCAAAAGTGCTTGAAGCTTCAGTTTGAGGGGAAGTTTGCACCAATTAATTTTTTGGATAAAGGTCCCCTGTAACCATGGTGCACAATAGCTTTCATGGCATGCCATATAATGTTCTTCCACACTGCGTTAACTACAAATTACTGTAATTACTGTAATATTTCTCGGACGAGAAATTCAACTGCTCTTCTTCTGTGCCCCTCTTCTAGTCTCCTATTCTATTGCATACAAATGGTTCCTAACGCAAGGTTTCCTTATTAATTCATTAATAATTTGTACTTCTTTTATTAAGTGAGGAGCTTCCACCTATTCTTTTGCAGATCTACTGACCTTGCAACATTGACCATTATTTTTTCTCATTCTTGAGTCTGTCCCTGCAAAATAAGGGACAGTTGGCAACTGTGTATATTGCTTTAATTATTTGTCACTTTCGAGAAACGAATGCCTTAGAAAAGTGCCACTTAACTGTAATGTAAGACCTTCCCTGACAGTCAATGGTGTAGCCAAGTGCAGCAGTGAAGCTTATTTACCAGAGAGACTGTTTTTAGCACAAGCGGTAAATGGAGTTGTAGGGTAACTGGCTAAGTACCAGCGATTTACAGAAGGATTATTGGCTCATCTAATAGTCTTGCAATGGGCAGGTACACTGCTAAGGTGCAGGACTGTTCACATGTAGTTGTTTGGTTTGTTTTTTCCTAACACAACCTCTGTAGTACATTAATACTATCAGGAAAGCTAGGTTAGACATAGAACCAAAGCTCATGCAGCCAATACAGAAGAATAAAAACTCCCATATATTTTAGGAGGTCATACACTATATAAATTGGGTTCAGCAGCTGCTACATGGCCATAGATTGATTTACTGAGTGGTACTAAGGTTTAGCTTAGTTAATATCCGTCATTATTGTGACTTGCATCCACTGACGCCTGCTGAGATCTGGGGAGGAGATTTGACATGTGTAGGACAAGCAAAGTTGCAGCAATCTGTAGTGCCAGGGATGAGAATTCTAAGTACAGGGCATTACCTAAACTGGTAAATTAAAGGATAAGTAAACCTTTATTGCAGAGATATATGTGGAGATTCAGGGGATTAGTCGCCCAACGACAGATCACCTCTACTTCAGACGACTAATCTTCCCGCAATGCCGACTTCGGAAAATTAAACTCTCCGGGTGCCATTCCGCCGGCGATTTCAATTTTAGTCGGCTGGATGGCACTTGGAGCGCTTTGTTTTCTGAAGTCGTCTGAGGTTGCCTCACGAGGAAACTTCGGGCGACTTCGGAAAACGAAGTACTTTGAGTGCAATCCCGCTGGCGATTTAGATTCTAGCTGCCAGGGAGGCAGTTCGAGGAGAAGAAGAGGAGATTTTGTTGATTGGCGGCTAAATCTCCCCGAATCTCCACGTGTGTCTCTGCCCTTAAAATAAGTGAATATAAAATTGACGAGGGTGCTATTCTAAGCATTTTTGCATTCATTATTTATTTTATACCAAGATATTAAAGGATGCCTTCTTCACATCTTTCATAAGCAGAAGAACATCAGAGCATCTCTTGACAACTTCTTTGACTGCTTGGTGGTCAGACTGGTCAGAAACTGACCAGCAGGCATCGCTGTTGTAACAAAATTATTTCATATTAACAGCACATGTATCCCTTAATATCTTGGAATAAAAACAAAATAAATAATAAATGTACATTGCAAAATCACTTATTTTAAAGGTTTACTTATCCTTTAAGGTACCTCTTTGTAGATGCTATAAAAGCCAGCCTTGTTTTGTAGCATTACGTTTTAGTAGACTGGCCAGAAATCACCAGATTCATTCCATAGGAGGTTCATTTCTCTGACCATACCACCTAAGCCGCCTTGTCTCCCCTTTACTAGAATAAACCCAAGCTGATGGAAAGCAATATCGATTTTTTGTTGGTGTTTAAAGGTTTTCTAGTTGCCTTTGGGAAACCCTCCAAGGTTTCTACATAATAAATCCCATACCTTTACATAGAAACAGGGTCAATAATCACGTTGCTACAGTCCCAAGGGTATCCAAGATGGCTAAACAATCCCACAACTTGTTTCCCCTTCATAATCAGCCCCTCTATCCACTGCATTCTCCTCCCTATCGGAAGAAGACCTTTAAACCAAGAGCAAAACTAAATGGGTTGAGGCTTTCACAGGAAAATACCTTAAAGTGATAGAATTTTCTTTACTGTGTTCATGTCCATAATCATGAATTGATGCCTAGTTGTGATTTCCCCAGTGCTTCTATCAAGAGCAGTGACTGGCAGCTAAGCGTTTGTCATCTCTCAGAATAGATATTTTTAGCTGAATTTACTGCCAGTGCAGGGTCAGGCTAGTGACCTACGGACTGGTTAGATTAACAGATTAAATAGAAAAACCTTCTGTATCCTCATCATCAATGATTCTGTAAAACAATATTCTGATGGCTAGGACACAAACACCACACAAAGCAACAATTATTGTTATTTATTTTTTTTAAAATAACCATTATTTTAAATGTAACCCAGTTCATTACCCAACAAAGTCATGTTTAGAGAACAATGTATACAGTACGTGCCAGCAAAATTACTTTATTCCCCATCAAGCCTCACTTTTTCACCATGATAATGGAGAGCCACAGCTGCCTGGTTAATAGCAGGACTGCAACTTTCAGCCGCCATATCCAGATAGGTTGTGAGTTGTAGTAATTCATTACTTCATCAGGATATGGGGCTGAGAAGGATATGAGTGTGACCATTGGTCAGTAAGCAAGGGCCATATATTTGGTGAGTAGCAAGTCTGGAAGAGGCAAGAAGATGGTTAACAGCCATTATAAAGGTGACTTTATATTGTGTGAAAAACAGGAATTGAACTTCATCATCGTTTATTTATATAGTGCTGTCAAGATACGCAGTGCTTTAACTTTACTACTATAATTATAGAAAGAATGTGCTGAAAAGTTGTGTTTCAGGCTGATTTATTGTAAATGTCCCCCAAAACCCTGCCATCTGTATCACTTTTTGCTGGCTGAATTCTCTGGATGTGCAGGGGAGCATGTGGCAGTCAGCAATCTGCACTGTAGGATAGGAACCAATCAGAAGCTGAGCTGATCTGATAGGGAACTTAAGCTTGCCTTTGCTTGTGTGACTGCAGGGCTATCCCCCTCCCACTGTGATTCTGGTAGTGACAATCAGGACACGCCCACTTCTCATTTTAAACAAGGACCAAAGCAGATCAATAGGGAGCTCCAATAAAGGGGCCATTTTTTTTTTTTTTTTAAGAGTGATAATTTTTAGCCTAGAGTGAAACCCATATGAAATAGTATTTGCTTTGCCTACAAGATTGTGGGGGGGGGGGGGGGGGTTTCACTAATGCTATATGTCTCCTTTAAGGAAAGGGTATGATCGGGAAAGAAATTGAAGATAGTTTGCACCAGGATTGCCAGGTCTAATTTTCAAAACCAGCCCAAGTCAACTACAAAACCAGCCCAAAACTAGCCGAGAGGCACTTCAAAAGGAGCCCAAAAAATAGCACAATATGTGCAGTCTAACAAATAAATGAATTTATGTGAAATACAATTGTCACAATTTTTCCATGTCACCAGGAGTGGAACTACAGAGGGGGGGGGGGGCAGGAGGTATAGGGGCCCCATAAGGCCCTAATACGGATACAATTTCAATAAATGTTGGTAAAACAGGTCAACCTATAGACATTTTGGTGGCCAGACAATTTGGCCCCAAAATTGTCTGAAATTTAGGAAAGTCATCGGAAAATGTGAGAAAGCTTAAGAGACTGATAACTCCCGACTTCTACACAAGTCAGGCCTATTGCATGCTGGGTATTGTAGTCTTACATTAAACTTGGCAAATTGTTAAACAAAAACTACATTACCCAACATGCATTGAGAGACGCAGGCTTGGAACATTAGGGCAAGAAAAAACTGGCTGTTTTCCAAAGTACAAACCAGCCAAAGGCCCAAAAGTAGCCCAAATCCATACCGTGGCTAGTTTGTACTGTCTAAACCCACCTGGGCTTTAAATTAGTAGCCCAATTTGGCTGGAAAATCACCAACCTGGCAATCCTGGTAAGCACAACAATTCCAAGATATTCCTTTAAATAGCTTATTGGCACTAATGTAGTTTTCTAAAACTAAACCCCTTCCTTTTCCTCAGCCCCCACCTACCCATTCATTTCTTGTGCTTGTCCAGTCATATCAGGCTGGGTGTTGGGCAGTGGCATGGCGTTGGCTAAATTAGTACCAGGTAGCTTTTACAGTCCCAATACTGTTGGAAAATGTCAATATCCCTGAATGGAAGTGGACTGCATGGACCACCTTCAGGGCCGACACTTTATTCAAGCCAAGCCTGGCTCATAGGTGTATATAGGAATACAACATTCCTCCCAAGACACAGTAATGGCAGCCTTTAATTCGCCTTAATCGGATTCACACCCTATAACTGCAACATGTGGATCTTTGGACATCTTTCAGGTATTCATGGAATCGTCTCTTCTTTTGACAGGCACCAGTGATGCCAACTAAACCGTTATATCCCATTAAGCAAATGTAATTCGGGGTGGTTAATTTGTTAGGGCAAAATGTACATTACATCAAGTTATCGACCAATGATTTTATAATGCCAGATATTTTCCTCTGTCGCGTTCCAGCTCATTTGCTAAACACACGGTAAAAAAAGCAACGTACATTAAAGAGAAATTAAGTGAAACATACACCAAGTAACTTAGGCCCAATTAACTAGATAAATGTGTTAAAGGAAATAAAGAAATTACAGGTTGAAGAAATGTGAAGGAAAATTTAGTAAGAGTTGCATCTCTCTATGTTTTTCTTTACTGTTGCAGTTGAATGGTGATGAGTGTCTTGTTTTGAAGAATCCTGCTGAACATACAGAAATCACTAGAGGTCTTTTGTTTTAGCTCAGGAAGGAGTTGGTCTGGGCTTCCTAGTTCCCACCATGGAACATGACATTCAGGACCCACTTCCATAAATTTTTAATTTAGAAAGAGCATAATTTTGTAGGTGTTATATGTAAGCCTATGGTGGGAAATCCACAAAAGAGTTGTCCTTAGCTGGGACCCATAGGGGTTCCCAATCTTTTTCACCCGTGAGCATCAGATGTAAAATGAGTGGGGGAGCAACACAAGCATGAAAAATGTTCCAAATGGTTGTGGTTCCAAATAAGGGCTGTAATTGGCTATTGGTAGCCCCTATGTGGACTCGCAGCCTACAGGAGGTTCTGTTTGGCAGTACATCTGTTTTTATGCAACCAAAACTTGTCTCTAAGCCTGAAATTGAAAAATAATCACCTGCTTTGAGGCCACTGAGAGCAACATCCAAGGGGTTGGGAAGCAACATGTTTCTCACGAGCTACTGGTTTGGGGATCACTGCACTAGGGTATAAGCCCAACAGGAGATCCGTTGGTACTCAAGTCAGTATGTAGCTACAAAATGTTTCCAGTGAAGTTGGAGGAATATCAAAGTAGTTTTGGAAATATTATTGGAAAGTTAGATGAAGGAGCAAAGTATCAACAAAATCCCATCATCTCAATAGAATTTTCACCGCTTTAACAACATTAAAGTTTTTTTTTACATCGCAGCATATAATGGGATTTTGCCAGGTCTTATTTGTGTGCACATTTCAATGTTATTTTGGTTGCAAGTAAAATTTCTTTCCAAATTGGGCAACGAGAATGGTTAAAGTTGTTCTTGCCAATGTTCATATTTTCGAAACAGTTGAAAAGGAAAAGACTAGTGGTCTTTTCTAATTTATGATGGCTTTATAGATAGGCTTCCCACCTGTAAACATAAATATTTAACCAGTTGATACAGAAGTAAAATAATTGGCAGAAAATGTACAAATACATATATAGTTACATCGTTAAATTGGGTTGAAAAAAGACAAAGTCCATCAAGTTCAACCCCTCCAAATGAAAACCCAGCATCCATACACACACCCCTCTCTACTTTTAATTAAATTCTATATACCTATATCTATACTAACTATAGAGCTTAGTATCACAATAGCCTTTGATATTATGTCTGTCCAAGAAATCATCCAAGTCCCTCTTATAGTCATTAACTGAATCAGCATCACAACATCACCCGGCAGTGCATTCCACAACCTCACTGTCCTGACTGTGAAGAATCCCCTACGTTGCTTCAAATGAAAGTTCTTTTCTTCTAGTCTAAAGGGGAGGCCTCTGGTACAGTGATCCACTTTATGGGTAAAAAGGTCCCCTGCTATTTGTCTATAATGTCCTCTAATGTACTTGTAAAGTGTAATCATGTCCCCTCGCAAGCACCTTTTTTCCAGAGAAAACAACCCCAACCTTGACAGTCTACCCTCATAATTTAAGTCTTCCCTCCCTCTAACCAGTTTAGTTGCACTTAGTCTCTGCACTCTCTCCAGCTCATTTATATCCCTCTTAAGGACTGGAGTCCAAAACTGCACTGCATACTCCAGATGAGGCCTCACCAGGGACCTATAAAGAGGCATAATTATGTTTTCATCCCTTGAGTTAATGCCCTTTTTTATGCAAGACAGAACTTTATTTGCTTTAGTAGCCACAGAATGACACTGCCCAGAATTAGACAACGTGTTATCTACAAAGACCCCTAGTTCCTTCTCATTTAAGGAAACTCCCAACACACTGCCATTTAGTGTATAACTTGCATTTATATTGTTTTTTTTATTTGTGCATAACCTGCATTTATCAACATTGAACCTCATTTTCCAGTTTGCTGCCCAGTTTTCCAGTTTAGACAAATCACTGTGCAAAGTGGCAGCATCCTGCATGGAACCTATAGTTCTGCACAATTTAGTATCATCTGCAAAAATAGAAACAGTACTTTCAATGCCCACCTCCAGGTCATTAATAAACAAGTTGAAAAGCAAGGGACCTAGTACAGAGCCCTGCGGTACTCCACTAACAACACTGGTCCAATTAGAAAATGTTTTTCTGATTTTGATACCTGCATAAAGATGTTCCTGAAGCATATTATGCCGGATTAGGATGCTGGGTTAGAAAGAGTCTGGGTAAAAGGGAAAGAGAGCGGCACTAAATGAAAACAAATGAGATGCAGTCTGTCCGTTGTTCTGCTAACAAATATTGTCCTTGGTTTTAGCCTAATAAAGGCATTCATGAGGATGGGAACATACTTCCCGCTGATCTAAAAAGCACCCTGATTGACTGACTCACCAGAACAGATTTAAGATAGTGGAATTGACACGTGATGATTTGTCTCTGTCAGAGGTGTAACTACAGAGGAAGCAGTCCCTGTGGCTGCAGGGGGGCCCAGGAGGTATAGGGGCCCCATGAGGCCCTAATTCATATACAATTCTAATAAATATTGGTAAAACAGGTCAACCTCTAGACATTTTGGAAGCCTGAAAAAGAAATTGCTGTGGGGCCCAGTAATATCTAGTTATGCCACTGGTCTCTGTGTCAGATCCTGAGAATCACTATTTTAAAGGAGAAGTTAAATGCCATACCAAACTTAATTTGTTTATTAAATAGTGTCCTACTTTTGTTGGATTTTAACTAGGGATGCACCAAATCCAGGATTCGCTCTGGGATTCGGCCATGATTCGGCCTTTTTCAGCAGGATTCGGATTCGGCCGAATCCTTCTGCCCGGCCGAACCGAATCTGAATCCTAATTTGCATATGCAAATTAGGGGTGGGGAGGGAAATTGCGTGACTTTTCGTCACAAAACAAGGAAGTTAAATTATTTTTCACTTCACACCCCTAATTTACATATGCAAATTAGGGTTCGGATTCGGTTCGGTATTCGGCCGAATCTTTCACAAAGGATTCAGGGGTTCTGCCGAATCCAAAATAGTGGATTCGGTGCATCCCTAATTTTAACATTATCAGTATTGATATATGAAGTGAATCCTTTAAGAGCTTGGGCACAGGGCAGAGTTTGAGGCTGTCAGATATGACCGGCCAAACCGACCGGGCACCCTAGGCAATCTAGCCTGCCACCTCGTTCCATGACCCCCCCCCCCCGTACAAACGCAGTGATGTCAAGCTGAGTGGAGGGTTGTTGCTAGGCGGAGTGGGGGGGGGAGCGCTGGCAAGAAGCGAGAGCATGTGAACTGTGACTAGGCAGTGGCCTCTTTTGCCTACCCCTAGTTCTGGCCCAGGGGGTACAGGGAGCCCCATAAGGCCCAACTTAATGAGCAGTTTTAAAATATATTGGAAGACCTCCATGTAAGACACGCCGGGAGACTTACGTACAGCTGGTATTGTATGTCTTGATAAAGGGCCAGTTCTTGTCATTATCACCGACATAGTCCAGTAATTCATTAGGGGAACAGGCCCATCATTTCTATATCATTATCAGTGGGGCTGAATGCTGGCACCATGGCAGTTCCATACCGCTGGATCAAATGAGGCGCGTGGTTTTTTCGGATCCAATTTTAGGGCCACAAAACTGCATTGCAATTTGGGGTCCACCAGGAAGAAGCCCAAATGAACTCCAAACTGCCAGTTTCCATAAGGCATGCTGCCAGTGCTCTGTGCTGCAAATGTTCCAGTTCGAGTCCTGCCTGGCACTCAGGGGGTAAAGAGAATCTTGTCCCTGGAATGGGAGCCTTTGTTATACGTTGAAGTCTCGCTTTATATTGATCGATCTCTACCCAAAGCCTTTCCACCTCCTCCCACGCAGCTCAGCCGCCCACTCAGCTCAGAAGCGTGGGCATGAATGTGACTGCTGCAGTTGCAGCATTGCAGAAACCCAGATTGCAGAGCAAACACACACACACATTCAGGTATGGGACCTGTTATCCAGAATGCTCGGGGCCTGGGGGTTTCCGGATTATGGTTCTTTCTGTAATTTGGATCTTCATACCTTAAGTCTGCTAGAAATTCATATAAACATTAAATGAAACCAATATGCCAGTTTTGCTTCCAATCAATTCCAAAATTAGTTTTGATCAAGTACAAGCTACTGTTTTATTATTACAGAGAAAAAAATCAAGATTATTTAGATAAAATGGAGACAATGGGAGACGGCCTCTCTGCTCTACTCTAATTTGGAGTTTTCTGGATAAAGGGTTCCCAGGTAATGGATCCCATACCTATATTGTAATATAAAGCCCTCTTCTTCCCTCTGTATCCCTCCAGACAGTTCTTGTTTAACTACAATTCATTTAGTTTAGGGGATGATTCTGGGAGTAAAGGCTTAATGGCGGGCCGCAATGTGGGCGTCGGAGCCTAGGGTCAGCATTCTGGGAACTTGAGAAATATAGCAGAACATTGATTTTTCAGTTAAAGGCTTTAGTGTAAAGTGGGGTCAAATGGATTGCACGTGTTTTTACTACAAACAAATGATTATTCTATTTAGGTGTCGGAAGAAGCTTAGAGGCAGATTTTGGTTTGCCAGCAAACTGACTTATGGAAGATATGTTCCCGTCTTTCATAGCCATCTTAGTCGGCACTATGGGTCAAATGAATGTGCCATGGCAATGTTTCATTACCAGGAGACATATCCCTACTACAAAAGCGACTGTATCTCTTAAAGGAGAACTAAAGCTTAACTAAAGAAGTAGCTAGAAATGTTGTACATAATGTTTGGGGCTTCTGTACCAGCCCAAGGCAACCACAGCCCTTTAGCAGTAAAGATCTGTGTCTCCAAAGATGCCCCAGTAGCTCCCCATCTTCTTTTCTGCTGATTCACTGCACATGCTCTGTGCTGCTGTCACTTACTGAGCTTAGGGACTCACTCACAATATACAGTAGACATAGAATAGAAATATCACAATATAAGACTGATTAGTAATTAATACAGATAATTACTACATGGCAGCACAGAAACCAGTGCAATTAGCATCAGAATTTAATAATCAGCCCTGTAGCATCAGCTTATATTACAGACCAACCTCATTTTCTGCTGGATAATTAGTGACGACCCCTAAGCTTAGCTTCTCAACAGCTGCTCAGAGCCCACTGAGCATGTGAGTGTCACAGACACTTTCCAAGATGGTGACCCTCTGTGACAAGTTTGAAGTCCTGGATCATTGCTGCTATTGACAAGCTGAAACTTTAGGCTGGTGAAATAAGTTCAGTATATATGGTATTTTTAACCATATTCATTTTTAGGCTTTAGTTCTGCTAATGAACCAAGAAACTATAAGGGTATATAGATGCCAAGGTCCAGCATATTGATTCGCGAATTTGCACCAAAACGGAGAAAAACTTGCAAAATGGCGCCGGCGTACTTTTTTTTTCGCGCCAGTTTCGTGAATTTATTCGCCGGCAGCAAAACACGCAAATTTGCAGCGAATTCGCGCTTGGCCAATAAATTCGCTCATCACTAGTCAGGCAGTCTCTCTTGGGGAAATGCAATGCCGAGCCTTGGCTGTACCTGTGCTTTATGAACAAACAAACAATGCATCCGACATGATAATAGGATCACAGTGGCCCTGTTCTACTAGTTCTGATGTGCATGCCGGCCCGATGTTGCCTATTTCCATGCTTTTAAGGGGTTTCTCACCTTTAAATCAACTTTAAATATTTAAGATTATTATTCTGAGGCAACTTGCTATTGGTTTGGATGTTTTTTATTTAGTTATTTAGCTTTTTATTCGATAACTCTTCAGTTTGCATTTTCAGAAATCTGGTTGCTAGGCTCCAAATGACCCTGGCAACTATGCATTGCTTGAAATAAGAGACTGGAGTATTAATAGGAGAGAGGTGATGAACAGCAGCAAGAACTATACATGTGTAGCCTTATAGAGCATTTGTTTTTTAGAGGCAAATAATTTGAAAACTAAAAAAAGAAAAAATGAAGGCCAATTGAAAGGTTGCTTAGCATTAACCATTCTGTAACATGCTAAAAGTTAACTTAAAGCTAAACCACCCTTTAAGGAACGGAACTATTGCGGGGGGGGGGGTCCGGTAACATTCAATTACCTAAAAGAAGACTAATGCTTAACATAAGTGATTAGCTATGTTTAACATAAGGTGCAGAGTTTTCTTCAGGTCTAATAGGCCATAGCAGCCAATCAGAAGTCAGTATTTACAGGTCTAGGTCTATGCTTAAACAAACATCGATTTGTTCTATATGATTTCCTGAGTTTCTCTGGCATAGGGGTAGATTATACCCTCACCTCCTTACCTTCCATTGCTTGGGGCAGTTGGTTTTTCCCTTTATTTAGACTATAATTCCATGACCAGACCGTACTAAAGCTTTAAACGGCATGTAAAGGCAAAAAAATCCCATTTTTACTTTCTTTAATGAAAAAGAAACCTATCTCCAATATACTTTAATTAAAAAATATGTACTGTTTTTATAAGAAACCTGACTGTATGCAGTGAAATTCTCCCTTCATTTACTGCTGTGGATAGGAATTGTCAGATGGTCCCTAACTGCTGAGCAGGGAAACAATCATACTTATGAACAGCAGGGGGAGCCCTCGCCTTACTTCCCAGCCATGCAGAACTCAAGCAGCTTTGTTTATGTCGATCCCTAAGCAGCCCAGACCACACTGAGCATGTGCACAGTCTTAGTCTTGCAAAGATGTTTAATAAAGTTACAAGATGGTGACCCCCTGTAGCCAACTTTGAAAGCATAAATTATTTGTTTGATTAGGCTTGTGGTGCAGTAAGTTCATGTTTATATTTATTATACAAAATACAGCATTTCTAGTCTTATTCTATTTTAGACTTTATATGCCTTTTAAAGGGGACCTGTCACTCGTAATTGTCAATATTGCCTGACCCGCTTCCAAGCATAAAGGCAGGGCAGGCTATTGCTTTTAGTTTCCTTTCAGTACATTCTAGATATCACTGCCCTCCTTACATGGTCCTGGGCATCAGGTCCCTAATTCTGGCACATACGCAAGATTTTGGGATGACGCAGAGCTTGCATTAATAACCGTGTTTGCAAAATGGAACCTCCTTGCTTCCAGGACAGAAGTAAACAAGAACTAAATTATTTATACCTGCATAGTGTAAGTTAAACTTATTTTGCTTTACAGACGCAATGGAAAATAATTTGGAATTCTTATTTAGGCTGACAGGTTCCCTTTAAAGGAGAATAGAAGCTTTTAAAAACCCTATGTCGCCTCCACATGCCTCCCCCACATTGGCTGTAGCTTTTGATAGGAAGAGCAATGAGTTTGGCTATTGCAATCTCCAGCCGCTTGCCCTAATTTTTTCCCAGGGTACTGACGCCAGTAGCATGCTCAGTTGAAGTCAAACCTGACTATAGCCTGCAATATACTCTTGCTTGGTGAAAATCATTCAGTTCGGTAAAATTCGGGCCTTATGTATTAAAATCTGAATTTTTCTGATTATTTTAATTAAAAAAGTCAGATCAAAGTAGAATCCACGATTGTACATTATTGATTATTAAAAAAACACATTTTAATCGAATCGGGTATAAACACGAAAAAAAATAAAGCAAAAATCCGAATTGCATGTTTTTTTTCCCTGTATCGCTCTATTTTTGTCAGGCTTATTCACAAATTTGCTTGAATTTTTGCCTAAATCTGCCCAAATAGTTGGATTTTTGGGCTTATTCCAGTGCAGACCACAAAAACTTCCAAATGGGATAGGGGCCTCTGACATTGACTTGTATACAAACTCGGTAGGTCTGAGACGCAGTATTTTCGGATTCTAATTTTTTCATGCTCGGGGTATAATTAGGGTTGCCACCTGGCCGGTATTTTACCGGCCTGGCTGGTAAAAATTATGGTTGATACCAATGTTATCAATAGGAAAAAAGATAAATATATAGGAAGGCCGGTATTTTTTTCTAGAAAAGGTGGCAACCCTAGGTATAATAAATCTCGAAAAATTTGTGGGTTTTTTTCCACTAAAAATGTTGGTTTTATAGTCAAAAATATTCGAAGTTTTTGGCATTCAGACTTTAATAAATAACCCCTTAATGTCCATGTTAAAGTGTTACCATAGTATCTGCACAGAACTGCTATTTTAGTCTTGACTGATGTTTATGTAAGGGGATGAGGCTCACTGGAAAATGGGTAGGATTCGGTTTTCAGCCTATCAGGGACTAACTTGGGAGGATTGGCTGTGGTGCCAAAAATGTGCCGATCCTCAAACAGCTAGTGTTATGGCATATGTTCACTGCCTTGATAATTTATTTTTGTGGTGTCTTGTTTTTCCGTTTGGCCCCATGCCTGGTTTATGGAGCTTGGGTTCAGCAATTTCCATGTCATACAGATTGACTTCATGTTATGATGGAAGGGGGATGTAAAGTCAAATAGAAAATTAAAGTCAACTTTGTTTGACTGCTCTTCAAAGCACTTTTGCAGTTTATTTTTCTATTTTGATTCACAAAAATGATTAGCAATTTTCTGCTGTTGAATTTTGGGTCAGCAGTTGTGCCTCGGGGCTGCCGAGCTCAGGGTCGCTTGAGTATTCGGGTGATGTCTCCAGTGAGACGTCACTGTGCATATTGCTCCCTCCCTGGGAGCTTTTAGAGCTTTAATGACAACTGGACGGAAGGAACTGATTCATTTCAGCCCAGAATTTTTTCTTTTTGTAAATTTTAGATCCTGTCCCTTTTCTGATGTGAACCCTTTTCTCTTACTCTCATTCTAACTTGGCTTATTTATAAAGGTTCATTTTTTTCTTTCTGCCAAACTAACCTGAAACTATGTTGTCATGTTCCCCCACTCTAGACCTGGCTCAATCCGTTGAAATCAGCTAAACAAATTCAGACTGCAAAAGACTTTGTGGTGGGAATAGTGTTGTAAAATGGCGCATAAAAAATTGACGGCTCCCAACACTTTATTTTTTATTTGAGAATGTTTACACTGTGCTGCACATTTGCATAATAAGGGCATATTCGTGGCCACTGAGTGCAGTTGTGGTTGCACAGAGTTTGCCACAGTTGTTGCACCAAAAATTGCTTTGCTAAAGCTGCATCTTGGACATCTTCAAAGTTGTGCTAGGCACCCTTCCTTTGGTTACAGATATTGTGTGTAAGTTCGGCTATTGATGCAAGGGAACCCTGGAGCTCGGGCAGCATTGTGATGGCTAACTCTGGAAATAATTTAAGCAACTAAAATTTTCCCAACAACTTCGTTGACTTGCGTTGATGCACACTGCTTTGGTGGCTGCACTTGCATTAGGCAAATCTGCACTTCGCGGAGCAATTAGGTTGAAATTGTGGTGGGAACTTGCAGGTAGAAACATGGCAACTTGAATATGAAAATGCACTTTTTTGCATCTGTGAGTAAATGACCGCTAAAGGTTCAGACTGGCCTGCAGAGTACCAGAGAATCTCCTGTTGGGCCCCAGCCTAGAACATTGCTTGTCTTTACTGCCTGCCAGTTCTCCCTAATTTGCGTATCTCGTTAAAGGGGACCCGTCACCCAAAAAAATTATTCCAATTCCTATATTATCACATCAGTCAAGCAAAATGAACTTTCATGGGTTCTACCAGTGAGCACCACGGAGCAATTGGCTTCTTCTTTCTTCACGCGGGTGCACAAGCCAAACTTTAACGAAGAAGTCGTCTATTTCGTTCTTCTGTGCATGCGTCTGCCCCGGGAAATCTGAAGAAAGGAGAAGAAGGAAGAGGATCACTCTGTGGTGCTCGCTGGAAGAACTCCGGACCAGTGCAGTTTTCTGCTGATAGGAGCACTGGCCTGATTGAGGTAAGTATATATAATCACTTGTGCCTAACTTTTGGCACCCCCCCAACTAAATACGCCTTTCCTTCTCCTTTAATACTCTTTCCCTTCCTTAGCAACTGCCTAATGTGCTGCTTATGTTTTACAAAGGTGTTACAAATCCTGGAAAAGTATTTTTGAATGTTATGAATAAAATATGATTTTATTCAGGAATTCCTCTTGGCAAACATATACCTAACCTTTTTTTTTTTTTTTGAGAAGGTAATTGCCTGCGTTGCATCCTTGAAAATTTACTTTAATTGCTGGCAATTTTTCCCCCTTTTGGAAGAGGCAAGTTCTCATACACTGCTAATGTATTAGCCTTTGTGGTGAAGGAAGAGAGGGATTAAGCCATTTTCTTACAATGTGATAGCTGTATAATGTTTTAGTACTGCACTCAAAACCGCTAGGTTTGATTTACGCAGATTAAAATACTGTGTGTTATAAAATATTAGGGATGCGCCGAATCCACTATTTTGGGTTTTGCTTGGATCCAGAAATGAAATCTACAACCTTCAGCAGAAAAATACAAATACAGAATGCTTCTCTATTTCATTATATTCTAGAACATTTGTGTGATTTGTTAGCTCTATAAAGTGACTTCAGAATTAGATCTTACCTAGTACATAAAGAATGGTGTTCTTACAATTGGGTGTATAATGTCCATATAAAATCCTTCAGATTGTTGTTTTTAGAGAAGAAAGTCTTTAGGATGATCAAAGCACTACCTTTCCCAACTATCCCTGCAACCTCAAAGATTATATATACCTGCTGCTCTAGACACCATTTTACCTTACTATATCTGCTATCCCACACACACTCCCTTCCCAGAGACTATTATCCACTGTTAATATAGACACCATCTCTCCCTACTATACCTGCTATCCCACAGTCACACTCCCTTCCCAGAGACTATTATCCCACTGTTACTATAGGCACCATCTCTCCCTACTATACCTGCTATCCCACAGTCACACTCCCTTCCCAGAGACTATTATCCACTGTTACTATAGGCACCATCTCTCCCTACTATACCTGCTATTCCACAGCCACAGTCCCTTCACAGAGACTATTATCCCCACTGCTACTATAGGCACCATCTCTCCCTACTATACCTGCTATCCCACAGTCACACTCCCTTCCCAGAGACTATTATCCACTGTTACTATAGGCACCATCTCTCCCTACTATACCTGCTATTCCACAGCCACAGTCCCTTCCCAGAGACTATTATCCCCACTGCTACTATAGGCATTGCTCTGCTATCTGCAATGTAAAGTGGTAAGCTTTTTCACACTGTTTTCACATTTAGCTTCTGTCTCTACAAAGACTCAATTTATGGTGGCCCCAGGGCAGTTACTTTAGAGTCTTTTATACATTAAAGACATCACTGTCTGTAAGTTCTTACCTGAAAAAAGAGCCTAACACAGTAATCTTTTTGTCAACAGTCAACCAGTACATCACCAGTACATTGCATTGAACCATTCAGCCCCAGAACCCTTATTAGTTTGCATGTGCTTTAATGATCCAACCTGGTAGTTCCATTGGGCCCTTCCCTTGTAGTTAAAAGCTGAAATAAGGGATTGTCAGTTGGTCATACTCAAGGATAGATAAACTTCACAAAAGAGTTTGGCAACTTTAGCCATGTAAGTCTTACTTTGGGGCAGACAGCTGATATACGCGAGCGTAGACTAAATATTGTATTAGGAATGGGTAATGGTGGGTGACAGGTTTCCTAGTTGTGGATCTTCTGCTAAATTCAGTAGTGTCCACCTTAAACCCAAGATCATGTAAGGTCAAACAAAGAGCATATTTCAGCTTAAAATAACTGGAAGAGGCCTTAGCATTGTTTATGCTAGCAATATAACAGGACAGAAAGCTCATTTCGCTATACGTGGGAGTCGTTTGCCCTCTGCATGGTAATAGATTAGCAATAGTCTAATTGGCTGAAGCAGAGAGCAGCCCAAAAGTGCTATTCACATCTGATTGCATGTGAGGCGTGCTGGTGCTTCAATTTGATGTAACACTGCAGTGGTTTTTAAAAATGTCCCACCGAGCTCGCTCTGGGAAATGGCTGTAATTGCTGGAAAAGCAATGAGACAGTTGCATAACAGAATGGATTGGCCGCTCTCAGGTAATGAAAGAATCCTCCGCCATGCAGAGCAGGGATGGAGTCTGCAAAAAATTAATGGGTTCTTTGCTGCGACTCCAGAGCTTTGCAGAAAACATATCGGAGCAAGTTGTAAGCTCTGTTCTGGGAACTTTTTTAGTAGGTCTTAGAGCCAGACGGGCCAACCTTCCTAGGGACTAGTCAAGTCTATTTCAAGGGCCTCGTAGACCTGGTAATAATATTGTTATAAGTTGATTTACCAAAGCATACCTCCCAACTGTCCTATTTTTTTGCAGTACAGTCCCAATTTTGACAGCTCAACCTGCAGTCCAGGATTGTTACTGAAATGTCCTGACTTTCTCTTTGATCTCCTGCAGTGAACTGCCAGAAAAAGATAAAACACTTCTAAAACTTAATTGGCTTTTGGCAAAGAGCCCAGAATATGTAGCAGCTGCTACTTTTGTAAAAATCTAAGATAAGCAAAGAAACAATTGTAACTATTTAAGATAAGCAGATCTCTTGGGTAAACTGTGACTTGCAGCTTTAGGGTAAGGGTACACCTGGAGATTTGGGGGAGATTTAGTCGCCTGGCAACCAATCACCTCTTCTTTAGGGGCGACTAATCTCCCTGAACGGTTTCACCTCGTCTTGTGCCGGCTATAATGAAAAGTCGCCTGCGGCATGGCACACACGGCGCTTCGTTTTCCGAAGTCTCCTGAAGTTGCCTCAAGGAAACAGATCCTAGGGCAGGGGAATGCAAACGAGTGGCTGTTCAACATAAACTGGGTCAGCTGGAGAAAGTTTGAATTAATATAAATCAAATGCCCGATTATATGCTGCAAAGTGCAATGGCCAAAGAATGCAAAATGAAGACTTTATCATGAAGTTGATGTAACTGTGTGGCTTCCTAGCCTTGGCTGGTGAGATGTCCAGGAACAATAAAGCTGCTGCTTCATACAATCCGCTGTTGGATGTTGCCTACGTTTATTACTACAGAACAGATTTGTGTTTAAGCTTTGTATTTACATGTAAGTGCCTTAAAGGGCATGTAAAGTCTAACATAGAATAAGGCTAGAAATTCTGTATTTTGTATACTAAATATAAATATGAACTTACTGCACCACAAGCCTAATCAAACAAATAATTTATGCTTTCAAAGTTGGCTACAGGGGGTCACCATCTTGTAACTTTGTTATACATCTTTGCAAGACTAAGACTGTGCACATGCTCAGTGTGGTCTGGGCTGCTTAGGGATCATCATAAACAAAGCTGCTGTTCATAAGTATGATTGTTTCCCTGCTCAGCAGTTAGGGACCATCTGACAATTCCTATCCACAGCAGTAAATGAAAGGAGAATTTCACTGCATACAGTCAGGTTACTTATAAAAAAAACGGTACAATTTTTTAAATTAAAGTATATTGGAGATATGTTTCTTTTTCATTAAAGAAAGTAAAAATGGGATTTTATTTTTTTTGGCTTTACATGCCCTTTATATTGATCTGGCAGACTCAGGGCCGGCTTAGCTCGAGTGCACATGCGCAAGAAAGATGTGGTTTTTACTTCTTTTTGTGCTCCCGCTCATGCGCAGGAGCACAAGAAGACGGATAAGACACAGGGAGTCAGGCACCGGTCTGGGGGTAGGTGACAGAGGAGGTATGTGCCTGGCGCCCCCCCAGCTTTGCTCCCTAGGCACGTGCCTACTCTGCCTACCCCTTGGCCCGGCCCTGGGCAAACTCCTATGAGGAACAGGTTACTGTATATGCAGTCATTTAGCATTCTGTCCTTTTATATGGGGCGTGTACATGTATTATATAGATATATTTAAAGCCATTTTCTGACCCATTGATATTCCTGCATCTTCTTCCTTTTGTCTTGTCACAGAGATTCTTGGATTATATTTGATATCTAGGCTAAAACCTGACATGGATGCAGATCTCATCAGTTTTCTTAGTGAAGAAAATCAGAATGCAGGTCAATGTTTTTTGCAGAAACATGGGGGGATTATGCAAAGGAGGGAGTAAAGGAGGTCTCCACCTTTTTTTTTTTATTCCTGGAAAAAAAATGCTGTTCTAAACACCTTTCCAATATACGTTCATTTAAAAATGTCACCGGTTTTAAAGTTGTCTGTAATAATAATTTGAACAGAGTGGCTGATACATTAGATAGGATGGATGGCTTTTTAGCAAGTGAGGGAATACAGGGTTATGGAAGATAGCTCATAGTACAAGTTGATCCAGGGACTAGTCAGATTTTGGAGTCAGGAAGGAATTTTTCCCCCTTCTGCAGGAAAAATCGGGACATTTCAGTAACAAAACGAGACTGCAGGACAAAAATCGGTACTGTCCCGCAAAAAAACGGGACAGTTAGAAAGTATGAGATCCCCTTTTACCTTGTAGGCAGGCCCATAACGTTATCATTATCAAGAGGACAGGATGCAGGTTTAATATAGAATATGTTTGGGAGGATTTTATATAAAAGAATAAATTCTCAGTGAATGCAGGGCTTCATGGAATTGACTAATGAAACTTGCAGCACTGAGATCATTATCCAACTGGACATTTGTGACCTCACGCTTAATATTTGCAATCCCTGACTTTGGACTTTGTTCATGGAAATGTCATGGACTGTATAACTTATTAATGACCTTTTAGATACAAATCAGGGAATATAATGTGTTTAATTAGCGCAACAAACAATCACAAAGATTATTGCGAGCATTAGCGACCAAGCTTTTCATTGTTTGCGTCCTTTTTGACCTATATTACTGCCTGTATTTTTTGGTTTACAGATCTATGATAAAACCCCAGTTACTACAGTCACAGAAGCAATGGCAGATGAGGTGCAAAGGTATAAATCTTCAGGCACCTTTTCTTCGGTAGTCAAGCGCATGTTCCTTTGCAATATTACTGTAAATCTGTTTAGCAGCTTTGGTGCAGTTGTGCAAGAAAAATTGCATTCAGTTGCATTGCAGCATCATTTGAAGTTCAGTAGAATAGTTTCTGTGCAAAGAGACACACAGGTGAAGGACTTCCCACCTCCTGAGAACACTTGCTGGTAGTTAAACACATTTTCAGTCCACAGAACATGTAAAGATTCACCAAGTTCTCTTAGATCTGTCATTTTTTGCCAACTGTTCCAGATTTTTTGGGACAGTCTCCTCTTTTGGCTTTGTGCCTCGGAAACCTGCTTTTCTGGCGTACGTCCCAGGTTTTCAGCCAAGATCTCAACCCTGAGATTGATATAAAAGAAACTACACCCCCATGCATGGTTGTCATCAGAGGGTTACTAGATTGCATCCCTTCCAGCAGGCAGAAATGTCAGAAGACTTGTGTATCTACTGGAAGGAATGCTGTCTATGCTGTATTATGGTTTTAATACTACAAATGTGACTGCAAAACTACCTGCCATTGAAGTCTATTTAGAATTATAATAATAGTAGTAATTTTGGCTTGATACATTTTTGGCTTGAGCAGTTTTTACTAACTAAACACTGACTAGTGTTCTAAGCAGCTGTTGACAGTTGTTCTGCACTAATAGTACAAAGCATTTAGGGGCCTACAACACCAACTTATAAAATAATCCATAATGCTTCACAAATGTCAGGGTTATAAAAAACAAATGACAATAAATGATGATCACTGGCTGTAACTGGCACTGCTCATAGGGCAGTGGTTGGTTTAAGCACTGCTTTGATGTTCAGCATTTGGTCAGGGGACCCATTAGGTTATTACATGGTTCCAGATGTAACAACATTGCTGTATTCAGCATAGACTGCAATCTTTTTAAAATTCATAATGAAGAGTATAAAAATAAATATTCTCCCCAAATATGACCAAAACTGGTCTTAAAGGAGACGCAAAGGCTGTATTTACTCAGCGGTGCCAAAAGTTAGGCACCCCCAAGTGATTGTATTTACTTACCTGAAACCCTGGGCCAGTGCTCCTATCAGCAGAAATCTGCACCAGTCCGGGGTTCTTCCAGCGAGAACCACGGAACGATCAGCTTTTGGTTTCTTCTTCACATGATTGTGCATGCACAGAAGCTTGAAAAGCTAAACTTTAACAAAGAAGTCAGCTATTTCATTCTACTGCGCATGCGTCTCCCCCTGGAAATTTGAAGAAAGAAGAAGAAGTAAACAGATCGCTCCGTGGTGCTCGCTGGAAGAATCCCCGGACTGGAGCCGTTTTCTCCTGATTGGAGCACCGGCCTGGGGTTTCAGGTAAATATATACAATCACTTGGGTTGCCTAACTTTTGGCAAACTCAAGTAAATAGGCCTTTCCTTCTACTTTAATGCTGGGTCACTCCAATGACTGCTCTAGCCCGCCTTAGGGTTTCCAACTCAACTCCAGATGTTCGATTGAGATCAGCACATTTAAGTTCTTTCAGTCTCATATTAGCAATCCAATTTTGTAAGGACCTTGCTTCCGCAGACAGGCGCGATTGTGTTCAAAGGAAAAAGTGCCTTTCCCAAAAGTAGGAAGCAAGGAATTGTCAAGAATGTCAATGTTTACTGGACTGTTAAAGTTTATTAAGAACTAGGGGACCTTGTCAGCCAGAAAATGTTTCTTGTCATCCTCCACATTTAGCCATGTCCATCTAACTGGCAGATGGTAAAATGAGATTCATCGCTCAAGAGAACACTTTTCCTCTGCTTCTGTGTTTGATGGAAGCAGCCGTTATACCATTCCAGCCAATGCTTGGCATTGCTCATGGTGACATTGGGTTTTGAGCATCTACTTCTTCATAAAAAAAAACTGACCGCTATTTCTTACATGGATATAATGTCTAACTATAGTACTAATACTATAGTACTAATGCCATTTGTTGGCAACTTTTGTAACCCTGCGAAAACATTGCCCAAAATACTGTTTATGGTTTATAAGCAGGTAACGACACATAACATGAGGTTCTTCAGATGTCTACCTTAGATATGCTTTGTGGTGCACACCCTTTAATCCTTCCTACCTTGTGATCATAGGGTTTGGAAAAAATTGATACACTCCTGAGGGAAAGAGTATATTAAAACTATGGATCATGGGTTCTTAGTTGGCCTTTGAATGAGTTTGCTTTGGGTTTGATTATACAAACAAGTGATGTATTGTGACTCATGACACTGCAAAAGGGCAAAGCATTGATATATTGCGTGTATGTTCATTCAGGGTAAAAATTATGTGCTAGCATTTAGCTCCAAACCACAATGGCTAATAAATAGGGCCATGTTGTTCTGCATCTAAATGATTTATAGATAGCCACTGTGAGCCGGGGGTTGGTGTGTAGAGTTAGAGAAAGCCCAATGGGATATGGCTATTTCTCCAAGAAAAGGAAAAAGAAAAATGCCAGTACGGCAAGTTCAAATGGGAGATCCAGATTAATATGAGTTATTTTTCTTACCGGGATTTATAGCCTTCTGCACAATCTACGTAAACACGCCATATATCTGTCATATATTATTATGAATGTGTCAGCCTGCCATCTTGGGACCATTTTCTATGTTTACATCTCATGACAGAACCTTTAAATGAAAGTACACCGAGATCTCATGTTTAATTGGCCTATTTCATCAGCCCTTCCCAAGGTCTTCTAGCCAAGCTTACTTTGCATTATTATTTTTTTTGCGTGCTGAAATGTTTACCTCTTGTGCATGTATTCCATCTTTCTCCTAATGCTTCGGGAGAATTGTTTCAAGCTAAATGGACGATAAAGCAATAAAGCAGAGCTATAGGCTTCCACCATGAAGTATTACTTCTAGTCTATTTTTTCCCTTCTCTTTTTGCCACCTCATTTATCTTGAGTGTACTGCAGAGATTTCTGCAGTTGATGTTGATGGATACGCAGTAATGAAAGTCCTTCAAGTAACCAACAGTAATGTGTTCGATTAGAAATTCCAAAGCCCCTGCTCTACATATCTTTCATCTCTGTATTTGAATGGAAGTAATGGAAGTAAGCAAAGTAATAAAAATAAGTTTAAACTCTTATTAATGTCAATTTACCAGTAGGGCAACATATTGGATCCTTGCAACAGTGGTAGCTTGTGGTTCACTGGTCACCGGCTCAAGATCTGCTTGTAGACCATGTACTAGCATTGGGGCACCACTGCATTAGTAAGTTTGATGCGATAGTGCCCCAAAAATCTAATTTGTATTTTATAACCTAGATAAGATGGTTGAGTTTTCTCCTCCATGATTCTTTGTTATATATATATATATATATATATATATATATATATATATATATATATATATATATATATATATATATATACATAGGTGTGGCAATTCAAATAAATAGGGCAGCTGTATCATCTTTTGACAGTTACCTTGCATAACAAAAATAAATTATTGGCTCTCATTTACTTATCATTTTCCAATCCATTAAGCCCCATTAACATGCATTAACACAATGGCCCTAACAAGCTCAAACCTGGCCCAAAGCTCTTACACCCCATAGTGTAGAATATTGTTCAGCTACACAAAGGAATTACACAGTTTATTGGCCATTTGTGGGGCCATCCGATGGGCGTCCCCGATTGATATCTGATCTAATGTCGGGCAGATGCCGATCGGGCAGGGTGAAAAATCCAGTTGGATCACGGGCGCATCTGTTCGCTGATACGGTTCCGCGATTTGACTGCCCGTATTGCATCCATTCTGATCTGATCGTTGGGCCCTAGGGCCCACGATCGGATCAGCCCGATATCGCCAACCTCAATGTGGGCATATCGGCGAGAGATGGCGACATCGACAAACAAGCGGATCTACCTGTGTATGGCCACCTTTAGTCTGACAAGTAAATAAATTGATTTTCCTGGATAAATGTGTCAGCTGGATAGACCTATTATTAGCCCATCTTAAAATCTTGTAAATCTGCCCCTTGTAGTTAGTTTATTGCTGTTAATTTAAATTGGGCACTGTCAACAAAGCATTAGAGCCTATTCAGTAAAGCGGTTTCTTCAAACCCAACTTTTTTGACGGCTGCAACCAACACTCTAATTCTGTCACTGCCTAATCTAATTGTCTGAATCCAGCATGAGTGATCTCTTTCCAACGAATTAAGTTGTTTGCAAAAGAAAAAAATAATAGAAAGGAAACATTTATAGCCCAAAAAATTAAAAAATGTAAGTTCTGTGATCATGGCGACTGCTCCCCTTTAAGCCAATTTAAACATAGGGCAATCTTTTAAATTGGAAACCTGGAATATTGTCAGTGGCCTTTATCTGGCAGCAGCATTTTCTTCGGAATAAGTGCCTGTTTTGCTTTTCAGTTTTGTGGAAAGTGTCATGGAAGATGAAAGGGAAACCATTGATCTGTCCCAGGAGGGGTCATTAGAATGTGTCCCGTGTTGGTTTCACTACTGTATATGGCATGTTTGTGTGCAGGTCCAAGATTGTATTAGTATAAATATTTGGATAATGTGAAGATTTAGCTTGTTGTGCAGAGCCGTGTAAATGGAGACTTGGCATCTTTTTCGCTACACAAGGGATTGTTACTGTAGATGCCAAGAATTAGGCAACTCTTCAGAACTTGCCTAGCTCTGCAGGATGAAGTGCTGAATCAAAAGGATTTCTTTTATGAAGTCTAATGGCTTAAGCTTGCTTTAACCTAAGGTGATTTTTCACATATTCTAAGCACATTGACACTTAATGTAGATGTAGGGTGAGGGGATATTAATAGGTATCTTGTGGACATACACAAATATGTAAAAAAAAAAACCACATTATCTGAAAAAAGCGCATGTTTTTGAAATCCCAATCCGATGTTTTATTTTTAACTAGAAGTAATTTAGTTTATATAATTAGAAAAAATTTGCAGCTGCCTAAGTAAATATATTTCCTTCCGTTCATAGGACAGTGGAAGCTCTAGTACAGTGGTTCCCAACCTGCAGTTCTGACCTTTTCAAGGTTTGGCGTAGTAGCAAGGGGGGTAGGTTCAGTCTTGAAGGGGTTGTTTACCCTCAAACACTTTTTTCGGTTCAGTTGGTTTCAGATAGTTCCCCAGAAATAAAGACTTTTTCCAGTTACTTTCTATTTTCTATTTATGACAATTTTTTTAATTAGGGCTGCATCGAATCCACTATTTTGGATTCGGCCGAAGCCCCAAATCCTTTAAATACCAAAGTGTATCCAAATCCTAATTTGCATTTGCAAATTAGTGGTGGGAAGGGGAAATCATTTTTTAGTTCCTTGTTTTTTGCCAAAAAGTCATGTGATATCCCTCCCGCCCCTAATTTCCATATGCAAATTAGGATTTGGATTTGGTTGGGCTGAATCCAAATCCTGCTGAAAAAGGCAGAATCCCAAACCGACTCCTGGATTTGGTGCATCACTATTTTTAATATTGAAGTGTAAAGTTTCCGTTTTTAACTCCTAAAGCAGATGGAGGGGTCGCTGACCCTTTAACTGTTTAAAATTGATACGTTTAGTTGTTATATTTGTTATCTTTGTCCCTGCTGAGCAGAATCCTTGAATTTCATTAAAGGCAGCTGCTAGAATTAATGCAATAGTTGTTAATACTCCAGAAATGTGGCTGAGAAATGTATCAACTAAATGTAACGAAACTGTAACAACGCAGAATCTGCACCTGAATTACTGAGCTACCAGAGACCGGAACCTTAAACTTTAAACTTAAAGGGCATGTAAAGGCAAAAAAATAAAAATAAAAAATAAAATCCCATTTTTACTTTCTTTAATGAAAAAAAACCTATCTCCAATATACTTTAATTAATAAATGTGTACTGTTTTTATAAGAAACCTGACTGTATGCAGTGAAATTCTCCCTTCATTTACTGCTGTGGATAGGAATTGTCAGATGGTCCCTAACTGCTGAGCAGGGAAATAATCATACTTATGAACAGCAGGGGGAGCCCCCGCCTTACTTCCCAGCCATGCAGAACTCAAGCAGCTTTGTTTATGATGAGCCCTAAGCAGCTCAGACCACACTGAGCATGTGCACAGTCTTAGTCTTGCAAAGATGTTTAACAAAGTTACAAGATGGTGACCCCCTGTAGCCAACTTTGAAAGCATAAATTATTTGTTTGATTAGGCTTGTGGTGCAGTAAGTCCATGCTTTAAAACTGATTGATAAAAGTCTTTGTTTCTGGAGAAAAATCTGAAAACAACTCAACTGAAAAAGTGTTTGGAAGGTAAACAACCTCTTTAATAAAAAATCTAATTTTGGTTTCATGTTCAATTTGAAAATGACTTTTAATATGCAGATTTTTTATGTCTGGGTGACAGGTCCCCTTTAATGAGACTGTTTTCATTTCCACATTTCTCTCATATTTCTTTATTCTCGTTCTTGACTAAATGTTTGTATTAGTCTCCATTTTGGATGCTGGACTAGAAGAAAAACTTCTGTGAACATACTTTTTGCCTATTGTTTTAATTGTAAAAAAAAACTATGTTTTTTTTTTATTACTTATGCCAAATAGATCATTGGATTGGCAGATCACAGATAACCCCTTGCATAATGGAATTCTGCTTACAAAACAAAGCATGAAGGGAGGGGGTTATATACAGGTAATGAAATGATCTGCCTCGCAAGGACCAAACATGGAGTAGCTCCATTTTTTTATGTTTGCCAGATCATTGAATAAGCAGATTATAGACTTGTCTCGGGAAATGCAGCCATAGGCCACTATTGATCCAGTTCTTATATACATTCAAAATGTATCTAGTATGTGTACCGCATAATAATATATATTTTACCCTTTTACCTGACCACATTGTCTGACCAAGGGTCTGTGAATGAATGGCAAATACTCTTTGTAGCCTAAGCATGCATTTATTCCATAATGCTAGTTTATTGTACAGGTATAGGATCCCTTATCCGGAAACCCGATATCCAGTAAGCTCCGAATTACGGAATGGCTGTCTCCTATAGACTCCATTTTATCCAAATAATCCAAATTTTTAAAAAAAGATTTCCTTTTTCTCTGTAATATTAAAACAGTAGCTTGTACTTGATCCCAACTAAGGTATACTTGATCCTTATTGGAAGCAAAACCAGCCTATTGGGTTTATTTAATGTTTAAATGAATTCCTAGTAAGGCATGAAGACCCAAATTACGGAAAGAGCCATTATCCGGAAAACCCCAGGTCCCGAGCATTCTAGATAACAGGTCTGATACCTGTAGGATTAATGTATTTTTTGTTTCTGCCTTTGGTTACAGGATGGACCTGATGTACATTGATTAATATACCACACTCTAATCTAACTCTACTGATTCCTGTCTAGCCAGATTCCTGTACATGGCCCCAGAGCCGGATACACATATACCACTGATAATATTCTGTATGGGGGAGAGGGAGCTCTGCTGGCACTAAACAGGATCAGTTATACAGACCTAATGCTCTTTGCATCTGGCCATCTGTTTATCTTCAGGTTCTCAGCTGACGTCAGCCATGATTTTATAATATTATACTGGAGTCCCAGCAAACTGTTTGAGTTTATAGGGATACTGTATTTGTTTAATTCCACCATGGCTTATTTTTAACAAATCTAAGAGCAAGAAAATGGGCAAGCTAATAAATGAAGTTAATGCACCCAGGTTGTTAGTCTATTACTGACTTCATAGTGACCTTCTCCACTTACAATGATTTGTGCAAATGTAGGATGTTGGGCTCTTTAGGGGCATGGCCAGGATAAAGGCCATCATCCTGAATGTGATCAATGCTCTCAACATAGGCTGAAGGTTTGCGAAAGTACATCTTAATTATATGTTGATTACAAAAAGTCAAAGACAGTAAGCAATTAAAAAAAACAGAGGCGGATTTTATTTCAAAGACATTATAGGACTTGTTCTAGGCATGTGAGTTGAGTTTCCATAAATCAGTTGACCTTCATGGCATGTGAGAGATTTTACTACAATGTGGCCACTCACGTGAAAAGCCAAAGTTGCTGATTTGTTGGACCACTGCCTTT
The DNA here is from genome assembly GCA_038501925.1 of Xenopus petersii. NCBI lineage: Eukaryota > Metazoa > Chordata > Amphibia > Anura > Pipidae > Xenopus > Xenopus petersii. The sequence continues at coordinate 124,278,546 of CM076683.1, forward strand.
GCAGTTCCAGTATAAATAATGAACTCCTTGGGCTCATGTACATCTGCAAGTGCAGTTGCAGTTCCTTCAATTTCCCAGCAGTCAGTTGTGCATAAAACCACCTTCATTAATGGTTACTTAGGTCCAAATGCTCTCCTTGCACGTCCATATAGTTCCACTTGACTTCTCTCAATCCTTCCTTTCTACTGTTCAAAATTGAGCACTGCTGGACCAGGCAGCCGCTCCAGGGTTCCCTTGGCACAATGTGGCTGATTTACTAAAGGGCGAAGTGACTACCGCTGGCAACGATTCGCCAGCATTACCCCTTTCAGGCACTTTGCTGATTTACTAATGGACGTAGGCGTAACTTAGCTAGCGAAAGTGCATTGGAGTGCATAGATCTTCCTTAATCTTCTGTTACTTTCATCATATTTTAGTGGAAAAAGTTTATAAGTCCCAAAAATGCTGGTTGTCTTGTATCTTTTTTCAGAGTGATAGCCTGCAAAAAGTCCCTTTTTTCGGTAACTGGGTTCCCCCATAACATATGGAACATAAACTACACAGTGGGCTCATGTGTAGGACAATATAACAACTCTATTTTTTTTATTAAGGTTCCCTGGACTTGTGTAATGTAATGTATTTGCTGCAACATATACATATATCCATTAAACTTTATAATTTCCGGTTGTATGCAAATTAGCCTGAGCGAAGACCTGTTTTTATAAGAAACCTGACTGTAAAGTTGTATGGACGTCTTTATTAGAGATGTTGGTGCAAATGCTTAAAGCGGCCACTTTTTATTCCAAGGAACTTTAATAAAGACAAAAGAGATCATCTAATGCCCATCCTATAACGAATGTTCCATGACCCTCAAATGTCTGGGGAAAAATGTTAACACAAAAAAAGTTTAATAGTTTGGACTTTTGCAGGCAATCCTGCTTAAAAAAAGGACCAGCGTTTTTGCAACTTTAATGCATTTCTTGCAAACAGGATATGATGTAACTGACATAAGATTGAGGAAGATGTAACTTCATTTTAGCAGTTTATCTGGTCTGAGGTGGTGAAGGAAACTCTGACAAAGAGCTAATGTTCAGTAAAATTCACATCTTAGTGAATTTGCAGTTACACTCATTCGCTAGAGCAAAAAGTTGCCTGGCGATAGAGTCCGAATGAACTCTAGCAACAGTCCCGTTCGCTAGCGGATTGTCACCTACGCCTGTTAGTAAATTGGCGATGTCCCTGCAGTTGGGATTTTCCCCCTTTAGTGAATCTGCCCCTTTGGAGTTAATTTTGACGATTCTGATGCAGTTGTGTTAGATGCAGTGTGTGTGCCGAACGCTTTCCCCCTTTGCAAATGCAATGACACTGGAATGCAAGGAAAAAATGCACAGTCGCATGCTTTTTTATTTCGGTCAGTCGACTTTGTCCTGATAACAGTTGTGCAATGGTGATCTCTAGGGCTTGTCTTTCTCCAAATGGTAGTAGAATATATAAATATACGTTTCTGGGTTTTTTTTTGTTTGTTTGTTTTATTTCTATCAAGTATGCAGACAAAATGCTTTTTGTAGAATACATATGGGCCCCCTTTGAGGGGAACCGTATTTACCAAAGCAGGCTTTATTATTAATGATCCAATTACTAATTTACTCTGAATTTTATTGAGGTGTCAGAGTGATGGAAATTCTTTTGGCTTTGAACTTTCCTTCTTGCAGCCGTAGCTCCCTGAATCAGCAGCTGCATTTAAGCTGGGTAGGTAAAGTGCTGCCGAATTAATGATCCTTGCAATCTATTCTTTGCTTATTTCTGCCACATTGTTGGGATTTTTATATTTCTGGTGTAATAGAAGTGGGGAAGAGGCCTGGAGGTTCCCTAATTCATTACAAATCAATAAAATGAATACAGAGGGGAATTATATTCCCATTTATAATAAAGGAATTATAAATGGGAAATACAATGCAATGAATGCTAAATTGTGCCCTGGAGCATAGATCAAAAGCCTCAAAAGCTTACAATCTAACATTAAAAGAAAATGGTATAAAACTACCAAACATGTTTTCAAATATAAATATATAGTAGATCCCCCATCAGTAAAAGATGGTGTGAAATCCAGGAAAGTGTAAAATCGGGGAAGTGTATTATGCATTATATATATATATATATATATATATATATATAGATATATAGATATATATATATATAGATATATATAGATATATATATATATATATATATATATATATATATATATATATATATATATATATGGGACCACACAAAAGCTATGATAGATATATATATATATATATATATATATATATATATATATATATATATATATATATATATAGGTATGGGATCCGAAAACCAGTTATCTGGAAAGCTCCGAATAACGGAATGGCTGTCTCCCATGCTTGACAAAGGGGTACTGCCCCGAAACGTTGCTTTTCTGCAAATAAAGACACAAGGGATTTCCCTGTTTGAATTGCCGTGTGTGCCAGTGTATTTCTACTATTGTCTCCCATAGACTCCATTTTAACCAAATAATCCAAATTTTGAGAAATGATTTCCTTTTTCTCTATAAAATGTAAACAGTACCTTGTACTCGATCTAAAATAAGATATAATTAATCCTTATTGTATGTAAAATGATTCTGTTGGGTTTATTTAATGTCTACATGATTTTCTAGTAGATTTAAAGTATGAAGATCCAAATTACGGAACGATCTGTTATCCGGAAAATCCCAGGTCCTGAGCATTCTGGATTATAGGTCCCAAACCTGTATATATCAATACAGATAGCCATGGATATATTCATGCAAGTGTATTCTTTCAGAAGGTAATTAAGCAGATACAATAGGAACAGCAATTTATAGTATTTTATTTCTTTAGTATTGGCCTGCATATGATGTTACAGCTTCAGCAAATCCAGTGTTAATTAAATATTTTTCCAGCATATCCCTTAGAAATGCCTTGCAAAGCCTTAAAGCACTTTCCCTTTTACCTTCAGGGTCTGATCCCATCGTATTTATTTTATCTTATCTTGTTTCCTGGTGTCTTTGGATGTCAAGTGCACACTGACTCTAACTGTCACATTCATTATATATTGTCTTCTGTCATTTTTTTATTATTCCCTAACACATTCTCTGCTCAAATTCTCATTTCCCCAGATGTCTAAGATTGCATGCTCTTCATTTACTTCTCTACATCCCCTGATCCCATACTACAGGTGTAGTGCTTAGGACCTGGGGTTTTCCACCGCCCACCTGGGTTTTTCCCGGTGTCTCACCAGCCCAGTCCGACCCTGAGTGGGAGTGAGTGCTTGTCTGATGGCTCATCTTGCCACCCGTCTTAGACGTTTCCCGACGTCTTGCCCACCGGGGTTTTTCCCGGTGGCTCATCTTGCCAGAAAGTTGTGATTATTCTTTTTTGAGTAGCCCTCCCCTTCTGATAGGGACTAGATGAGATGTACCAGTGTAGTCTAGTAGTTCTTTCTGTCCCACCAAGCACCCATTTCCATCTATTCCTGGAAGCAGTCACATGATCTTCATCAGGACAAGCACCCTGGGTAATAAAAGTGACTTGTATGTCAATAGCATGCACGTCTCTTGTCCCTTTCCTTCTTCGGTTTGTCTTGCCTTAGTTTGTTAAGCTTGCTTTAGTTGAAGCATCCTTCTGGCTTTGTCACTTCTCTGGCTGTACTTGAGGATGGCTGGTAGAGCAGAAAATCAACTAGTCCCCAGACATCTCGGTTAATTTAATTTACAGCACTTTCTTATAAAAAGGTGAAATAAAACCCTTGCAGTATACAATTTTCAGAAGCCATGAGAGCATGCATGTTTTTTTGCATAAGTGCCTCTCACTGAGAAACGTTCAATGACTGTGTTTTAATTAGCTCATACTCTACCTCTGTGCTTATCATGCTGTTCAATATTGAAAAAAGGCCAACCTGTCTATAAGTGGCGCAGGGAGGGAGATTGGGAGATGATATGAAGTGGATTAGAGGGGACTCTTGGGTGGGAGAGCAGGAAAGATCTTTGGTTCAATGAGCTTTCTGTCTCTACCCACATTCTACCCAGACATGCTTATGCTCATCTTAAAGGGGAACTATCGCGAAAATTAAAATTTAATATAAGCGTCATCATACTGAAATAAGAAACTCTGTTAATACAATCAAATAAATATTCTGCATTGTTTCTGAAATAATCAACTTTATGTTCAGTATCTGTTTCTCTTCATTCTGTCTTCTTGCAGCAGTTGGGTGCAGGGCTGGATTTACGTAATGGCACCCCTAGGCCCGCTGTCGTTCATCGCCTCTGTCCCCTCCCCTTCATTTCTGTACATGCACAACTTTTCATCATCAGGACTGGAGCACTGGGGATTGGTACATGGGAAATTTAAAATCTATTGTATCCCATGATCAGCCCCAGAGCTTCTGAACCAATGCGGGTCTGTTTGGGCTTCAAGCCGTCCCCTAAAACCCTGCCGCCCTAGACCCGGGCCTTGGTGACCTTTCCACAAATCCAGGCCTGTTTGGGTGTCAGATATTCGTTGACAGTTAGATCCAATATATCTTATAGGGGGGCTTCCTTTCCTAGCAGATGTATTAGAGCTCATTCAAATACTGTAACCAATTACAGTACAAGCAAAATCTAACAAAATAACTGCGTTTTGCACAAATTCTGCATGTAGAGAGACATGATGTCTGCTGATTATAATAGAGTGAGCTCTAATACATCTTCTAGGCAAAAGGAGCTCACCTATAAGAAGCTTATATTGAATTTTAATTTTCGTGAAAGTTCCCCTTCTCAATGGCTTATGATTTATCTGTTCCTTCTATTCTATTTGTAACAAGGTATTTGCTCTACTTACATATGTGCCAGCTATATAGATAATTCCATGGTGTTTGTGTAAGTTGCCTTGTCCAAGTGGGGTTGAGGTCCCACCAGAAATGCAGAAAGGACCATATCCAAAATTAACTTGATTTATTTGATTTTGGTTTAAATTTTGTGATTGTGGGGAAACTGTGTTTTCTGCTATATAACTAAGTGATGATGATGATGATGTTTAGACTGACATTTCACTTGGGCAGCAGTAGGATTTCACTGTGTTTACAGTAAAGACTGCCGACCCAGATGGGCAAGAATAAAGAGGGGGCAGTGCTCGTGCTACTGCTCACAGCTGGGAATGAGATTTGCTTTACAGCAAAAACAACAGAGGGGATATTTTACAATTCATTCTGATATGAGCTACATCCCTGAGATTTGTAATGACATTTTGGGGACAAGCCATATATTCCCTAACCTTTGTTGTGCCGGAGCAGATTGTGCCGCACAAGCAAAGGGGATTTCTTACTTCTGTAGATATGTTTGCCTTTTGGGTTTAAACAATTACCCAGCATACACATTTCATTCTTTGTGCATGATTCTCTTAGGACCAATAGCCATAGTTACATATTCTGTAAATGTGCACACTCTGTACATATTAGTGACAAAATAGAGCTTAAAGCAACTTGTAGCCAATCGGGGTATGAGAACATTAAACTTGCCTGCCAACCTGCAGCCAATCAGATTATGCTCAGGCCTTGGCCAGTCTTCAGCCAATCAGAACTTTATGAAGTTCACGGTTCAGTAGGGCATGTTTATCAAATGGACATAATTGAATTCTCAGAAAATCCAACCGATACTGTTATACGGTTAATTTTCTGGAGAATTGTTTTTTTTTTTCACTTTTTATAAATATACACAGAACATTATTGAATTTTTGAAAATGTCATCGAAAAAAAAAGAAATGTGGCTCTGAATAAAAGTTAATATATTGACTTGATACAGTGTGTTTGTAGAACTTTCATCGTTTGCAGGGCCCAATGGAGTTCATTTACAAATGAAGGATAAAGTTGCACGTGGAAGTAACCCATCAACCAATCCGTGGTTGGCTTTTTGCGGTAGGTTGAGCAATGAAAGCAAACATTTGATTGGGTGCCATGGGTTACTGCCCAGGTTCAAATTTCCATAGGGTAATGTACTCCCTGTAGAGTTGAGAAACTTGCCTCAGGCGGCAACGCCAGAGAGGTTTCCATGGGCGGCAAAAAGCCACTCCTGGTACCTTCAAGAGCCAGATTTTTCTTCACCAGCTTAGATCTGGCAAAATGATAAAATGAAGCTTGTGACATCATATTCTGTATGCCAAAAGTTATAAAAAATAATAATAAAAAAACGCTGGCGTGGGACTGTATTTAAAAGTTGTGACTGCAAAAATTTTAGTTTTAACATTTTTTTTTAACCATTTGAGGGGCATGCTTTCTACATTTGTTTTAGGGTGAGGTTGTGTCTAGGGCATTAGAGGATCTCGTTTGTCTTTATTTTGCTTCCTTGGACATTTCTAATAATCTGTGGCCACTTCAAGCATTTGCACCAACATCTCTAATAAAGACGTATATATGACCTATATGTACCCGCTCTATTCAATTTGACCTAAGTGTAATAGTATTAACGAAGTTTCGCTAGACAGAAATAAACATTAGCGAAAGTTCACTATGAAATGTTTTCTCGGACAAATTTATGCTAGCGAAACTTCGCCAATGTTCGGCTGCCGAAAAGCTACTTTGAATTTTAGTAAATTAGCGTAGTGCACTTTAGTGAATTTGCCCCAAAGTCTTTTAGGTAACAAAAAAAAACGACATATGCTCATCAAATTCTGTATAAAAAAGAACTGTCTAGCTGCTTCCGCACGATTCCCAGCATCTACATCTATCATCAGTAGGGGGGTGAGAGCAGTGATGGGCGAATTTCGCTTTTCCAAAGAAAAAAAAACGTGAATTTCCTGCAAAATTTGCAAAACGGTGAAAAATCTCTGAATCTCTTTTGACACCTGCATCTATTTTAACACCCGCATCAATCCTGATGCTCAATTTTGATGCCGGCGTTAACGTCAATGGGTGTCCGAATATTGTTGATGATTTTGATGTGATAGATTTTTTCCAGCTGGTGTCCAAAACTTTTTGCTGCCGGTGAATTATCGCTGCAGTTTCACTAATTTATTTGCCGGCGGCAAAACGTGGAAATTCGCACCTGGCGAATTTATTTGCCCATCACTAGCTGACACTTCAACAATAAATGAAAGGCCACAGGTTGGGCATCAGTGAAATATGTAGTGTTTGACCGATCATCTTACCTTATTATTCCCGCTATTCCTTCGTCTCTAAATACAGGGGTAGAACCAAACCGCAAAGGGCAACAGTGCAGGAATATTTGTATTCATATATTTTTGAGCTTCTTACTGACAGAACAGAACTGTTAAGACAATAAATATTGTAATAAATAAAACCCAACAAGACTGTATCAATCTGACTTGTTTGGGCTTCTCTTGGGCTGTTGCACTTTGGCACTATTACTATAGACACTTCAGTACTAATTGCACAGCCAAGAGGGGAAACCTGCTGCAGTTGTTCCTAATTTGACCCCCAAAGGCAGCTCTTTAAATAGTAAATGAATGGAAGCTCATTACTTTTAATTGTATCAAATGAACTGATCCCCCCATAATTCTATTCATTTTTTTTTTTTTTTCAACTTCTCGGCAAGTAATGAAATTAGCTTTTTTTAGACTAAATGGACTGATTTATATTTTTAAGCCAGCAATAGGCCTTAGGTTTCCGTCAAAGGAAATCTGAAATGGTGTCTGGTTTAACTAAGCTGACTGAATGAGGTCACTTCATACGAACGGTAAAATGATTACTGACTCCAACTGCAAGTTTAACAAAATACCTTTCCTATCAGCACAAGTTCTGCAGTCCGAATAAAATAAATACATTTCGGCCAATTAGGATCACGATATGTGAAACATTTGGTATTTCTTAAAGGAACAGTAATGTCAAAAAATAAAAGTGTTTTAAAGTAATGAAAATATAATGCAGTGTTGCCCTGCACTGGTAAAACTGTTGTGTTTGCTTAAGAAACTCTACTATTGTTTATATAAATAAGCTCCTGTGTAGCCATGGGGGCAGCCATTCAAAGGAGAAAAAGCTCAAGTTACACAGCAGATAGCAGATAAGCTCTGTCAGTCTAATGGTGTTATCTGTTATCCATTCGTTAACCTGTGCCATGTAGCCGTTTTTCAATTTCCGCCATTGCTCTACAGCAGCTTGTTTATATGAATTATAGTAGTGTTTCTGAAGCAAACAGATCAGTTTTACCAGTGCAGGGCAACAGTACATGATATTTTCATTACTTTTAAACACTTAAAAATTTTTTGGTGTTACTGTTCCTTTAAATCACTGAGCTTCTAATAATTATAGGTGCACTGATTCTCAATATGGTTCTTCTCTTTCATACTATGTTTTCAATACCCATTGTTCTGTTTCTTGTGTTTATATACGAATAGAGGGATGTGATCTGTAATGTGTCCGTAAAGGATAATGTGTTATACATACATTACTTTAGTTTGATCCATGAAGATTATAGGAAGTTGGTCAGATGGAAACAAAGATTAAAAAACATTTTCCATCTAGTTTGAACTTCTGTTTAGTGATGGGCGAATTTATCCGCAAGGCATGAATTTGCGTCGAATTTCCGCCGTTGTTTTCGCAAAACTGTGGGGAAAATTCACTGAGACACAAAAAATAGTCCAGTTCATAAAAATTGTCGTGCATCAAAATAATTTTGACGCCCATTAACTTCAATGTGTTTTGTGAATTTTTCGCAAATATTTTTGCCCAGATTCAGACAGATTCGCCCATCACTACTTCTGTTTGTTCTGTCTGTGAGGCAGTTGATCACCATCTTCACTTCCATAAGGGCAATTGCTAATGGGAGTTTTGTCACCTGAGATAAAAATGCACGACTGCGAAAATGCTTTTCTATTGGTTCTTTCAAAGATGCCTCCGGAGGAAACTTCGGGCGACTTTGCGATGTGTATGCTTATGGAAAAAATTTTTCAGGAGATTGTTGCTCGCAATCATGCATTTATATAGTGGGCGACAAATCTCCCCATCAGCCACTGCCCTCACATCTAGGCTGGCCCTGCTTGGTCTTTGTACAGATATATACCCAGGCAACATTAAAGGGCATGTAAAGGCAAAAAAATAAAATCCCATTTTTACTTTCTTCAATGAAAAAGAAACCTATTTCCAATATACTTAAATTTAAAAAATGTGTACCGTTTTTATAAGAAACCTGACTGTATGCAGTGAAATTCTCCCTTCATTAACTGCTGTGGATAGGAATTGTCAGACGGTCCCTAACTGCTGAGCAGGGAAACAATCATACTTATGAACAGCAGGGGGAGCCCCCGCCTTACTTCCCAGCCATGCAGAACTTAAGCAGCTTTGTTTTTTTCCCTGTAAAGCAGTCGGCGACAGAGATTTGTGTTGGATTTTATTTTTGCCTTTACATCCCCTTTACTGTTTCCAACTCCAGCTGCAGGGACAAAGATCATGGAGCCAGATTTAAACTGATAAACTGGGATTCTCTTTGGAGGATTATTTTGCTGCAGCCACTGGTTCTGCAGAGTTGGAGAAAGTTTGTATCAAAAAATATAAAAACTATAAAATCCACATTATATTACATGACAACACAGGACCCAGTGCAGTCAGCATATTCTGATTATTAATCAGTCTTGCTGTGTCGGCTTCTGGCAGAAATTGTTTGACTTGTGCTCTTTTGGTAATTTATGACGATCCCTAAGCAGCCCAGACCACACTGAGCATGTGCACAGTCTTAGTCTTGCAAATGTGTTTAACAAAGTTACAAGATGGTGACCCCCTGTGGCCAACTTTGAAAGCATAAATCATTTGTTTAAATAGGCTTGTGGTGCAGTAAGTTTAGTATATATAAAATACAGCTTTTCTAGCCATATTCTATTTTACTTCCCCTTTAAATGAGATTATACAGCACATACTGCTTACTACCAAATCAGCATTTGCACAGAATTGGAAAAAAAAATCCTCCTAACGGCACACCTACAGATTGTTTCCAGATTTATAAATGTAACAGATCATTATGCACAGATGGCAGCAAGAATCTTAAATTCAAGAAGTAATACCTTGGGACCTTGGCTACCTTGGGGAACTTTAAGTAGTGAATGCATATTATATTGCCAAACCTGCAGTGTGACCACCATCATTTATTATCATGCAATCCCAAATCTTACTTTGTTATTAATAGTAAGAGAAACTGTCAGATATATACAATTATAGACACTGCCTGGGGAATTCAGTTGAAGTCTTCCTATATTAACCAATCCCCTATCTCATCCTTCTGTTTCCTTTTGTAGGTTATATTTTTTTAGGGGTTTTTTCTTCCCAATATTTTCAGAAAAACTTAACAACATTTTTTAAAACAAAGTACCAATTTGTTAAAAATCATAGTTCTGGGGTTTACTTAGAATTGTGTTGTGGTCTCTTGGAGGTTCTGAAGACAAACGTTCCACTTTCTTTAGAGAACATCTCTCTAATCGAACTCTGATCTTTCTTCAGCGAGGGTTGGTTCCTTCTAATCTTACCTTTTTTATGTTTGCAACTCGTCAAGGAAGGGTATTAGCACATTGGGTGTTTATTTGCAGGGAAGTGCAGGGGAGTTCAGCTCTTAACGCTTGTAGTGAATGATCTTTCCTGCGACCATTGACCTAACAACAAAGATGAGTTGAAAATGTAGAATCGCTACACCTATTGCCCAGTCTACTTACAATGGAGTTTTAATTTACCCCCTTAAGGTGAATTTTAGTGGTAAAAATGTTCACAAAATATTCTAGAAATGTATATTTTTCATTTTCTTTTCATTTCTTTTCCATATGGTGTTCACGTTAACTGGTTCCAAAGATAATCTGATACTTAAAGGAGAAGGAAAGGTTAAAACTAAGTAAGCTTTATCAGAAAGGTCCACCTAAATACACCAGTAAACCCTCAAAGTAATGCTGCTGAGTCCTCTGTCAAAAGAAACACAGCATTTCTTTCTTTCTATTGTGTACTCATGGGCTTCTGTATCAGACTTCCTGCCTTCAGCTTAAACCTCCTTGCCCCGGGCCTGAGCACGCTCAGTTTGCTCCCCTCCCCCTTCTCTGCTGTATTCTGAGCCCAGAGCTATAAGTAAGCATGGAAAGACTCCGGCAGGAAGTGATGTCACGCCAAGCTAATACTGCAGCTGCTATCCTAAACAAACAGAGAGCTTCTAGAGCTTTTTACTCTGGTATGGTAAAACATTCTACAGAATAAATATAGCATTCTAGCTTGCACTAATGCAACTAATCTATTGGCAATAAAATGCCTCCGTAGCTTTCCTTCCCCTTTAAGGGCAGGTGACTGGAACGTTTAAAAAGCAAGCTCAAATGTCCGAAAAATATGTATTGTTCTATATATTTCTTTTATTGTACTTTGACCTTCCCAGCTGATTTTATCTCATTGAAGACTGCGGCCTGCAGATCGATGATCTTTAAAAGACCATTGGCTCCTCACTAATCTTAAGCTCTGATTTTTTTTCTCTTTTTTTCTCTAGCAGTTTGTTTCCGGAAGTGATTAATGACCAGCAATAGAAAGATTAAATGTAATGTGCAAATAACTGGGCTCCAGAAGTTCCTTTCAGATATATAGGATTAATCTAGAATTCCCTGCATTGTAGTCAAGTTTTACCTGCATGTATACCTGCTGCCTTGCATTATAACATTGCTTTAAAGGGATACTGTCATCGGAAAAACAGCCTAGCTGGAAGCAAAACCAGCCTATTGGGTTTATTTAATGTTTACATGACTTTCTAGTAGACTTAAAGGGATACTGTCATGGGAAAAAATGTTTTTTTCAAAATTAATCAGTTAATAGTGCTGCTCCAGCAGAATTCTGCACTGAAATCCATTTCTCAAAAGAGCAAACATATTTTTTTATAATCAATTTTGAAATCTGACATGGGGCTAGACATTTTGTCAATTTCCCAGCTGCCCCAGTCATGTGACTTGTGCCTGCACTTTAGGAGAGAAATGCTTTCTGGCAGGCTGCTGTTTTTCCTTCTCAATGTAACTGAATGTGTCTCAGTGAGACATGGGTTTTTACTATTAAGTGCTGTTCATAGATCTACCAGGCAGCTGTTATCTTGTGTTAGGGAGCTGTTATCTGGTTACCTTCCCATTGTTCTTTTGTTTGGCTGCTGGGGGGAAAAAAGGGAGGGGTGATATCACTCCAACTTGCAGTACAGCAGTAAAGAGCGATTGAAGTTTATCAGAGCACAAGTCACATGACTTGGGGCAGCTGGGAAATTGACAATATGTCTAGCCCCATGTCAGATTTCAAAATTGAATATAAAAAAATCTGTTTGCTATTTTGAGAAATGGATTTCAGTGTAGCCTTCTGCTGGAGCAGCACTATTAACTGATTCATTTTGAAAAAAGTGGTTTTTCCCATGACAATATCTCTTTAATTATCATGTTTAGGAAAATGTTTTTTTCTGTAACGATAAAGGAGTCTTTAATGATGCATCTGTGCGGAAAAAGGTGTTGACTGTGTTTACCAAGTGCATCATTTGTGTATTGCAATCTAGGGAACTTGTTGTCTCAAAGTGTCTATTTATAGAATGTACGACATGGAAATGTGGAGTTTTTTCTTCTCCTGTTTTCTCTTCATCTTTCCTTTACTGCACTTTGTTATCTATTTGCCCCTCACAGGTGACATGGACTACAACTGGGTGGAGCATTCGTCTTGGCACAGCAGTGAGGCCTCCCCAATGTCTTTGGTGAGACATGTGGGGCCTTAACATCCAACCTCCTTTACCATTCCACACCTCCCATTGTTTTTCTTTATACCAATGCATGTTTTCTTTTATATATATATATATATATATATATATATATATATATATATATATACATATATATATCCTTTTTTTTTATCCCACGATTGTAGGGGACAGTCAAAGGGAAAAAAGAAAAACTAGTGAGCAGGCAGTTTTGTCGGACTCTAACATCTTGTCTGAAAGACAAAAGAAAATGGTGTGCTTTGGAGGCCACTCTTTGGAAGAGGATTTGGAATGGTCTGAGCCTCAGATTAAAGACTCTGGGGTAGACACCTGTAGTAGCACCACCCTTAACGAAGAGCATAGTCATAGCGAGAAGGTACTGAGATTTGTGGAAGCCTGCATTTTATCTGCTCTTTTGGTGTTCGTTTGCTCTCTGTCGCTCATTTAATTGGAACATTTTACAGAAAGACAGAGGGGGCTTATTTGAAGGCTGCATTGTGATCCAGTTGCTGTCTGCCAGAAAGGCCTATCTTGAGCGTGTCCCCCCTCTTAAAAAAAAAATCTGGTCTTGTCTGGCATCCTGCCTCTGTATCGCACTTCGTCAGCTGTCTTTAAATGAGCTCCGAGCTGTTTTATAGACCCTGAAGAACTTCTTAAGGTGCAGAAAAGAAAAACAAAGCACAAAAAAAAAACACTAGCGCTGTTGTCTTGGGCAGCACCATGGAAATTGCCAGGCGCAGATCGATTCTCTTTTCTTCTCACTGCATCATTTAGAACTCAATATCTTCTTCACTCACAAACATGATTATGAAGGATACAGCTGAATTGGCAAAATATTTGCTCTGATCCCACATTAAGGGGGGGTAAAGAAAATCAAAATCGGGTCTGTTTGCAAAGAAAAAGTTGTTTTTCTTTTTTCCCTTTCACTGTCATGTTATGTTTGTTCCTGTTCCTATCATTTGTTGGCCTTTTTCTGCTTTAGGGTCCCAGGGTGTGGGTTTCTCTCCCCTTTATTTGCTTTCTGTGCGGTGGAAGCCTTATTATCCGAGTCTGTTTTGTCAGTGTGATTTTTATTTTCCTGTCTGCCATGTTTGCATGGAGCATGAATCTGCCACACGTTGTGCTAATGAATTGCTGGAGATTTCACAAAATTAGCAGTTGCATCTATAAATGGCATTGAAAAGCATAATTGTTATAGTCTACTTAGGGCAGTAATGATCTGGGGGTCTTTATACTGGGTACTCCCCTTAAAGTAGCACAGTGCTCTTGATAGTAAAGCATATGTAGGAAGTCCAATGAGGTCCAGGTGTATTCTGATCTATTTAGCCTGTTGTTTGGAATTAAAGGTATCTAGTTTTACACTTTAGAACAATTAATTATAGCTATTTTTTTCTTTTCTTTAATTGAAGCATGTGGACAGTAGAACCAATGTCAGCATATTTTACCAAGCATTTATAGAGAAAAAAGTGGCCATAAGTCTAACATGTTCAAAAGGAATAATTGTCCACATGGAGCAGTTTGGTTTTCTGACGGTCACTGACAATCACTGTGTGTAGTGCCTTTCCCCAACCAGTTAAGTGATCACACACATATATATATTCAGAATACTGTGCCTTCTGCCCCTATGCTTAGTAAGTGTCAGATCATGTGCAGTGAATCGGCAGAAAAGAAGATGGGGATCTACTGGGGCATCTTTGGAGGCACAGATCTTTACTGCTAAAGGACTGTGGTTGCCCTGGGCTGTTATAGAAACCCAAAACATAAGGTGCAGCATTTTACCCTACTTCCATATAATACTTTAGTTCTCCTTTAAATCTGCCTGGAATTGGGGTTAAAGACATTTTACCCCAAACAGTGGAATGAGTTGAAATATACTAATAGCAGCTAGTTGGACACTTTAGTTGCAGCTATTGGTTGCTTTACAGTTCCTACAAATATAACACTCTAGAAGTAAGCAATCGTAAAAATATTTTGTGCTTTGAGCACATAAACTAGTTAGCCTATGACATTGGTTCCCAAACTCTGAGGCAAGTCCTCAAAGTGGTATCTAGGAGGCACCATCATAAAAGCTAGTTAGCGTGAGATTTGGAAGCGTGCCTACTTGTTCTTCTAAATGTCCATCAATAACATTGTTAAGGGTGAGCTTTGGGGTTTGTTCTCCTAAATGTCCATCAATAACGTTCTTAAGGGTGAGCTTTGGGGTTTGTTCTCCTAAATGTCCATCAATAACGTTGTTAAGGGTGAGCTTTGGGGTTTGTTCTCCTAAATGTCCATCAAGAATGTTGTTCAGGTTGACAGGGGGTGGACAGTTATCTGCTGTTCTGGATAGGCTGGGAACTATGACTAAAGCAACAATGTTTTCATAGATCTGTAAACTTGTTATGAGCTAAGGTGGGCCATGACCAAAGTAGGGTCTAAACCTGAAAAGTCCCACAGCCGGAATCAGTGCAGGAAGCAGTGGGCTTATAGAAAGAGTAGCTGCATCTTGACATCTATTTTATAATGATTCCTGATGTGAGGCGTGTTAATAAGCAGGGACTAAATAGAACAGAACTAAATATGTGTTGGTGTTGCATTCTTTATCTTAAATGTAGATGTACAGCAGCACCATGATCATCCAAGTAATTACTGCCCAAGAGTCAAATCAAGTGAAAAGTTATTGTATTCCCAATGTTTATCATAGAGAAATGAGCACTGATCATGCAATCAAAGCCGTTCATTAGCATTTGGTTTAAGATATCAAATATGCAATGCCTTGGGGATCATTTAAAGAACATTGCTAAGCTGTACAACCAGGGGCCTTGCTTGAATTCAGAGCATGGAAAAGATTATGCACGCAAGAAAACATGCTGAATGTGTATTTCCTTCTATAAATCCCCATTTCCTTACTGCTCTTGCTGCACGGCACAAAGAAATTATACCAAATGTAGTCAGAGACATATATCACTTACCCTTCTGAATCTCAAATGCAGCTGTCAGAGTTTAGCAAAGCATTGAATGAAAAAGGGTTTATTTTTTAGATCTGAGCCTTTCAGTAGAAAGTGGGGCTTATAGATACAGTGAGCAATGCTGTGCCCTCTTTGACCCGTGGCAAAATACAGATTACTCTTTTTTCTAAAATGAAGGTAGAATTCTTACATATAGGCCATTATCTAACTACAACTCCCTGTACCCCTGGGCAACTGAAGGCTGATGAAAAATGCTATTTGATAATGAAAATGTAGCATTTTGTGGCTAGGTTTTATTTAAAGAGTTACTATCACCGTTTCACCCTCTTATACATAAGTACTTTTTTCTAAACATGGGGCAAGTTTGCCTCTGGGCAGTAACACATGGCAACCAATCAGATGTTTGCTTTCATTGTTTTACCTGCAGCTGGCTAAAAATGGTTATTACTGATTGGTTGCTATGAGTAACTGCCAAGGAGCAAATTTGGGCAGTGTTTATAAATGAGCCCCAACTAAATTAACAATCCCCATACTCTTCCTACTTATAATATAACTAGAGTATGGTACAGATATGGGATCCAGTATCCAGAAAGCTCTAATTACAGAAAGGCAGTCTCCATTTTATCAAAATAATCCAATTTTTTTTAAAAATTAGTTGGAATACGACAAAAAAAATAAACACAAAGACAAATTAAACTTTGAAATCTCAAAGTCTTTATTAAGAAACTCC
Organism: Xenopus petersii; assembly: GCA_038501925.1. NCBI lineage: Eukaryota > Metazoa > Chordata > Amphibia > Anura > Pipidae > Xenopus > Xenopus petersii. The sequence goes on from CM076683.1 coordinate 124,294,912, forward strand.
TTGCACTCCTTGCGAACGGCCGATCCATTGTTCAGCACTCTATTTCTCCTCCCTGCCTTCCTTATAGGAGATAGCCAGGGAGGAGAAATTTAGCGAGGCAAGGTGGATCGTCAACATTTCACCTTTTCTAAAAATGAGCACAAGCGGAGTTTCAGTAAGTTATTTCTTAAAACATTGTGATTTGAAAGTCAAATTTGTCTTCGTGGTTTTTTTTATGTATACTAAGGAATATTTAAAAACTTTTTTTTTTTTTGATGTTTTGATGTTACTAGTCTTTTAAAGATGTTTTCCATTTTCCCAGTAATCATATAGTACTTGATCCAAAATCAATCCTTATTGAAAACAGAACCAGCCTATTGGGTTTATTTAATGTTTTCATGCTTTTCTAGTAGTCTTATGGTATGAAGGTCCAAATTACAGAACGATCCATTATCTGGAAACACCCAGGTCCTGAGCCTTCTGGATAACAGGTCCCATACCTGTACTAATAAAACAGGACCTTGTACTTGATCCCAACGAAGATATACTTAATCCTTAATGAAAGGAAAAACCATCCCATTGGGTTTATTCAATGTTTATATGATTTTCTAGTACACTGAGAGGCCCATTTATCAAAGGTCGAATTTCAAATTCATGTGAATTTTTTCTACTTTAATAAATTCGAATATACTCTAAATACGATTGGGAGGTTATTTAGGGAAAAAATTGGAATTTCGAATTTGAATCCAGTTTGGATTATTCTCAATACAAATTTATGAGTTTTGAGCAACAAAAAAAAAACTATTCCAAAATGTTGAATTTGAATTTCCTGTTCAACCCTTGATAAATCTGCCCCTTAAGGTATGAAGATCCATATTACAGAAAGATCCATTAAAGGGGAAACCAACCCCCCTGCTATTAAAAATCACGACCCCCTACCCTACATAGCCCTACATAGCTCATGTAATGTGGATGTTATCCAAGGGAAACAGGTGACCCCATAGCTCAAGGATGGTGGGCATAGTTTTGTCTACATAAAGTCTTGCATTATGGCCCGGACACAGAAGGAATTTGAGGGAGGATGTCAGGGGACCTAGCTTGTTTTGGTAGGGCTCTTGCCTCAGAACCAGAAAATATTACCCATTATTTTCCAAGAGATTTATTTTCCAAGAGATTTAAACATTCTCTATTTTCAGTTGTAAGAAAAGAGTAAGCTTATAAGAAAAGGGAACCTCTACATTATTAGCAACGCAGTTAAGTAAGACATCCATGTCATTGCCTGCTCCCCACCCTCTTAAAAGCATCCGTTGCAACTTTCTCTGAATTATAATGCCTCGTTTTGTTTTTATATATCAACAATGTAGCACCCTGTCACGTGGCAACCTTCCAAAGATGGAGACCGCTTAATTGGTCGCATATTATTAAACAAGCGGCTGAAAGATGGGAGTGTTCCGCGAGATTCTGGAGCCATGCTGGGGCTGAAGGTAAGTGCATGCTGATGAACCTTCATAGTAGAAGGAATGATACAAATGGTTATCCAGTCGCCAGGCAGAGAATATTTATGGAAGTGATAGCATTGTCCAATTGTAACTGCTCCAGTTGCTACACTTGGGGCAGTACGTTAAAGCAATATTGCACTGCCAAATTATACATTTACAGAACTATTTATAGAAATATTTCGCTGAAGGAATGTCTTCAGCCATATGGAGTCTGAGTTCCCTTGTGCATCATTTTTTTCTTACTAAATATAAAATGACATGTTATAAAACTGCCATTAAGTGCTTTCCTTTGCTTTGCTAAGTCTTCTTATCTCAGCTGCTCATTTCACCTAAGGACTTAAAGGGGACCTATCACCCACACATAAAAAGCTGTATAATGAAAGTCCTTTGCAAATTAAACATGAAACCCAAATTCATTTTTTTTTTTTAAAAACATCCATACCTATATAAACTCATTTAAAATTTTCAACTGTCAATTATATATTGCCTGCCCCTCCTCTATGCCTCCTCTATGCCTCTAGAGGCAGGGTACTTCCTAGATGTCACTGCACCCCTTACATTCCCCCTCTCTCCTCACAATCTATACTAGTGTCTATAGTAGTGATGTGCGGGTCAGGGTTTTCCTTACCCGCACCCAACCCTAACCCTGACGCACCCACCCTTCCAGGGTCCTTTTAAAGACTTGCGGCGACCGCCGATGACATCACAATGATGTCACAAAAGGGGCGGGGCGAGCAGACGTGAGACTATAAAATTGGAACCCGGAAGTCGGATGCCAGCATTTGAAGGTGGTGGTCGGGGAGAGCAGGAGAAGAGCTCTTCGGCCCAAACATCACTTTTGTGAAGGTATCATGCATGGGCATTAGGTCCCCAATTCTGGCACATACACAAGATTTTGGGGGATAAACAACTTGCCTTGTCACAAAATGACACCTGCCAGTGATTGTGAATTCCAAGGCTGAAGGAAACAAAATTTAAATAATAAATATAGTGTGAGTAAACTTTATTTTGCTCAACTAACATGATATAAAAGAATTTGGAATTATTTCTTAGGGTGACAGGTCCCCTTTAAAAATCCTGCAACAATGTAGACAGTTCTCTGACCACTTTGGTGTAAAGGTTCCATTATATAAACAGCTAGAACCAAGGCCGGATTTACATATCTGGCGCCCCTAGGTCAGCTGTCGTTGGTCGTCTGTCCCCTCCCTTTTATTCGCTCAAATTTTCATCATCGGGACGGGAGCAATGGGGATTGGTGTACCGGAAATGTAATAAACAGTGGAAGCTTCTGCAAGTCTGAAACTGCCAGCCTTACTTACATCTTCCTCTAAATATACAAAGCCAGAAGGATATTCAATGCAAAATAAGAGAGTGAGTTTATAATTCCTGCATTGTTCTTGCCTTTTCTAAACAGATCCTGATGTTCTTGCTGTGTTTCCTTATGACCTTGTGCCTATCCCAATGATTTGTGAATCCATAAATCATATCGCCCCTTTTGACCTTTGCTGTTATTCCAGGATTTCATCACCTTGACCGTAAAACCGAGCATCATACCATTTCTCTTGGCCTCCCGCATAATTCTTTCATTCTTGATAAACACTTGTGTCTATAGATATGTGTATATACTGTATGTGTGTGTATGTGTGTGTGTGTATATATATATATATATATATATATATATATATATCTATACATACATACATACATACATACATACAAGTGTGGGACCTGTTATCCAGAATGCTCAGGACCCAGGGTTGTCTGGATAACTGATCTTTCTGTCATTTGGACACACACACACACACACACGTGTTATCCTGAAACTCATGTCCCAAAGACTCCATTTTAAACAAATCTAATTGTTACAAATCATTTCCTTTTTCGGAGTAGTAATAACATGCTACCTTGTACTTGAGCATAATAAAAATAATTAATAATACAATTAATTCTTTTTTGGAGGCAAAATAATCTTGGGTTTATTTAATGTTTAAATGATTTTCTAGTAGACATAAAGCATGGAGATCCAAATTACACAAAGATCCCTTATCCGGTGATCCAAAGTCCCAAGCATTCTGGAATATTATAAATGGAGTGCGCTTCAGTTACTAGTTTATTTCAAGTGTGTTTAGCTGATTTGTTTTTGATTGCAATACTATATATAAGTTTAATGAATAACATTAAATCTACTGATTTTCACTACTCTCTTTTCCCTTCCTCCCACCTGCTCTTTCTTCTCCTTTGCTTTCTTTTCTCATATTATTTATGAATCCATTTGTCCTATTATTTTCCCTGTTACCATACTGTTACAATTTGTACAATTGCATGCAATCTACCTATTGTAGATATCGTCTATCAGGAACCTTGAAAGTAGCGGGTACACTCCGATGCACAGGGAACCCCTGGGCTTTCTGCTGCAGAACCAACAAGGAGTTAGTGCGTAACAAGTCCGTAAAAGAGGTACTGACAAGGATTAGGCAAGGCGTAGTCAAAAACTTGCAAAAGGGTCGAGGCAGGCGGCAAGAATCAGAGTAAAAAAACAGGCAGGAGTCAAAAACCAGGATATTCTAAGGAGGAACTCCACGGTGCGGCTCGAGCCGACACGTTCGCCAGGCAACAAAACCGTGTTGGATGTCCTGGAGGTGCAGGAAGTAAAGGTAAGAACTACATTTATCGGAAAATGCAGCGTGCAGCTTTTTCATCCGACAGTCGGATAAATGTAGTTCCAACCTGCGATTTCTCCGATTCCTGTATCTTCAGGACATCCGACATGTCGCATGGCGATGTGTCGGCTCGAGCCGCACCGTGGAGTTCCTCCCCTAAAGAGTTGTAATGCTTTCGGCAGGATCTGTAAACAGAAGCCAGCTTGGGCACTGACAAAATGTAGGATTGCCTTTTTTTTTAAAGCAAATTTCAAAACCTGTGCCAAATGATGACATCATGACACGAGCATCACAACACATGTCGTAAAACGCCACTGAACTGACGCCGGCGTCATTTCCGCATAACTGATGCGGGTGAGGTCAGCGATAGTGTGAGCCTGCGCCCCCTCAGCCGGGAAGAGACGCACCGGGAAGTAAGAAAGCCAGGAGATCTCCCAGCGCGTCTTACACCTATCAGATAAAGACTTTGGAATCTTATGTGGGGAACTTGTCACATGTGCGCACAGCTAAGGAAAATTTTAATAATTTGAATGGTTATGAATATGGTCATTCTGTTATTAGGAGGAGAGGGAATATATCAGTCCTCCTGCATCTAGGAATGTAGGGATAATACGCTTCATATGAATGCTTCCTCCACTTTGCCTGCTGACATACTATCTATAGGAAATGTGGTTGCATAGGAAGTGCATGCCTCCTTCGTTGCGTTGAGTGTCCCCTCAATTAAATTGAAGAATGGTTGCACAGAAAAAATGTCATTCAAATTTTTAACACTAAAGCTAGTTTTTGAGTGTATGTGGGACACAGAAGCACATTGCTCCTATAATACGATGTAAACCACAAGTACAGAGGCTTTGGAAATGACAGTGCTACATGGATATACACATTTCTTTCTAATGTAAAATGTTGAAGAGTAAGCATTTTTGCATGACATTGAAACACCTAAGGTATACCCTCAGGAACTGCTAATAAAGCATGCACATTAATCATTGATACTCCTTATTAGCCTTAAATGCCCTTTGTGGTGAATCTACTACATATCCTTTCATGTTTGAGGGAGACAATTCCCCTGCGTTCTGTTCACTTTTAGTCAAGGTGTCACCTGTTATCTACACTTTTCCATTTCTTCATTTCTCCGTTGCAGCTGCCACACTTTATATTGTCCTTAGAAGTTATTAAAGATTTCTGTTAGAATATAAACTTCCTTTTCTGCTGCATGCATTTCAAACCATGTCGAGTACATGAATTGATGTTATAGAAGTAAATTAACCTTCATACATACAGTTTATTCAATCAGTCTAAAATGTAATCCCTTTTCCTTTATTGAGGAAATACACTTAGGGGCAGGTTTATCAAGGGTTGAAGTGAAAATTCGAATTTCGAGCTATTTTAAGTGTACTTCGACTATCGAATAGTCCAAAAGTTATTATGTACTGTCTCTTTAAAACTTCGACCATTTGCCATCTAAAACCCGCCGAATTGCTGTTTTAGCCTATGGGGGACCACCTAAAACCTTTTTAAGTTTTTTGGGGCAAATCCTTTAAATCAAATTCGATCCAATGCGGTAATACTTCGATCTATTCACCCAAAGTTAAATTTTTTTTTTTTTTTAATAAACATCACATTCGTACAAAAACACAATATAAAGTCAGTTGGTAGGAGCAAATCAATACCTGGAGGGAACACTCTCTATTAGATACATTAGACTGAAAAGCTTCCATGAAAATTATTTTGCCAAGTAGAAACAAAGATTAACTAAAAATGTCCAAAACCGTATATACTTTAAATGAATGCTCAGGTAATAGAAAAAGTATCCACTAGAAAGGAAACTGGTTCATTAAATAAATATATATATATATATATATATATATATATATATATATATATATATATATATACAATTAATACATATCAAAATAGCAAAATCTGACCAAACTGATCAGTACAGGTATGGGATCCGTTATCAGGAAAAGCTCAGAATTGTTATTATGTTAAGGCCATCAATCATTGAATCCATTTCCATCAAATAATTGACCGTTTTAAAAATGATTCCCTTTTCCTCTGTAATAATAAAACAATACCTTGTACTTGCTCCCAAATAAAAATATAATTAATCCTTACTGGAGGCAAATAAATTCTGTTGGTTTTATTTAATATTTAAATTTTAAACTAAGTTTTATTTCCAGAAAGATCCCTTACCTGGAAAACCCCAGCTCTCAAGCATTCTGGATAGCAGATCCCATACCTGTACTGGTTAATGGATACGGCCTCCTTACATTTAGTTTGAAACCAGTTTATTACCATTTATGATGACATTTCTTGAAATAAAAAAAGTTGCATTACCCCAGGAGAGTCTGTGACTGGTGTATTAATGATCTCAATTCCCAGAGAGCCAGAGGTCAAATTTCTGGGTTTGATATGGAGGATCAGGTGTATTTGAGCATTTACTGGGTCCTTCCATGATGGTGTATCTCTTCCTATACCTCTCTGTTTAACATGGTCATCACGAAACTCAATTTAGTTTAGGATTGTGTAAGTTGCTGGTCAGTAGGGAATGCGTGGATCTGCATTTCATCTGCTGCTGTCAATCCGTTCCTTGCCTCCTCCTCCATCATTTGGGAAGCTTTATTATACCTAAATGAACAGTCCGACCCCAAAGGCTTTTACTTTCTGTAGCTATTTTGATAATTGTTCTATGTGATAATTGTTGCTTGTTCTCACTTATACTCTACTTTCATTGTCAGTGTGGCCCAGGAGTATATAAATCTATATATATATATATATATATATATATATATATATATATATATATATATATATATATATATCACAATACATCAATGGTTTACTGGCAGTAGATAGCGTTGAGTATGCACCCACCCAGAGAATGTGTTGCTGGTCTAATAGGTGACCAGAAAATCCTACCAGTGTTTACTAAGCGGTGTAAATTCTGTACCTTTTATAATCTAACCTTTTAACGCACCAAAATGTGAAAGACCTGGTTTTTACATAGGGCAGAAACAGCAATTGTCTACAGCTGTTGGGATTTAAGGGTACACCAGCAGGAGGGCCACGGGTTAGATGAATGATATTCAATAACATTTTTCCCTTTGTTGGAATCCCTAGGGTTCTTGCATTGGCCAGGTTTCATCTTAAATTCTGGCCTTGATAATAACCCAATTTTAGTACTTTCCAGGCAGCCTTTTGATATGCAAAAATGTACTTATTGCTATTTATTACCTTATAGTAGTGCTGTAATTGGCACTTTATCTAAATTATGTGGGCCTGCAGTACATATTTCAATATAGTCCCATATGTCCCATTGCTACAGAAAGGTTGGTGAGACTGGTCGGTTGAATGGTGTCAAATTGTACCACCATGTGTATAGCTTGAGTCACAGTATATGTCATCAATAGTCACCCTTCATCCCCTTGAACTCGGCATTATCTTATAAATTAGTTTCTGTGTCTCCTTTATACTTAGGCCATGTTCGGGGTTTGGCCTTGAGCCTCTGGGTACTAGCTCCTGGTTGGCTAATCATCAGGGATATTGATGAGCTAAATTATTTATTTTTTTGAGTTTTGCCGCAAAAATTACGGCCATAGAATTCAATGGGTGAAAAAAATAAAATTTGACGCATTGCGCCACAGAAAACAAAAAAATTTGATGCACATAGACTTTTCGCAGTTTCTGGCAAAATGGGTCAGATTCGCCGATCACTAATCAGGGAGTTTGCCTGTATGTTCATATTTATATTTAGTACCATGTGTTGTCTTAAATAAAGGGCAACGTGTAGGGTTCTATGCAAAGCAGAAGATTATACAACATTAATGGGGGAATGCAAAAAAGTCGCAAAGAGAAAACCAATTTGCACAAATAAAAAATTGCATTTCGCAATGTAATATTCTTTAAACTGTTAGTGCATTGTGAATTTTAATTGCTCACTTTTAAGAATTGCTTGAAGATGGAGTAATCTTTTGGAGCAAACCTTTTTCAGTAAGAACTTTCATTACATTCTTTGCGCACTGGCGAAAACTATACAATTCCAGATCCTTCGTCTGCTGTTGGAAGAGGTTGCTAAACAGTTTCCGTGTAAAATCAGCACAGTTTATAAAACTGATGAGTTTTTGTTTCATTGAATGTATTAAATAGTGTAAAATCTTGTCCCAAACACTCACAGAAGGCTTTGGTTGTAGGATGTATTCAACAGGCTTTAGTGTAGAACGAACAACTGCCAACTTTGCTCCACATGGCTGTGTCAGAACCATAGTGCATAGGATACTCTCTGGCCGCTATAGAGGGCGCCCTCTAATGTTAGCAGTGCTGCAGCAATAAATATGAATAGAATAATCAAAATGAAAAAGGTTGTTGCGAAACACTAGACATATCATTTATTTTGACATGCAGACAATGGCTGCCAAACATTGTGTCTTCTTTCTGAAGATACGGGATGTGTAATTTTGGAACAGTCGTCTGCTCCTAATCAGCAGAACCCAGGATTCTTTTGTCATCTAGTTGCTCAATGCTATTTTTTTTAACAACACTTTCAGGTCGTTGGAGGGAAAATGACAGAATCAGGTCGACTTTGTGCTTTTATCACCAAAGTGAAGAAGGGAAGCCTGGCAGATACAGTAGGCCATCTCCGACCGGGTATGTATGACGGCTGCTTGAAATGTACATTTTCTGGTAGTCAGACATCCTTGTGAATTATTGAGATCTGCTTCTCTGCAAGTTTTTTAAAAAATGCAGCCAGAGTACTGAACAAATGCTGTAGGAATATGTTCTTTTGTCTATACTTGTCCCACGTTTATGTCTTCCTCTCTGAGATCACACTATTCCCTGTGAAACATCATCAAGTTGTACAGGTTTCATCACTTTAGCTTCTAAATGTTCCCCCAGCTATCAACCCTCTTTAATTGTCATTGCATACAGGGAAAATAGTCCATAGTATTTTTATTTGTTTCAATTAGTCTTAAAGTAACGGAACAGGTTTTGGAAAGCTAATGTTGCCTAGGAATAAAGGCGACCACCAAATGAACCCTAATCAAAGGGCAAATCGATGGGTGGATAATTTTATGTTGACGCAATATGTGCTTTACCCTAGCGATAGAACTACAATTAATAATTCCATTGCTCTCTGTTGACTCTGTAACTCAAAACTACTTGCTTTGACACCTGTTGGCAATGGTGTGTTTCTAACAATAATTTTGTAATTCACTCTATTGATATTTTTTATGGCAAATTAGGCTATTTATTCCCTTGCATTAGGTGATATAGACAAGCTTTGAAATGATCACATGCAGTTGCTGAAATATTCATGTGAAAGAGTTAACTTGCAACAACTTTACTCCCCCCCATGGGATTTAAGTTCAGTTCTTAAAACAATGCTTGGAAATTTAATTTTTTGGCTTACAGTGTACTTATGTTGTTGTCAGGAAAGCTGCCAGTCATGGGTGATGGCTTGGTGGCTTCATGATTCTACAAGCTCGGTGTCCAAACAAAGACTGCATTGTATAAAATAAGTTGTTGTTACAGTTAAAGGAGAAGGAAAAGTCTTTTTACTTAGGGGTGCCAAAAAATAGGCACTCCCAAGTGATTGCATGTACTTAACCTGAAATCCCAGGCCCAGAATTCTTTCAGCGAGCACCACGGAAAGTGCTCGGCTTCCGACTTCTCCCAGTAACGTGAAAAGCTGAACTTTAACAAAATAGTTGGCTATTTCGTTCTACTGCGCATGCGTCTGCCTCGGTAATTTGAAGATAGATCGCTCCGTGGTGCACACTGGAAGAATCCCGGGTTTCAGGTAAGTACATGTGATCACTTAGGGGGCCTAACTTTTGCCACCCCTAAATTAAAAGACCTTTCCTTCTATTTTAACTGTATCAACAAAAGTATTTTATACAATGCTTCTTCTTTAAGGCACACATGAGACCTTCATATGGGTTCGATTCTCTCTCCTATGGAAACACCTTGTTGGATGGACTAGTTTGTGTTTCATATTTTTGTATACTAATATTTTCTTCATCCAATTTTTCCAGGTGATGAGGTTTTAGAATGGAGTGGGCATATTTTGCAAGGGGCAACGTTTGAAGAAGTTTACAATATTATACTGGAGTCCAAATCTGAGGCACAAGTAGAATTATTGGTCTCCAGACCCATAGGGTGAGTATTGGTTTTAAATAAATCTAGTGTACTAAATCTAAATACTAATTCTTCTGTAAGTCTACTGTACTTTTTGTTTTCTACAAGTTTTGATGGATGTTTTTTATGATATATTCCTGTTGACATTTGGTATGTTTAGTGGCACCAGCAGGATGTGACTTTCCTCCCACTTTCTTTCCTCCCCTATTGTATCCAACTAAACATATGGATCAACCAAGCAGGGCAGTATATATGTCAACAAATCCCTGTTTTTACAATATTGAGGTTTTTGAAAGTAGTTGATGGTATGCATGCAGCACAACAAGGCGAATGTTCAGAGTTTGCTCAACTTCTGACAACCCATTGCAAGCACACAGGTTGCAAATACAGGTTTGCTGTCTAATTGGTTGCTATGGTTAGTTGGCCTGGACCAATGTCTTAATGTTGTTTAAGGGGCTTACTTATGAAGGAATGCAAAATGCAAAAAAAAAAATCCCCATGGTTTTTTCTACCATGCACTTGGCCTCGGAAACTTGGGATTTCCTTGCTCTATTAGTTGCAACTCTTGCATTCCTGGGATGCAGGAAAAGAGTTGCACCTAATAGTAAATCTCTTGCTGAATCTGGGACGCTACTTTTAACATGAAGAAATAAAGATACACTTTTTACCTCAACTGTCATGGCTGCAGGAGTGCGTGCATATTCATTTCTCAAAATTTTACTTGGCTGTTCTTTTTTTTTTTTTTTTTGCATTTGTGCTTCAGATTCCCAGTCCCCCTCAGCAAACAAATTAGTAGACACTATTGGATCATCTCGATGTGTAATCATTTTTTCCCCATGATTTTATTGCAGAGATATACCCAGGATTCCTGATAGCACACACGCACAACTGGAATCCAGTAAGTGACCATTATGCTTCCATCCAGTCATGGCTGATGGTGTTTATGGCTTTTATCGTGGTTTATTGAATTCCTTCCATGTTGAAGATAAAGTTCTGAGAATGAAGCTAGCTAGTAATGTTTATACCCTCAGCTGAACTGAACTTCTTGGGAACATTGGTTGATTATAGTCTAGTGAGTTTGTCTGCCATCAAGAGATAATGGGAGTTAAATAGTAACAAGCACAAAGGTTGCTCCAAGTCTTGTTGCACACATCATCCTATCCACTGTTAACTTTGACATACACCAGTAAATGCTGCTTGTTACTATGGATAAACAGGTAAAAAAAACCTCCACCTGTTATTAAATGACCCCTAATGAATACTAGTTACTACTTTGGATGTTCCTTCAACTAAGCTTTGTGGTGTGAGTAAGAGTAGAAGAACCAATTCACGCCCATCAGGGCCAAAGTTTCAAATGGCAAAGTAAATTCCCTCCCCAAACATAACTCAGCATATGGGGAAAAAAGTGTCACTTTCAGTTGACTAGTGGTGAAAAATCACATGATCTTAAGAATTCAGATTACGTTTGGCCCAAAACTCATCTGAATCCAAATCCTGCATAAAAAGCTTGGGATTGGCCATATCCCAAACTCCAGTGGTGTAACTAGATATTACGAAGCCCCACGGCAAATTATTTTTCAGGCCCGCAAAATATATAGAGGTTAACCTATTTAATCAATATTTTTTGAAATTGTATATTAATTAGGGCCTCATGGGGCCCCTATACCTGCTGCCCCCCTGTAACCGCAGGGTCTGCTTCCTCTGTAGTTACGCCCCTGACAAACTCAGTGCAGAATGTAACACATCCCTAGATGTGCTTGTACGTTAAACAACATGAATATTATTAGACTTAGCTTTCTATAAAATCATGATTCTATTTTTTTCCTCTCTCTACAATTCTTTTAAGGTTCTAGCTCATTTGAATCCCAGAAAATGGATCGCCCTTCTATTTCAGTTACTTCCCCCATGAGTCCTGGAATGTTACGGGATGTCCCCCAGTTCCTTTCTGGACAACTTTCAGTATGTGTCAAATGTACTTATTATAATCTGTACAATGTGATGGGAATGTTTGTGCTGCCCATGTGGGAAATCTCTATAGAACTTCATTTGAAGGGCACTCTCATGGCTATTATCATGCACCCAACCTGTAGTCTTAAATTAACTCTTTAAATTTTTGGTTTTTATTAGTTTAATGCCTTAACCTAAACAACTCACTCCTGCTGTTTGACTTATGGTGAGATTTGCTTTATAGAGCAGAAAATTCAGTCTGTGGCTCAGATTATTATTATTAATGGCATCCCCATGATATTGTTGCAATGACATCATGGCATCCAAAATCCTCTTTTGAACCAAGTTAAGTGTGTAATTCTTAAAGGGATCCTGTCATCGGAAAACATGTTTTTTTCAAAATGCATCAGTTAATAGTGCTACTCCAGCAGAATTCTGCACTGAAATCCATTTCTCAAAAAAGCAAACAGATTTTTGTATATTTTGAAATCTGACATGGGGCTAGACATTTTGTCAATTTCCTGGCAGCCCCCAGGCATGTGACTTGTGCCTGCACTTTAGGAGAGAAATGCTTTCTGGCACGCTGCTGTTTTTCCTTCTCAATGTAACTGAAGAGTCTCAGTGGGACATGGGTTTTTACTATTGAGTGTTGTTCTTAGATCTACCAGGCAGCTGTTATCTTTTGTTAGGGAGCTGCTATCTGGTTACCTTCCCATTGTTCTTTTGTTTGGCTGCTGGGGGGGGGGGGAGGGAGGGTTGGTGATATCACTCCAACTTGCAAACTTGCAGTACAGCAGTAAAGAGTGATTGAAGTTTATCAGAGCACAAGTCACATGACTTGGGGCAGCTGGGAAATTGACAATATGTCTAGCCCCATGTCAGATTTCAAAATTGAATTTAAAAAATCTGTTTGCTCTTTTGAGAAATGGATTTCAGTGCAGAATTCTGCTGGAGCAGCACTATTAACCAATTCATTTTGAAAAAAAAATTTTTTCCCATGACAGTATCCTTTTAAGTTCTGTTAAATTATTATTTGTATCTTTTTTTACATGCAGCCTATATATAACGAGCATAATAATTTTATGTAAATATTTATTTTGCCTTGAGAGCAAAACCAGGGCCAAGATACAGTAATTGATGCTAATTATTTTTTATAATTATTATATTTATAATACTATTATAATTGTATATTATTATAATATTAATTTGCAGTATTTAACTTTTCATTTTAATTCTGTGGAATTGATTTGCTTTGGTGATTTACTCATAGCGAAATCTTTGTATTTGAGAGACATTATAAAGTAAAAATACTTTAACTGTTCTTAAACATTTGCCCTTACTGTGACTAGGGTTGCCACCTTTCTGTGGTTCACTATACAGTGAGGGGCGGGATGGTGACATCACAAGGGCAGGTCAGTGCCGCAACGGGCCAAGATCCGTCAGGAGGGCTATGACAATTGGTTATCTGCGATTGGCTGATCACCATGTCAATCAAGGGGGATCCTGCCTAGTTTTCCTTACAGGTGTTGGCCAGTAGTTAGTTGCACAAGGTTTATGTGCAAGGAAAATCATACGGCAGCTTTTTGTTTTGAAACAGCTTTACAGAAAAAGACCCTTCTGATAGTGTCAAAATACAACGTTTTTCTCCAGGGAACCTTCCACCATATTTGTAAACAGACGACAAAGTTACACCCTCGTTTATTGGTGAAGAAGGGAACTCCAGAAAGTTAATTTTATAGCTCAGTTTTGTTTTTATACCAAGGTTTTGTTTTTTTTCTTAATCCACGAAGAAACATTTCCCAGGGCTAATTAATACAGTGTATCCGAGCTTAGCAGGTACATCTGGAATCTAAGTTGCATGGTGAAATTACTTCTAAATATCTTGGCGGTAAGTGCACTATTCAAGGGGAAATAAACCTGCTCCTATGTAATTAACTCAGCTTTAGGGCAGAGACATACAGGCAGATTCGGGGAGATTAGTTGCCCATCGACAAATCTCTTCTTCTTCGGGGCGAAGAAGCCACCTTTAGATTGATTTTGAAATGGAATGTTCAATGTGTTTATATTGTATGGCCTGACAAAGGGAGAATAAATTAGAAGATAAAACCTACTTACACGCTCCCTTTTTAAAAATTAATAAAATATTGCATTTTTTGTTCTTTTGTCTGAGCTAACGGAATCTCTCATTATATTAAGAAATCAAGTGTTAAATTAATAAAATAAGGCATGGAAGATTTAAAAATAATTGCGATGTAAATTACAGCTGTAATATTTGAGGAATGAATATGGGGCCACTCTGGCCTGGTATTCGGATTTCAGTTGAGATAACAATAGGGAGGATGTAGGGAACATTATGTTCTGTAGTACTGTACAGCAGCAGGTAAGCACCATATGCTTAAACCTGTGTTCTTGTGGCATGTTCTGCCAAGCTCAAAGCTATAATTCAGCCCTGCACTTCTTTCAGGCTCTTGAAGCATTTAAAGGGCATGTAAAGGCAAAAAAATAAAATCCAATTTTTACTTTAATGAAAAAGAAACCTATCTCCAATATACTGTACTTTAATAAAAAAAAAAGTGTACCTGACTGTATGCAGTGAAATTCTCCCTTCATTTACTGCTGTGGATAGGAATTGTCAGATGGTCCCTAACTGCTGAGCAGGGAAACAATCATACTTATGAACAGCAGGGGGAGCCCCCCCTTACTTCCCAGCCATGCAGAACTCAAGCAGCTTTGTTTATGACGATCCCTAAGCAGCCCAGACCACACTGAGCATGTGCACAGTCTTAGTCTTGCAAAGATGTTTAACAAAGTTACAAGATGGTGACCCCCTGTAGCCAACCTTGAAAGCATACATTATTTGTTTGATTAGGCTTGTGGTGCAGTAAGTTAATGTTTACATTTAGTATACAAAATACAGCATTTCTAGCCTTATTCTATTTTAGACTTTACATGCCCTTTAAAGATGATTTTATATTCCTTTCAACGGAAACTTTGGAAGAAGAAGAATTTTTATATGAAATAACTAGGTATACAATTCACTTCTCTATTCTGAGTTTTTATACAGAATGTTATTGTGTAGGACTTGGAATGACTCCATATCAGTTCAAGACCTCATATATTTAATTAATAGAATTGGCCACACACACTTGAGGCAAGTTTGAGCCACCAGCTTGAGGAAATCAGCAATGTTCAACCATCTCTCCACTGGTCTCCAAACTGTGGCTTCTAACTTACTTGTACATGGACAAAATTAAAATATTAGTACTTTGTGAAACTAAGACAGCCTTCCTACCCTGTTACTAAACCATTGTTATTCTTTGTGGCATCCTTTAGGAAGCCTCTGTATATAAAAATGTCACTGTCCTGGAATGTGGTGCAGGAGGAGACAAGTTCTGCTTTAAAAAGGAAGAGTAGTGTCAGGAAGTACTAGAGTTTTAACCAAAAGCTTTGCAGTTTGATTTTTCACCCCCTGTGCACAGTCACAGTTTTAAAAATAATCCAAATGACCATTAACTGATAAGGGTCTCACACACCTGGTCAATGAGCGTTAAAGGCATCCATTAATGTTAAAATCAATCAACTTTATTGAACATCCTTAAAAGCACTTCATTAGTGGGGCAGGCCTTTGGCTGGCTTAACGCGTTTCGTGGCCAAACTTGCCGCTTCCTCATTCCACTTCCTCTTAACTCTTAATATTTACAAGAATCATATATTATTTATATGTATTCACGTTATTACTGGGAGCACAAAGGGCTACTGAAATTGGTGCTAGAACATCTAATTTGAGCTAAATAATATCTGCTCTTTTTGTGTACTCTGTTGCTATTGATGTTGATTTCTATAGTTATGTTTTCTTTTGAATTATCTTTAATTTCAGCTTGTTGTCTGTTTGATATTGTTTTATTGCTTTTTCTTTCTTTCTTTTATTTCCTTTTTTATTTTTATTCAAAATTTTGCTTACCAGAGCCAAAGCCTTAATAGAAGAACAGCGCCTTTTGTTCCTAGGGTTCAGGTAAAGGCCTTCTCTGCCTGAAAGAAACTAAAGCTGTGTGTTAATTTTTTTTGTTCTGTTTTAGTTTGGAAAATGCATTGGAGGAAAACTACACATTTGGTTAGTTTTCCCATGTTTTTTGAAGTGTGTTGCTAGCAACTTACACCATGTTAGGAGCAAGTGCTGCATGGAAATGAAACAACAAATAGTTAAACTTTAAAGAGACGCTCAGTATATGCAATGTGGCTTTAAATAGGCTATTGATACTGGGAATTTAAACAGTGTCGTTTAAATGCCAGGATTATCTTACTGTATATATATATATATATATATATATATATATATACATATATGTGCCTATATGTCAGCTAAAACTACATACCAGCCGGTACAGGAGAGCTCCAAATGTGATCATCTTGTTTTTAATCTGGAGCGCCATGTAAAAGCAATATTATCACATTTCACCTTAAAATACCCTATGATACCCTTTAAGCACAAAAAAGGTGCTAATGAAAAAACAAAAATCTGTTTTGCTAGCCACGCATAATTGTTACTTATTTGTTAAATACATAACATAAATCACCATTGTTTGTCCATAGGAAAGGATTAAAAGATCGATTAAAATTAAAGTCAACCATTTCCTCTTTACTGAAAACTCTTGATTGTTGAGAAACTATCATTGAAAACCAAAGCCAAATTGAACATATTAGAATTCCCTTTAAAAAAGTTAGTTTTATTCAACCCTTCCTAAAAATGTAACCTTACCTTTATTAGATAAGGTACATTGATGACATCCATTAAAATAGTTTTCAACCATTTCCTGTTTACTGAAAGCTCTAATTATTGAGAACCTATTATTGCACATCAATGTTATATTGAACATGTTAAAATCCCCCTTAAAACAACGGTAGTTTTATTAAACCCTTCGCAAAACATAGTCATTTGGGCTGTATTAGATAAAATATATCGATGACATCCTTTAAAATTGTTGTCAACCATTTCCTGTTTCCTTATTATTGTGAAGCTACAGTATTATTGATAGTGTTAATGTAAGGAAGATAACCCTTTGATATATCCTTATTTGGGCTGCATCAGATAATGTATATTAATGACATCCATTAAAATGATTGCCATCCATTTCTCAGACTTTGCTGAAAACAACAATTACCGTGAAGCTATAATTGTACACATGCTGCCATGTCAATAAAAACTCTATACACTTATATTATACTGTTATTTTCTTGTTTCAAATACAAATATGTTAAGCCACAGTCTCTTTAAAGCTTTTAATATCTGCCCATAGAAAACATGCTTCTTATTGCATTTTCCAATATTTACCAGTTCCTTTAGTTGAATATTGGCAAACATATTTGTACCAGGCAGAGAAATTACAATATACAGGATTCTGCTTTAACCAGTTTGCTTAGTACTGTAATTCATGTTACCGCTTCCACTTCTAAATACTGATTCATATACATAAAATGGCTAAACTTCTATTAATTGCTATGTGCAGTATTTGGTGCAAATTCTGGTACAAATAGTTTGCCTCTCTTAAATCATTTTTGGTAGCTCATTCCATATTAGTGCATGTAGCCCCATGTTTGTTGGTATGTTTTTTCAGACTCTAATAAACTGTTAAAAATATGTATGTTATGTAATTAGAGAATATTGCTGCACAGGAGTTGTGGTGTGTTTGTCAAGCTCCAGAAAAGAGTAAATTGTCTTCTAAATCTTTTGTTGGATATGTTCATGTTTTTTATGTACTGGCTGAATTCCTAAGTGTCAGCCTAGTATCGCTTTAGAATCCAGAGCACAGCATTCATAATTAAATTTAAAAAACAGTACCCAATATGTAAGCAAAGATTATCTTCCTTTTAAGATACCTACACTTAGACTGTAAAGCATAAGCACACTGTATATTCATTGTCTGTATATTTGCATTCATACATGAGTCGAGCTTCTGTACTGGTGTCTTCTACCGAGAGCTATACCACAGTATCACTAGTGGTCTTAGACAAAGGGCACTATTGCTATAGCTGTGTATAGACCACACCAATCTTAATACAATATGACAGTTGTCACTTTTTACAAATGCTTATACCGATATATTTTCCATCTTAACTGTCTTTTAGATATATAGAAACACCAATTGCACATATTGTGGGTATATTGTATTGTAAAATAGAAATGAGGTGTCAATACCTTTAACTCAGGACTCAAATCGTAGGCCTAATGATCTACTGCAAGAAAAAAATTAGCAACATTTTCTTAAAAAAAAAGTAATTGTGGATCTTGATCCAAACGGAGCTTGATGTGTAGATGCTTGCAGGAGTTGTTTATCAACATGTGTACATTCTGTTGCTTTGTAAAAGATCCACCAAAATGTTGGACAAAATTCACATGGACTGCAAGATGTGCGAGTCCTTTCTTCTGAAGGATAGACCACTTTTTGGTTTTCGAATATTCTTCACTGTATCATGCCATACCGAAAGTTATAATACTTTATCAACATTTGCAATCATCTGCTCATTTTCTAAACACTCCAACTCAATAATGTGTGTATGAAGATGAGATGGGTAACGTTTTCAAAGCTAAATGACATTGGTCAGGGACTTCGTTATTCAAGGAAATAATGGTATAATTTTCAACTTTATCTGGGCTGATGGTAGATAGTCAGTCAAAACCTAATTACCTGTCAGTGTGCCATAGGCTTGACCTGTCCCTTAGAAGAGCAACGCATAATAGACTTTATTATGCATCATTATGTACGCCAATCTTCATATTTGAGGCAACAGGAAAGCAGTATATAGATTTATTCCCACTGTAGAACAAATGCCTATTTAACTCTTATGGGTACTACAGCAACTGAGATGGGAATCGGCAGTTAAGCTGGTCCCAGTGTGTAAATGGCATTACTCATCTAACAAATTCCTTATCTAAATCTTGTAGGAATGGGACAAGTCTCCAGGCTTCACTGCAGTCTTCATACTGTATCTTATTAATTTCACATGAAGTATGCCCTCCTGTTTCCACTTCTTTCATTTGTGGATTGTTTCATAGATATGGCAACAATGCATTGCTTTCTAAACTTCCATGTTGAAACTTTTTAAGAGAGACAACAAAGACAAAGCCTCCATCAAGTTCAATCTAGAACCCATGGGATCTCTTATTTCTTTGCCAGTATTTTTGTTTTTAATGGATTCTACAGTGAATTTTCCAATTAGATCAGGACCAGAGTTGGAGACTCTGTAGAGTTATGAACTACTTTGTTCAAACTAGGGATGCACTGAATCCAGAATTCTGCCTTTTTCCGCATGATTCGGATTTGGCCGAATCCTTCTGCCTAGCTGAACCAAATCCGAATGCATATGCAAATTAAGGGCGGGGAGGGAATCTCGCGGCTTTTTGTCACAAAACAAGGAAGTAAAAAATATTTTCCCCTACCCATCCCTAATTTGCATATGCAAATTAGGATTTGGATTCGGTTCAGTATTCGGCTGAATCTTTTGTGAAGGATTCAGGGGTTCGGCCGAATCCAAAATAATGGATTCAGTGCATCCCTAGTTCAAACCCATTGAATTCAAGTGCAAATAATTCCCTTTCACAATTCATTCTTGCAAACTCATTCTTACACACAAGTACCGTTCTTAAAATATTATTGAGGACACATGATACAAATGGTTGACACCTTTTTTGGTCCTTCTAAAATTTCTTCAATGATAGAATACTTACAGACACTCCCAACCTTTCCTTATTTGTTGACTCTTATTCTCAGTGCTGGGCTCCCACCCTTTGCACCCACACTTTGCACTTATAGAAGAAAGGGTTCACCCCATCATTTGAAAGTCCTGTGTTTCGTTGTCATGGTTCAGATCTGTTTTCCAGATCTACTTACTTCATTGAATTCAATTGTCAATTGAAACATTACATAGCCATTTATTTCTTCAATAATTATATTAATTCCTTGCCTTCTGCAATTCAGTTTAGTACAGATGTCCTCCAAAGCACATCCTGACGGGTGCACAAAGTTTCTGCTGACGTTTGGTGCATAGCACTATGTAGTTGATGTTCTTTGAACATGCTACAATATAAAATAATACTGTGGTAGGAGAGTGATATCACCATATGCTAAATTAATTACGCATTATTTTTCTTTTGTGCTCTCTTCTCCCACCCTTCTACCAGGAATAGGACACTGGGTGTTATGGTACTGTGTACAAGGCTGGAACCACATCAATAGAGGGGACCAGAGCAGGAATATTTTAGTACGCTATTTTGCAATTCACACACAGTCAATATTTACATACTTTGTTTGTCCCCTTAATTGCCCCAGTGTAAATGCTTAACCAAATGAAGTTTTGCCCCGACTGTTCATCTTTTTCTGCATTATAAGTAGTCATATAAATGTTTACTAGTGTATATTATGTGTGCTTGATACCAGTGCATTGAGAATTGGAGCATCAGTGGTGCCCAAAATCCAGCCTTTCAGTTGGCAGCAGGACAGGGATCCTAATCTGACCACACGTAAACAATTCTAGACTATAATGACCCATCTGTCACCAATAAGGATTATCCTAACATCTACCCTGCACCTGTGAATATACTGAAACCTAACAGCCTATGTATGAAACACAAGCACATTCATTGACAATAGAGGATCATATTGCCAAGTTACTCATTTCACATCACAACGAAACTGCACATCCACTAAGGGGCAGATTTTTTACGGCGGGTCATTTAAAGTTTATGGAAGTCTTTATTATAAATATTGGTGCAAATGCTTGAAGTTACCACTTTTTCTTACAAATGTCCAGGGAACCTTAATTAAGACAAGAGAGTTAATATAATGCCCTACACATGAGCCCACTGTAAAATTAATGTATATATGTACATATACTATGTATATATACGTATGTACATATGTTATGAAATGTCTGGAGAAAACGGTTACCCAGAAACAGTTTGAGTCAGGACTTTTGCAGGCAATTCCGCTTCAGAAAAGGAAAAGTCGCCATTTTTTCTGGAACTTTAATGCATTTTCGGCACACAGGATATGATGTAAGTAACAGAAGATTGAGGAAGGTCTAGCTTCTTTTTAGCACTTCACCTGGTCTGAGGTGGCAAAGTCAACTCTTGTGAAAGAGGTAACGTTCAGTAAAATCCGCACGTTACTGAATTTGTGGAGTAGCGCCTGTTCGACGGAGCGAAAATACGCCTGGCAATAGGGTCCGAAACTGCACTAGTGACGGTCTGGTTCGGTAGCGAATTGCCAATTGCGTCTATTAGTGAATTTGTGACAATTCGCTAGTGTTAGCCACTTCGCTCTATAGTAAATCTGTTCCTAAGTGTCTACTTTAATCAACCAGAGTCAGGGCTGACGATATGTTGTAATACACAATAAAAACACACTTGGTGTAGTTTAACATTCCCGTTTACTTGGGGGGGTAAACACAATGATGACAGATTTACTACAATTTTAAAGGGCTGAATAGAAAGAGAGGTGTGGATTGATATCCCCTAGTCTCTTTTCAACCGTACACCGTGCTGGTAATATATCATAATCACATGTACTGGCGCTTTTATTGACATAAACAACAGTAATGGCTACCCTCTCGGTCATAACTCCCGTTGGACATCTTTGGACCACAT
Source organism: Xenopus petersii (assembly GCA_038501925.1). NCBI lineage: Eukaryota > Metazoa > Chordata > Amphibia > Anura > Pipidae > Xenopus > Xenopus petersii. The sequence goes on from CM076683.1 coordinate 124,316,775, forward strand.
GCCTCACAACACACTTCTAAATAGTGCATTGCTTCCCTTTAAGCCTAAAGCTTAGCAAAACCTGTTAGAGAATGTGATTTCCCTCCCGACTGATAAGGAAACCCTCAAAATGTAATTACTGCTTTAATAAGTGCTGAGATGTCTCCATGCCTTAAAAAGAACGTTGTACAAAATTTAATTAACACAATATCTTGCATCTCCCACTCAGTATTATCTAATTATACTGATATAAGTTTTAAATAGCAGCTCTAATACTTGTCCCTGCCGAAGATTTTGGTGTTTTGCTTATTTTACTTTTTTTTTATTATTCTCTGTCACCGGACAGAGAATAATAAGTATGAAAGCAGCAGAATTGGAAATTACTCCAGTGATCCAAAGATACCTTTTTTTTTTTTTTTTTTTTTTTTTGGAGAATGCTCCTGTTAATAATACCCAATGTATATTACTTTATATGCCCCGCCTAGTGCCCAGACATTGATATTAGCCTTTATTTGTATAGTTGTGACATATTCCATAGCACATTACAGAAACTTTACACCATTCACATTAGCCCCTGCCCCAGTGGAGCTTACAATCTAAGGTCCCTATCGCACATGCTAGGGTCAATTTTATCAGGGGCCAGTAAACCTGTATGCCTGTATGTTTTAGGGCTGGAGGAGGAAACCAAAGAACCTGGAAAAAGCCCACCCAATGGCTGTAAGGAAATTATAAAATAGATTTTAATGGCCATATATGCAGAAAATGGGAGCTGTGTTTATCAGCTGAAATTACTCTGCATCTCACCTTGTGTATATTTCTTTTGTACTGTGCACATCTGCTTTTGGTTTGGTCCTTTGTAAGTTACGAAAACGTAAAAAAAGTCAACTAATGGAAACTAGTTTATCAACTGGTAGAAATGCTTAAAGGGGTGGTTCACCTTTAAAGGAGAAGGAAAGTCTGAAAACAACATTATCCCAAAAACTTAGCCTTGATATAGTCAGAAACATATTTTTCTAACTCACCGTCCTGTTGCTTAATTTGCCTATGAAATGGCAAAGTCCTGTCACCGAATGCAGTACCTGTTCTAAACCTGTGCAGCTTCCTTTTCTCACTGAGATGAGATTTCCCCGGGCAAAGACATGCGCACAGCACAGCAGAGAGGTTTTTTTTTTCTTTCTTCATTTGCATATTCAGCTTGATGTTTCCAGCGGCTTCCCCATGCAGCTCAGTAGAAAGGGGCGGGGCTGGAGGTCTGCACTAACAGAAGGCACGTGCAGATGATGTCATCAGGGAGGCATGCACTGGCTGCAGGGCTTCTTTCGAACTTCTGATTGCTGCCTAGGGGATTGGGGTAAGTAATTGCGGGTCTAGGGCAAGGAATCAGCGCTGGGAGGGCTCCGATTGCTACTCCCACAGCAGGCACCTGTTTTTTGATGTGCCTGCTGTTTGGGAGCGTGGGTGCTGCAATCGGGAGGTTGGGAGATCTGCCTGTGCTCACTGCCTGGCAGGTCCTTGTGAGTGCTAATGCCCCCAGATGCAAAGAAACCCCTCCAATTGCCAAAGAACGTATTAGATACGTTCTTGGCAGTTGGAGCATATGCCTGCCAGCACCTATACAATACATGCTTTGGCAGACAAAGCAGCAGCTACATGTGTCTTGGTGTCCATGCTGTGTTTAAGTGCTGTGTGTTACCTGCCAGCAGCTTTGATGATGCGGCAGAGTCAAGTCAAGGAGAAAAAAAAAAATTCACAAATGTGTAGGAGCTGCGGGGGAAGTGACGTCAGCACTTATAAAATGGCGCCTGCAAACTCCGTAAGATACAGGGAACTTGCTGGGCGCATTTCTTCCTTATGGATGCGAATTGAGGAGTAAAAATATAGCAGTTCAGGAGGTGCATGTGTGGTAAAGATTTTAATGACATTACCATTTCAAGCCTTTCCTTCTCCTTTAAGTTTACTTTTAGTATGTTATAGAATGGCTAATTCTAAGTAGCTTTTCGATTGGTCTTCATTATTTATTTTTTATAGTTTTTGAATTATTCTCCATATTCTTCTGTCTCTTTTCAGTTTTCAAATGGGGGGCACTGACCCCATCTAAAAACAAATGATCTGTAAGGCTAGACATGTATAGTTACTACTTCTTTTTATCACTCATCTTTCTATTCAGCTTCTCTCCTGTTCATATTCAAATCAGTGCATGGTTGCTAGGTTCATTAAACCCTAGCAATCAGACTGCCAAAACTGCAAACTAAAGAGCTGCTGAATATTAAGCTAAATAACAACCACAAATAATACAAAATGAAAACCAATTGTAAATTGTCTCAGAATATCCCTCTCTACATCATACTGAAATTTAATTTGAAGGTGAACGACCCCTTTAAACCTTAAAGATTAGGTCAACACACTAGTGATTTAGAAACACTGAGTGCACTGAATACCCTTTTTTAGGGCTTGTTCATAATCTTTTTATATTGAATGAAAAGTGTATTTTTTAGGTTGAACGCACTGCATATTATAGTTGTGCACTTTTTGTTTCATTTAAAGAAATTGTGAACCCAAAGGACAAAATTGCTTTGAAATACAATTAGTATTTATTCACAAATAACTTTATACACCAATAATATTTTACTAATGTATATTCAAAAGTTGCTTATAAAACAACAATTTCTTTTATCATCCAAACATATATATCTTTTAATTATTAAGGTGGATGTCCCCTTTTAACAAGAGCACCAAAGAAAACAAAATTATTACCATCTTTAACTTCTGGTTGTTATAATTAATTGACTATGGAAATTTTCTCCTGCTTATTAAAGGGCATGTAAAGGCAAAAAAATAAAATCCCTTTTTTACTTTCTTTAATGAAAAAGAAACCTATCTCCAATATACTTTAATTAAAAAGTGTGTACCGTTTTTATAAGAAACCTGACTGTATGCAGTGAAATTCTCCCTTCATTTACTGCTGTGGATAGGAATTGTCAGATGGTCCCTAACTGCTGAGCAGGGAAACAATCATACTTATGAACAGCAGGGGGAGCCCCCGCCTTACTTCCCAGCCATGCAGAACTCAAGCAGCTTTGTTTAAGACGATCCCTAAGCAGCCCAGACCACACTGAGCATGTGCACAGTCTTAGTCTTGCAAAGATGTTTAACACAGTTACAAGATGGTGACCCCCTGTAGCCAACTTTGAAAGCATAAATTATTTGTTTGATTAGGCTTGTGGTGCAGTAAGTTCATGTTTATATGTAGTATACAAAATACAGCATTTCTAGCCTTATTCTATTTTAGACTTTACATGCCCTTTAATTTCTCATGACATAAATCATACATTGAAGGAGCAATACTAAAGTACTTGTACATAAAAGCAGTAACTTTAGAGTTACTGAACACATCAGATGGTTTAGGCTCCTTCCTTTTTCTGACAGCTCTTATGGCTGGGAATCTAGCTGTCTAGAGTGTTATACATTTTACAGTGTTCAAATCAGAAATGCATTGTTGTGGAATGTCTAGCCTGTAACAGGATTAACAGAAACAAAGACAGTATTTATTAAAAAGGCATAAGAACAGTACAGCACAATTAAAATATGTTCTATTATGAACACTGGGTACATGTACTAGCAGAATCTAATTAAAAGTACATGAAATACGACAGTGGAAAAATTGAGATGATCCTCTCTTTTGAAGTTTGTTTTTCTAATACAATTAAATCTATACCCAATATAATAATACAAATATCTATGACTGGTCTGAATTTGAAAAGCAACTGTTGCACAGTGGGCACGTTGAAACTGAATGTGGCCCTCTGTGTGATCTTTTTGGTCCCTGGTCAAGGCTTCCATAGACGTTGAAATTCTATTTTCATTATTTGCTAAGGGTGTAGAATGTATGAATGTTCCCTCCAATGAGAAATACTTCTTATATTCAGCTAATTTATAGATGGAATAATTCAGCATTTAGTTTTTCTTCCTGATGAGCTGTTTCATGTCTTTACAGATTAAACTCTGGTATGATAAGGTTGGCCACCAGTTAATTGTTACTATGTTAGGAGCAAAAGATCTGCCGTCGCGGGAAGATGGGAGACCGAGAAATCCTTATGTAAAAATTTACTTCCTTCCAGATCGAAGGTATGGGTAGAAGCAATGTGATGGTCAGAAGCAATGTGATTCCGCCTCAGTCTTTGCAAAACAAAGGGCATAGCACATTCGTCTTGTTGCTTTAGATGTCTGTGTTTCAGGATCCCTGCTAATTAAAGCCTGCATTCTGAAATCGTCTAGTTTTAATTAGGTTGCATATCTTTGGGAGGAAGGTCATTACATTTTTGCTATGAGAAGATAAGTAATATAAATGCGCAAAACATTACTGGAATCTGAAGTAGTTGCATGCTTTCCAACGTCTCACCAGAAAAAAGCACTTTTCATAGCAGTCATTATACATTTTTCTAAATATAAATATATATATATATATATATATATATATATATCTAGATCTAGATCTATCTATCTATATAATATAATGTAGCGAGAGAGAGGTTCAGTGTGTCTAAAATTAAAATTTTACATAGGATGTACCAGTCTTTATGTATTAATCTGACTGTGCACCCGCTGCGTAAAATATATTTTTTGTATCAGAGTGCGGATGCTCTAAGGACTATATGTACACTCTTTTCATACTACAGTCTGGCATGGCCAAAGGTCTTTTTGCTAATGAGTCGGATTAACAGAATGTGGAGTGCAAGTGAGAAGGAAACTTTGTTAAAGTCACCCGTTTGCCACTGTGATACTATTAAACATTGTAATCCTGCAGAATTGTGCATTATAATGGCCTATTTGGCCACGGCAGCTCTGTGTCTATTATGAGGTGGAAACGTGTCCCCTTTCGCCCTCTGTCATGTCTTAGATCAGAACATTTCTACTTGTCTCGCTGCCTAGTGCTACTTCCTGGCTAAACAGGAAGTGCAGCTTGTCCCACAAGCAGGAGGTACTGAAGGAAGAATTAGGTAAAGTTTTCATTTAAAGGGCAGCTAAGCTTTCTCTTCTTGTTCCTATTGTGGTGCTTAATGGAAATATTAAGATAAATATACATTTTGCTCTTTTATTTAATATCTTACTGCCTTAGAATGTAGAATCTTGTGACTGTCTAAATAAATGGATGAAACGCCCAAACTATGGTTTGTTTGCAAAACATCCCTTTTCTTCAACTTTCCACCTCTTTTTTTATGGCGTATATATTGAACTATTGGCTCTGCACGTCCACCAGTGTTGCCCTTATGGTAAGCTTTTGCCTTTATAGTTCGAAATATCCACAACCTAGTTTTTGGTGTCAATGGGCACAACTAAAGAATAGGGTGCACTTGCCACCTCACACACTGACCGCCAAAAATTACACCAGTCAGAGTATCACAATGTAAAATGTTCTCTGTAGTTGAAGTTATATATTCTATGTTTCTCTTGAGTTTCCTATCCTCTCTTTAAGGACTTAAAGGTATCCATAGAGAAAAGACTTGTCAGGTGACTAAAACCAAATGTAAATTCACTTTTTTCTCCAGTGATAAGAACAAAAGGAGAACAAAGACTGTGAAGAAAACCGTAGAGCCCAAATGGAACCAAACATTCATTTATTCTCCGGTTCATCGGAGGGAATTTCGAGAGAGAATGTTGGAAATAACACTTTGGGATCAAGCTCGGGTTCGAGAAGATGAGAGTGAATTTTTGGGAGAGGTAGTGTTTCATTTTTAAGGCACTCTTGTCTGTTTTGTGAAAACCTTGTTTTCCCTATCCCTGTGAAACCATCTTGATAGGCCATATTACAGTCTGGTGAAGAACCAGCCTCTAGCTCTACAGAGATGTAGAATTATCAGATCAATAGTACTAAAACCTAATGTATATTCCAATGACGATCAAAAAAAACATTGCCCTAATTTAATTCAATTCTTCTCCTCTATAATAATATAGAGCACAGTTCCCCAACCATTTTTACCCATGAGCCACAACCAATTGTAAAAAAGAGTTGGGGAGCAACACAAGCATTAAAAAAGTTTCTAGGGGTGCCAAACAAGGGCTGTGATTGGCCATTTGGTAGCCCCTATTTGGACTGCCAGTATAAAGGAGGCTAGGTTTGGCAGTTCATCTGGTTTTTATTAGGGATGCACCGAATCCACTATTTTGGATTCGGCCGAACCCCAGAATCCTTTGTGAAAGATTCGGCCGATTACTGAACCGAAGGGGAAACAATTTTTACTTCCTTGTTTTGTGACAAAAAGTCACGTGAATTCCCCCCCCACCCCTAATTTGCATGTGCAAATTCAGATTCGGTTCGGCCGGGCAGAAGGATCCAGCCAAATCCGAATCCTGCTGAAAAAGGCTGAATACTGGCCGATTCCCGAACCGAATCCTGGATTCGGTGCATCCCTAGTTTTTATGCAACCAAAACATGTTGCTCAGGAGCCACTGTTTGGGGACCACTGATAGAGAAAAAGTCAAACTCATTCTCTGCTGCTGGATTATAACTAAAGAGCTACCCTGATCCTACTCCTTTCCCAGGTGCATATTGTTGGCTTTGATTAGAGCTAATTTAAGTTTTAAGCCTTTTATCGTTCATCTAGTTTCTGCCTTGTGTTAGGGCTCTTACACATGAGCGTTCCGACCTGCGCTCCCCTGCGTTCCGTTTTTTGGCGTTCAGCCGCAGGGGAGCGCAGGAATAGACGCAAGTCATTATTTGAAATGGGGCTGTACTCACTCAGGCGCGTGTAGGCGTCGAACGCAGGAAAAATGCAGCATGTTGCGTCTGAACCTGCATTCGGCGCCTACACGCGCCTGAGTGAGTACAGCCCCATTTCAAATAATGACTTGAGTCTATTCCTGCGCTCCCCTGCGGCTGAACGCCAAAAAACGGAACGCAGGGGAGCGCAGGTCGGAACGCTCATGTGTAAGAGCCCTTAAAATGATAAGCAAGGCCCATATTAAAGGGGTTGTTACCTAATTAAAGGGAATTAAATGCTAAAAAAAATATATACATTCATTAAAGATTTTTTATTGATTTTCAAGAATGGTAAAAAGTAAATGCTGTCAGTTTCCTTTGCTATTCTATTATGCTCTGCTGGTTCTGACTACATCTACCATTGAAACAGCGCAGCAGTAGGAGCTCTTTACCTGCCTTGTTTTCTTGACTAACGCCTCAATATTTCACTTCAATGTCCACTGCTTTCTCTTTTTATTGTTTTACAGATTCTAATTGAATTAGAAACTGCACTATTAGATGATGAGCCACATTGGTACAAGCTACAGACGCACGATGTGTCTTCGTTGCCACTTCCACACCCGTCCCCATTCATGCAAAGGAGGCAGCTGCATGGCGAGAGTCCAACCCGGAGGTTGCAAAGTAGGTATCTGCTTGTTGGGATATTACTGTAATCTCAGGTCTCAGTATTCTCAGTTACATGAATGTAGGCAATAGAAGATAGTAAACGAAGTGCCAATAAGGAAAACCTTTCCAATTTGAACACCATTTATACGTTGTTTGACATCTATACATGTGAACAGAGCAGAGACTCACAACTCGATGACCAACCCTCTGCAAGCATAGCCAATCACATGATTAGTGATGAGCGAATAAATTCGCCAGGCATCAATTTGTGCTGTGAATTTTTGCGTTTCACAGCTGGTGAATAAATTTGTGAAAATTTGCAGACGTCGGAAAAGTAGTGTGCGTCAAAACCGTTGCACGTCAACACTATTCAGATACCCCATTGACTTTAACGCCGGCGTCAAAATTTGCAAATTTTTTGCTGTTTCAAGAATTTCGCAGGAAATTCGCACATCACTACACATTATAAAAAAATGCACCTTTTATGACCAGTCAGTGCAGTCGCTTTACAAAAAGGTCGTGTAATACAAGGTTTAAATCTGCAGAAGGGTTGACTATGTATTGGATCTCAGTTTACCTTGACTTAAAGGGGTTGTCCACTTTTAGGGAACAGTTAAATGTAAAAATAAAAACTGGGTAAACAGACAGTATTTGCAAAATGTTGGGAATAACACTTTAGCATCAAGCTCGGGTTCAAGAAGAACTAATATAGTTAGTTAACCAAAAATGTAATGTATAAAGGCTGACCTGATGTCTAACAGAACAGAACACTACTTCCTGCTTTGCAGCTCTCTAACTCTGAGTTAATCAGCGACTGTAAGGGGAACCACATGGGACATAACTGTTCAGTGATTTTGCAATTGATCCTCAGCATTCAGCTCAGATTCAAAAGCAACAGTTATGACCCATGTGCCCCCCCCCCCCTTCAAGTCTCTGATTGGGAACTGCCTGGAATGTTTTAGGTGAACCCTTAGAAAAAGAACACTTTTTTCAATATCTCTGTAAAATGCTTTGTTATACTATTTGTTTCATGTCTCAGAAGCATCACACAGTTACTCATTCTGCATGATAAACATAAGGAATGCATGGTTTGTGCTTCTGGCTCAGTCTGATACTTTCAATGAAATTCCGCAATTTGTAATATTTAGGTTGTTTTACAAATCTGCATCATTGATGGTGTAAAATATTTGTAGAGAAATTGTCTTTCATTTTCATCACTTGGCAGCGATTTTCTGAAAATAAGCAGCAGATTTGATGCTTTATTATTCCGTGAAGTGATGCCAGTGACGTACTTGGATGGGCCTAAAAAATCAACTCACCCTGTTTTTTTACGATGACACGCCTGCAAGTTTCTACAATAAATGCATTTTTCCCCTGTCGATGGTTCTGCAGAAACTGTGTGTAATACATTTTACAAACCAGAAGGGATTTTAGGTATCTTTCCAAGAAAGACATTTATACTTACAGTGGGACGATGGGTAGACTTTATTTAAGATTAGCAGAGATAGTAAAACCGTACCCAAGCAAAATGGTCTTCAGGGCAATACCCATGAGTCCAGACCGACTTCAGCATGCAGATTCTTTAAACTAGTACGAGTAATAATCTTACGTGTTCACAATAGTTTAAGCCACATCAAATATATTTTACAAGTATGGAATCTGTTAATAATCCAAAAACTGCTAGGATGTGAAGACCATCAAAATGAAAACAGTAATAATAATTATAAGGTTAAAAAATATTTATTAGGACATAAATAGCCTTAAAGTGGATGTAAAGGCAAAAAATAAAACCCCATTTTACTTTCTTTAATGAAAAATACATTTATCTCCAATGTACTTTAATGAAAAAATGAGTACCATTTTTTATAAGAAGGCTGACTGTATGTAGTGAAATTCCCCCTTCGTTTTACTTGCTCTGACTGCTGCAGATAGGAAACTTCAGACAGTCCCTAACTGCTCTGCAGGGAAACAATTATACTTTCAAACTGCAGGGGGGAGGCCCCCCCATCTTACTTCCCTGACCTCGAGAAGCTTTATTTGTTTCCCTGTAAAGCAGCCAGCGACTGTGTAGAGATTTGGATCCGCAGACCCAGTACAGTCTGTATATTCTGATTATTAATCAGTCTTGCTGTATTAGCTTCTACGGCAGAATTTATTTGACTTATTTGACATGCTGTTTTCATAATTTATGATGATCTCTAAACTTAACCTCCCAACCGAAGCCAAGACCACACTGAGCATGTGCATGATCTTGGTCTTGCAAAGATGTTTATCAAAGTTACAAGATGACAGCCCCCTGCGGCCAACTTTGAAAACATAAATCATTTGTTTGATTAGGCTTCTGATGCAGTAAGTTCATGTTTATGTTTAGTATACAAAATACAGTATTTCTAGCCTTATTCTATTTGACTTTAGTTCCCCTTTAAGTGTGTTGTGCTTGGTGCATACCTCCCAACTGTCCTTATTTCGGAGAGACAGTCCCTCTTTTGACAGCTCAACCTGCAGTCCCTCTTTTGTACTGGAAAGTCCTTATTTTCTCTGCACTGAACAGCCAGAAATAGAAACAATGTTTCTCACTTAAAGGGCATGTAAAGTCTAACATAGAATAAGGCTAGAAATGCTGTATTTTGTATACTAAATATAAACATGAACTTGCTGCACCACAAGCCTAATCAAACTAATAATTTATGCTTTCAAAGTTGGCTACAGGCGGTCACCATCTTTTAAGGCGGGGGCTCCCCCTGCTGTTCATAAGTATGATTGTTTCCCTGCTCAGCAGTTAGGGACCGTCTGACAATTCCTATCCACAGCAGTAAATTAATGGAGAATTTCATTGCATACAGTCAGGTTTCTTATAAAAACGGTACACATTTTTTAACTAAAGTATATTGGAGATAGGTTTCTTTTTCATTAAAGAAAGTAAAAATGGGATTTTATTTTTTTGCCTTTACATGCCATTTAATTGGCTTTTAGCAGAGAGCACAGAACAGCTAATAAGATACTTTGTAACAATTTTGAGACAAAAAAAAATAGTAGACAGCTAGTCCAATGTACAGAGTACAAACAGGGTGAGTAGTCTGCCTAATACCTTATATTGCAGAATATGTGTTTTAAAAGTTTAAAAACAAAAAGAACTACAGAATGTTCTCCATTTTTGGACCCTTGAAGTAATTTACCTTTGAAGCAGACATTCATGCAAACACTTTATAGCTATTGGTATGGGATCTGTTAACCTGAAGTCTTGGGACCTGGGGTTTTCCAGGTAAGGAGTCTTTCTGTAATCTGCAGCACCATTCCTTAAATCTAAAACATTTACATATTAACCCACAAGGCTTGTTTTTTTTCCATTAGTATGGATTTATTTTTTAGTTGCCCTATTTCAAAGCTTTCTTGATCATGGATACCTTGGTAATATATCAGATACCTGTAAATGTCATGAAGCCCACTTCAGTACATTTTAAAAATATTACATGTCATAGATGACCTCCATGACTATGTAGGCCACAGGCCTTTTGTCTCTGTAAAGGCTGGGCAACTCCAAGGGGACTTCTGCTATCCTTAAAGGAGAAGGAAAGCTACAGAGGCATTTTATTGCGAATAGATTAGCTGCAATAGTGCAAGCTAGAATGCTATATTTATTTTGTAGAATGTTTTACCATACCTGAGTAAAAAGCTCTAGAAGCTCTGTTTGTTTAGTATAGCAGCTGCCATATTAGCTTGGTGTGAAATCATTTCCTGCCTGAGTCCATCCCTGCCCAGCAGAGAAGGGGTGGGGTGGGAGGAGGAGAAAACTGAGCATGCTGATGCCCGGGGCAAGCTGAGGCAGGAAGTCTGATACAGAAGCCCATGTGTACACAAGTGAAGGAAAGAAATGTGGCGTTTCTTTTGACAGAGGACTTTAAGGGTTTACTGGTGTATTTAGGTGGACCTTTCTGATAAGGCTTACTTAGTTTTAACCTTTCCTTCTCCTTTAATTATGTTCAATTGTAGGTGCACTGTTGTGTGTGTATGTATATATATATATATATATATATATATATGTATATATATATATATATATATATGTGTATATATATATGTGTATATATATATGTGTATATATATATATGTGTATATATATATATATATATATATATATATATATATATATATATATATATATATATATATATATATAATGTTAGTACATCACTGGCCACTTACCAGAATTAACAAAGCAATTATATGATGCCACTTTCATTATTTAATCGCCCACCCTGCGTGTTTGTTTTTCACGATCTTTGCCCCATGACATCACTTCATATTAATATTTGTTTTTTCAGATAAAGGCTCATATTCATATAATTCAGGTAAAAAAATCCAGCATGCGGAATAAACCCATAATGCATGTCTTCATATGCACAATTTGGTGTTTCTACGAATGAAGTCAAGGCCTCCAACAGTTTGTGCATATGTTCTATGTGACAAACCCTAATTCCCTATAGCTAAACTTGCTTGCTTACCTACTACAATTTACACCTGCTCTACACAGATTATTGCATCTAATACAAAAGACATTAGAAAAATCTACGCTGCTTCTGTATATCCAGAACATGAACACGAAGGGGAAATGATACTGATGTTTACTTGCAAATACACTGGGGATAATGTACTAGCGGACATAGAGTTAGCAACTGGTCATGAAACACAAAGTAGCCAATCAGATGTTTGATTTCAAACAGAAGATCAGGAAATGCTGACTGACCCCTCTGCGTAGTAGTGGGAATGAAGAAAACCTGTTGTTTCATTACTCCTCCATTATGACTATGAAGATTTTCATTCCGAGAATTTCCCACACCAGTCAGTAGAACTGAAGAAGCTGCTCGGATGAGTAGTGAAACGTCTTCATTGATTACTCAGCAAGTCCAGTTGTATTTAGATTTACCTATACTAGATATACTCCTCCATTACTAGAAGATCTTTGAAGAAAATACATCACATTAATAATCTCATCAACAAAAAAGCATAGGCAGTTCACACCTTATGTAAATTGGGGTTGATGTTGGCCAATCATATGGGGTTTGGTTTACAAACAGCCTATTGATCTTACCAGACCTGTCAATCCTCCCTTATTTTTTAGGAGTAAGTATATCCCAGGAACCAGGGAAGAAAGGGGTTTAACTTTGAATGCCAAGCGGCCATCTAACAAGCAGTTATAAACGACCCCTAGTAATTACTGTCAAATGCTTAACTAATGACTGTACTAGCCCATATTTGTATATGTGTATATATAAATAGCCACAATAACCACAGGTCGAATTGATCCGTTATCATGTTGAAATACTTTAAACACACTGCTGTTCTCACTAGAACAATTCAGTAGGATATTAATAGAACTAGATTTCAGAGCATTGGTGTTACACATACATGGCCATATTTATCAAGCCAAAAGATGCAAACGTTATAGATTAATATAATTGCTCTAGGGTTTAAGTAGTGATTATATCCACAAATGTTCCAGCAGAACTGTGCTTAATTCCTGGGGAACCTATGTAGGCTATGAAAAACCTAGGGAGTTCACCCTGCCGAGAGTTATTACTGGTCATGTCTCATAGAGATAAGAAACAGGAAGACAATAGTATGGTGCTTGTTATCCAGAATGCTCAGGAACATAGGTTTTTTTTTTTTATCTCCATACCTTAAGTCTACTAGAAAATCATGTAGAAATTAAAGTACAGATATGGGACCTGTTATCCCAAATGCTTGGGACCTGGGGTTTTCCAAATAAGGGATCTTTTTGTAATTTGGATCTTCATACCTTAAGTCTACTAGAAAATCGTGTTAACATTAAATAAACCCAATAGGCTGGTTTTGCTTCCAATAAGGATTCCTTATATCTTAATTAAGATCAAGTACAAAATGCTGTATTTTTATTATTACAGAGAAAAGGGAACACTTTTCGAAATTTGTATTACTGTATTTGGATAAAATGCAGTCTATGGCCTTTCTGTAATTTGGAGCTTTCTGGATAGCAGGTTTCCAGATAATGGATCCCATACTTTTTTATCCATTATTTCTCCACTTGTCATTGACATTACCAACAGAGAGAGGGTAAATCTTTTCCTTAATCAAGTAATCCATAATAATCTCTGAGCATGAAGCATTTACCTTAAAGCAGGTGTCTTGTTGGTTGTTAAGACTTACTAGACCTAGTTGCCAACTTTACACATCCTTCCAGTTGCGCTTTAGGAGCCTGGAAGGAAAGTTTACCACCCTTGAAATGATACAAAAAAATTAACACTAAGGGGGTTATTTATTAAAGTCTGAATGCCAAAAATTTGAAATATTAGAGGTTTTTTTTATTATAAAATCAGGATTTTTAGTGGAAAATTTTCTGGATTTATTATACCCTGGGGATGGAAAAAGTCAGAATCCAAAAATCTGGCATCTCAGACCTGCCAAGGTTTTATAAAAGTCAATGGGAGAAGACCTGAAGAAATCCTGATGTGCGCTGGGTTTCGTGCAATAATCTGAAGATTTTGTGGTTTTCTGGCAAAAATCCGAAAAATTCTTAGTTTTCAGGCAGAAAATCCAAAAAAAAATTTACGATCTGATTTTTTTTTTTTTTTTTTTTTTAGTTTTTCCCCCGCACAGGAAATTTTTGGAAAAACGTATTGATAAATTAGCGGAAAAAAAACCTGTGCATATCTGTTCGGAGAAGTTTTCAGAAAATACTCTGGATTTTGATAAATTACCCTAAAATCATCACTTATTTCCCCCATTGTCTTCTGAATAATCAGTTCCAAGGTGTTCATTGAAGAGACAAACCTGATGGGAAAATTAATATTTTGTCCAACCCAAATATACAGGATTGAACATAAATTCGATATTTCCCGCAGTGTCCGCATGCCTGGAACTCGCAGCAGCGATATAAACGGAATCTATAGCAACAAAGCTTTTAGTGGGAACTATTCTAGGGTATATCAGCTGTTTTTGATGGCTTCACATTTGAGGGATTCTTTACAGCTGTAATAATTCAGAAAAGTAGATAATTGCGTGTGAATAGCTGTTGCTACACTTGCATAAAACCTGAGGGAGAATAGTTGGTAATAGGGTAACACATCCATAAAATATATCTAGGTGAATATACAAAGAGTGCAAATCCACATGCTGCACACACAACACACACAACACAATCCTGCAGTGTCATAGTGTGTAGCTACTCAATGCAGTTTGCAATAACAGGCGTGAAAGGTGACCCTACTAATCTCTTCTAGTTTATCCCCCTTCCCTTGTCCATTCCCTGAAGCTCTAGCTCTTAGTCTTGTGACCCTTTGCTTTTTGCCTCTTTGATCTACTTGACTCAAGGGGGATTTAGTATATATGGCAAGTTGTGCAACCGACTGTTTCTGATTTCCAGGGTCCAAGAGGATAAGCGACAGCGAAGTGTCTGACTACGACTGTGATGATGGCGTTGGGGTTGTGTCAGGTAGACCATTGCTGTCAGTTCTATTTTCTTTATGTAGAAGCTGTCCCATTCTAAATATGGGGGACTGTAGCCGAAAATGAAAATATTGAAAACATTTCTGGTACAGATATGGGACCTTTTATCCAGAATACTCGGGACTTGGGATTTCAGATTTCATACTTCGCCAAATCAAAGCTACCGAAGTGCAATGTTAGCCTATGGGGACCTTCCAGAGCACTTTTCTAAGTTTTTTTTGGTCGAATAGAAATCTTTCGATCGATCGCTAAAAATCGTTCGTTTAGAACGGTTTAATCATTCGAACGATTTTTATCCGATCGTAGGATTGCCAAATTTGTTGAAGCAACTTCTAATTCGAATTCAAAGTTTTTTAATTCGATGGACGAATTTTAAGTTTTTTGTACTGCGAAATTCAACCCTTAATAAATCTGCCCCTAAATAAGCCCAGATGGCTGGTTTTGCTTCCAATAAGGATTAATTATATCTTAGTTGGGATCAAGTACAAGCTACTGTTTTATTATTACAGAGAAAAAGGAAATCATTTTAAAAAAATTGGATTATTTGATTATAATATAGTCTATGGGAGACGGCCTTTCCGTAATTTGGAGCTTTCTGGATAATGGATCCCATACCTGTATTACTATCCCTTTATATATGCTGCACGGTAGAGGTACACCACTGGGGAGGGGGTAAGGGAATCCAAGAGTAAATTTGTTCCCTCTGGCCTACAGTATACAGGTATAGGATCTCTTATCCAGAAACCTGTTATACAGAAAGCTCAGAATTACAGAAAGACAGTCTACCGTTGACTCCATTTTATCCAAATAATCCAATTTTTTTTAAAAATGATTTCCTTTTCCTCTGCAGTAATAAAACATTACCTTGTATTTGATCCCAGCTAAGATATAATTAAACCTTATTGGATGCAAATACAGCCTATTGGGTTTATTCAATGTTTACATGATTTTCTAGTAGACTTAAGGTATGACAATGCAAATCACGGAAATATCCATTATCCGGAAAGCCCCAGGTCCCTAACATTCTGGATAACAGGTCCCATACCTGTATTGGGCTAGTGGGCTATAACCTTGTAATTGCACTTGAATTTTAATGAGTGTTTGTTTTCTTTATCAATAATATGAATAAGGAGGACTTGCTTTCTGTTGCTACCATCATTTCCTTTATGGTACAACACCAAAATTGCCCAGATCATGGCTTTATTTAATAAAACTGTCCTTTATTGACTATCGTCATTTTACAGATTTCCGGCATAATGGGCGTGATCTGCAGAGTTCAACGTTATCTGTTCCGGATCAAGTAATGTCGTCCAATCACTGTTCCCGGACTGGGTCCCCGCATGTAGACAGCATAGGAAGAACGAAGTCATGGTCTCCCAGTGTCCCTCCTCCTCAAAGGTATTGTCTCTTCATTTGACATTACCAGCCATAACTCAAAATGTAGGGGTTGAAATTGCTTAATCAGCAATTATAACTCTTTTACCATCAGCACTGTGAAAGAAAGAATGAGAAAAGTGCTTTGATCATTGAGCGTCTCTCATTATAATCATGCCAATGGATGAAAATGCTTTTGGAATTTATAGGTAGGTCATGGTAAAGGACAAATTAAAAGAGACTTATTGCACTTGGCTGCCCATATTCTATTTAATAATATACATCGTAAACTAAATAATAGATAAAGGGATTATAGGGTGGACCAAGGAATGTCTACATATTGTGTTTGTTAATTGGCGTTGCTTGTTTAGCAGTTTATATTATCACTACAAATGGACGGTTACGTGTGATGGGCACAATATTACGTATTACTAATATAATATATATAGTTCATTTGGCATAAAATAGTGCATCTGGTTCAACACCTCCAAATGATAACCAGTTCATAAATGTATGTATGTATACACATCACTTAGCTATAATAAATGAACTGTAGTTCTACACATCACTCTAGCCTTGGATATTATATTTAGTGACGTAACTATAGACGAAGTAGACCCCCCAGTCTCAGGGGAAAAGGGGAGCCCAGATTGTGGGGTTTGCTTCCTCTATAGATAATAAGAAAACCCCCTCCTCCCCAGCCCCTCTCTTACCGGCAAGGAAGGGGAAGCAAGTTGGGGCCGGACCAGGATGGGACGTGGGTGGGGTCGGGGAAGGACGTGGGCGTGAGCATGGGGATAGGAGTGAGCTGGGATTTTATTGCAGGGGGGTCCAGAGCACTCTAGTTACTAGGGATGCACCAAATCCAGGATTCGGTTCAGGATTCGGTCCTCTTCAGCAAGATTCTGATTCAGCCGAATCCTTCTGCCCGGCCAAACCACATCCTAATTTTCATATGCAAATTAGGGTCGGGGAAGGAAATCGCGTGACTTTTTGTCACAAAACAAGGAAGTAAAACATGTTTTCCCCTTCCCGCCCCTAATTTGCATATGCAAATTAGGATTCGGTTCGGTATTCGGCAGAATCTCTCGCGAAGGATTCGGGTGTTCAGCCGAATCCAAAATAGTGGATTCGGTGCATCCATGGCAGTTACGCTACTGATTATATTTGTTGAAGAAATCATCCAAAGCCCCTCAGCCGGCAGGGCATTCCAAAACCTCACTGTGAAGAACCCCCTACCCTGCTCAGTTCCTCAAGTCTCAAGAGGGAGGCTCTTGTTTTTATGTTATCTTACGTGAAAAAAAAAAATCCCCACTATCTGTCAAAAATGTCCTCTAATGTATGTACAATGAATTGAAAATACTGAGGAGCATGAGGAGAAGCAAACTGGTTGCGTTTGCTACCAATGCTTTCCTTTATATATATAGACGTTTGATATGAAACTCCGAATGAAAATATTCTGTTGTGCTCTAAGCCACCTTTTTATTCATTGGGTTTCAAACTAGTCCATTTACTGAGTCCAGGGGACTATCTGTTCTGATAGGAGCAAAACCAAAAGTGTGAGTTCCTCCAAAAAATAATAAAGCAGCAAGTAAAAACATACTACAGTTTATTAGGACATGGCCTGATGCTTTTTGGCCTTCAAGTCCACGATTACATCACAACTTGCATTTTGTATTCAAGGTTTATAAGAGCTACACAACCTATAGGTATGCGTCTATTTTCCATGCATGTAACTGTGTTTTCTTAGAAACCGTAGGCCTCATTACCTTTTGTCTAAATAAGGCCCACCCTAATTATTGTGTTCCATTGATCCCCAGATAATCTATATTCATGACTTTCTCCTTTCAACCTGAAAAAGGAAACTAAAGATATTTTTTAATTAACGATATCTAGGTTTTTTTAGATACTGCGTAGGAATTGTGAAAGTGCTGGCTATGTTAAAGGAGAACTAAAGCTTAACTAAAGAATTAGGCTAGAAATGTTGTACATTATGTTTTGGGCTTCTGTACCAGCCCAAGGCAACCACAGCCCTTTATCAGTAAAGATCTGTGTCTCCAAAGATGCCCCAGTAGCTCCCCATCTTTTTTTCTGCTGATTCACTGCACATGCACTGTGCTGCTGTCACTTACTGAGCTTAGGGAGCCACTCACAATATACAGTACACATAGAATAGAAATGTCACAATATAAGGCTGATTAGTAATTAATACACATAATTACTACATGGCAGCACAGAAACCAGTGCAATTAGCATCAGAATTTAATAATCAGCAAACCTGTAGCATCATCTTATATTACAGGGGAAGCTCATTTTCTGCTGGATAATTAGTGACGAGCCCTAAGCTTAGCTTCTCAACAGCCAATCAGAGCCCACTGAGCATGTGAGTGTCACAGACACTTTCCAAGATGGTGACCCCCTGTGACAAGTTTGAAGTCCTGGATCATTGCTGCTATTGACAAGCTGAAACTTTAGGCTGGTGCAATAAGCTCAGTGTATAAAATATGGCATTTTTGGCCACATTCATTTTTAGGGTTTAGTTTTCCTTTAACATCATAATTTAAATTTTTTTGGTGTAGAATCGATGGCACCAGCATAAAGGTACGATTGCATTGACGCTGTAGGCTTTACATTTCCATGTTTCAGTTTGATCTATGCCCTGTGTTCACTGGCAACAAGCTGTGTGGATATATCGGAACCTCCTGCAAAGGTTTATTGCTTATTTCTATAAATCAGTTTTAAATTTTCCATAATTTTTCTGCTTCTGCAGCTCTCTAGGAAAGCTGTATTTCCTTTTCCTGGATAGATCTGTTAATGTCAGACATTAATATGTAGGAGCTTATGCCCTCTAACTTACAGGCTTTCCTTTCTTCCAGTAGGAATTTGGAACAGGGGCCGAGAGGGACAAGATCTGGCCCTGCACAATACAATACCATGAGCAGAGTGGAAAGGCATCGAGTATTAGATAATCACTACTCCCCAGACAGAGACAGGTAACTAAACCAAACAGCTCTTCAGATGAATAGGGAGGCTGAGCAGTTCATATATATATATTTTTTATCCCCAAAAAGCAAAGGAATGATATAGCATGGAATATTTATGTATTAGATTTATGGTGCACTGTATGTATTTGCTCATCCATGGGAGAACCTAAAGTCTTTGGGTGTTTCATGTACTTATGCCAAGAATTCGGGTGCTCAACATTTCTTGTGATTCAGTGCAGCCTTTGCAAAACAAGTACAGTTATAGGATCCTTGATCCGAAAAACCCGTTATCCAAATGCTCTGAATCACGGAAAGGCCATCTCCCAGACTCCATTATAATCAAGTACAGGTATGGAATCCGTTATCCGGAAACACGTTATCCCGAAAGATCCGAATTACGGAAAGGCTGTCTCCCATAGACTCTATTTTATCCAAATAATCCAAATTATTACAAATTATTTCCCTTTTCCCTGTAATACCAAAACAGTACCTTGTACTTGATCCCAACTAAGTTATAATTAATCCTTTTTGGAAACAGAACCAGCCTATTGGGTTTATGCAAATTAGGGGTGGGAAGGGGACAACATTTTTTACTTCCTTGTTTTGTGACAAAAAGTCATGCGATTTTCCTAATTTGCATATGCACATTAGGATTCGTTTTCGGTAAGGCCGCACAGAAGGATTCGCCCGAATCGGAATCCTGCTGAAAAAGGCCGAATCCCGAACCGAATACTGGATTCGGTGCATCCCTCGTTTACATGATTTTCTAGTAGACTCAAGGTATGAAGATCAAAATTACGGAAAGATCTGTTATCTGGAAAGCCCCAGGTCCCATACCTGTTGTTCAGATTTTTATAAATACTAAGATATAATTAATCCTTACTGGGTTTATTTAATGTTTACATGATTTTCTAGTAGACTTAAGGTATGGAGATCCAAATTATAGAAAGATCCGTTATCTGGAAAACCCCAGTTCTTAAGCATTCTGGATAACATGTCCCATACCCGTACAGAGAAAAGTCAGCCTACTGTAATATTATATCTTTTTTACTTCCAGTGCCATGAATCTCTGAATTGTTTATAGAACCTTAATCACGTTGGAGCCTTTAAATCCATGGATGTTGCGTTATTTAACTTTTGTCTTTTTATCATTTTTATTTTTAACTTTGTTGTAGGAATGTGACGTTCCTAATTTGTACAATGTATTGTATTGTACTGTATTATTGAAAGGATAATAATGTTTATAAAACTCTGTCAAATAACTATATAGATGGTTACGATATGTACCCCTCTCTAAGGGGCAAATTCACTAACCTGCGGAAATTGGCCAGCGGCGGCTTCGCTCACATCGCCACACTTCGCCAGGACAGCGATAATTCACTAAAATGCAAAGTTGCGTACAAGGCGCAGAACGATGGCGAAGTTTCGCTAGCGTTAATTCGGCAAGTAAATGAAGTTGCGCTAGAATTGGCTAATTTGCATATGGCGTGAAGTTACATTTAAATGGATGTATATGTTGCAGCCAATACATTACACTACACAAGCCCAGGGAACCTTAATAAAATAAAATAAAGTTGTTAAGTTGCCCTATTTAAAAAAGTATCCAGTACGTACTACCCCACATATCCCACCTAAGGTGGGATATGTGGGGTAGTATGTACTGGATACTTTTTTAAATGTGAATATCAATAAATTAATTTTGTTTTTACTTTAAGAGGCCTTGGGACTTATATCGTTTTTGATATAAACTTTTCTACAATTGATTGCCTTTGGAACTGGGGCGGGTCCCTTCGGCCTGGCTAAATAACTATATGGACTCCCGATTTTGAATCAATATATGTTATGTTGCCCTACACATGAGCCCAGTGTATAGTTCATGTGCCAAATGTTAGGAAATGTAGGGGGGAAGCCGGGTACCCTAAAAAAAATGTACTGTCTTTAGCAGCCTATCACCCTGAAAAATGAAAAGTCGCCAGCGTTTTTTGGGACTTAGAAAAATGTTAACATTTTTTTTGAGGAAGTCCTATCTACTCTATTGCACTTTGCCTAGTCTGAGTTGACGAAGGCAAGTCTGGCGCAAGAGGTAACGTTCAGTAAAATCCACAAGTAAGTGAATTTGTGTAGTTGCTCCCATTCGCCAGAGCGAAAATTCGCCTTCTCCTTTCGCTAGCGAGTGCCTGTTAGTAAATCAGAAAAGTCCTGAAATTACGTCACGCTGGCGAATTTTCGCTAGCATTCCTCACTTCGCCCTTTAGTGAATTTCCTCCTAAGGCTCACAATCGTGCTTCTGCGTGGTTACCTACTACAAACTGCTGCAATAAAACACCAGGAGCAGTGTATGAGAATATGGCTTCTCAAGCTACATTGGTGTCACTGTTGCATAAAGACATGAATTATATTCAGAATCAATACATGAAGAAAATATGCAGTATTTTTTTTTTGCAAAGGCTTGAAAAGGGAGGATGGATTCACACTCATTTTAATAGTGTTACATAAGTATAGCACTTGGGGGCCGATTCAAGTAAAAAAAGGATTCGAAGTAAAAAAACTTTACGAAGTGTTTTTTGGGCTACTTCGACCATCGAATGGGCTACTACGACCTTCGACTACGACTTCGAATCAAAGGATTCTAACTAAAAAATCGTTCGACCATTCGATAGTCGAAGTACTGTCTCTTTTAGAAAAAACTTCGACCCCCTAGTTCGCCATCTAAAAGCTACCGAACTCAATGTTAGCGTATGGGGAAGGTCCCCATAGGCTTTCCTAAGTTTTTTTGATCGATGGATATTCCTTCGATCGTTGGATTAAAATCCTTCGAATCGTTCGATTCAAAGGATTTTATCGTTCGATTGAAGGAATAATCCTTCGATCGTTCGATCACACTATTTGCGCTAAAATCCTTCGACTTTGATATTCGAAGTCGAAGGATTTTAATTCCCAGTCGAATATCGAGGGTTAATTAACCCTCGATATTCGACCCTTTGTGAATCGGCCCCTTAAAGTGGTTGGTCACCTTTAGATTCACTTATATTATGATGTAGGTAGCGATAACCCGAGACAATTTGCAATTGGGTTTAATTTTTTTTAATATTTGTAGTTTTTGAGTTATTGAGCATTTTATTCAGCAGCTTTCCAATTTGCAGTTTCAGAATTCTGGTTGCTAGGGTCCAAATTACTAGGGATGTACTGAATCCAGTATTCAGTTAGGGATTCGTTCTTTTTCAGTGGGATTCGAATTCGGCTGAATCCTTCTGCCCGGCTGAACCGAATCCTAATTTGCATATGAAAATTAGGGGCAGGGATGGAAATCACGTGACTTTTTGTCACAAAACAAGGAAGTAAACAATGTTTTCCCCTTCCCACCCCTAATGTGCTTATGAAAATTAGGATTCAATTCGGTATTCGCACAAATCTCTTGCGAAGGACTCGGGGGTTCGGCGAATCCAAAATAGTGTATTCCCTACAAATTACCCTAGCAACCATGCATTCATTTATATAAGAGACTGAAATATTCGTAGGCGATAGCCCGAATTGAAAGCTCAATAATAGAGGTAGCAATAGCAATCAATTTGTAGCCTTACGGAGCATTTGTTTTTAGGTGGTGTCAGTAACTCCCCCATTTGAAAGCCGGAAAGAGTCAGAAAAAGAAAGCAAATAATTCAAAAACTTTTAAATATTAAAAATGAAGGCCAACTGAATAGTTGCCATTCTATAACATACTATAAGTTAATTTAAAGGTGAACCACCCATAAACATAACATTTTGACTGCAAAATTGTGATACCAGTGCAGGAAAAAAGTTCTTGTTAATAAAAAAAAAATATTTTATATCTTTTATCTATGCCTTCTCTATATATAGTAACCCATAGTATAGATCAGCCAAGCTGTCTGTTGAATTGGGAAGTGGCAAATCTTTCTCAACCTGTTAGGGCAAAACACATTTAATTACAAACGCTATTTATTTGGCCAATGTTAAAGGGGAAGCAAAGGTTAAAACTAAGTAAGCTTTATCAGAAAGGTCTTTATAAATACACCGGTAAACCCTCAAAGTAATGCTGCTCTGAGTCCTCTGTCCAAAGAAACACAGCATTTCTTTTCTTCTATTGTGTACACATGGGCTTCTGTATCAGACTTCCTGTTTTCAGCTTAAACCTCCAGGGCTAGGGCTTGAGCATGCTCAGTTTGCACCTCTCTTCCCCCTCACCTCCCTGCTGTAATCTGAGCCCAGAGCTATGAGTGAGCAGGGAGAGACTCAGTCATGAAGTGATGTCACAGCAAGCTAATATGGCAGCTGCTATCCTAAACCAATAGAGACAGTGTCTAGAGCTGTTTACTCGGGTATGGAAAATCATTCTAAAGAATAAAAATAGCGTTCTAGCTTCCACTGTTGTGGCTAATCTATTGGCAATAAACTGCCTTGGTAGCTTTCCTTCTCCTTTAAGTACAGGTGTTTACAGATATTTAAAAATTGGCATTTGTAGACTTACCAGGTCATAACAGTGAACCAAGCCTGATACTATTGGTGTGGCTAGTTAAAACTGTTTCACTAAAATGTAGGTTCTCCTGACAGAGCCTGCTGTGAGTTATAGTTTAGCAGTAGCTTTGAGACACTGATCATCTCTCTCTGGGGTACAGGAGGCAGATTAGTTAAACTGTGAATTAATTAGATTAATCTAATGCTGTGCAGTTTTGTGTTAGATTTCCATCTGGAAACGTCTTTCGCTGTAAGAAATATATATCTATGACTTTACAAGTTCATTCATTTGCATAAATTTATACTGCAACTGAAGTATAGCCAGAAGGTAACTTCCATTGGCGCTTCAGTCTGATTCGAGGGAAGGAAATATTCTATTTTTGCATTGAATTAAGGTTTTCCAGAGGGTTTACAGGGGACCAATTAAAAGTGTTAAGTTTGTTTATGGCTACTTTATACTTCCTGGTAGTGAGGGTTTCCCTGACCCGCACCCGACCCTAACCCGCCCTGCTACGACCCACGCCGGCCCGCACCCGCTTCCAGGGGTCCTTTTATATACCCGCCCCTTTGATGATGTCACAAAAGAGGGGGGGCGTGCAGACGCGAGACTATAAAACAGGAACCCGGATGCCGGCATTTGAAGGTGGCGGGCGGGGAGAGCAGGAGAAGAGCTCTGCCCGCCACCCACGAGGAGCACTGCGAGCTCGACCCGAACCCGTCTGACCCGTGGGTCCCGCGGGTATTGGGTCGGCCTGCACATCACTACTTCCTGGGCCTCTGGAAACTGCATCAGGGAGATCAAGCGCTACCCGCAAGGTGAATGAAAGAAGCATGGGTTTAGCAACAATATATGCATTTTATGGGTTTCCCTCAAAAATATAACAAGGATACTCCAGGCTTGAGACATAATGCATTCAAATGTTATTGCTTGGTAAAACAAAGCAAGTAAAGGTATGGGATCTATTATCCGGAAACTCGTTATCTAGAACGCTCTGAATTATGGAAAGGACATCTCCAATAGACTACATTTATCCAAATAATTAACATTTGTAAAAATGATTTCCTTTTTCTCTGTTATAATAAAAAAGTACCCCATTTGAAAGCTGGAAAGAGTAAGAGAAAAGCAAATAATTAAAGGAAAACTATACCCCCAAAATGAATACTTAAGCAACAGATAGTTTATATCATATTAAGTGGCATATTAAAGAATCTTACCAAACTGGAATATATATTTAAGTAAATATTGCCCTTTAACATCTCTTGCCTTGAGCCACCATTTGTGATGGTCTGTGTGCTGTCTCAGAGATCACCTGACCAGAAATACTTCAACTCTAACTGTAACAGGAAGAAGTGTTGAAGCAAAAGACACAACTCTGTCTGTTAATTGGCTCATGTGACCTAACAAGTATGGTTTGTTTGGTATGTTTGTGTGCACTGTGAATCGTATAAACCCAGGGGGCGGCCCTTATTTTTTAAAAAGGCAGTTTTCTATTTATGATTACCCAATGGCACATAATACTAGAAAAGTATATTATTATTATGATTATGGTTTATTTACTTGAAGCTGGGTTTTATATATGAGCTGGTTTATGCAATATATTTTTATACAGACCTACATTGTTTGGGGGATATAGTTTTCCTTTAAGTATAAAAAATAAATAACGACTCATATTTGGGCACCGCAGAACACTTCCAAATATAGTCTGGAAGAGATGTCCTTTGTGACTTCTGGTAATCTTATAATGGACAACGTGGGTATATTATCCCTTAGTTTTACTAATACTAAGTAATAAACTTCAAATAAAGGTACATGATCCTGCAGTGACTTCTGATATCCTTATAGTAAATAGTAGGGGTGCATAATTGATCTGTGACTTGTGATATACTGAGCATGTATATGCAGTGGTTATGATTCTTCAGTGAGATCTGATATACTTATAATGGCTAAAGGGGGGAAGGGATCCTTTAAATTTGAAGGGAAGCTGTGATAGTGGCTCATATTGTTTGTATAAGTTCACCGTACAATGAAATTGTCTGGCTATCATCTTTGTTTTGTCATGTCATTTCTCTTATTTTCTGCCCATGCTGCAGTCATTATGTCACTCTACCTCGCACCAGATTCAGTCAGTCCTTTGACCATCACCTAACAGAGCCAAGGTATATTCTGTTTTCATGCTCTTTTTAGATAAGAGTGGAAATCCTGCTGTGTGTACATGTAGATATAGAACCTGCTCCCTCCGAAAAGACTCTGGACATTTTGGTGTGTGTACATGGTAGATGACATTGCCTTCATACGAATAATACTAGACATCTTCTGTGTGTATATCAAGATGGACGCACTGCTTCTTCAAGATCTATAAGTTCTATATGCCTACTACATATAGACAGTACCCCTTTTCTTAAAGGGGTAGTAGTATCTATATGTGTGCAAATATACTTTGCATAAATATAGACACTACTAAGAAAAGTGTGGAAATTATAGGGCCCATTTACTAAGTACAGGGCTGGGTACTAGGTGCAAAAAAAGGATGTTTTATTTATAATTGTCTCATTTTAAGTGACAATGAGACAGAAATATCAATACACAGTTAATGTACATGTATATGTTTTCATAAGCCGAAATAATAATTGTGAACAAATCAATATTATTGAGAGCCTAGGGCTCTCTGTGGCTTTCTGTCGACTACAATATCAGGCATCGCCAGGCAGTTAGAAGGTACAACAGTGGTTGTCAAACTTTTCAGTTCTACCCTCACTGAAGGTCCAACCATTGGTCAGGGCTTCTTTTGGCTAATCCTCATGTCAATCTAGGGGAATCCTGCCTGGTTTTCCTAATTTGAAAAAACGGGCAGGCAGTTCAGACCCGGTCAACCCTTCTGAAAATCGGGCTGTCTGGGTCAAAACTGGATGGGTAGCAATCCTATTTACCTCCTTAACTTAGATTTATACCCCCTGGCCACTGTATAGTTACATTTACTTACATCATCCACCAAGGACTTGACGCCTAACTGGCGAACTCCCCATGGGTAAGCTTAGGTTGCCATGTGCATATTGTGTTCACCATCTCTGCCCGTTCTTTGGCAGCAAGGATCACCCTATTTATCCTATCTTTTGTGAAGATGCAATCCGCTTGCTGTGCTCCCGTAAGATGTGCCGCACCTATTCCGAGGGTGCATACAATGATCATGAGAGGTATACATGGTGTGGAGCAGTGATCCCCAACAAGTAGCTCGTGAGCAACATACATATTGCTCCCCAAACCCTTGGATGTCGCTCTCAGTGGCCTCAAAGCAGGAGCTTATTTTTGTATTCCTGGCTTGGAGGCAAGTTTTGGTTGTATAAAAACCAGGTGTACTGCCAAACAGAGTCTCCTGTAGGCTGCTAGTCCACATATGGGCTACCAATAGTCAATCACAGCGCTTATTTGACTCCATCCAGGAACAGTTTTCATGCTTGTGTTGCTCCCCAACTCTTTTTACATCCAAATGTTGCTCACGGGTGAAAAAGGTTGGGGATCCCTGGAGTGTCACCCTTCCCCATGCTCTGTCAGTTCATATATATGGTTAACCATATATATGCAAACCTGTGAATTAAGAGAGTGGAGTGGCTTGCATGCATTTTTTTGTTATTAATGTGAATGACTTGCTGAGCAGATGAATGGTAGTCCATTTGAGGTTTTTGTCACACATGGAGGTGTTGTGGTGACTTTTCCAGAGGAAAAAAGAAAGAGAAATGCCCTCAAGCAAAGTTCGGAATACTTAGGTGATTGCCCTATCACATTGGCATTTTGAGTTCGGAGCCATTCTGATAAATTGTGATACAGCCCTATCGTCATAGTTGTTACCTATTTCTCTAGAAAATGATTAAACATGGGAGGAAAATCAGATGGCTAAAGCATTTTTGGGAAGTGTAGTCTCCACCATAGGTGCCCTTCCAGTAGTGGCGTTCCTGGAAATAAAACACTAATGTGCATGGGTTTAATTTATGCAAGGGTGGATCTGACAGTAAGGTTTTATACTTTGCAACTGTAGGAAATATTTTGGGTTTTCTCTGGCTAATATGGAATTTATAGAACACATGGGTTCCATAGTAGGGCAAGAAGATTATTTTACTTAAGACCATCATAATTTACTTCCCTAGCACTCCTGCACTACAGATTGGAGAGCTTGGTAGAGAGCTAGGTAGAGCGATGGATTTAGACTAAGTTTATACTCTAGTTCAGACAGAATGCAAATGTTTTCCCAAAACGTGTGCCATTTTTTTCCATATTTAGGAGAACTAGACAGGAGAGACAAGTGCCTAATATTCATTGTGATGAAACTACCCCTTCTCCTGAAAGGTATTTTCCTCTGCAAATTAGAAAATGTTTTGTTTTATTTGACTGAAGCAGTGCCATAAAGACTGCGGAGTGTTTTAGAAGCTGAAAAGAATGTAATGCCAAAAGACTGTAACTTATGTAGTATATTAGGAACTGAAACTGATGTAGTTTCATAGACACTGTAACTGATGTTATGTCATAGAAACTGAAATAGATGTTGTTTCATAGAGGCTGTAACTGATATAATGTCATAGAGATGGTTCTTTTAAAATGCAGGTTCCATATCTGTTTATATTGGAAGTAGCGCAATCAGGCATGTCTAACTGGGTCCAGCCAGCTGTTGTTGGGATGCACTTCCCAGTAGTATTAATACAATAGCCCTAGGTTGGACATTCTTAAAATACCAAACCATTGTTTTATATTATATTATTATAAAGATGTTTTATACTTTATTGTGACATGACATGGTGCACCATGGTGTTGTAGCCATCTATATAAATGGAGTGCAATGGAGAGCCTGTTGATAATGTTTGCTCAATCTGTTTGTGATTTATTCTTTTAAGTCTCCCCGGGGGCCCATATGCTTTCTCCATTGCCCTAAAACTTGTCCTGAATCCCCACACTGGAAAGGTGAAAAATTCAAAGATAGTATTGGCCCTAAGTACAAAATTGGTAAATTTTCATAATTTCTGATCATTCCTTTGCAATGACTGTGCTGTATTATATATTGGTGGAACCACAAACCACTGTGCAGCATTTGGGTCTTATGGCTTGCAACAAACCTGTGACCCCTCATATTCTGTTGATAAAGCACAATTCCCAGCAGCTTCAGCCTGCTAGTTGCTAGGGTGCCACAGATTGTGTCTTCTGCTGCCACTCCAACAGTTCTTGTATAATGCTCTATGTATAGGTATGGGATCGCTTATCAACAGTGTTTAGGTCCTACGATTGTCCAAAAAAGTATTTTATTAATGATGATAATAAAAAAAAGTGTTTAAATGGCAAAAAACTAAAGCACGGCTGCTGAGCCACGAGCATGCATTTACCATAAGCCAAGCTAGTTCTAAAGCATTGCTTACTATGATCAGGCACGAATGAAGTGTTTACTTAAATACATTGTGGGGATAACAGGTTCCTGGATAAAAGATCCCATACCAACAGCATTATGGCTACTTACCATGTGATTTCCTGTTCATTTTGTAACACTTTTTATCTTGACTGCATTGTAAAGGTTATACAATGGTGCCAGCTCCTGGGCAGACCATGTAGTCAATGGCTCAGCAGAACCACAAGGGTAAGTACAGTGCAGTGTCAACAGCTGTAGAACATGCAATATTATATTCTGCCTTAGCCAAGGCTATTCTTGTGCTCGTCAACTGCTAGAATTCCCAGGATCCTTTCCGAGCCAGCTCTGTCAGTTAAGTGACTTGATTGTAGTTTCAGTTCAGGGCACAAGCTGGTAGCACTTTTAGATAGCAGGAGCTAATTTCTTTGCCTCTCAGCTGTGGCTGAAGTGTTGTATCTATATAAAAGAAAAATGCACTAGTTTATGTTTGTGATGGTGTGGCTTATAGCATTTACTTTCTTCATTGTGCACCCCCCCCTTCACCTCCTAACCACATTAACCCGAAACCCTCCTTTGTACCTGGTACTCTAGGTTCCCACACTGGCCAGGTCCGAGGCTCCATGTTGGTCATTAGCAAGTTGTTGGGGCTGTGCAGGTGACTAATAAATAAATCAATCAGTCACTATTAAGCACAAGACAATGTTGACTGCCAACTGGCACACTGGGCAGTTTATTTTCCCACATTCAGGGCTCATTGTCAATTGGGAAGGTTAGAAAATCTGATTGGACGAGAACCAATTCAGACTGTAGATGTTGTTTTCTCTTTCTTATCACAACGGTCCTACAATAATTCTCCCCACTGTTAGATGGTTAGATCAGCCCAATAAAGCCCACCAGATCCTTATCCTATATCTTAAAAATAGATGATTTGTTTCTGCCAATACCGTTCAGAAGATACCTAATGTCTTATAACTAGTGCCTACATAATAGTCCTTCAGAAAATTTACCGGCTCAGCAAGACCTTGCATCGGAGTCCATCATTATTATGGACCTTTCAGAATATAATTTTAGGTGCCAATGTGTGGCACTCTTTGAACTGAAACTCATTGCACCCTCTTTAATAATGGTACAAATATGAATGTGACATGGGGTATATACACGTAACCCCCCCCATACACACACACACACACACACAGATATTTTTTATTTTATTTATATTCCAAAAAAAATTGATGCATCTAAAAAATGAGTAATATTAAGAATTACAATTCTACCAACCGGTCTCTGAAGTGAACTAATGAATGTGGCATTTCTAGGGATTAAATGTTATTAACTGTCTCTTTTATTCAAAGGGGAAATAACAACCCACTGAATTTTAACCTTTTTGTTTATCCATAGTATCCAAAATCTCTGACATTTTGCTGTCCTAATGTAATCACTGACTGTTCTTTAATTGGCTGCAGTTTCCATCATTCCCACTGATGTTTTTTCCCTTTCATACCCATCTGTATGTATTATATTCCACCTGTTACTTTAATCTTTGGTTCTGTACCACCTGTCTACTGAGAACCAAGTGTCATGGAAGGGCGTTTTGGTCCTCCTCTACATATTACTACAAGAGGAGTATAATGAGCTACTTTGGCCTCTTCTTTGTTAATACTGGCTTGTACCTTATTGTAAAAATATTAAAGCTATTGGCTGGGTGAGGGTAATGGTATAGTGGACTAGTTGCAAGGCATTTGTAAAAGGGTCTGATATGTTTATTTTAAGCCCTTTTTAAGAGTTACAATTATAATATCAAAAGGTTGGGCATTGTTTGGATGATCACAAATGATGCACCCCGGTAGGTATATAGATAACTACCACAATAGGAAGCGTCAGTAAACAAAGTATATTAAAAGAAGATGGTGGGGATGTCCTTGTGCTTCCAGATATGTATGAAAATGCTAGGAGCCCCAGTTTCCCTTTGTAGATTACTAGGACTAAATGAAGAAGCCTCGGTCACTTCCATACATGGATGATACATGGAAGATAGGCCATTTTCAGGTAGCTACAGTGACTGCTGATCTTGAGTTTTCACAAGGATCAGGCACAATTTAAGGGAAAGACAGAGGTGCTGACCTCTGTAACCAACACCGGGCAGACGCAACAGAAGAGGAGGGGGAAAGAGGACCACTGTGGTTTGTAACCAAGTAAGAGTATGTCACAAATGTCAGCTTAAACCTAGCTTTTACATCAAGCATAGAAATTTGATGGACTAATGTGATTGCACGATCTTTATGTGGACACTAGTGATACCTTATATTTCAATAATACAAATACATTTCTTCTGTAGTCTCTATATTCTCTTTGTTCTCTATAAATCTAGCTTACTGCTATATATATTCTCATTATTGATCTATATAAGAAATCTTCTTGCTTTGCCGGCTTTGCATTGTCTTCAAGGGCTATTCTGGTGTCTCTTCTGGTAGCATTTTTTATTGGTAGTAGTGTATAACCCAGTTAGGTGTTGTCTGTGATCCTAAGTTCTATTTGTAGCTAAAAGAACATCTAAAATACTGTATATAGGAGACAAGCTCTTATCCTTTATTAAGGCAGGCTTTAAAGAAGCCAACCCACAGCCAAAGCTAAAGTTTAGGCCTATTTAGGACTAAGTTTAGGACTAAGAATTTGGATCATCCACTCCCACTCCTAGCAGAAGGCTCAGGGCAGTGCACATGAGACCCCCAGTATACTGGCGAGTTCATTTCATTCTGTATGAGAATTATCCCACAAAATATCTGGAGATCTTTGCTAAGCACAACAGGCCTTACTCAAAACCCTTTGTAGCTGTACAGAATCCAGAGTTGTGTCTAGGGATGCACCAAACCCACTTTTCAGAATATGTCCTAGTATTAAAATGTGATTTTATGTTGTATATTCTCGATTCTTGAGGACATATCAGTTGCTCTAACCCATTGTAAAACACTGTTAACTGTGTAAGAAAAAATGTTAAGACAAAGTTTGCACTTAATATATTAGCTTCTACTTTAAATGTTTAAAGGGGGGCTAGAATACATGGTTATAATGTCAAGTGCATGTTCAGCAGAGCTACAAAGTTCATGGTGATATGTATAATGGTTAACCACTTTCTATTGGACCCTTACCTGCAGTCCAGAAACCCAAACGATGGCTGGCCACCAGCAAGGAGGCAAAATACAGTCAAAGCCTTGACCTTTGCAGTGGTAGAACCTTTTGAATAAAGCATTTAAGAGAAAGCCAGAAAAGCTGGAATTCAACTGCTTGCTACAATTTATGCTCCAGAAATGTGTCTTAGAAATGATTTTAGGGTAGTTGACTATGTGCACAATGTTTATTTCTGTTCTTTCCAATGTATTGTTTGTTTCTTTTGTGTGTATGTATAATTACATTAAAGGTAAGTATGGTTTGTAGCCTTTGTACTGGTTGTGGAATTGTAATGTGCTATTAAGTATGCCACATCAGATGTATAACCCTAATTTGGTTACTGTCTCTTTAAATAGCAATTAACCCTTGGAAATCCAGGGGCCCTGAGTCCCTTTTGCATATGAAAAGTACTTGGAACTGGGATGTACAGTGCAGTGCCTCCACCTAGGGAACACTGAGGAGCGCACCTCAGGGGATTTCCCTAGGAAAAATAAAACACACAGTTTGCAAATGAAACCAATATAAACTTTATATAAAACAGTAGCAAAAGAATTTGCTCAATCTAATACACAATGCACTCCTGCACTGGGAACACGTGGGACCTACCTATGTCACTATTAGGTACCTGACTGTTTCCCCAACACAGTCCTTTTTATTATCAAAGTTCCAATCATCTGGAAGGGGTTAATGATCACACAGTTCAGTTTGATTGAAATGTCCCTTCCCAAGAGCTCTTATACCCCAGATAGCACTACCTTTCCCAAAAGTACCTCTCCCTTTGGAACTTAGCAGCCGCTCCCACTTAACAGATACATGCCCAAGACCTGTTCTCAAACCAGGGCCCCTAACGTTTGTATCCTTGCCAGTATCCTCCCTTTGGTGGCTCACTCACAGGGGTGCTCTCAGAGGCAGTCACACTGGAGATTACAGGCAGTTCTGCAGCAGGATCAATCTCACCAGTGGCACCTTTCTCCTCCTGAGTCTCTAGCAGATTGGCAGGGAATAGGATAGGCTCTCTTTACTTCTAGAGATGCAGCAGCTTCTCTGCACTCTTGGACAGTCTCCCAAAAACTGGTTCTGGCTGGATGATGCAGCATAGAACCCCTGTTAAGCTCTGTTGAAGATCCTGTACATTTTGCTCCAAATGTAGGCAAACCCACTCACCCAAGAATGCACTGGGACGCCCAGCCAACTGGATGGCTCTGCAGCCTGTAACTGGGCTGGATGATGTCAAAGACAGAAAAAAGGGGGAAGGATATGTCTGATCCCCTACAGATGTTTGACTAAAAAGCCCAAGTGTCATCTACAAAAATCATCATGTACTGTTGCCATGCACTGGCAAAACTGATGTGTTTGCTTCAGAAACACTAATATAGTTCATATAAACAAGTTGCTGTGTAGCAATGTAGAAAATAGAAAAAAAAGGCTATAAGGCACAGGTTAAATAGTGAATAACAGATAACACCATTATGTTCTACAAAGCTTATCTGCTGTGTAACTTGAGCCTTTTCTCTTTTGAATGGCTGCCCCCATTGCTACACAGCAGCTTATTTATATAAACAATAGTAGAGTTTCTGAAGCAGGTTTTATCAGTGCAGGGCAACATTGCATTATATTTGTATTACTTTAAAACAATTTAATTTCTTGATGTTACTGTTCCTTTAAGGAACCCTCAAGTTGAAGCTGGGGGCCAGTGATCACAGGGTTCATCATTCCGTGTATGTCAGCTTCAATTAGGTTTCAGCAGGTTATAGGTTACTGCTTTGGGGTAAATTTGCTCTTTGTTAATAAATGATCCCCAACTGGGCCAAATTAGGACACGCTCAAATGGCAGCTTGCAAGCGTTGATCGTCCATAAATCTTTTTTTCATGAGCAGGTTTTATTATGTTTTTCAATTCGAAATCTAAATGGTTTATTAGTGTTGAATCTCAACCTAACTTTTTCTTCCATGCTGTTTGTTACCTGACCATTGGAAATGGAATATAGTAGAACCCCCATTTTATGTTTTTCAGGGGACTAGAAAAATATGGTGTAAAATCCAGGAAAATGTAAAATCAGGGAAATGTATTATGCATATCATATAGATGGGACCACAAAACAACAATGTAAAATGATCGAAAAATGTAAAATTGAAGTTCCATTGTATGTTGTTTGAAGCTTGTTAGAAAGGTTAAGTTGAGGGACTCCTAAATAAATTATTAAATAATCACCATTAAAATAAGCAGCTATGCCTGAAAATGTATACACAGTATATTTAAAGCGTTTTTTTGTCTTTTTTTATTTTAATAAGGACCAACATGGAAATAGCAAGGTATGTTAATACATGAATGTGCATCAAATAGGAAAGTCCCATTGAAATGGATGAAAGGGTTGATTGCCCCATGCCCACCACTTGCGACAAAATCTGGCACTGTAGGCAGTGGGAAATCCTCTTCTAACTGATTCACACATGCACTATAAACTGTTTTAGTCATGCACCAGTTCAGCAGGAGAGGGGGCATTCCCAAGCACCACTAGGTATTAATTTTCCTTTTGGCATGAGACAGCATAATTATTTTCCCCAAATGCAACACTTCAGGTAAGGTCATGAGCTATGGCCCAAAATGCAGTTTTAACTAAATTATATGTTGTCAAGAAAGTGCAGAGCTTCAATACTTAGCGCCTTGAATCATAACCATCTTATATTCATATTTACAGGAAATATAACAAATATAAGATTGCCTTGAAACCTAACCCTGTTATTTCATGTACTCTGATATTCATATATACATGAATTATATAGTGAACTTTTTTCTTTATTTTGTTTATGAACAATGCCTTTTCTCTTGAGTTTAATGACAGCACGTGTAATGTAATAAAAGGTGCAAAGTTTGTACTTGGTCTGCTCTGGGTTATTAGAGTATATGCAAAATGTTGTGACATTAATTACATTACCCTTGTGGGACTGCATTAATCAAACATAAATATCTCACCATCAAACAAAATGGCAGAGGGTCCAACTGAGCGGCTTTTTGACTAACATTACAGGAATTGTGAAGCGGCAGATAGACAGCCATATCAAAGATCCAGGTCAACTGAACAACGGCCTGTACTGGAGCGGACCAGCTCCCGCTCCCGATCTACTGAGCGTCCTGACTCAAACGTCATGAGGTCGATGCCTTCATTAATGACGGGAAGATCTGCCCCGCCTTCACCCGCCTTATCGAGGTGAAAAATGCCAATCGCTCAGCCTAATTTTTCTCTTGCCCCACTGAATCACCATTTTATTTTCCCAGTAGCTAACCAGTACCTTTGTCATTCTCGGCTGATCACGTTTAACAGTAGATACTAACGTTCCGACTGCTAACACACTACTTATATTCTCCTGCGGATATAATGGTGTGGCCGCCATTCTATGTCGTTTACTAACCGTATTTTACTGCATTTGTTTTGTGTTTCTTTTCTCATTGTTCAGGAATTCCTGGTTCTAAAATCCAGTGCCCTTCACAACAATCATGTCTTCTCTTGCAGAATGAGATATTGTTTCCATCAGACATTGCTTCTGAAATAACTTTCATGTCATCATATAAACAGTGTGTTAAATATAATCTATTTATTTTACGTGGTTATAGTTAATAAGTCGAGAAATCCATATCTTGTACAAAGAAAGCATTTTGTTGCTTCTAAGGGAACAAAGCTTGAGGGGGGTTTGTTCCTATCTACACAAAATGTCTTTTTTTTTTTCACCTGTGATGGGAGATATATTTTTCAGTACTTATTAACCTATTATAAATCACTAATCACACTGATACACTGAATCAAGGGAGCCTGAGTCAGACCACAATTACTTTGCTGGTATTAGGTAAAAAGGTTCTCCCAGCCAAAGATACAGTATCCCTCCAGCTAAAAAAGTTGAACTGTCAACATCCCCATTAGTTTAGTACTAGCCAGTATGACCTTATCTGCTGGTTTCAACTCAAACCAAGAACTTGGAATGTTCTCAGCCAAATGTTTATAGTTAATTTGCATACATTGTGCTTAATGCCCTCTATCAATTCAGCGGTGAATAGATCTTAATCTAGATTCCATTATTGAAATTAAAAACATCAGGTCATGCATATTGTCAGCTGAAATTTGGATTTATTTACATTAACCTCTGGGATATTCAAAGTCATAGAAAGTTTTTCCATGTAGGAAACGGTCAGACCCACTTTCAGGATCTCAGACTCTCCTCCTCTTGCACCATTATTTAGTATGGTCCATTTACTACCGATAGTTAGGGAATTGTGATTCTAGTCCAGAATAACTGATATGTTCCTACTAAGGAAATCTCAAATCAGTAAGTTGTGCTGTTTGCCTGCAGTGTACTTTTTTCCATGACTGAAACAGCTGGATAGCTAAGGCTATGTCCATAGAAATCTATCCCAGTTGTTGGCCTGATATGACAGTGCACTTTATTTATTGCCTACCTTCAGTTAGTAGCATCTTTTGGCTTTAATCATGTGATTTATAATGGTTATAAAGACTGTCACCAGTGTTACCTCATTAAATTAACTCTTATTTCATCATGTGCCATGAAACCCTTAATATTGCGTCTGTATGTGGAAACCTGTTCTGATAATGTGGCTGGAAACTGTTGTAACAGAATGTTGAATTATAATTCTTTTTTTTTTTAAATAATAAGGAATAATGATAAAACTGAGCATTGTTTTATATACTGTATTTCAGGAACTGGATATCGCAGTAAAGATTAGTCACCCTGTGAACTAGCTTCATTTTTATTGTTGTTTAATTTGCGGTTGAATATCTGTTAAAAGAAATTTCCTCAGTTTTTAACATTTCTCTTTTATATTAACATATGTCATTTAGGGCACATCCCCCTCGGACTGGCTCGGTTCAGACAAGTCCATCAGGCACCCCATTAGCAGGACGAAGGGGGCGCCAGCTCCCACAGCTTCCCCCAAAGGGCACATTAGAAAGAAGTAAGTATGATCATTCAGAGTTCACAAATTTTGGGTTTTTAT
Organism: Xenopus petersii; assembly: GCA_038501925.1. Taxonomy (NCBI): domain Eukaryota; kingdom Metazoa; phylum Chordata; class Amphibia; order Anura; family Pipidae; genus Xenopus; species Xenopus petersii. The sequence continues at coordinate 124,353,983 of CM076683.1, forward strand.
GTTTTATTGTTTAACAAGAAAACAACGAAAATCTGCTCCTCCCAAGGCCAAATCCAGAATCAAATATTGATTGTTACCATTGGTTGGTACATCACAAAGGATGTTGGCTTATATATTGTACGAGTAAAGGGGAAGTGTAAAGAGACGCCACTTCTTATTTTTGTTTTTACCCATTCGCTTTCACTCAACTGGTGGCCTTGCCATCCAAGGCTAACATAATAAGGAGCTATATCTCTATATAGAGGCACATATATACACTAGTGTAGGTTTCATAAGAAGCCTGAATTTCCCATCTCAAGTTATTGTTAATTATAGTGCCCCCATATAGCTAAGATAAATTAAGGTCGAGTTTTTGTACGTATACTTGTATCCTTTTTCTTTAGTAACCAGGTACTCCCAACTCCCATCCCTCTTGCTCTTAAGAATTGCCATATTTAGATATTGAGTTTTCCACTGCTGAAAGATCATGAGTTAGGACTAGGCTCTGTGAACTCTATAGAGAGTTCACACAAAACCAGTCTTGGTGCCAGTAGTGCCAGTCTTCCACCATTATTATTCATGGTTATTGTTTTTTTTTCCCTGTGTTTCTTTCTTGCAGTAAAGTGTATCTAATAATATACACTGTGAGTATGCCACACATTTTAATGTGGGTGCAAGTTCAATCTTATCCAGTGCAAAATTCAAATATGAATTTAATATTCTAATCAGTGTTGTAAGAAGCTGCTGCCGTTTTAACATTTAAGGGCACATATATATTATGGGTTCAAATATCTCCATCCTGTTTCATCCTTGCCTACTTTTGTCTACAGGATGTGCCTAGTTGCTATTCAATACAGACAAGAGGCAGTTAGAGTGAATAAATACATAAGTGCAGTATATTGAAACAAGCGACTGTAGCCTCATTGATTTGTTGATCACAGCAGAAGGAAGAACAAAAGAAATATGTTGACATGTACACATGGAAATTATGCAATTTACAAGTTGGCTGTCTGAATTTCACAGGAATCTATGCTTTATTGTACTCTGGTCCATGTGTAGGATGAAATCATAAAACCATGACTGCCTTAATTTTTTTTTTTAAAATTAAGACTAAGGGCAGTGTTGGTCATTTCTAGCAGAAAATGTACAGCTCCTATAGGATCCTAGGGGAATTATTTTCACTTGGACACATTTGTAAATATTCTGTTCTTTTACTTTATATTTTAAGTTGTATTAGGGAGGAGCTCCACTCAGTATTTCTCATTATGAAGACACTAATATGGTTTTGGCCCAATAAATGTCTTATCTTTCAGACCCTTAGTTTTTTTTCTTTATCAAATTGTCCTCTGGACAGTTGGGATAAGGTACACAAAAACAAGCACATATATTTAGTGACAAAATAATTACTGTAGCTCCTTTAATACATTTCTAAGCCTGTATAATGAAACATTTTTGAATATGTCATCATGAATAAGATGTAATTGTTGTGTTGAGAAATAGAATGCCCAATAGAATGCTACATTTCTTTCTTTCATTGAACATACATGAATACAAATGCTTAAAATACAGTTTATTTTCTTTCTTAAAACATTCTAAATTTAGGACTCTCTAACTTGTAGCCTAACCGTTCACAAGGACACTGTCCCTTATCATCATTGGCAGTTCTTGGAAACCAGTAAGCTAAGGTGGAAGGCGCTTTGGGCCAAGCAACATTTCTGGAGAAGTTTTTAGACTTATGACTTGGTCTTCCTAGATGTCTCTTAGTATTTAATCATGCAACGTGTGATGTTTTTAACAGTTGTAAATATACAACACATTCTATAATGTAGTTCAGAAAAAAACACACATTTAGCAAAAAAGAAAAAAATATATCATCAATGTATCTTAGTGTCTTCATGAAGAATAAGGAGCAAACAGTACCTTCTGTTGTGTAAGTATAGTTATAAACAAAAATGTAGGCATGCGAGATACAATCACATTGCTTTAAAGCTCTGTTTTCAAATCCTAACCCACCTTCCAGTCTAGCAGATCACACGTGTTTTTCTTATTAAGTTGTATACTTCGCCCTTTGCAAAATGCCTTTTATTTTTAACCTTGGTGTTTTGGTTGCCTTTTTTCTGTTTTCCCCAGAAAATGGAGACAAGGAAATAGAGCTTTGTGAAGGTCTGTACACAAAGAAGGGTTTATTTTCACTTACTTGCCTTGTTTGGGAGGGCAGTAAGCAAAAGAAAACCCAACTGCAATTGATGTCTTTCCAATAAGATTTGCTTTAAATCTGAAACCAGAATAAAAATGAGAGGGTATTAAATTTCTTTGATTCGATATCCAGTCTTCACATAATGAGGAAATTCATAGCTTTGATTTTTGCATTTATTTCCCCATATATAACCTTAAAAGCCCCTTCTGCATATCTGTAGTATAATTATGGGTGGAAGCTGCTGTCTCTGTAAAGGAATGTATGTTATTCATTGAAATTGTTTCTCGTGTTATTCCATTACAGCATTATTGTGTATATTATCATAATTTTTCATTTCTATTGGGCGACTGTGGCCGCGTGCTAGTCTCACTTCTAAGCATTGCGAACAAACAACCATTTTTGTTGCAGAAAACTGTTCAATCTGAAAGATGTCAATTGCAGTTGCTCTCTTTGTTATGAAGGGTGTGTGTGTATTTCCTAATAGAATTTCTGTGTTGTGGTTTGTTTTTATACTCTTTATTGTGTTGCCCAACCTGCCATCCCCAGCAATTGCATAACTAGGTTAATTAACAATCCCAGAATCTTACACAAAACACTAGGTATAGCGGTAATTTAATGACTATGGTTGTGACAGGTTATCCTATGTTAAACCCCTATTATATTATCAAATGTTTATATTTTAAAGTTTAAATTTCAGGGTTGCAACCAATCAGCAATTAGATTTCAACACAAAAACAAAGATCTGATTGGTTGCTAAGGGCAACATCACTGATATGCCCCATTTGTCTTTTCATTAAATTAAACAAAACAAACGTCCATCACAATTTGTAGAAGTAAATGTTGCCTGAACCTCCTGTTTGTTTCATGGTCCTTAATTTCACGTCTGTCTTTGAACAATGAGCAACTGCATTCTTATTGGTACATTTCAGTATATGTCTGTTGTTTGAGGTATACTAAAGTTTGAAAATCCCTATTTAAAGGGAATGTAAACCCAAAATGAAAATTTTGCCAAATAAAAGAAAAATGAATGCTAAGCAGCTTTATAATTTATACAATGTTATATATTTTTTTTTTTACAGCTGTTAGTGAATGTAATTGCTGTCGAAAGCAGCGTTTCCGTATCCATTTCTCTACTCCTGGCTCTGACTTTTTAAGGAATGTTGCAAAATCAGCTCATTTCTTGCAAAGACAAATCTGTTAATCAGCTGGCTTGTGTTATATTGTTTCAGAAGTCAAATGTACCAGGACAGAGAACAGAAGGGCACAGATAGACACCACTTTCAATAGCATTTACATATTATGTTGACACAATTGAAAATTTGTTATGAAAGTATGTTGGAAAGTTTCATTTTCTTCATTTTTATTTTATTTTTGGGATGACCTCCCCTTAATAATGAAAGGCATTTTTTTTACCTGCATGAAATCGTGGTAGTGTTAGGTATATCTACAGATTAAATGGACAGTAGCTGATGCTGTGTAATTGACAGTTTTAACAACAAAAAAAACATGCACATGCCACTGGAGACAAGTATAAACAGGGGCAGACAGTAAACAAGTCCTTAAAACAGGCCGAGGGTCAGGATTGGCAGATAGAATCAGATCTGGATAACAAGGTCAGGTGCAGGCAGTAAACATACAGAGTCTGTAAACAGGTCAAGGTCACCTCGGGAAATCAGATCATTGGGAACAAGGGTAGGAGCAGGACTTACAAGGCAGGAGCAGGGTCACAGGAACCAGTTTTCAGGATCAAGGACAAGAACTTGAGGCTTGGAGTCGGCAGAATGTCCAATGATCCAACCTTGGGGTGTCGGGGAAGCAGGCTTAAATAGCCCTTTAACAAGTTATTGCCCACAAATGTAGATGGCAAAATAATAGACATGGATGATTCAAAGATTACATTTTGTTAGTGTCAGGCTGACACCAAACTGCCTCCTGTGGCTCAAGCAGAAGGAACAGCTGACAGTTTATAACAAGTCCCTGGTTCAAACACAGCTTGACAAAATGCCCAAAAATTTTACCCATGGCAATGGCCGTGCTCCAGAAGGGTATTTTCTGACATTTGGTTACCTGCATTTGTACATATTAAAACAAAATTCCCATGTGTCATTGGCTTTAGATTTTTTGGTGTCTATTTAATTGTATCACTTTTGCAAGCTATAATTTTATAGTTAGTTGAGTTAAGTCATTCCTGAAAGGATAGGTGCCCCAGCAGTTCACAGACTAGATTAGATTACAACAGGTAATAGTATGAATGGCATATCTACATAACTCAAATATTACATTAGCTTACTTGTTTTGAAGGTACATCTTTCTTAGAGCAGATATTCTTCTAAAAAGCAGAAGTAGAGATACATGATCAAGTGATATCTAAGAAGTAAATTTGCAAAGAAAGCAGACAGAGTATGCAGCTCTTTATTCTTAAAGGGATACTGTCATGGGAAAAAAAAATTTTCAAAATGCATCAGTTAATTGTGCTGCTCCAGTAGAATTCTGAACTGAAACCCATTTCTCAAAAGAGCAAACAGATTTTTTTATATTCCATTTTGAAATCTGACATGGGGCTAGACATATTGTCAATTTCCCAGCAGCCCCAAGTCATGTGACTTGTGCTCTGATAAACTTCAATCACTCTTTACTGCTGTACTGCAAGTTGGAGTGATATCACCTCCTCCATTTTCCCCTCAGCAGCCAAACAAAAGAACAATGGGAAGGTAACCAGATAACAGCTCCCTAACACAAAATAACAGCTGCCTGGTAGATTTAAGAACAACATTCAATAGTAAAAACCCATGTCTCACTGAGACGCATTCAGTTAAATTGAGAAGGAAAAATAGCAGCCTGCCAGAAAGCATTTCTCTCCTAAAGTGCAGTCACAAGTCACATGACCAGGGGCAGCTGGGAAATTGACAACATGTCTAGCCCCATGTCAGATTTCAAAATTGAATATAAAAAAATCTGTTTGCTCTTTTGAGAAATGGATTCAGTGCAGAATTCTGCTGGAGTAGCACTATTAACTGATGCGTTTTGAAAAAAAACATGTTTTCCGGTGATCCCTTTAATAGCTAACACAAACTTTCAGAAGGCCCTTCAGAATTAAAGTGGACACCAACGATCGGAAAAGATTTCACAGAGAATTCATCATTCCCTCAAAATAAAAGCAAAATCTATATTGTATTACGTGGCCAGTGTGCAGTCCTACAGAAACGGATTGGCTACACCAGGGGGTTGAGGGATATGAGTGTAATGTAGTGCTAAGCTTCATAGATATAAGGGGATAGAGTTGGGCCCCAAGGAAGATATTACCCTTATACACAAAAAAAAAAGATTGATCCACAAATTACTAGTTTTATTGATACCGAGGTTCTTGAGGGCAATTTATATCATCTACTACCATCTATTAATCACTTCATTATGGTGTCTATTTACACACACTGTCAAATGTTCCCAGTGCAGTAATCCATATTAAGCAGTTACTGTTATATTAATAAAATATTATTGCTTGCTATGGGTTAATGCCCTGTGAGAAAGTTACCCATTCATAGTAAATGAGCCCTCTTGTAGTTAAACGGTAATGTTCAAATATAGGTGACTAGGTGGGTGGCCAAAATTGACTAGTGGGTGGGTGACAGGTGACTAGTGGGTGGCCAAATTGGGATTGCTTCAATCATTTGACTACAGACCATGGTTAAATTGCAGCTGGGTACATCCAGACTTGTTGGGGAGGACTTAATCCTCAACCTGATCTGGTTTTAGCTTGACAGGTCCTGCCAGCCTTCTTATCTTCTTAGCTTGGATATCTGACCAGACCCAGATAAGATATCAGTTGGGGAGGACATCATTTTTTCAACTCATACAAAGACCATTAAGCTACTAGCTTAGTCTAGAGTTGATATTATGTTTGGCCAGCTTTAGTTAACTTTAGTGTGCACATAGCTATTACTAGTGTATGCAAAGGGAGCAAATATCACTGGAGTCTCTGGTGTGACATAGTGCCTGCAAAACATTTTTGTATATTTTTATAGTGTAGCACCTTCACACACAGCTGCTTCATAGGGCCAATCTGCATTGTGACAGTTGAGCAAAATTTGTAAATGTTATGCCTAAGCAAATACAAAGAGTAGACAAAGTTTGCACAAAAATTTGCACTAATTTAATTTTAACAACGGATCGCTTTTTGGCTTTCGTCCATCGAAACTACCAGGTAACTCTCAGGTAGCAGCTGGAAACTACCGTATATACTCGAGTATAAGCCGTCCCGAGTATAAGCCGAGGTACCTAATTTTACCTCAAAAAACTGGGAAAGCTTATTGACTCAAGTATAAGCCTAGGGTGAGAAATGCAGCAGCTTCTGGTAAGTTTCAATCAAAAAATTGAAGGTTTCTGCTCCCATTGGAGGTGCCGGCGACCATTCTTGGACGCTGGCGAATATTCTTAGGCGCATGCGACTATTTTTAGACGCCGGCGACTATTCTTAGACGCCGGCAACCGTTTTTGCGCTTGACCCGAGTATAAGCCGAGGTAGAGTTTTTCAGCATATTTTGGGGGCTGAAAAACTCAACTTATACTCGAGTATATACGGTAATCTTAAGATACGAACATTTATTTTGCATATTAAATATCCAACAAGAAATATTCTTCTTATTTGTAAAAGTCAAAGCAGCTTAAATCAATATATAGATCAATATGGAATCTATCGGTATCCTTGGATTTTGTAGCCAATCTACTAGGGACGGTTAATAATATGGTACTCTGTGTTGCTCCACCAATGTAGCTCTGAAGTGTGAAGTGACCATTCCCTGTGCATGAAGTTTCTGGCCATGGACGTGTCTGCAGTCTTTGTGTTTTGCTTGTGTGTGTAACCACATGTGCGTGTTTCTCTCATTCTCTTCATCTAACAAATGCAGAAGAGGAATATCAGCCTGTTGAAGAGCAAAGGTCAGAGTTGGAGGCAGGTTGGTGTCATTATAGAATATTAGAGAAATGTAGACACCTATTGAGGTGCAGCTGCAATTTTTGGATTGCATAGAATAGCCTTCCTTACCTCTTCATTGGGCCTATGTAGTGAACAGTATTAGTACAAAACACAGCGTATCAAAATGATAAATGTACCTCTTCTCACCTTATTTTCTTATATGTTTGTTTTAATTCATCAAAAAATAGAAGAAAATATTAGAATAAAGAGTTTTGCTTCGTTAGCCTGTTCTTAACACATTTTGTCATAATCCATGTTCTTTTCATCTCTTCTATCTTTCTGTTCCCTATTTCCTTTCTTGACTCCCTTATTACATTCATTTCAGTCTCTTGGAACACCTTTGCTTTCTTTTTCCCCCATTATACTGCATCTACTGCATTTCTCTCCCTCCCTCCCATCCTTCAAACGTTACACTCTTTTCAGAACCTCACCTGTACCTTTCTCTCTTTCCATCCATTTTAACACATATAACTCTCTTCTAAATGCAACCCTTTCCATTGTTATTATTTCTTTCTAGATTACACTGCTATTTTGTCCCATGGCTTCCTCCTCTTTCCCTTCTAACCAAGCACTTTCTCTTACTCTTCTTTTTCTTTATTTTTCTTTCCCGTGTCCATGATGATGCCAAAAATTAGATTTGCATTTTTAATCTATTGCTCTGATCCCAGTTAATGGGATAAGCTTGATAATGAAATAAGCTTAATCGAACATTTATATAAAAACAACATGTTTATAACTGAGGCGTTGCGTTCGAATCCTCGAACAATCGGACTTTCCCTTCTCCTGACCTGCCACTAACCATTCAGATCAAATAAGTAGTAAAAGAACAGATCAGCCAATGTTCTGCCCCTGACAGCAAACGTATGAAAGTTATGTCCGACAATGCTGGTTACAGTCTCCCTCTGAAAATCGTATGGTCGGCAATACATGTAGAGATATTACCCGCAACCGACAGAAATCTTTTAAACTGTCCGATTGACCAAACGACCAATCTCTGCCAGACGAAAAATGTCGGGACTCTCCACACATGGTCTGAAAATCGTACGAATCCTTGATTCGTACGATCGGGTCTTTGCGTCTATGGCCATCTTAAAGGCTGCAAGAAAGGGAACTTCAGTTCTCAGAATTTCTCTTTCGCTCTGCTCAGAGCACTGATTTGGTTTATCATTGATCCTTATCTTATCATTTGAGGGAATTTCGGTTTGTATTAATTCCTGACTTTAAAGACTCATCTACTCATGTCATTCAGATTGCAACTTTATCTTTCTATGTTTCAGTCCCTCTCTGTTCCTCTGTTTTGTGCCTGCCCTGTAGATTTTTCCCAGGTTACTGTCGTTACTGTCCTTACTGGCTTTGGGGTAGTTTTAATAGTTAGTCAGAAACCTAATCACTGCCATTGGTGAGTGAGAATCATAGTGAATGTTATTATGTTTTTGTCAATCAGAACCTTAAATTGTGCTTTCCATTACTGGCGGTGTCATACATTTGTTGGTTATTGAAAACCCTTATGACTGTTCTTATTGGTTTCACGTGCTTGCATAGTCAATCACAAACCTAATGAGAGTCCTTACTGACTGTAGAAGCTCCCATTGTTCAGTCAGAACCCTAATGATTATTAACTGTTATCTGTTTTTAATGTCATAAAGATTGTGAGGAGAAACATCAAACTCCACCTGTAAATGGGAGAAAAGGAAAGTTACTGATGTAGTTAGTGGACTTAGGTTGTGCTAAAAACCTAAGCTCAATCTTCCTACATTAAAGAGTGTGAATCCCTAAAGACAATGTTAGAAGGCATATTTTATTGACGGCAGGTTGTGTCATGTCTTTGAAAGTAAATATATCTGTTTTTCTTTGCCACCAACATGTAGGCTTGCTTTTAATCCCCACTAGCATTTGCAAACAGATAGTGATGCCATGCACCTATTCTGGCAGAAATTCATACTGTAACACTGTGCCTCCACTCTAGACCCAGAGCACATCATGTAATGTTGTAAAACTTCACACCCCTCAGTGGATCATCCCTAGCACACAGAATGTCTCCATCATGTATCAGCTTTGGTATCCTCCTGAATCATGTAGAATATGCAGTAATGGTATGACAAGTAACCTTATAGGATTATTTAGATTATGCTGTGAGATCATGGAATTTGGTGGGATTTTTTTAGTTCAAGTCTTCTTAGAGGTCCAAACTAATTCCTCTTAGTTTATCACAAGATAATATAGGAAACCATTGGTGTATCTGCCACAGTTCAAAAAAATATCTAGTACAACAAATGCATTTTTAACTTAATGGCCCTTAAAACTTGGTTTGATTTGGCTTGGCTTTCTAGGAGACCAAACTAACCCTCTGCCACCTCTCTAGGCCTTTCCGAAGGGGAGTTTAGGAATGACTGCTCCATTGGGTCAAATCTGCAATGGAGGAGTAGTCCGCACATCGATTCTCACTTTTATGTAGAGATGGTGCACGTTCTGCAATGGCCACTTTCCATTGGCAATACTGTGTAGCAGAAACTTTTTGAACAGCACCAACAACTCTTAAACAGCTGTGATGCCCACAAAACCATTAATAAAGGCTTTTTAACTATAAGAAGAGTTGTTGGTGCTGGTCAAAAAGTTTCTGCTCTATTGGGTCAGTCAAACCTTCATCTGAAATAATCAGAGCAAACTGTAATGTAATGCTGTGATGTCATACCCATCTACTGGATCACTTAAAGCACACTGGGATTAGTTAGGGTATACTGTGGTGGCTTGTCACTTTCCTTGATCAGTAAGTATGATTTTGTGACCCCTGTTCTGAATTATACTAACCGATCCATCCCCGATCAACTATAATATCATCTTTGCATTCTGAATCACTGAGAACACACTGTGATGTAAGGTCTCTCTTGTTTTACCTGTTAGTAGATCATATGATGCCATGTCACCCTTGTCAGAGTATGGTATGAAAGCTATAGCAGTGGCATTGGGAAGACATAAGTACTTGGTTAATAAAGGAAGGATTAACGTCTTAACAATTATCCATTTAACTGAGTTCCCTCTGTCATATAAACTCTGTCTTTAGACATGAACAACTTTTACCTTTCAGTTGTGTTGTGAATCATTTTCTTACCCTCCATATTATTTTGTGATCACTACAAGTTACAGCACTGTCTCCCCCATAAATACCTGATACATGTATTATAGTTCCACCTTGTAGATCTCTACTCTTATTAAGCCAGATTCCTAAAAGGGAGAAGATTGTACAGGTTCCACAATTACTGTTTAAGCACATCTATATGTACTCTCACGTGTGACCGCTAAAATAATAAATCCAAAAGGGAACAAAAAGGGATTGACAATTAATGTAACCAGATAACTGAAGGAGCTTAGCTATGTCCATCTTAGACACCACCCTGGTACTCCTCTTCTTGATTCCCAGATTTGTGAACCCAATGTCACCATCATTTTCGCCCTGCACTGGAAACCGCATACCCAGGACAAACGTAAAAGTGGAGGGGACATAGATCAATTGGTCATGGTCTTGCTTCTTCTCCAGCTTTTGTATGAACAGTGATCCTTGACATGCTCTGCTTCAAGCAATGTAGTTTAGCTCATTAAAATCATGTAAATAACAAGACTAAGCTGGATTAAATGTAATGTAAAATGTGCCATTGGTACCAACGACAAAGAGTCACATTTCATATTACAATGTAAATACGGCATCTTACTGTAATGCATTATTGACTAGTAACCCGGATGACTTTGATTACTGATCATATCTGCCTGTATTTCTTAAAAACTGCCATAAGATGGAGCAAGATAGCTGGTTTTATCTAGGCATCGGTAGATAGTATCTGACTTGGAAGCATTACATTGGAAGCCTCTGGGAATGTTCTTTCACCCCACATAACCAGAATCTACCTGCTTTTATGTGCTGTCATTAATTCAGCAAAAACACCAAATAACACCAACAAACCTAGGGGCCATCAAGTCTGCTTTTGCCACAAGGCAATATACAGTAGAAAAGTATGTAGTGCCTGTAGACTGGACATTTTTGCTAAATGTCATCATTATCATCAGATTGAAGTTTTTTCTGCAACATGCATAACAAGTAATTTTTGGTCATTATGTCAAGTTGTTGATGCTAAAACATCCTTGTTAATGTTTTATTCTTCTGCTGTACTGGGCAAACCTAGGCCTTTTTCTGGAAGGAGAGCCTACCACTTAGCTATGGTAGAATTCCACAATATCTCACCTGTTTTGCTAATGGGATGACAGACAATAAAGTAGAGGATACCCCCTCATTCCAATACTCATTCAATACTCCAAAGAGTAACACACTTTGCTGTGTATTATCAATAAAGTTGTTAAATTACTTAAAAAATGAATGCATGAAAGGGTTCTGCTGCAAAAAATATTGTATGAGTTTTAGATTTATGTTCTTTAAGTAATACCGACCTCGTGCAAGAATTAAAATAAGTTTTGGATAGGATGAAATGGAAAACCATTTTCTAGTCTCTAAAGTCATTAAACAACCAATCACATGAAGTTTGGGACGCATTCTCGAATTTATTAATGTTCCTGTTGCATAAAATATTCGTCTTAAATGGATTGGCAGAGGTAATTAGTCCTGTGCACAATTAGATCATGATGATAACATGCAGATTCAGCCAGTGAATGCAAGTCAGTGAGGTCCAGGCTGGACGCATAAAAACCCATTTGGTGGCCACATCTGACACCAGGTTCCTCATTTGGAAGGTGCAAGAATTTTTATTAAATGTTTTGTTGATTCTAAATTCACACAGATTCACACCTTTTTATTAATTATACTAGGGTTGGAGTAGAAGCTCAGGATTCCTGCACCAGGGACTGTAAAGCTCCTATGTAACAAGCTAGTTTTTGTAAAATCCAAAATATAGGATGGAGTTCTAGAAGCCCAGGGAAAGGCAGGGTTGTACTGGACCTATGAGGGCACACCAGAGAGATTTACATCCAGGGTCCATCCCCAGAATAATAAACTAGAATTGACCTAGGCTAGGGCCTGAACCCCCTGGGTGATCCGGAAGGCCAGTGTGACTCTGAGGATAGGCCATTTTTGGTGACTGACTATAGATCAGTACAGATAGTCTTCTAATACAATCATTAACAAGATCATTTTCCAGCATGCTGTTGACTCTTTTTTCCATGGTTTGTGTTTTAATTGAATGATTAATATTTTCCTGTTGGCTTCAACAACCAGACAGATGTCAGTTGGTGTGGATACATTAGCAAATAGGCAGGTAACTGGACTTCAGTTTGTGTATGGAAGAAACTGGCTTTAGAGGCTCTTTATAGCTTAAATGATGGTGTTTTTTATTGGTCTGCTCTGGTGTTTGGGATATTTGTGTAGTCTGAATACATTAGGTCATATGGATGGAGAGGGCACATCAGTAGCATCATTTAATGAGGATGGGGCAGGTAGACAGAGAAAACATATCACACCAGGGGGCACATTTACTTAGCTCGAGTGAAGTAATAGAATAAAAAATACTTTGAATTTCGAAGTATTTTTTTGGCTATTTCGACCATCGAATTGGCTACTTCGACCTTTGACTTTGAATCGAACGATTCAAATTAAAAATCGTTCGACTATTCGATAGTTGAAGTACCGTCTCTTTAAAAAAAACTTCGACCTCCTACTTCGCCACCTAAAACCTACTGAGCATCAATGTTAGCCTATGGGGAAGGTTAATTAACCCTCGATATTGAGGTTTGCCTTCAATGTTGTAGTTTTTTTTTTATCTGGTGTCATGTAACAACCCTATGAAAAATTTAAACGTAGTAGGCAAATGTAAATAATATAATTTTCAGTGTATTTGTTAAAGTAATAGTAACAACAAGATTTGGTCACCATGTTATATTCTAAGTTGCTACAAGAAGTTCACGGAAATAATTTAGATGGACTGCGCTCTAAATGGGAGGTGGATGTGGGCACAATCCTAGATGAGGAATGGCAAGAAGCGCAAGAATCCCCTCAGTTAGTATCCCCCAACTATACGGCTAATCCAACTATATATTCTTCACAGGGCTTTCTACACCCCTGTCAGACTTCATTATATTAATGCCAACACCCCTGATGTTTGTACTAGATGTGCTTTGGACAGGGGAACTCTGATACACATGCTGTGGGTAAAGCTTACTGCGTACTGGAGGGAAATACTGGATACATTGGAAGGGGTGCTTCAGATGACAATAGCCAGAACACCTAAAACATGCATCTTGGCCATAATTCAGGACTTAAAACTGAATCAATATCAATCCCTGTTCCTCCTAGAGGCACTGCTACTAGCCAAGAGATTAATTACCCAGAACTGGAGAGCTGTGACTCCTCCTACCTTCTCTACCTGGAAAGCAATAATGCAGGATACCTGTACCACTGAATATCTAATGTACTTAAAAAGGGGAGCCCCCACCAAATTCCATAGGATTTGGGGACCCTGGACTGACATTTACCCCCTACACCCAAGACAACCACTAGCGGTTTAAGTCAAATTAGGGTACAGGACAGGTAACTGGTATATGTATTTCACTTGTCTGACTAGTTATGAATCCCTCATAGGAGGGAGTCTAGATATCGTTGTGAAATGTTATACTCATGACGAACTGTATGTTGTATGATATGCTCCTTTCATCCTGCTTGATCTTGACATGTAACATGTGACACAATGTTTTTCCTTAATTTGTCTTTACACTGTAAACTGCTTACTTTATTCTCTCAATAAACTACCCGAATTTAAAAAAAAAAAAAAAAAGTAATAGTAACACCAAAAATCAAAGTGTTTTAAAGAATGACTATATAAAGCACTGTTGCCCTGCACTGGTACAACTGGTGTGTTTGCACAACTATAGTTCATATAAACAAGCTGCTGTGTAAGGGCAGCCATTCAAAGCTGGAAAAGGAGAAAAGACACAGGATACACAGCAGATAACAGATAAGCTCTGTAGTGTACAATAAAATTCTTCAGAACTTATGTGTTATATACTGTTTATCCTGTGCTTGAATGGCTGCCCCCATGGCAACACGGTTGCTTGTTTATATAAACTATACTTGTGTTTCTGAAGGAAGCACATCCCTTTTACTAGTGCAGGGTAACAGTACAATTTATGGTCGCTCCTTTAAAACACTTTTTGGCGTTACTTTTTCTTTAAGTAAATTCCTTGCTAGCACATTTCTTGTGAGCATGGAGTGACTGCATGTCAAGATCAGTCCTTAATAGCATGAAAAGGAGCCAGTTGGAAACCCGTCGGGTATAACTCCGCAATCATTTATTGATGAGTACACATTTATGATATGAATTAATAAATACATTATTCTTTATGATGTTTCTAGAACTTGCAATCAGTTTTTGAAAATGTTCTCCTCTCTTTATTTGCGTACTGAAATCTATTGCAAATAGTTGGTGGGTTGGCAAGCCTGTAATGCAAACACAAATATATTCATTTTATACATATTCATGACTTGGGTGCAAGCGTCCTACAAAATCTAAGCAAAAGCAGAATTTTCATAAAAAGGGAAAAATGCTAGTGTGGAATAAGACAAGCAAAAAGAGCATATAATATGACAAAATGCTACAGAAAATAATCAATTCCACAGTCTGAGTGATTGGTCCTAATATCTCTAGGTCAGTGTTAGAGGCTTTAGAGCATGCTTACCGAATTTTATACCATATTATTTTTTTAAGCAATAGCGGGCCATTTTTTGTTTGTGCCATCATCACTTGGTGGAAGTTGTTTGGAATCTTTTTAATTATATCAGATTCAGGCCTGATGTAGGGACATCCCTAGATATGCCATTAAAATACAAACATTTGGAGATATAGATATATATATATATATATTATATAATATTTATATACGTATATATTTGTGGGAGAATTTTTATATGTACAGAAGAGGTAGTGGGACTGCTATTTGGGTAGATTAACATGTCAACATGTTTGGGGCCATGTGTAAAATACCAGACACTTTCATTCTTCCATAATTTACTTTTCCTGTTATAGCCAGTGGGAATTATTGGGCTAGAACTAGATGGTTGAGATCACTGCCTGAAACCATGAATGTTTGTGTTTTTGGAGGTGATTTTGCTAGTGAAATTTGAATCCCAAAATTCCCGCTAACTATAATGGCCCAAATCCCTCCTCCCCCATATTTCACTACCAATTTAATTAAAATGAAAACAATAGGACTTATTGGGTTTTGAACATTTAAGCATGTGGCAAATGTTCCTACAGATCGATTGTAGCCATTGCGTAAGGTTTATGAACTCTATTCCGCAAACTTTTGCCAGAACTGGGAATTATTTGTGGAAAAAGATTATTGTTACCATATTTGGAAAAATAAATAGTTGCTGCCGTTCTTTAAGCAGGAATCCATTTGCAAAAAACATTGTAGCTGCTCTTTTTGGTTTTTTTAGGTTTTCATCCTACTGCACACTTATACAGTGACTCCTAGAATTCAACCTACGAACGAACATTTTGTACTCTAGGGGAAAAAAATGATATATATATATATTATTACAAGCTTTATATTTATTGTAAAGGTTGCTTTGTGCTTTGCAGCCATCCTGTTGTTATATCATGCATTAGCAAGGGCCTACAGAACACGGCTTGAGACCAATTATAGATACATGCAATGTTCTGCTGTATATATATTTATATATATATATTTGTGTATGTATGCAGTCTTACCTGTACCTAAGGTTCCTAAATTAGTTACTTGAGAAAATATCTGGACATCCATTGATTAAGGGTTAACCATATGGATTCATAACTTTGACAAACAACAAAAAACAACAACTTTTTCTGCAGATTACAAGCCGATTGTGGACCACTAGACAGTTGATGCAGAAATAATGTGACTGTTTTAAGGCACATCTACACTATTTGGGCTTAACTAGATAAGTCTACCTTATCTTATGCCATGTTGAGGAGTAACAGCAGAGATTTGGCAGTCATTCATAAATACACTACCTACCTACACTTATCAGACCTCAGACCTCATCCTGGTACAATCAAGAGTCTCTGTCAGATAATGCCATTTTACAAGAATGAGATTGTAATTACAAAATATAGCTACACCCTCTGGAGACACAAGGCAAACATGATCCTTTCCTCTTATGTAAGATTGATATGGGAGAAATTGATACCTGTAAATTCTTTATAGAATATGGAAGTGTTGTCAACTCAAGGTGGAAGAAAACTGGTGAGCGGTGCATATGTAGCCCATAGTAAACTTAAAATAAAGCTGGGGCACCACACCTTGTATATTAGGCAATTTGTTTTTAAAGTAATAGTCCAAGGGAATCCCACAATCCACCTCAAATCACGTTATAGAATAAAGATTCTATAAAAAAAAAAAAAAGTTTGTAAAAAGTATAAAGTCATTTATTACGACAAAATTGGACACTTTTTTGTCCAAATAAATGACTTTATACTATTAACATACTTTTGTTTTTTATTTTTTGGGAAAAACCCACCATACATCTTTATTCTGTAACTCAAGGTGGATCCAACCGCCACGTCATTTCTTTTTTTCTTGTTTTATTTTGTTAAAAGGAAAACAAAACTTTAATAAAATAGACTGTAAAAAAAGCAGAGATTTATAATCCTGGTGCCTATCATCAGATCAGACTAAGATTAAAAATAGTACACAAAGGGCCAACAGACCCCACAGAACCAATGAATAGTGACGGACTGTGGCATCTTACAGCAGCCCTTCTGACGTTTCCAGTCTGGCTTTGCCATCCATAATATTGCCGTGTTAGCAACATTTCTGTTAGAGTTTTTATATACAGTATTGCAGAGTTGTCTAGCTAGTTCTTGACCTCCATGTAAGATGACTTCCTTGAGATATTTAGATTTTCTTCCTTTAGTTTCTGTGTACAACATAAGAGTATCTTTAAAAAACCATCAAACCTCCATAGAAAGTTGATCCTCAAACACTGCTGGTATGCTTTTTGACTTGACTTGATACCTAAGTATCATAGGTGTATCCTTAAGCCAGTAGATGTTAGGACACCACAAATCCTAAACCAAATAAATTAATATTTAGCCATAACCCAATCCCACCCTTTTATCCTTCCAAAAAAAGTTGACGTCCAAATTGTTTTGAGGCTTTGTTTAATGCAAACTCAATGTACTGTTTCTGACAAATTTTAATTTCTTTTGATTTATGCTAGAAGTTACTTGGGAAGACCAGCAAAGAAAGGTGAATGGTTCAATAACTGATGACAATGTGCAAAGAAAGAAACTGCATTCTGAGCCAGGTTTGTCAGGGTTTGGAAAACCACCTAAAAGCATGAGATTTAAAACACAATAAGAGGAGAAGCTCATGCTTTTGTTAAGAGTGTGTCCTTGGTTTCCTTCCTTTCACTCTGGTATGAAATGTCTAGGATTAGTCTGTGCGAGTGATAACCTAAAAGTCAGTGTTGTAGATCATCCCTGTCTGGAAATAAATTGCTTTTTTAATTTTGCATTATTGGTCAAAAACCACCAAATGGTGAGTGGTATACAACAATTATTAATTAATATAGCTAGTCCTGATCACAGTAGGACTTTGCTGTGTTTATAAATACAGTTTCATACTGATATTCCTAGTGCATAAACATGATTATGGAGTCCAGATGTAGAGGCTCTTAACTTAAGTCTCCAATATGTACCAGCCAATTAGATCTTCCAGTTATCCTGGCTCAAAAAAAAATAAATCTTGATGACAAATAATCAAATATGTACCTACAGAAGATCTTCAAAATTGATAATGACAATTGATTAAAAAGTGGGTACGACACATGTGCAGTGGGTTATTTTTTAACATTAGTAGGATTTGGTTCCATAACTTCATTATACCTGAACACTTAAAGTGAAATTCTTTCTAGTTGATATGCATGCTTCTCATAAAGAATAAAACGACTCTGTATGTAAACTGCAGCGACCGTTACCTCTAACCAGATTTCATATTTAAAAAACACTAAACATTGCACATAAGCGTCATTTTAACTTAGGTTATAGTGTGAGTGATGCTTTAAACTGAAAACTTTAAAGGAGAACTACAGCTTAACTTAAGAACTAGGCTAGAAATGTTGTTCATTATGTTTTGTGCTTCTGTACCAGCCCAAGGCAACCACAGCCCTTTAGCAGTAAAGATCTGTGTCTCCAAAGATGCCCCAGTAGCTCCCCATCTTCTTTTCTGCTGATTCACTGCACATGCTCTGTGCTGCTGACACTTACTGAGCTTAGGAACCCACTCACAATATACAGTACGCATAGAATAGAAATGTCACAATATAAGGCTGATTAGTAATTAATGCAGATAATTATTACATGGCAGCACAGAAACCAGATCAATTAGCATCAGAATTTAATAATCAGCCCTGTAGCATCAGCTTATATTACAGACCAACCTCATTTTCTGCTGGATAATTAGTGACGAGCCCTAAGCTTAGCTTCTCAACAGCTGCTCAGAGCCCACTGAGCATGTGAGTGTCACAGACACTTTCCAAGATGGTGACCCCCTGTGACAAGTTTGAAGTCCTGGATCATTGCTGCTATTGACAAGCTGAAACTTTAGACTGGTGCAATAAGTTCTGTATTTAAAATATGACATTTTTAGCCATATTAATTGTTAGGGTATAGCTCTCCTTTAAAGCAACTTTAAATTGAACTGCCCATGTATTATACATCTCTGCAGGTAATAGCTATATATGTATACATCAGAAAGCCTACAAGGCATTTAAGGCATATTCAGTTTTACTAAACCTAAGAATTATTTTCTCCTAATAACCTAATATTTCAGTGTTTTGATATAGTGTTGAATAACAAGGCAGGTCTAAATTCAATTGCTAATTGAGGAGTGTGGAGGATCTTCTGTCCATAGGACATAACCTCTGCCAAAAGCTTTGCAGGAAGTGATAAACATGTGTAATTTAATTTTATTGATCTCCAGAATAAATTACATGGATTCATATGTCCTCAGTAGAAAGACACAGTTCTATCCATGTTCTTCATTGGTGGGGAAGATAATTATGTTAATTGCTTTGACTGATTACAACAGTTTTTCGTATGATGGGTAATTAGGCCTCAAAGTGACTGAAATCACCTATAGAGGTGATATTGATTCAGGATCAGAAGTAACTGTAAGTATCTACAACTCTTGCGATAACCACATTCTTTTTTCAGCATTTGATGGGTTATTTATTAAAGTCTGATTTTTTTTCTAGTCGGAGTTTTAAAGCAGTAAAACACAATTTTTTTCGGAGGAAAAAAAACCCTCAAATTTTTCACGATTTATTAAACCCCAATGCTGTTAAAAGTCCGAATAAAAAAGTACTCCAACTCAAACCTGCTGAGATCATGTAGAATTCAATGGCAGATATCCGGTTTACAAGTGGAAGATATCATGATCTGTGCTGAGTTTCATACAAGAATCCAAAGAATTCTTGGGGGCCGATTCACGAAATTCGGGTGAAGGGTTCGAATAAAAAAAAATTCGAATTTCGAAGTTTTTTTGGGCTACTTCGACCATCGAATTGGTTAAATTCGATCTAATTCGAACAATTAGAAGTAAAAATCGTTCGACTATTCGACCATTCGATAGTCGAAGTACTGTCCCTTTAAGAAAAACTTCAACCCCCTACTTCGGCAGCTAAAAGCTACCGAAGTCAATGTTAGCCTATGGGGAAGGTCCCCATAGGCTTGCCTGTGATTTTTTGATCGAAGGATTTTCGTTCGATCGTTGAATTAAAATCCTTCGATCGATCGATCGAATTTTTAGCGCTAAATCCTTCCAATTCGATATTCGAATTCGAAGGATTTAAATTCCCAGTCGAATATCGAGGGTTAATTAACCCTCGATATTCGACCCTTCGTGAATCGGCCCCTTGGTTTTCGGGCATTAATCTGAAAAAGACGTCCTTTTCAAATCTTTTCAAAAATATTTATGGTTGGGATTTTTTCATGATTTTATTGAGTCTTTTCCAGCACCAGATTTGTTCGAGTTCATTTAATGATAAATAGGACAAAAATGTGGATGGGAGTTTGATGTAAACTGGTTTCATGTACCATGTTAAGCTTGTGAAACTGAGTAGTCCGTCGCGTGTGGTTTGAATTGTGATGTGGCTTTCTTGAAACGTGTGAATCTTTAAAAGAAGTAAAAAAGAGGTAACGGGTCATTTAGGATTATCTAGATCCCTGTGTATCAAAGATTTCTAAATGTCAAGGCTTTCTGTTCAACTTGAAAATTAAAATATCGTTGAACATAATCGAATGTAAATATTCTCACATTTTTGCATTACTGTTGTACCATGAATGTGTTTTCATTGCCCCAACTGTGGCCCTGTAAAAGTATAAAAAGGGAAGGCAAACATTAGAATCAATTGAAATGAATATTCACAGTTTCAAATATTAAGGGGCAGATTCAGCAAAGGTCGAATTTTAAAGTTATTTGAAATTTTTTTTAACTCATAAATTCTAATGTACTCACATCTCGAATGGGAGGTCACGTATGAAAAACTCGAACGTCTAATATTCGGTTCGAATACGAACGACGGAAAATTTTAATGTAATTCGAATTGAGTTTTCCTTCCGAAAAATTCAAATTGGGGGGATTTAAATTAGAATGTGTGAATTTTGACACCAAAAAAACAATTCAAATTTGTTCAACCGTTACTAAATCTGCCCCTTGGTATCATGTTCGGACAAAAAATGAAGAAGTTTCCTAACTCATAAAGCTTTTAGGGGCAGATTTATCAAGGGTCGAATTTCGAAGTAAAAAATACTTTGAAATTCGACCATCGAATTGAAATACTTCTAATTCGAATATCAAATTCTAACTTTTTTCATCAAATTTGGGTATTCTGCAGTCGAAGCAAAATCGTTCGAACGATTTTATCATATGATTGAACGATTTTACTTAGACTTAAAAAAACTGCTGCACTTCGGCAAGTTTAATTTGGCGAAGTATTGAAGTCAAAGTTTTTTTAAAGAGACAGTACTTCGATTATCGAATGGTCGATTATTCAAACTATTTATACTTTGAATCGAATTCGAAGTAAATTTGAAGTCGTAGTATCCTATTCGATGGTCGAGTATCCAAAAAAAAAAAAGTATCCAAAAAATTACTTTGCATTTCGAATTTTTTTTCTTTGAAAATTTCCTCGAATTCACTTAGACCCTTGATAAATCTGCCCCTAAATCTAAGCAGGGATCGGTCCACTATACAGTAGTTAGTAGTCCTTAAGCATTTACCTCAAGATGGAGTCCACTTTGGGTAGTGATGTTGACTGGGAAACAGCCGTAAAAACCCTACAGAAAACAATCCCTATGTTATCCTTTAGGTTTTTTCTAACACTCTGTTTTTGGATTTGTTTTCATATAATTTAAATAATACATTCTTCTAATGGAATACTCTGAGGCCATTTTCAGTTTAGTCTTCTTTTCCTGTTGATTTTTGAAGACATACTAAAATAATGATTGAAAGATGGTTAAGTTGAACATTTTATAGAATGTTTGGGTAATTGTACTAGAAAACTAATTCATTCTCCATGTATTCACGTCAGCCGCAAAAGAAGCTGAGACTTTTAAACAGACCAATATTGATGCGATGGATATTCAAGATGTTTGTGTTTCATCCTCAAGAAGTTAGAGTTACTTTTATGATGGACCAGTAAAGGGGTTGCTCACATATACAATGACCTTGTGTTCAACATTTTGACTTTTTCTGTTGTTAAATTATTGCATATACTTACTCTTGCATTGGCCAGTCCCCCCAAATTTCTATTCCTTAGCCTTATTGTGGCCCCTTTGTTTGTTCCTTTTCATTTTGTGCCATCTGTCTACTTACAAACTGTGCACTGTACATTTTTCTGAACCTTTCCTATCGTGCTTGTCTATTTTTAAGTTCACAAACTCACTTCCATCTCCTTTGTCTCTGTCTGTCATTACACGATGTGATCACAGAAGATGTGGATTCAACACGGAGACGGAACCCAGGTCTGTTGCTTGCTAATTTGCTTTCCTTTTACTCTTTTGTGTCTGTATTCTCTGTCTTGTTATATCCCACTGCTTTCAATAAAAGTTAGCACCGGGTCAGTAAGTTGAAAATGAAACATCTGATTGGTTGCTGTGGGTAAGCAGTACTTTTTCAAAGTTTTAATTGGTTAGTTGATGGACTCATCTTCTACAAAGAACAATTTAAAAAGGCACCCAGAAATAAGAATGAAGTCATGTCAAGATGTTAGAGGCCTAAGTCAGAGATCTTGGTACAATTTTTATATAATTGTTGAGTAGTTATATTGGTTGATTAGTGCCGATTTTCTGGAACACTCTACTGAGGAACCTTGGCCTGTATAAACCATCACACCGTTTCTACAGTTGTGTCTTATAATCGGTTGTTTGAGTACACTATGGAAAAATATACCTGGAAAACAAGGTTTTATTTAGGAATCTGAATCACTGTATATTTCAGATCAATAGGACAGCAAGCCTCCTAGTCTTCTCCCAAACAACTTTTTTATTTGTTACAAAGCAACAAGAGATCACAGGGACATTTCATGATCTGCTTGATCCTTTTTGGGGTATGTGTTTAGAGAAGTTCCTTACATCGGTGGTTCCTAAACTTTAAGGCTGGCCTACAACTGAGGAGGGGGTAGATTGAAGGACAGTTCCCATAATATGTGGTGTGAGTTCTTACCCCTGAAACAAAACAAGGTGGCTGTTACACCAACATTTCTATATATCCCTAAACTCATCACCCATGAAAAAATGTGCAACCTTAAGGGGGGGTCTTAAACTGAAAACATGTGGAAGCCACTGTATTATATGATTGTTGCACAACGGCACCCACCAACAAGGCAGTCAAAAGATAACCAGAATGTGGGATTATATTGACATTAAATACATGTGTACGTTGATAACTAGACTTTGTTCATATTCATTTCTGTAACATTTAAATTCTATTTGCTTGGTTGACCATATACTGTCATCGTGTTCTTGATGTACCACTGGCTGCAAAGTTCCAGAATAAGAGGAATATTCCCCTTAGATTCCTGTCATATATTTATGAAATACTTCCCAGCTGTCCCGATTTTCAGTCTCGATTTCGACAGCTCAACCCGCAGTCCCAGATTGTTACTGAAATGTTGCGACTTTCTCTTTGATCTCCTGCAATGAACAGCCAGACAAAGACAGAAAGTTTCTTAAAGGAGAATTCAACCCTAAAGTTAAAAAACCCTACCCCTCTACCCCACGTAGACCCTCCTCTCCCCAGCCTAAGTGTTACCCCGGGCAAATGCCCCTAACTTTCTTACCCCTCGGTGCTGATTCAGGCATCAGAGTTTACGTGCACCATCTTCAGCTGCTTTGGTAATCCTTGTAATGAGGTGCATCGGCAACTTTCGTGAGTTTCGGCGCATGTGCAGTTGTCAGGATGCAGAAAACTGCTCCAACTGGGCATGCACCACTCCACCTGTCTCATTCCGAAGACTCCAAAAGAGAAGAAGATGGCGCCTGTGAACTTCGGTTCCTGAATCTGCACCAAGGGATAAGTAAAACGTTAGAGACATTTACCCGTGGTAACACTTAGGCTGGGTGGAGGAGGGAGGTCTATGTAGGGTAGAGGGGTGGTTGTTTTTTAACTTTAGGGTTGAATTCTCCTTTAAACCTAATTGGCTTCTGACAGAGATCCCAGAATATGTGGCAGGTGCACTTAGATACATTTGTAACATTTTAAGATAAGCAAAGAAACAGCTATAACTATTTAAGAGAAGCAGGTCTCTTGGGGAAACTGTGACCTGCAGCTTAAAGGGCAATTCACCTTCATTAGCAAAGCTGTAATAAGACATAAAAACCACAGAAATGTGTTCAAACTTTCATAACCTGCCACATTTTGAAAAATGAACATGGTAATTAGGGGGTGTGGCCATAAATGGGTTTTGTTACTCTTTCTATTTCCAAAATGTTGGAACGTATTTAGTGATGACAAATAAAATGAGCAATTGTCCAAAAATGAAGTATTTGCTGATGTGCAACTAAGAACATAAACTGGCTCTCTGCATTGTCACATTAGATTCCACTTTGGTTTTAGCAAGCTTTTGGTTACCCTTTAATATAATAATAATAATAATAATGACTGTGAGGCAGCCACAATAGCGTTCTTTGGAGAGGCCAGTGAAGAATATTGGCTGCATTTATCTGTAATCTTCTTGGCAATGAAAAATAAATGAACCTGTGAAAATAGAACAACTGCATTAATCTATGTTATTGCTGCCACCGGATTATTGTCTAATGGACCAAGAAATAGCTACAACAAAGTTGTATTTTCTACTGATGTGAAACATTAAACCTCAAAGTCAATTTTTTTTTTCTGAGCAGATATTCAATAATAATTTGTAAGCATGAAGCAGTCTGGAATGGCATTGCATAACCATAATCAGCCAGTTAACTATAGAGATGGAGGTGCTATTTATCCAGTACAACCAGATCACATATTTTTAAAGGGCAAATTCACAGGGGGTATTTTTTTGGAGAATTTAAATTAACTAATTCTATTTTTAGAGGGCAACATAAAGCCATCTGAAAACGGAAGGTATTTACTTGCCTCGTGCCATATATATTGCAGTGTCTTAATACCACAAATGAGGAACAATAATGAAAATATCATGTACTGTTGCCGTGCACTGGTGAAACTGGTGTGTTTGCTTCAGAAACACTACTATAGTTCATATAAACAAGCTGCTGTGTAGCAATGGCGGAAATAGAAAAAAGGTTATATGGCACAGGTTAAATAGTGGATCACAGATAACACCATTATGTTCTACAGAGTTTATCTGATGTGTAACCTGAGCCTTTTCTCCTTTGAATGGCTGCCTGTGAACTGTGGTCATTAGGATATTATTGTTTGGGGAATTTATTGTCAGAATGTTCTCTTAATCTGGGTCTGATTCCCTTGAATGACTACAGGCCCCCCCCCCCAGCCCTCATGGTTCGTTCCATCATATGTATTTTGTTTTGTGGCACTTCTTGTTAAGTACTGTATCCTCTCTTTATCGCTGCATTTTTCCCGTATCGAGATAAAACTCCAACTTGATTTTTGATAAATTAGCCCTTTACGGATGATTTTGTATCAATCTTTTCTAGTTGCATTTCCTGCCTCCTTCCGAATAAAGTATACATTTTTGTCTGACAATGGGGTGTTAAGATCTAATTCCCAGGCTTCCATGTATGAGTATTTGGTCAAGGTGCTCCCTAAAATGTATATTTAACCCTTAGTAGCTGTCTCATCATCTTCAGTCTCTCAATTCAGCATTTTCATCCTTTCATACATTCACATCTCTGCTCCATCTGGCACCGCTCTCTGCTGCTTTACTTGCCTTCAGCTCGTAACTTTATGCTTTAGGAAATAGGTTTGTGGGAAGATGAGGAACAGTGGGGAAATTAGATGTTCCCTGATGTTTTCATCTGATTTAAAGGGATACTGTCATGGGAAAACTTGTTTTTTCCAAAATGCATCAGTTAATAGTGCTGCTCCAGCAGAATTCTGCATTGAAATCCATTTCTCAAAAGAACAAACAGATTTTTTTATATTCAATTTTGAAATCTGACATGGGGCTAGACATATTGTCAGTTTCCCAGCTGCCCCAGTCATGTGAATTGTGCCTCCACTTTAGGATGGAACTACTTTCTCGCAGGCTGCTATTTATCCTACTGTAACTGCATCAGTCTCAGTGGGACTTGACTTTTACTATTGATTGTTGTTCTTAGATCTTCCACTGAGCTGTTATTTTGTGTTAGGGAGCTGCTATCTCGTTACCTTCTCATTGTTCTGTTGCTAGGCTGCTGGGGGGGGGAGGGAGGGATGATATCACTCCAACTTGCAGTACAGCAGTAAAGAGTGACTGAGGTTTATCAGAGCACAACTCACATGACTGGGGGCAGCTGGGAAACTGAAAATATGTCAGCCCGTGTCAGATTTCAAAATTGAATATAACAAAATTTGTTTGCACTTTTGCAAAATGGATTTCAGTGCAGAATTCTGCTGGAGCAGAACTATTAACGGATGCTTTTTGAAAAAAAAAACATGTTTTCCCATGACAGTATCCCTTTAAGATAATGCTAATGAAGTCCTAATGCCTATGAAACAGTGGTGGTTAATATTGCCCATTGCCATCTGTATTTTCCATGTTAATATTTCCCTAATGGGCTTGTATATCAGGTGCATGAACTCTGCTTTAACTTTGTGATTGTGTCGCTAGACCTTTTTTTGTTTGGACCCTAAATATCATTCATTTTCTTTTCATTGTATTTATTTGTGCATGAATTCATCTTTTTCTCATCATTCATCATCTTCATTTCATTCGTAGAGGAAAAGCCTGCAGAACAAGAAAATGGGAACCCAGGTAGGGGACATGTTTAGATGGGAGAAGGCAAATTGTTTTGTTAATTTCACTTATGTTGTATTTCTTTAGGAGTAAAAATAATAAATGAGTACAGGAATGGGACCCCTTATTCAGAAACCAATTCTAATTTTTAAAAATGATTTCCATTCTCTCGGGAGTAATAAAATTGTGGCTTGTACTTAATGGTAACTAAGCTGTAGGATTCGGTATTGGTGGCACCCTGTTGGACTTATTTGGTGTTTAAATGTCCTTTAGTAGACTTAAGGTATGTAGATCTAAATTACGGAAGTGTCCATTCACTGGAAAACCTCAGGTTCTGATGATTCCACATAATGGATCCCATATCTGTATTTGAGAAAACTTTGGCCGCCATCTTCTTCTCTTCATTCTTTTTTGGGAATCAAGTGCCGTATCGGCGCATGTACAGTTTGAACAGTCATTGGGGCAAATTCACTAAGCAGCGAAAATGCGCTAGCGACGCCTTCGCCGCACTTCACCAGGCGAAGTTTCGCCAGGGCGCCGCTAATTAAAGTATAATGGACGTATATGTAGCAGCAAATACATTACACTACACAAGCCTAGGAAAGCTTTATAAAATAAAATAGAGGTGTTATTTTGCCCTACACATGTGCCCACTGTATAGTTTAGGTGCCATATGTTAGGAAATGTAGGGGGGAAGGAGGGTACCCCCAAAACAATGTACAATCTTTTTCAGCCTATCACCCTTAAAAAAGGAAAAGACGCCAGCATTTTTTGGGACTTAGAAAAAATGTCAACTTTTTTTGAAGCAATCCCTATCTACTCTATTTCGCTTCACCTGGTCTGAGGTGACGAAGGCAAGTCTGGCGCAAGAGGTAATGTTCAGTAAAATGCGCAAGTTAGTGAATTAGTGTACTTACGTCCCATTCGCCGTAGCGCAACTTCGCCTGGCGTAATGGTGCGAAGTATGGCTAGAGTAGGTCCACTTCGTTAGCAAATTTCGCCAGCGCCCATTAGTGAATTGGCGAAGTTATGAAATGACGTCATGCTGGCGAATTTACGATAGCGTTAGTCACTTCGCCCTATAGTGAATCTGCCCCTTTGGGTTTTTGACAACTGTGCATGTGCCGAAATTGGCGGAAATTGCCGAAGCACCAGGAGAAGACCCAAAGATTACCGAAGAGCTGGAAAATGGCGCCCGTGAGCTCTGCTGCGCTGAATCTGCAAAGAGAAGAAAGTAAAGAGTTTGGGGCATTTACTGAAGGCAACAGCTAGGCTGGGGGAGCAGGGAGGGGGGTCTATGTAGGGTGGGGGGGTAGGGGGTTTTATAATTAAGGGTTTGGTTCTCCTTTAAGCAAGTGAGCTAGAGCGGCAAAATTGGGGGACGACATAACCACAGGGAACTGGATAGTAGATTTTGACATCTCCGCCCACCCAGTCCCCAGTGAAAGAGATCATGGACCCAAAGATGTAGAGCCAGTGGGGAAAGCAAGTTAGTACAAGGAGTGGCGGAAGTGAGAGGTCAGTAGTTTGTGAGTAGGTGGGAGGAGTTGGGTGTGAATGGCGGTGGGGGGGTGCAGAGTCTTAAAATCTGGCCCTGTCTGCGAGCCATTTGCACTCACAGATAACTGCTGCACAAACACAACCTTTCTATGGAACCCTCAGTTGATATCTGTGCATCGTGATTATTTGCTTCTCGATGTTTAAGTAACATCAAGGTGTCTGGGGTTAGAATCAAAATGAAGCCAGGCCTACCAAGTAGGGATGGGCGAATTTGAGCCGTTTCGTTTTGCCAAAAATTCGCCAATGGCGAATTGTCGCTGACGCCCATTAAAGTCTAAGGGCGTCAAAATTTTTTTGTTGCGTGGCTTTTGTTTTTTTGATGCACGCTGCCATACAAGTCTATGGGCGTCATTTGCACGGCAAAACAAGGCGAAAAAATTTGCGCATCCCTAAAGCTCTATCAGATTCTTAGGTAATGCTACAGATGCTGCACTCAATACTAGAGTCAAATATGGCATTCAGAACAGCGTGAAATATGACACACACCTTGATTGATTTGCCATGTATTTTACACAGTTTGTTTACACTGTTTTTCTGGTGTTAATTCTTTTACACAGTATGATAAACAGTCCCCTATGTATCTTGGCCAACAAGATAATCATCTAGATTGGCCTATTCAGATGGGGAATACAGGTAAGGGATCCGTTATCCAGAAAGCTCTGAATTACAAACAAGACCACATTCCATAGACTCAATTTTAGTCAAATAATCCAAACTTTTAAAATTTTAAACAAATTTAAAATTTGTTTCCTTTTTCCCTGTAATAATAATAAAACAGTACCTTGTACTTGATCTCAACTAAGATATAATTAATCCTTATTGAAGGCAAAACAATCCTATTTGGTTAACATGATTTTCTAGTAGACTTAAGCTTGAGGTATGAAGATCCAAATAACAGAAAAATCTATTTTCTGGAAAAGCCAATGTCCCGAGCATTCTGGATAACAGGTCCCATGCCAGTACAACCTTGTTTGTGGTCCTACCACAGCATTTTTTTTAATGTAGCCGTTCGTAATTATTGCTAAAAATTATTGCCCGCTGGAATGAACTGGGAGACTAGTAGAGCGCTGGAGTGGGAAACTTCCAAACATTTCTGTTTCAGGTCAATCTTTTTTGCCCCACTATTATCAGTGCTCATGACACTTTACTTATACAGGTATGGGATTCGTAAACCCGTTATCCAGAAAGCTCCGAATTACGGAAAGCCCGTCTCCCATAGACTCCATTTTATCCAAATAATCCAAATTTTTAAAAATGATTTCCTTTTTCTCTGTAATAATAAAACAGTAGCTTGTACTTGATCCAAACTAAGATATAATTAATCCTTATTGGAAGCAAAACCTGCCTATTGGGTTTAATGTTTACATGATTTTCTAGTAGACTTAAGATATGAGGATCCAAATTTCCGAAAGATCTGTTATCCGGAAAACCCCAGGTCCCGAGCATTCTGGATAACAGGTCCCATACTTACCATCAAGTCTAACAGACTCAATTAAACCTTAACATTTAATAGTCCAGAAATATCCAAGACAGCTAAAAGTGTCTACTCCCATCTGCTTTAAGCCCCCTAGGGAACATGCTTCACCATTGAGTTGCATCTTCATTTGTTTAAGCAATTAAGGGCATCTATTGGCATTGTTCATGGTTTGTTTAGCATATTTGATATTTGTCAGATTTATATATTGGTATTTTTAGTCTATGTTAAATTTCTTTGACTTTTCCCAAGAGACACACTGTCATATGGAGACAAGCGTGGTTGAGAATATATAAATGGCATTAGTAGAATACAAATTGCACGCCTCTCTATGGGCTGATGAAGACACAAAAGCATTGAATCTCACCGGCCTTCTGATTTTCAAACAGATGCTAGTGTGAGGTTAAACTTTATATGATTTAACTTATTTTTAGATCTTATTAAATCAGTCCCAAAAAAACAGTCCCTGAATGCAGGGTACCAGGAGCTTCAGAGCTATGTATTTCTGCCTCTTGATTTGTCTGATGCCATCCTATTGGCTGGCCAGGGATGCTACAACACTGATTTTGTTCCTAGTGTATCACAAGTCAGTTGAGTTGGTCTGTGTGCTTTCTGCAGTTGTTTGTTAATACTACATGTAAGCCAGCCTTATAGCAACAATGCAATCAAGAAAAAAAATTGCAGAGCATTCCAAAAAATCATTCATGATGTTGACATTTCAAAAGGTGAAAGGAAATGCATTGTTGCCTTGAAAAGGGCTGCCCCCAAGACTGCTGCATGCCTCTGCCCACTTCCATGTTGCTTTTACTGTCTTAAAAATTGTTTTTTAGATCCAGTAATGGCCAAGCTGTGGGCCACTAATGGTGCTGACAAACTATGATAGCCAGCAGCTGTAGGGAAATGCTTGGCTTGTATTGGGTTACGCTTTGATGGTAACTGTTTAGGTGATATATTGTAAGCATCGTATGCTGCTTCCATGTGTGTTGTGGCTTTTCCAGTATGTATATTGTATGTATATATATTGATTTTATGCTGATAGATCGTGAGAGGTAACATTTGTTAACATCTGAGGGCATGAGAAGGTCCTGACGGAGAGAACATAACTGTGGTGTTCAATATTTTAAGTGTAGACATCAGGGAGGTCCAACTTGATGCTCTTCAGTTGTTGATGACCTACAGCCCCCAGCAGCCCAGCCAAAGGCTATCATTGGAATACCGGGTATTGTAGATCAACAATAACTGGATGCTTGAAAGTCAGACATCCCTGGTTTATGAATTATTTCTCACACACTCAGATGGGGGACATCAAGCTTCTTGCATTGTGTTTGAATGTAAAATGACTTTTAAAACAAACAAAAAAAAGCCCACCTTTATGTAAAGCAACGTATCGTAAGCTTAATTCTTACAATTGCTTAAACAGGTGCTCTGGACGTAGAGGAAAAGACGCGACAGCTGAAAATGAAGATTAACAAATACAAGCAGGTGGCGGGATCAGATTCTAGGCTAGAGAAAGATTACCATCCAAAGGTAGGTAAACCCAAGTGCAGTAATTCTTTACCTGTGACAAGGTATTTATTACCTTTGATATTTGATATATATATGACCCAAGGTATCCGATAGATATGGGGTATAATCCTGTGGATTTATATTCAAAAGATGCAAGGCCAGAACACTGCCTGCCACTGTAATGATGGTGCTACAGGTAGAAGCCACCTGGCTCTATATTCATATGCATGCCCTCTATGTGCAAACTGTTCTGGGGTGCAAGTTTTTGTCGTCTGACTTAAGCAAATTATCACTTTGCACGTCTTCGATTCTCAATGTTCAACCTTATTTAATTTTATCTATACTGAGGGGGTTATTTAATAAGCACCGAATATTTCTGGTCGGATTTTTAAAGTGGAAAATACCAAAAAGCTAGATTTTTTTCGGGATTTATTATAAGTCCGATGGTGTTAAAAGTCAGATGAAAAAAGTACTCCAGCTCAAACCTGCCGAGAACATGTAAAAGTAAATGGCAGATGTAAGTTAACAATTGGAAAATTGTCTGAGTTGCGCTAAGTTTCTGAACAAATCATAGCTTTCGGGTGATTTTACAAAAAAATCGTAGGCTTCGAGCTCAAAATCGGGAAAAAACTTAAGATTCTGATTTTTTATTGTGACTTTTTCCGTACAAGAAAAATTCATGAAAATGTATTGATAAATAGGGGGTAAAAGTCTATGCGGATTCATTTTCGCAATAGTTTTCAGAAAATAATGAGAACTTTTCGTAGTTTGATAAATAACTCCCTGACAGTCATATGACAGGCATCCAAATTTCAGCTCCATCCAGTCTTTTTTAGAATACCAAAAAAAAAGTCTTGCAACATTAAGGGGCCAATTCATTAACTTCGAGTGAAGGATTCGAAGTTAAAAAATTTAGAATTTCAAAGTTTTTTTTGGGCTACTTCGACCATCGAATGGGCTACTTCGACCTTCGACTACGACTTCGAATTGAAGGATTCAAAGTAAAAATCGTTCGACTATTCGACCATTCGATAGTCGAAGTACTGTCTCTTTAAAAAAAACTTTGACCCCCTAGTTCGGCAGCAAAAAGCTACCGAAGTCAATGTTAGCCTATGGGGAAGGTCCCCATAGGCTTTCCTAAGTTTTTTTGATCGAAGGATATTCCTTCGATCGTTGGATTAAAATCCTTCGAAACGTTCGATTCGAAGGATTTAATCGTTCGATCGAAGGAATAATCCTTCGATCGTACGATCACAGTATTTGCGCTAAATCCTTCGACTTCGAAGTCGAAGGATTATTATTCCTAGTCGAATATCAAGGGTTAATTAACCCTCGATATTCGACCCTTAGTGAATCGGCGGCCCCTTAGTAATATCTATAGAGTCTGTACATGTATGTGTGTGATTAATATAATATGACGTATCTCTGCAGGAATGCATATAGAGCCTATTTCACCAAAGATATTTGAATTTTTAACAGTTATAGCTGTACAAATTAATATGTACATTTCTCCCAATAGTTACTAGTTCCTTCACTTTGCATATCTTCTATCCTCAATGTTGAACCTTATTTTATCTACACTGAGGTTTTTTTTTAGTACGCTCCAAATTTTTCTGGTCGGATTTTTAAAGGGGAAAATACCAAAAAGCTCGATTTTTTTCGGGATTTTTTAAGTCCGATGGTGTCAAATGTCAGATGAAAAAAGTTCTCCAGCTTAAACCTGGCGAGAACATGTTAAAGTCAATTTCAGAAGAAAGTTTCAGAAAAATAGCTTTAGGGCGATTTTATGAAAAAAATTGTAGGCTTCGAGCTCAAAATTGGAAAAATTGTAGGTTTCAGATTTGTTAATGTTTTTTGTGTGATTTTTTTCCGCACAAGAAAAATTCATGAAAATGTATTGATAAATAGGGAGGGAAAGTCAGTGTGGATTTAAGCGGAGTCGTTTTTGGAAAATAATGAGAACTTTTTGGATTTTGATAAATAACCCCCTTAATGTCATATGCCATAGGCATCCAAATTTCAGCTCCATCCAGGTTTTTTTTTTAGAATACCCCAAAAAAAAAAATCTTGCAACATTGATAAGGAATATCTATAGGGTCTCTATATGTATGTGTGTGATTAATATAATATGAGATATCCCTACATGAATGCATATAGAGCCTAACATTTCTCCAAAGCTATTTGAATTTTTAACAGTTATAACTGTACAAATTAATATATACATTTCTAGCAATTGTTACATACCTCAAATGATTATAAACGACCCCCTAACTCAAGTAGCTGGCGATTTTATTTTTCTGTGTTTCAAGTAGTAGATGTTTATACAGTTTCTTCATTTTTATAACCCAAACTAAAAGTGTTATGTAGTTTCTATCTACGTCAAAGAATTGCGCTACATACTACTGCGTCATTGCTTACACCTAAATCATTAGTATATGGATATACAACGGCCTAAATACAGATCTCTACAGTACTTGCATTGAATTAATCATTCATAACTACTCCTTGTACAATGGTCCCAAGAACATGCAGAACTTTCAAGCCCAGCTGACCTTGGTTTTAACCATAATGCTTTATATAACACTGTATCGAGAGCCATTGCATAGCCCACATCTGTTGTGTTACTTGCCAACTTCCTAGTCACATTTGACCCGCCCAAGATCTGACCGTCGTTAAACATCCTGACAAATTTTTAAAATCAAACTCAAAAGTATTGTCTCTCAACAAGGGAATTGGTCCTCCATGTCATTTACAGAGGTAAGGAGCCTTCTAAACCTAGGAGAACCCCAAGTTGTTCTTTGCAATGGACATGTGTTTCATTGATTTTATATACAAGGAAAAAACTAAGGCTGGAAGGGCAAGAGGAGTGGATAGAGAAAGCTAAAAGAAAGGTAAAGTAAGCAGGGAACAAGGAAAACTGAAAGGCAAAGAGCATAACTAGGAGGTAATGGAGTGCTATAATGTAATGTTTCTTACTCTTATTCTCATGGGGCCCAAATTAAGCGTAATAATTAAAGGAGAAGGAAAGGTTAAAATTCAGAAAGGTCTATATAAATACACCAGTAAACCCTCAACGTAATGCTGCTGAGTCCTCTGTCAAAAGAAACACAGCATTTTTTCCTTCTATTTTCTACACATGGACTTCTGTATCAGACTTCCTGTTTTCAGCTTAAACCTCCAGGGTCTGGGCTTGAGCATGCTCAGTTTGCTCCTCTGCCCTTCACTCCTCACCTCCCTGCTGTACTCTGAGCCAAGAGCTTTAAGTGAGCAGGAAGAGACTCAGGCAGGAAGTGACGTCACACCAAGCTATTATGGCAGCTGCTATCCTAAACAAACAGAGAGAGCTTTTAGAGCTGTTTACTCAGGTATGATAAAGTATTCTGCAGAATAAATATACCGTTATAGCTTGCACTATTGTGGCTAATCTATTGGCAATAAACTGCTTTGGTAGCTTTCCTTCTCCTTTAAGACTTCTTCGTGTACCTTGTGTCAATGACAATGATGATTATTGACTGGTGAATCTGACCCATTTCACTTTGGTAAAAATTAGCGAAACCTCAAAAATTTTGGCAAATGCGTTGGTCTTTGGGCGACACATTGGAGTCTATGGGCGTCTTTTTCCACAGAGAAACCTGGAAAAATATTTCACTTATCACTCATGACAATGTTTTCTGTTGTAGGAGAAAATATAACGTTGTTCAGGGTTATCAAGAGTAGGGTATGACAGGCCTCAGGATGTGTTTGGAGCTTTTGGTTATTGAGGAATAATCATCTATTTTGTTGTATTTTATTGCAGTATCGGATGGGGCGAGATCCGCAGAGGGGTTCAGACAACATGTCCAACAAATCGTCAGACAGTGATGTCAGTGATGTGTCTGCTGTATCACGGACCAGCAGCGCCTCTCGTTTTAGTAGTACGAGTTATATGTCTGTGCAGTCGGAAAGGCCTCGAGGGAACATGAAAATAGGGTGAGTAGGAGAACAAAACAACATTCAGCAACATACTGCGTAGACATGGGGGCAGCCATTCAGACTAAACAAAGATAAACAGGGGTCATATGTCATTCATGGCTCTCTGTAGAACTATAGATTAAAAAGCTTTTTTCTTATAAATTAATTATTGCCAAGACAAAGGTTATTAGTAGGTGCTGGATGAACAGATACAAACATAATTGTAGTGTTACTGGACAAATTCACCCATCACTAGTCATCCCACATTAAACTATGAAAATATGTCAGCATTTTTTATCTGTTGAATGCAGGATATGATGTCACTGACAAAGTATTGTTGAGAATGTAGCTTAATCATAACAATTTGGCAGGTAGAACCAGGCAAAAAGTGTAATGTATTGGAAAGTTAACACTTTGATAAATTTGCAGATAAACAAAGCTTTCGCCTGAGCAAAAAGTCGCCTGGTCAAACAGCGCAAAAGTTCTGTAGCATTGAGCTCTTTCGCTATCGAATTGTCTTCTTCGCCTTTGAGTAAATAAGCGATGTCTTTGTGAATTGTCATGTTGACCCAAAAAAACACAATTCACCCTTTAGTTTATGTGCCCCCATGAGAGGTTTTATTTATACAAAGGGAGTTCAACTAGGGGTTTTATCCATTAATGGGTCATTATACTTATGCAGGTATGGGATCTGTTATCCAGAAACCCATTATCCATAAAGCTCCAAATTATGCAGTCTCCCATAGACTCCTTTATAATCAAATAATCGAAATTTAAAAAGAAACGATTTCCTTTTTCTCTGTAATAATAAATCAGTAGCTTGTACTTGATCCCAACTAAGATATAATTAAT
This sequence comes from Xenopus petersii, assembly GCA_038501925.1. Classification (NCBI taxonomy): domain Eukaryota; kingdom Metazoa; phylum Chordata; class Amphibia; order Anura; family Pipidae; genus Xenopus; species Xenopus petersii. Next base: position 124,389,861 of record CM076683.1, read on the forward strand.
CCGTATTGGAAGCAAAACCAGCCTATCGGGTTTATTTAATGTTCACATGATTTTCTAGTAGACTTAGGGTAAGGCCACACAAGGAGGTTCGAGGAGATTTTGTCGCCTGGCGACTAATCGCCACGTCTTTTGTGCGACTATCTCCCCGAACTGCCTCTGCGTTTTTCCCCATAGGCTACAACGCAAAGTCACCTGCGCTAATGCAATGCGATGTGTTTTCAATAGTCACCCAAAGTTGCAGAGGCCGATTAGTCGCCAGGCGACAAAACCTCCCCGAATCTCCTTGTGCGGCCTTACCCTTAAGGTATGAAGATCCAAATTATGGAAAGATCCATTATCCGGAAAACCCCAGGTCCCGTGCATTCTGGATACAACTCCCATACCTGTACTGACTTTTTTCAACATAAAAAATAAATAGAACCTACTGAATGTTGATGATTCTCAGCATGTTTTAGACAATATCCATATATCTTTTATTGTAAAGCACTGACAGATCATGTCAATGTCACAGTTGCTCACATTTTTACACGTAGTGGGACAATTATTTAATATACCATTTCTTTATGTTAACAATGCGGCCCCTTTACACTCTTAATTGTCATGCAGCTCCTCCCTAATCCTGTACTATTGTGATGGCATTGCATTCTGGGACTTGAAGTAGCTGCCCATCACAATGAAACAAGGTGGGGAAGGGATTTCCCAGGTGGCTTGGGAAATTGTTTCATTTTGATCTGTGGAATCCGGTATGTCTGTATAAGAAGCAAAAAGTATTCATATTTATTTACGGCAGTAATGGTGTATGTATTTATGTTTGGAACTTCATTTACGGACTATTTTACATAAGCCTATATTAACGGGGTGGTTCACTTTAAGTTAACTTTTATTATATTATAGAATGGCTAATTCTAAGCAACTTTTCAATTGGCCTTCATTTTTTCTTTTTTATAGTTTCTGATTTATAAGCCTTCTTCTGATTCTTTCCAGCTTTCAAATTGGGGGTCACTGACCCCATTTAAAAAAAAAAAAATGCTCTGTAAGGTTACAAATTTATATTTATTGTTACTTAGTATTCCTCATCTTTCTATTCAGGTCCTCTCCTATTCATAATCCATTCTCTTATTCAAATCAGTGCGTGGTTGCTAGGATAAAATGGGCCCTAACAACTAGATAGCTGAAATTCCAAACCGGAGAGCTGCTGAATAAAAAGCTAAATAACTCAAAAAACACAAATAAAAGAAAATTTAAAAAAGTTGCAAATTGTCTTTGACTATTACTCTCTACATCATACTAAAAGTTAATTTAAAGATGATCAACCTCTTTAATCAAGGTCGGACTCGGCCGGTGGAACACCGTGACAAAACCCAGTGGGCCCCACTGGCCCAGATCCGCACCCTGGTTTTCTTCCTTGCGGCAAAAAAAGCAGTATGCGCGCTGCCGCGCATGCGTGAGTCCACTCTGAAGCTCGCTGGCATGCATGCGATGATGCACGGCTAACGTGCATGCGCGAGTGCACGCTTGCTGACATGCGCGTCGGGTGGGTTGCCTGACAGGAGCCACTGAGGCAGCATCCTCTGAGGTCCAAAGGGGGGCCCTGAGGCAGAAGCAGAGCCGGGCCAACCCGGCCAGGCGCCCTAGGCAACCTGGCGGGCACGGCGCCGGCTCAGTGTGCGTGAAACTGCGCATGCGCAAAATGGTGTTTGCGCATGCTCAGAGGCGCAGTTTCGTTACACTAGGCAGTCTGGGAGAGACGGGACCGGACACGGGGTAGGCGACAGAGCAGGTACGTGCCTGGCGCCCCCCCAGCTTTGCGCCCTAGGCACTTGCCTACTCTGCCTACCCCTAGTTCTGGCCCTGGGCAGAAGCACCGGTGGGCCCCGGGCCCCCCAGTCCGACCCTGTCTTTATTAAGCCCATGTCAAAAAGAGTTTCTTTGCTCTATAAGCCTTGGGTAAGAAGCCATTGTCTCACAGGTTCTTGTCACTTCCCACAGGGTAAAAACCCAGTACATTGTGTTTACAAATTATTAGTGATGGATGAATTTCTCCCGTTTCTCTTTGCTGAAAAATGCACAAATTTCCCGCAAAATTCGCGAAACAGCGAAAAATCGTGAATCAGAAAGTACATGAAAAAATCTTGAAATTCAAATGTTTTCACCAAAAAATTGAGAAATTTGAACATTTTCACTATAAAATCGAGCAATACGAATGTTTTCACTGAAAAATCTAGCAATTCAAACTTTTTCACTATAAAATAGAGCAGTTTGAATGTTTTCACGGAAAAATCGAGCAATTCAACAGTTTTCACTAAAATCTAACAATTCAAACGTTTTCACAAAAAAATCGAGCAATTCGAGTGGTTTCACTACAAAATCGAGCAATTTGAACGTTTTCACAGAAAAATCTAGCAATTCGAAAGTTTTCACAAAAAAATCGAGAAATTTAAAAGTTTTCACGAAAAAATCAGAAATTTTCACCGATGGAATTTCCGCGGGAGATTTGCAAATTTATTCGCCGGCGGCGAAACTCGGAAATTCAATGCAAATTCGTGCCAGGCGAATTTATTCGCACATCAGTACAAATTATACAGTAAGAAGCCAAATTACATGAACTGGCAGTTGAGTGTGAAGTCAAGGGCAACTAGCTAGGTTTTCCATGCATGTTTTCATGTTTGTTCCACTGCTCATCTTTTATTTTCCTGCACATAGAATCCCATTGCATGTAACTAATGACTTTTATTTTCTTTCTGATTGCATGCTTTCCTGTGTCGTTGACCTGTCCTTGATAACAGTAGAAGGGCAAGGGAAGTAGAGGAGAAAATAGAGAGGAATGAGGGAGGGCAGCATCACAAAGAAATGGGTTTTCTGGAGGAAGAGGAGGATGTTAGGCAGGAAGTAGATAGTGAGAAGGAAACAGAAGTTCAGCGTATAAATGACAACGGTATGAAGGGACCAAGCAAAGAAAGTGTAAAGGAAGAGAGTCAACAGAATGAGAGAGATGAGGAAAGCCATGATGTGGAGGAAGCCCATAATGACAATCTGCCAAGGAGGTCCTCAGAGAATGACGTAAGGTAAAGAACTAGTGTTCCTCATTCCTTGGTAGATAGCTTTGATGTTTGTACCTTGGTCCCTAGCCCTGATCTTAATCCTTTCCCTTTATTCCTGTGTAGTTTTGGTAGTCCCATGTACCAAATGTGCAGATGTTGTAGTGCACTGGTGATAACATGTCATTTAGAAAGAGCTGATGCTGGTTATTGAGTCATGTTATTCATCACGTTTTTATGATTAGGTTTTGTATCAGGGAAGCTTGACAACTCCATATTGTCCTCAGTGTGACTTGGAAGAGGATATAGAGTGGTTCAAGAGAGAAGCAAGAAGTGGAGCTAGAGCCCTGGCTCAAAGGGTTGGTTCACCTTAAAGGGTAAAAATGTTATACTCAGCCGAAGGTGCGGGCTCATAGAGCCCGCATTCCGGTTGGGAATAACAGTAGTTTATTTTAAAAAAAAACATGCCCACCGCCAGCACTAGGCTACCCGCAATGTGAGCAGCCATGTCCGGTCACTCACATTCGCATAACACGCATGGGACTTCACACGCATGCGCATAATGAACAATTCTTGGGCAGCTTTTCATTGTGCGCATGCGAGTGACCGGACATGGCTGCTCACACCAGGATCTCCCGGGGGAGGTGGAGATGGCACAAAGAGAATAAACTATTTTAGTAGCAGTGGGGCAATAACAAGTGTTCATCTATAAATTCCTCAGTTTAGTGATTAAATAAATGTCATTGACCCCACCACAAAATATTTTAGGACCCCCAAAACTCTTTTCAGACATGTATTGAAAATACTCATAACTCCTATCACTTTCGGTCCTTACAGCATCTGCTTCTGCAGTACCTGTCTGCACAACTGTTACGCCCTTGTCTGCAGTACCAGTTAATTGCAGGAGTATTTGGGTTCCTAATATATATGATATACAGAATGTCATAGTAACACATTTCGTGATATTGTGCTAATGAATGTGACTAGCTTTTTCCAGGAACTGAAATCATTAGCATACAGCAGCATTTGTACTCTGCATTACATAAGAACTCTCTTGAGCTAATGATCAGCATTTAATTCAGCTGAGAAAAACATGTTTTAGGTGCGAGAAAGGCCAGTGGTGTCCCTCATTGTGTATTTGTTATTTGAGATACTGCTCTCTACTTTAGGTTTCAGGGACAAAGTATTCCGACCGTAACCCTTGAAGATCATTGGGAGAAATGCAATACTGAATGTGAGCCTATTCTCCAGTTCTAGTAACCCATAGCAACCAGCCTAGTTAATACCAGTATGCAGAAAGATGGTTTCTATCCCTGGCAGGGGTGTAACTGCAGAGGATGCAGACCCTGCTGCTGCAGGGGGCCCTGATGGTATAGGGACCCTATGAGGCCCTAATTCATATATAAATACTGATAAAACAGGTTGCATTGTTAGCATTTTATATACTTAGATATTATATTGATTTATGGGAAAAGTTATATTGCTATATTTAAGAATTTAATCATTTACAATGTATTGTTATTATATTATTGTGATATTATGATAAATGTCTGAATAAAAAGAATGAAACAGGAGGGTGATATAGACAAGCTGTTTGTTGACAGAGTCTTGAGATCTACTGATCACCAGCTAAAGGTCTAGACTCCCAACAGAATGAGGATACAGACCAGTGTGGGAATTTTAATAGGTGCAATTGTGCTTGATTCAGACCAGGAGGCAGTAAGAACCAAGGGGCGCCAAGCACAACTGCACAAAATCAAGGAGTCCCTTTGTCACAAGAACCACTAATTAAAGGGGTTTGTTCACCTTTCAATTAACATTTAACATGATGTAGATATTCTGAGACAATTTGGAATTGGCTTTCATTTTTTATTATTTGTATTTTTTGAGCTATTTAGCTTTTTATTCAGCAGCTCTCCATTTTGCACTTTCAGCCAACTTGTTGGTAGGGTCCAAATGACCCTGTGTCTCTCTTTATATCCCAGTAGCTCCCTGTCTTCTTTTCTGCTAATTCGCTTTCAGCTGCTGTCAGTTACCTGAGCTCAGGAACTGACTTATAATAGACAGTATATACACAGTATAAAATCTAATAGAAGTCTTATAAGTAATTAATTCAGATTCTTATTACAGTGTAGCATAGAAACCAGTGTATTCTATATTGGAATCAATAAATTAGCATTCTTATAGCATCCACTTCTATGACAAATGCCTCAATGTTAAACATGGCGTATTAGCAGCAGCCTAGAGAACACTGAGCATGTGCAATGCCACTGACACTCAGAGGAGGTGGGCCTAACAAAAATTAGAAAATGGGGAGATGCTGTGGGCTTCTTGAAAGGCATGGATGATTGCTGTTTTAGGGCTGCTGAACCTTTAGGTTGAACATATACAATTTATAGATTTTAAAATCTCTCACCTTTGATATAAAAGTAAGTAAAAAGCTGAATATTTTTCAAGTAGTCAAAGCAAATGGCAAAAGATCCAGATGACTCCAGATAATCACACCATTATGTTTTACTGTTGGGCCTCTACAGTACCACAGTATAATGGATCCGTCTTAACACAGAGAAGTTTATATGGTTAAAGTGGAATATCTTCAGGCTTGAAGTCAAAAGGATTTACAAGTGATGGCACTTGCCGCTGATACAAACTGACGGATGCGCACTGGTGCAGTTCCCCCAAGCATGGTCTCCATGGAAACGGGCCTCCCTACCTCATAAATGTCCTAAAACTGCTGTTCGGATTGTCTTGCAGATCAAGGAGGAGGAGCGTGTGTGTTTGAGTGTATATCTATACATATTTTGTATGTACTGAAGGAAGTGGTGATGGCAGGATTTGTCAGTTCATTCAGAAGACAAATGTCTTCTGAATGAACTGACAAATCCTGCTAGCACCACTGGCCATATTGGTACCACACTAGGGGCCATGGAGTTAAAGCTACATATACTTACAGGTATATAAGATAGGAAGCTCCACACCCCCCTTTTTTAGTATTGAAATTGGATGTTAAAGAGGTTGTTCACCTTTGAGATAACTTTTAGTAGGCTGTAGAGAGTGATTTGCAATTTTTTTTCATGTTTTATTATTTGAAGGAGAAGGAAAGGCTAAAATGAAGTAAGCTTTATGATAAAGATCTGTATAAATACACCAGTTAACCCTCAAAGTAATGCTGCTCTGAGTCCTCTGTCAAAAGAAACACCACATTTCTTTCCTTTTATTGTGTACTCATGGGCTTCTGTATCAGACTTCCTGTTTTCAGCTTAAACCTCTAGGGCAGGGCTTGAGCATGCTCAGTTTGCTCCTCCCCCCTCCCTCCTCCCATTCCTGCTGTAATCTGAGCCCAGAGCTGTAAGTGAGCAGGGAGAGACTCAGGTATAATAAAGCATTCTGCAGAATAAATATAGCATTCTAGCTTGCACTATTGTGGCTAATCTGTTGGCAATAAACTGTCTTGGAGCTTTCCTTCTCCTTTGAGGCCCTCTCCTATTCATAATCCAGTCTCTTATTCAAATAAATGCATGGTTTCTAGGGTCATTTGGACCCTAGTTACCAGATAGCTGCTGAATGAAAAGCTGCTAAATAACTCAAAAACCTTAAAGGAGAAGGAAAGCTACCAAAGCAGTTTATTGACAATAGATTAGCCACAATAGTGCAAGGTATGACACTATATTTATTCTGCAGAATGCTTTACCATACCTGAGTAAACAGCACTAGAAGTTCTAGTTTAGGATAGCAGCTGCCATATTGGCTTACTGTGACATCACTTCCTGCCTGAGTCTCTCCCTGCTCTGGGCTCAGATTGCAGGGAGGGGAGGAGGGAGAAGGAAAAGGGAGGGCTGCAGGGGATAAGAGCAAACTGAGCATGCTCAAGCCCTAGCCCTGGAGGTGTAAGCTGAAAGAACGAAGTCTGATACAGAAGCCCATGTGTACACAATAGAAGGAAAGTAATGTGTTGTTTCTTTTGACAGAGGACTCAGAGCAGCATTACTTTGAGGTTTTACTGCAGTATTTATATAGACCTTTCTAATAAAGCTTACGTAATTTTAGCCTTTCCTTCTCCTTTAAAGCCTGCCTTAATCAGGTGGTAAGTAAAGGACTGCATGGCCTTGCATGTCACTGGTCTTCTGTCTTATACTGTATATTTTGAATGAGGAGCCAGGTATAGCCCAGGTGATGCCTATGTGCTACTCATGTCCACAGTCACACATGTCCACATCAGGGGGAGTAAAAGGGGTACTGTAGTTAGGAGCCCCACTGGACTGGGATCCCTAAGATGAAAAAAAGCATGATTCATACATCACAGTTGGGCTTGCATGGGAGTGGGAGGTGCTTGGGTAAATCATAGGAGGCGTTTTGGAATAATTGCGCAGTGGCTGGGGCATGAGTCCCAGGGTAATTGTTTTATTCATTGGGTCCCCATTTTTAGTTTGGCAGTGGGCCCAGGTGACCAGTGAGCTAATAATTGGGGACCCCCCTGGGGAGAAGGCACTGCTAACCTAGTAGAATAGGCCCCATGATTACTGATTGTGGCCCTGCAAGTCCCGCTCCTCCATTTTGCAGCACTGCCAAGTGTAGGCAGCCCCTCATACAAAGATAATCACACCTCTGTATTCTCGCAGGACACGTAGTTACACTCAAGGTGCAACATTTGGGCTGCAAGTTGCAGTCTTGGCAAAGAACATTGTGCTTGGCACCTTTCAGCCCCATGGTAAATGAGACTCTTGGCTATTTGGTTCAGTCACAGTGACAGTTCTCTTTCTGTCTGTCTGTCTATAGCAGAATTTGTTTACAAAACAGAAGAGCAGGCTGATTAATGCCATCCATTGATATACTGTATGTATGGAGTCTCATCCAGCAATGTAGAACGTGCTTCTGCTAGAGAGATTGACTGTGAATGTGCATCCAAGTTTCTAAAGCAACGTTTCCTTCTTTTAGTGCTTTCCAAAAGCTCATAATGTGTTTGCGCAGTGGCGTCTCTGTAAGTCGTTAACTGAATTTGAAGGATGATTGTCAAAAGACATTCAAGAGTTGTTTTCTGAAAGATTAAAGTCTAGAACGAATACGCTGTGGTTTAAGGAATATAAATTGTCACTAGAAAAGTAAGAATGAGTGGAGTGGTGTGTGTATGAGTGATCTGTGGATTCACAGCCCCCCGCAAAAAAAAAAAATTCAGTGGGTGCTTTGTGCTCCTGATCTGTAGCCTACAGGCCTATCACCCCTGATGTTGATATTGATTTTCCCATTTAAACACTGTTTCTGTGAGGCTGATAGAGTTGGGTCGTCTTGTTGCACAAGGGCTCGTTTTCCATCCAACACACGGAACAAGACTTTCTTTTTAGCAGCCGATAAATAAAGATCGGATCATGTTCCAACCAACGCACTTGCAATTGACACATTATGATGTTCCCAGTACTGCCGAGTACATACAGTATTGGCTTTTCCTATGGACAGTCATATATAAGGGTCACAAATTAATACATACGAGTTAGAGCTTCCGGCACTGAATACAATTAGCAATAGAACACTATATGAACAGTTGCATATAGATAATCATATATAACCACTAGGGGCACTGCTGCATTTTTCTGGTACAGGTATGGGATCCATTATCCAGAAAAATGTTATCCAGAAAATTACAAAAAGGCCGCCTCCCATAGACTACATTTGAGATTATCCAAATTTTTAAAAAGTATTTCCTTTTTTTGCTGTAATAATGAAACACTAGCTTGTACTTTGTCCAAACTAAGATATAATTAATCCTTATTGGAGGCAAAACCAGCCTATTGGTTTTCTTTAAAGGATAACAAGATTATATTTTAAATACTTAAAAGAACAGTTCAGTGTCAAAATAAAAACTGGGTAAATAAATAGTCTGTGCAAAATAAAAAAATGTATCTAATATAGTTAGTTAGGCAAAAATGTAATGTATAAAGGCTGGAGTGACTGGATGTGTAACATAATAGCCAGAACACTACTTCCTGCTTTTCAGCTCTCTTGGTTTCCACTGATTGGTTACCAGGCTTGGGGGGGGGGGCATATGGGTCATATCTGTTGCTTTTGAATCTGAGCTGAATGCTGAGGAACAATTGCAAACTCACAGATCACTTATGTCCCATGTGAGCCACCTTAAAGTCGCTGACTAACTCAGAGTTAGAGAGCTGCAAAGCAGGAAGTAGTGTTCTGGCTATTTTATTAGATATCCAGTCACTCCAGCCTTTATACATTACATTTTTGGCTAACTAACTATATTAGAAACATTTTTTTATTTTGCACAGCCTATCTATTTACCCAGTTTTTATTTTTACACTGAACTGTTCCCTTAAGGTATGACGATCCAAATTATGTAAAGATCCGTTATCTAGAAAGTCTCAGGTCCAGAGTATTCTGGATAATAGGTCCCATACCTGTATTGTGTATAATTTTCAGTTTTCTACCAAGGCAGTACTATGGCCAGTCACACTCATAATCCCTGTGTACAATGCATAATGCATAGTGAAATAGCAGTACCTACTAACACACACAAGAGATTTGAAATACAAGACAAGAATAAATACACACACGCCTGTGCACTATTTATGGTGCAAGAAGAAAAAAATAATTTACTCATTAGAACTAGCATAGGATCCATTATCCGGAAACCCATTATCCAGAAAACTCCAGATTACGGAAAGGCCATCTCCCATAGACTTTATTTTATCCAAATAATCCAAATTTTCAAAAAGGATTTCCTATTTCTCGGTAATAATAAAACAATACCTTGTACTTGATCCAAACTAAGATATAATTAATCCTTATTGGAAGCAGAACCAGCCTATTGGGTTTATTTAATGTTTACATGATTTTCTAGTAGACTTGAGTTATGTAGATCCAAATTACGGAAAGATCTGTTATCTGGAAAACCCCCAGGTTCTGAGCATTCTGGATAACAGGTCCCACACCTGAAGTGTGAAGGGATATAGTATGTTTCTAAACAGTACTGAACTGAGTGTGATACTTATTACTGACTCCCTTCATGTGCTGGTAACTGGAGTTGTATTTTTGGTTTATTTGAATCATAAGCATGAGATCATGTGCAGATTCCCGGCTACTTGACTATATACAAATGTATATGTGGGAGCTACCATATTACCAACAAGTACATTTCTCCATTGATAATTGACTTTGCCAACAGTGAAATGTTACTGATCTTTTTTTTTTCTACTCCCATGAAAGGGTCTGTAACTCCCTGCCCCCCTTTATAAGAAATAGAATATTTGCTATCAGCAGGGGAATGCTTCCTTCCTTTAAAGGACAAGGAAAGTCTAAAATAGAATAAGGCTAGAAATGCTGTATTTTGTATAATAAACAGAAGCATGAACTTACTGCACCACAAGCCTAATCAAACAAATAATTTATGCTTTCAAAGTTGGCTACAGGGGGTCACCATCTTGTAACTTTGTTAAACGTCTTTGCAAGACTAAGACTGTGCACATGCTCAGTGTGGTATGGGCTGCTTAGGGATCATCATAAACAAAGCTGCTTGAGTTCTGCATGGCTGGGATTCTGGGAAGTAAGGCAGGGGCTCCCCCTGCTGTTCATAAGTATGATTGTTTCCCTGCTCAGCAGTTAGGGACCATCTGACAATTCCTATCCACAGCAGTAAATGAAGGGAGAATTTCACTGCATACAGTCAGGTTTCTTATAAAAACGGTACACATTTTTTAATTAAAGTGTATTGGAGATAGGTTTCTTTTTCATTAAAGAAAGTAAAAATGGGATTTTATTTTTTTGCCTTGCCTTGTCCTTTAACTTCCTTTATTCTCCTACTGAAATCTTTCCTTTTCTGTCTTTTCCCCTTTTCTTTCCTTTTTTTTTTTTTTTTTGGTTGCGTTCATACAAACCCCACTAATTGCCTAACAGTGCGTTGGCATCCAAAATGCAAAGCAGGCAAATGGGTGTCTCAGGGAAGAACATGACCAAAAGTACCAGCATTGGAGGGGATATGTACACCCTGGAGAAGAACGACGGAAGCCAATCCGACACGGCTGTGGGCTCTGTGGGTGCGGGTGGAAAGAAGAGACGGTCGAGCATAGGAGCCAAAATGGTGGCCATCGTGGGCTTGTCGCGAAAAAGCCGAAGTACCTCACAGCTCAGCCAAACAGGTAGGACAACAATATTATTTATGGCTTTAATATTGTACTTGCATTCAATCATAGAAATTTACTTTAAAATGGTTTTAAATTTCACTTTAAATGAGAAGTAAAGCTTAACTAACGAAGTAGCTAGAAATGTTGTTTTGTGCTTCTGTAACAGCCCAAGGCAACCACATTAGCAGTAAAGATCTGTGTCTCCAAAGATGCCCCAGTAGCTCCCCATCTTCTTTTCTGCTGATTCACTGCACATGCTCTGTGCTGCTGTCACTTACTGAGCTTAGGGACCCACTCACACGCTCACGCTACCTGCTGATTGGTTGCTATGAGTTTACATTGACCCAACAGTATCAAAAGTTTTGTTGATAACAATGACTCTGGGGCATAGGTGGAGGAATGCAATATATGCCGCAGATAGAAGGTGCCTTTATTTAATGACAGCTCAATGTGCCTGGTTTAAGAAACATTTGTGTCTTTGCTCCTGTAGCTCTAATACATTTTATATAAATCCCATATTAAGTAGCCATGGGAGCTACCATTCCAATTCTTGTAGGGGGTTTAGGGCCCATAGCACTGCAGGCAACAAATAAACTATTTACAGTATAATACACTGGGGGTGCTCCTTGATTGCTCATGAACCAGATCAACAGGCATTTATGGCTTTCTACTCACCTATTGGAAGTAATTTATTTTAAGTGTGTTACTTGCACTTTAAGGCATAAGGCTTGCAATCCATGTACAGCAGAACATAGGGGCAGAAAAATAAAGTTATATACTCTCTCTACATGGCCAAATACAGGTATAGGATCTGTTATCTGGAACCCCTGTAATCCAGAAAGCTCCAAATTATGCAAAGGCCATTTATCATAGACTCCATTATAATGAAATAATTAGCATGTTTATTGTATTTCCTTTTTCTCTATAATAATAACACAATACCTTGTACTTGATCCTAACTAAGATATATTTAATCCTTATTGAGGCCAAACAAACTGGTTGGGTTTATTTGATGTTTAATTTTTTTGTCTTTAGTAGATTATGGGGGTTATTTGTTAAAGTCCGATTTTATCTCCGTATTTCTAATATCTAACTCTGAGCAACTCTGAATTCTCGAATGGACCTTATTTATGAAGAAAAAAGCCAGAAGAAATAGGGTCAGGCAAAACTCCAAAAACTTTGGAGCTTTCCCCAAAAACAGAGTACAGAGTTTTCCGCAAAAACTATGATTTTTTCAGAGATTTCTGCGTTTTTTGCTCTGAAACACTGAAATCATCAGATATCGGTACAGACATCAGCGCAGACACTGGGACCTTCCCCATTGACTTATACAGGCCCTCGAGAGCTTTTAGATGCCGGGGTTTGGATTTGGAGTTTAATAAATCTTGAAAAATTCGTTTTTTTTTTTTTTCCTCTGAAAACTACGAATTATTCGAGGTTTGGATATTCGGAGCTTGATAAATAACCCCCTTAAAGTATGGCAATCCAAATAACGGAAAGACCCTTATCCAAAAAAGCCTGATTGACTACTAAAGATTATTGCAATGGGTCAGCTATACCCATATTATCAAATAACTCTCTTGCATTCAGTAGTTCCTAATGGCATCTGGAGTAGGGACGTTCTAGGGCTCAAGTGTGCAGTGTGCAAAGTGGAATTTTGAGCAGAAGTCACTCAATACAGGGTTTTTCCAATAATTTCAGCTAGTGATGTGCAAGTTGATCCAAAATGGGTTTGGGTGGGCTGGTTCAGGTTGAAATTTGGATGATCATTGCAGGTTATGGGTGTGTGTCACACTGGGGAAGTACAGCTCTCCTCTGCTCCTGAACATAGAACCAGAGGCACACACAAATGTAGTGTACAGAGCGGGAAGATGCAGGTACAGGTTGGGCACTGGTCCTACAATGGCAACATTTTGCTGGTTAGGGTCTGGTGAAGGTTATGGTTTGGCAGTTTAGGGTCAAGTGAGGGTTAAGGTTTGACAGGTTAGGGTTGGGTGCAAGTTTTTCCGTGACCCTCATATCACTAATTCCAGCATATTTGCTGCCACAAGGTGATGCCCTGCAAACCAAACTTTGCACAGTTTGACAGGTTAGGGTCGATAATGGTTAAGGTTTGGCAGTTTAAGTTTGATGAGGGTTAAGCTTTGGTAGTTTAGGGTCAGATGAGGGTTAAGGTTTGTCAGGTTAGGGTCTATGAGGGTTAAGGTTTGGCAGGTTAGGGTCAGGGGAGGGTTAAGGTTTGACAAGTTAGGGCCGTTGTGAGTTTTGAGGGTCAGGTGCAAGTTTTTTCTCTGACCCTCATATCACTTATTCCAGCATATTTGCTGCCACAAGTTGACGCCCTACAAACCAAACTTTGCACAGTTTGACAGGTTAGGGTCGATAATGGTTAAGGTTTGGCAGTTTAAGTTCGATGAGGGTTAAGCTTTGGTAGTTTAGGGTCAGATGAGGGTTAAGGTTTGTCAGGTTAGGGTCTATGAGGGTTACGGTTTTGCAGTTTAAGTTCGATAAGGGGTAAAGGTTTTGCAGTTTAGGTTTGATGAGGGTTAAGGTTTGGCAGGTTAGGGTCAGATGAGGTTTAAGGTTTGACAAGTTAGGGCCGGTGTGGGTTTTGAGGGTTAGGGTCAGGTGCAAGTTTTTTCTCTGACCCTCATATCACTAATTCCAGCATATTTGCTGCCACAAGGTGACGCCCTACAAACCAAACTTTGCACTGAGAAAATGCCAATCCTCTTCCTTCTGTCCCTAAATCACTGTACTCATCCTCCTGCTTTATTCTCGCTGGTACTTTAGAATAACCAGACTCCCTGCCTGCTCCTCAATTGAGAATCGAATCCTCAGCTTTAGAGTTCAGCTTTACCGTTTTTTGTAGCATTGGGAGTCTCCATGTTGCCCTGTGCTCAGCAAGTGGCTGGAGGGGGAATTTTATCATTGAGTTGTGATGGGATTATTGTGATGGGAGGTCAGTGGTGCATTTGTGGTGCAAGTAACTCTTTATGTAGCAATTGCCTAAGTCTGATCATGTGCAGAGAGATGCGCTGAAGCCAACAGCAATGTCTCCAGCGTGTGTGAATGAGGCTTTCATTGTGCCTCGGGCCAACAAAACTCTCATGTGTAAAGTGTTCTGTTCAAATTAACAGCCCCTTTTACTGTACAAGCAGCTTCCATCTCAGTGAATTAATTTAGTTCATATAATATCTCCTCATCTAGTGCTGGACACATCCTCAGGGCCTGCCTTGTCCCCCGAACAGACGCTCCTACATAGGAACACGCCACTTACAGTGACAGCTTCTAGCAAAACATAGCGGCAATTAATCGTCTTTAGATTTAAACTTAATCAACTTGTATTTTTCATCTTGGATTATAGTCTCCGATGTGGGATGAGCCCCTCCAGCTCTCTCTAAATGTATCACCATAGGAGAGAGGGGGCACATCAGCCCCTGCATGTTAATTAGCACTTGTACCTCGGTGGTGGCCACTTATTGGCAACTCCCTGTACTGCACTGAGCAAAGTGGGACTTCAACTCATCTTACCAACAATTAAATGCACTTGGAAAGCTGTCACTGTGTATAATGAGAAAGATTCGTTATTTGTTCCATGTACAGAGAGAGCGGTACGCAAGAGGGCTGTTATCACTTGCCTTAGACACAGTAAAGTATAAATAGATAGTGAATGAAGTAGCCCCTCTTGTAAAATATAAGGATATTTTAAGTTATCGAGGAGTTCCATGACTACCGTATATAAAAACACGAGGCCGAAGGTCATGGAACTCCGAGGTAACTTCTATTATCCTCATATTTTACAACTGGGTGTACTTTATTTATTACAATACACAAATTTTAGTGAGTCATGTGACAAAAATGACATCAGAACTCTGTTTTATTATTACAGAGAAAAAGGGAATGGTTTTTAAAAATTTGGATTATTTGAATAAAATTGACTATGGGAGACGGCCTTTGTGGGTTCATGGATTCCATACCTGTATTATAAATAAATATATGTATGTATGTATGTATGTATATATATATATATATATATATATATATATATATATATATATATATTTACTGTATATATATATGCAGACCTTGCTCTGTATATTGTAACACTGCTAGGTATAAGCCAGTAGCCGGCATCTGACTTTCCTGGGGCTGTAGAGAGCGGCTGACATTCAGAGTGCCACGTTAGCATTACTGTATCCGTGTTGCAGCCCTCATGGTGCCTCTTCATCTGCTCTGGCAGCTAAATCAGCAAACAGCTTGCAAAAGACTGAGAATTCTTCCTTGTTCTTTAGAAATACAGGAACATTTTAACAGTATAGGTGCCGCAATGTTTCTCATGTGTAGTTCTGCCAGCCTGTTGGATCTATTGCATGCTCTTTTATCCAGCTAGAACATTAAAGGGCATGTAAATGCAAAAAGTAAACTGCATGGCTGTGGATAGGAATTGTCAGATGGTCCCTAACTGCGGAGCAGGGACACAATCATACTTATGAACAGCAGGGGGAGCCCCCGCCTTACTTCCCAGCCATGCAGAACTCAAGCAGCTTTATTTGTTTCCCTGTAGAGCAGTTGGCGACTGTGTCGAGATTTGTATTGGATTTTATTTTTGCTTTTACATCCCCTTTACTGTTTACAACTCCAGCTGCAGGGACAAAGATCATGGAGCCAGATTTAAACAAATAAACTGGGATTTTATTTGGAGGATTATTTTGCTGCAGCCACTGGTTCTGCAGAGTTGGAGAAAGTTTGTATTAAACAATACAAAAACTATAAAATCCACATTAGATTACATGACAAAATCTCCGAATCATTAGATTACATGACAAAAGCTCCGAATTATGGAAAGGCTATCTTCCATAGACTCCATTATAGTCAAATAATCCAAATTTTTAAAAATGATTTCCTTTTTCTCTGTAATATTAAAACAGTAGCTTGTGATGTCTGTTACTCCATATATTCTATATATGTAATTTGTGTGATGTAGTTGTATAATCACATTTACTTTACAGTGCTGCGCAATATGTTGGCGCTATATAAATACATGTTAATAATAAATAAAAATAATACTTGATCCAAACTAAGATATAATTAATCCTTATTGGAAGCAAACCCAGCTTATTGGGTTTATTTAATGTTTACATGATTTTCTAGTAGACTTAAGGTATGAAGATCCAAATTATGGAAAGATCCATATCCGGAAAACCTCAGGTTCTGAGTATTCTGAATAACACGTCCCTTACCTGTACCTTTATTGGAAGCAAAACAATTCTTTTGGGTTTTTTTTATAATGTTTACGTGATTTTCTTGTAGACATAAGGTACAAAGATCCAAATTATGGAAAGATCCGTTATTTGAAAAATCCCAGGTCCCAAACATTCTGGACGACATGTCCCGTACCTATAAAACAGGCATGAAATACTTTTTCTGGCAGTACCAGGCATAAAATATGGATTACCGGTAAGATAAAAGCAGAATCCTGTATTTTGGCATTCGGCCGAATCCTGCACCCAAACAAATCTAATTTGCATATGCAAATTAGGACAGATTTAAAAGAACTGTGTGCTTCTCAAGTAAAAAAAAAATTGATTGTATGACCAAAAGGCACGTGATTTTTAAGGATTATGTTCGGTCAGGCAGTTGGATTTCATTGAATGTTGCTGAAAAAGACTAAATCCAGGATTTGGTGCATCCCTAACTAAAAGTGAGTTCTTGTGACAGTTGCGGGCAAGTTTGTGCAATATAATGATCTTATATTTGTTCTTTTAGGATGGCAGATGTACATTTTCAAATTTTTATGACATAAATAAGCAACTTTATTTTTAGTTTTTTTTAGCTGCGTCTATTTCAGTAGCAGAGAGACGGGGGCGATAGAGAACATGACTCCATTTTTCTAAATGTAATCTCTGCCGAATTTAGCAAACCAACGTAACTTGATCAGTCGTTTACAGTCATTTGTCATTGTTTCTAAAATACCCGAATGGAGGGAAAAATGACTCAGCCCCTGAATCGCGCTTCTTTCGCAGATTAGATATTGTTTTGGTTTCGAATTCTGCCCACTCAGCTGGCTTTGATCTCTCGTGGGAAGTGTTACAGCGGATACATGACTACTGTACATGCTCCACTTTATTTGAGAGGGATTTGTTTATGTACAAGTACCGGCAGCTTTTACCAATTGCCTTGTAATTCTAGGGACAGCAAAAATAGAAACCGCAAATACATGACAGGGCAAGGAGGAGATCTAAACCCTCAAAACAAAGTCATGTAAAATTGCATTGCAAAACATTTTTTTTTTTTTAGTTTTCAAGATATTAGCAGTTTGATGTAACAGCACTAGTGATGTGCGGGCCAGCCCGATACGGGCTGGTTGGGGCTGACCTTGCAAGTGGCAGGCGGGTGCAGGTTGAGCTCTTCTCCTGCTCTCCCCGCCCGCCACCGTCAAATGCCAACTTCTTAATTCCGGGTTCGTCTTTTATAGGCGCTGTGCCTGCTCGCCCCACCCCTTTTGTGACATCATCTGCGGGGCGGGCTGTTCTGTAAATGCAACCTGGAAACGAGGATGCGGGTGGGCGGGCTAAGGGGAAATCCCGACCCACACATCACTAATCCAGCACTGCCTGGTGGTCATTTTAACCATTATAAAGAAACAAATAGTTTGCTGTAAAAAGAAAGTGCTTTCAATTCCATTGTTCTGTACTGAAAAATAAACAACGCAGGTCTATTCATCAGACTTTTTTTATTGTTGAATACAGTTGAACATTGATCTTATAAAGGGACTGTAAATCCTCAAAACAATTTGAAGCAACATTACTACTTCATTGTGATATTAACCAGTAAAAGAACCAAACAGGCGGCTTTCAGTTTCTCACTGAAAAATAGACACGGATCTATTTATTGGACTATTTTGTTGTTGAACATGGGCGAGCATTGATCTTTTAAAGGAAATGAACAGCAGCTGTTTTATTATATTAGCAGGTTTACAATTACAAGCTCTCAACATGTGGTTTTCCAGATAATGTTCAGAGAAAAGAAAAATCACTGGCACAACAGGATATTTCTAGCAGGGAAACCCTTGCTTTTTTATTTGCGGATGCAACGTTTCGGGCTGTAACCCCTTTGTCAAGCATACCCTTTTTTCCAGATAATGGATCTTTCTGTAATTTGGATCTTTATACCTTAATTCTACTTGTAATCATATAAACCTGAAATAAACCCAATAGGCAGGTTTTGCTTCCAATAAGGATTAAGTGTACCTTAGTTTGGATCAAGTACAAGCTGCTGTTTTATTATTACAGAGAAAAAGGAAATACTTGGTTAAAATTTCAATTGTTTTATTATAATGGAGTCTATGGGAGACAGCCTTTCTGTAATTTAGAGCTTTCTGGATAACAGGTTTTCGGATAACTGATCCCATACCTGTAGTAATAAAGATAGTGAATCCTTTATCCAGAAACCTGTTATCCAGAAAGCTCAGGGTTATGGGAAGGCCATCTCCCATAGACTCCATTTTATCCAAATAATCCACAATATTAAAAATGATTTCCTTTTTCTCTGTAATAATAAAATAGTAGCTTGTACTTGATCCCAACTAAGATATAATTAATCCTTATTGGAAGCAGAACCAGGTTTATTTAATGTTTAAATGATTTTCTAGTAGATCCAAATTACAGGTTCCATACCTGTAACTTAAAAAATGAAAAACCTAAAATTGGTGTAAATTTCAAAAGTGCTTAGAAAAGCTTTAATTAGTTTTGAGGGACACATTCAGATGTGTTCAACATAGGTCCAAGAAATAGAGTTGCACTCTGTCTGTTTTTCAGTGCAGGGTGGTGAAATGGAAAGCACTTCCTTTGCACTTCATCCCATCTATTTGGACTTCCTGCCTTCAGCTTAAACCTCCTTGCTGCGGGCGTGAGCATGCTCAGTTTGCTCCTCTTCCCCCCCTTCTCTGCTGTAATCTGAGCCCAGAGCTATAAATTGGCAGGAAGTGATGTCACACCAAGCTAATATGGCAGCTGCTATCCTAAACAAACAGAGAGCCTCTAGGGCTGTTTACTCAGGTATGGTTAAACATTCTACAGAATAAATATCGCATTCTAGCTTGCACTATTGCAGGTAATCTATTGGCAATAAAATGCCTCCGTAGCTTTCCTTCTCCTTTAATAATGTATTTTCATTAAGGATACTTTTAAAGAATGTTATGCATTTTTTGGTTTGTATTGGCTATGCTGCTGAATAGACCGATATAATATTAGTTACAGGTGTTCACTTTTTGGTTTTAAGACCCTTGAAACCTTTGCGAAAGCTGCATTTTAAAAACAAAAATGTCATAAACTTCGATTATGGATGGGATGTTGGGATATATTGGATATACTATATAGTGGATATATTGAATATACTAAAAAGACATTCTAATGTTTACTTCATATAATACATCCTTTGTATCTGACAAAGGTTCCCTTCTGATTCCAAGAGCCCAAAGCATAAACCCTCTCTGCCCTATTCAATAAACGGTCCTGGGAACAATGAGTAAAAGCTTTATGCAATTTATTTTTCTTTCTATTCTCAGTGGGAGTGCTCTACTTCTGTTCTTAGAAGCAGGACATTTCTGCAAGGGAATGTGTTTTATACTTGTGTTTTTGTATTTTGTCCTGTCTTGTTGTGATCAGTCGCAAAACATAAACATGCCCCCGTATAAACTGTGAAGCTCCTGGCCCGGCTTTGTTAAATCTTCATGTTTTATTGCATCTGATTCCATTAGAAGCCTTACACGTTCAATTATTCATAGGCTGTCCTATTTTACTGTTCTAGAAGTTTTGTGGCTGGAGATGCCAAGACCTACTTAAATGAGAAGGATATAATTTACCAAATGTAATTGCGGCACAGAGTGTAGTGAATTAACTGTTTCATAGGTGGACAACCATGAAGCAACAGAAAAGAATCTGAATTGCCATATGGTTAGATCCACATGGTGTAGATAATATGGTTGTCCTGGATAGGGATGGGGAGAAGTGAGGATCACCTGTACAGGCACTATACTTCTCCCTCAAGTTTTCCCCTCCAGTAGTTATAACTCAAGGTGCTAGAATTTAGATGGGTATTACAGAAAGAGCACATACACATTAACTTCCCTGATGGGTATGACAGTATGATGGGTGACACACTATGATTCAAATAACATTTTCATGCTGTGGGAGCCGGTGTGCAGAATAGGAGGCAGTTACGGACTGAAACAGCTATGTTGTGTCTTAAAATGCTGGGGCCACAGTACTGGGAAATGCTGGGACCATCCTCTCATGTAATGCTGGGGCCACAGTGCTGGGATCATTCTGCAACATAATGCTGGGGTCACAGAGCCATGAAAAGCTGGAACCGTAATGCTGGGGTCACAATACTGGAAATTAACCCCTGATTGAAGTGCTTCCACCAGTTTACCACACCAGTTTGGTGTCAGGTGCCGTCAGGTGTAAGGCCCAAACCTGCCAAGGGCCTTAGAATGTGTCCAAACAAAACACCAATGGCACTACTGATGTTTATTAGCCATTTGTCAAGCCTGACAGGCCCTGTATATGCCAAAAATGTTGCCATTTTCTTATGAATTAATAAACACCTGTCACCGGTTCAACTGCATCAGTAGTGCCATTGGTGTTTTGTTTTGTTTGGACAATGCCGGAAATAGGCTGGGGCCACAATGCTGGAAATAGGCTGGGGCCACAATGCTGGAAATAGGCTGGGGCCACAATGCTGGAAATAGGCTGGGGCCACAATGTCGGAAATAGGTTGGGGCCACAATGCTGGAATAGGCTGGGGCCACAATGCCAGAAATAGGCTGGGGCAACAATGCAGAAAATAGGCTGGGGCCACAATGCCGGAAATAGGCTGGGGCAACAATGCAGAAAATTGGCTGGGGCCACAATGCCGGAAATAGGCTGGGGCCACAGTGCTGGGAAATGCTGGGACCATTCTGCCACATAATTCTGGAGCCACAATGACAATGCCAGAAATAGGCTGGGGTCAAAGTGCCTGAAATAAGCTGGGTATGTAGATGCTCCGCACCTCTTACCTTTCTTATGGTATGTCTGCCTTGGTGGAGCAGCTCTCTCTAGACAGTTCACACGTCAGTACAATGTAGAATATTTAAGAGAATTGCACAAACACCATATATGTTGCAGGTGGGGAGTTTACCCATTTTATTTGTTGTGACCACCTGTGCATCAACGTTTCGGGGGGGGGGGGGATTACCCTCCCTTAGTCAGGATAAAAGCATTTGTGCTACAAACATATTTAAAGCATAGGGATACATAGAGTTCTGCCCAATTGGCCATAATCCACCAGGGTGTTCCAAAGTTAGGCTTGACACACAAAATCCAAGTTTTGGTATAAACGTCCAAAGTCCAGTTACACATCAAAGACAAAACATAATTACATATTTTCCCTTTTGAACCAATTTGGTTAATGCATATTTCAAACACATATGTTTGCCAATTATTATAAACAGAATTAAATTGTACTGCTCACAACCAGCGGGAGGTTTACCATTATCTCTATTTTTCATTATTCCCACTGGAAATTGGGCGGGACTCTATGTATCCCTATGCTTTAAATATGTTTGTAGCACAAATGTTTGTATCCTGACGAAACGTTGATGCACGGGTGGTCACATTAAAGGAAATAGGCTGGGGCCTTAAAGGGCATGTAAAGTCTAAAATAGAATAAGGCTAGAAATGCTGTTTTTTGTATTCTAAATATAAACATAAACTTACTGCACCACAAGCCTAATCAAACAAATAATTTATGCTTTCAAAGTTGGCTACAGGGGGTCACCATCTTGTAACTTTGTTAAACATCTTTGCAAGACTAAGACTGTGCACATGCTCAGTGTGGTCTGGGCTGCTTAGGGATCGTCATAAACAAAGCTGCTTGAGTTCTGCATGGCTGGGAAGTAAGGCGGGGGCTCCCCCTGCTGTTCATAAGTATGATTGTTTCCCTGCTCAGCAGTTAGGGACCATCTGACAATTCCTATCCACAGCAGTAAATGAAGGAAGAATTTCACTGCATAAAGTCAGGTTTCTTATAAAAACGGTACACATTTTTTTATTAAAGTATATTGGAAATAGGTTTCTTTTTCATTAAAGAAAGTAAAAATGGGATTTTATTTTTTGCCTTTACATGCCCTTTAATGCCAGAAATAGGCCAGATAATGCTAGGGTCCCTGGGCCAGGAAATACTAGGATGACTCAATAGACAGAATAGACAGAAAGACAAATAGGAGAAGGACTGAGATACAGTAAGTGATCACTAGATACCATTTACTCCTGCAACATTTAGCCTTTAGAGTCAAGCAAAATGTCTACATCACATGGAAACATCATTCTTAGACTCAATGTCAGTGTGAGCTGCGGTGTCATTATGTGTGCATTATTCTTTCCTGTCTTTCAGTGATTAGGATATCTGCTTAATGTTCTACCTAAAAGACACAATCATGGTTAAAAGATTGTCATACAGGGCAATCTTCTAAATGAATGTAATTGTAGGAAGAAGTAGTGTTGGAGATAAGTGTTTCTGCCATTGCAGAGCCTCCGTGTAGAGTCATCGTTGCTGAACACAAGAGCCCGATACAATTTATCTGCTGTAACATTTGGCATTCTGTTACGGTTGGCACATACTCTCTTTTTAATTAGAATATTATAAAATCGCAGGCAGATGTCTCACATACATTTGCAGTGCCTCATGGTTTTTAGCATTGTTATTAACGGAAAAGTCATCTGTAACTTGCAAAAGCTGCCAGGGAGTTGCAGAGACTCGTGTCCTTTCTCTTTTTGCTCCGCTTTAAGGCACAATGACTGTAGCACTGTAGCCTCTATATGTAAGAAATGCTGAATATTTTAAATTGTTCGCTGGCAGGTAATCAATTTATCTGTAGATAAAGGGGTGGAAGGGAGGACATTGCTTAGCAGAAAATGCAATTAATCTGTAGTAGCGGACTCTGCTTTTCTATGGAAGGCTGAAATCACAAAATAAAGGAAACCAAGACAGTCATAATACAGCCTCTTCCTCAAAAATCAGGTTTCTTTCTCCCTACTTTATGCTTAAAGGGATACTGTCATGGGAAAACCATGTTTTCGCATCAGTTAATAGTGCTGCTCCAGCAAACTTCTGCACTGAAATCCATTTTTCAAAAGAGCAAATGGATTTTTTTATATTTCATTTTTAAATCTGACATGGGGCTAGTGATATTGTCAATTTCCCAGGTGCCCCCAGTCATGTGACTTGTGCTCTGATAAACTTCAGTCACTCTTTACTGCTGCACTGCAAGTTGGAGTGATATCACCCCCTCTGTTCCCCTTCCCCACAGCAGCCTATTAGCAGAACAATGGGAAGGTAACCAGATAACAGCACTCTGGTCGATCTAAAAACAGCACTCAATAGTAAAAAAAATCCAGGTCCCACTGCGACTCCTTCAGTTACATTGAGTAGGAGAAACAACAGCCTGCCAGAAAGCAGTTCCATAGTGCAGCACTGGCTCTTTATAAAAGCACATGACCAGGCAAAATGTTCTGAGATGGCTCCTACACACCAATATTGCAACTAAAAAAATTACACTTGCTGGTTCAGGAATTAAATTGTTTATTGTAGAGTGAAGTATTTGCAGTGTAAACGGTGTAATCCAGAAATATAAACTACACCATGACATTTGACAGAATCCCTTGAAAGAATAGGCTACATTCATTCTTTCATATTCATAAAGACCAGTTTAAATATACTGTATAGTTACCCTCCAAAAAAGAAGATATTTTGGGGATAGATAAAAATGGGGCCAGTATTATGATTTAATGAGCTGCACCTCAGGGTGAAATTTGTGGAATGAACTTCTCCCACTTTCTAAGGAAGTCCCAAATAGTGCCTTTTCGGGATTATTCCGCAAAGTGCAACTGCATTCAGAAGTTTGCTGTAATAACGTCACTGGCATGCATCAAGTATTTAGTCTACCCCACATAGAGACAAAATACCCCCCGAACACCCTCTGTTCTGCACAATACATTCATGAGTGTTTTAAAGAAGTGCCAGATATTCGGAGTAATTCCCATTGTGGGCAATAATCAGGGTGCAAAATTCAGAGGGCATGTCTGTTCCGTTTGTGCCATTGCCTTTTTATTTTTCTTCCTGACTAAGGGAGAAGAAACGAGAGACAAAGTCTGATTATAGCTAGGTTGCATTATTCTGATTTAGCATGAAAACCTTCCTTTTATTGTACTAAGGGGATACTATAGAATGCATTCATGCTGATCAGTTTTGCCGGAAGCGGGGGCTTTATTAACAGCAAAGGAATGTACTGTATGTTTACTTTCCTACTTGTTGTCTGACCTTGTTCTACCAATGAAGTCAGCCCATTTGTAACTGCCAAGACCATTCTTCCTTGCAATATACCAAAAGGATAACTGTAAAATAGCAATCTTACTTCTAAACAACAGTAGCCTATAACTACAGTAGGTAGAAATAAACACACAGATTATTTGTATGTTGTCCATCCATTTACATTGTAAGCACTACGGGGCAAAGAATTCCTTCCTACAGTATCTCTTAACACATAGCACTTGCTCTCTTGTATAGTATATTTATTTAAAATAATGTTGGTCCAGTAATGTGTATCCTAGTAGTGCCTTAACAAAGAAAGCTGAGCAACAATATAAAGTGCTGCCATCACCATTGTATTTGTGCTTTTTGCTACAGGTATAACTTATCCTAGTCAGTCGCAATCCTTTCCCAGAGCCTGTTATACCCACTGCTACTATAGGCACCATCTCTCCCTACTATACCTGCTATCCCACAGTCACACTCCCTTCCCAGAGACTATTATCCACTGTCACTATAGGCACCATCTCTCCCTACTATACCTGCTATCCCACAGTCACACTCCCTTCCCAGAGACTATTATCCACTGTTACTATAGGCACTATCTCTCCCTACTATACCTGCTATCCCACAGTCACACTCCCTTCCCAGAGACTATTATCCCACTGTTACTATAGGCACCATCTCTCCCTACTATACCTACTATCCCACAGTCACACTCCCTTCCCAGAGACTATTATCCCACTGTTACTATAGACACCATCTCTCCCTACTATACCTGCTATCCCACAGCCACACTCCCTTCCCAGAGACTATTATCCCACTGTTACTATAGGCACCATCTCTCCCTACTATACCTGCTATCCCACAGTCACACTCCCTTCCCAGAGACTATTATCCACTGTTACTATAGACACCATCTCTCCCTACTATACCTGCTATCTAAAAGCCCCAGGCCCTTTCCAGAGGTTTTAATCCCACTGCTACAGATTTGGAGGCCAATTAATAGAATGTGACAATGTGATATGATCGCCTGCATGTTGTAAAGTCTGGGTACATGGTTGTTTCTTCTGTTTTATTTGGTACATGAAGTATTTTAGAAGACAAAACAGCTGAAAATGAAAGCGTGACTGATTAAAAAGCCATGATTCTAATGTCATTGTGGGATCTGTCTCCTGCAATTGAACCCTTCTGTGTAATTGGGGTGCTCTGAATAAAAAGCACAATATGTCTCTTAGAACATGTTTGAAGGGAGCTGGGAAAGGTTCACTTAAATTATGTGTTAAAAGAGGACAAATTGCTTGACACCTCCGTGCTTAAGCTGAAGGAATGAGAAAGCGGAGCATAATTATTATTATTACCTTATGTTCTGCTGTACAGTATGGATGACAAGAGGCTGTTAAGGGCTTAATAATATGTCATTTATCAAACATGAGTTAATACAAACAGGTAGAGAACTGTGTATAGGAAACATTTAGCTCACTGAATAAAAGTAAATGTATGGCAGTAAGGTCCATAAAATAAAAGCTCGCCAGGATAGACTTGCCAAAACAGCTGACTTTTAACTCCCAGCATCCTCTGCTTAATAAAGGGATTTGAAGTTCTCAAAAGCTCAAGAGTTCGATGTCCTTGTGTGTTTTTGAATGACAGTAAAGTTCTCTGCAGAAAATGAAGTTTAAGAGGAAAATGTAATTATCATTTCGGTCAGTGGATCCCAAACTCATCCGCTGCTCAGCCTGGGGAGGGGGCTTGAAATAGTGGCATGATGAATCTGGCCTGAAGGTGACTTAGGTTAAGATTTGGGAAGAAAGACTATTTCCTCTCCTAGATACACCGAAAAGCCCAGTATGAAGGTCACCAATATTAATGGCATCTCTTCCGTAGAACTTGTGCCCAGTTCCATCTAATAAAAAAACATTATTTCCACTTTATCACTTATCTGAGCTGAATTTGAATTGAAGTTGAGAAGAACAGTGATCAGATTGGATGGGCAGATGGTAGGACTGAAGAGGAAGGAACATTTTTTTCCCTAGCAACTTAAACTGATCCATCAATGTCTTCACTGTTAACTCTTTACAACCATTGCATTACTTTCCACTATTGCTCATGAGATCTCATTCCCACTCCGGAGAGCTGATGTTTAGTGATCCAAAAGGCAAGAGCTGTTACAGGACAATAAGATTGTCAACTGTTTGGCCAACATAGATATTGTATTATGTTCATTGTACCCTGCGGTTATTTCACTTTGCCTGCCAATTTTGCACTGGAGTAAACAGGGGAGACCCCTACATATTGAAATACTCTAACCCCCAGATAAGATGGTATGGAGGGTTTAGCTGAAGAAAACCTGTTGACCTAATATAGTTCCTTCTGTTGTGTAGGCTTTGATTGCAAAGACTTTCTACTTTTGGAACTGAGTAATGCACCTGCAGCAAGGCTCTTGATTGAGATTATGTGTCCGCATACAAATATTTGGTTTGCACACCTGATTGGCAACTTCAATAGGATTGGTGGGCTTTGACGTGCCCATGTAGCCTATTCCTGCTCTAGATGAATTGTTAATCTTATTGTTTTTCTGTGTGTTCTTTTCTTTACGGTTTCCTCTTCTGCTGATTTCTTGTTGTTTTTGTTCTCAATGGAATCTGATTACGTCACAGGCCTTTGGGTCTGTAAACAAAAACTATCCTCAGTGTCCGTAATGTGCTAATACGTCACGGCTATGCCCAAGAAGATTCTTTGTTTACTCAATTTTTTCCCTCTTTCAAAACATTATACGAGGGCCATTTATCAAGATGTTTACTTCTGAAATGTTCCAGCTTTCCCTTTCTTCACTTATCCCCCATACTGAAATATTTGTCTTTTTTTCGTTTTGGTTGTACATTGGACATCGCATTATCTGTTCTCCTATGCCAAATGATCAAAATATGTATGTTTGAGGATATACAAAGGCTGATTTAGGGTGTTTATACATCAATTCCACGGCACAGAAATACGGAAGCTAACTGACCCCATTCTTATCTATGGGCATTTTACCCATGGGAGTGCACTGAAATGCGACTGCAGATAAAAAGCTTGCATTGTATTATCCCTTCTCTCAAGCACAGACAGCAACTCCATTGTTGCCCGTGCACCACTAATCACTAGGGATGCACCGAATCCACTATTTTGGATTCGGCCGAACCCCCGAATCCTTCGTGAAAGATTCGGCCGAATACCGAACCGAATCCGAACCCTAATTAGCATATGCAAATTAGGGGTGGGAAGGGGAAAACATTTTTTACTTCCTTGTTTTTGGACAAAAAGTCACGTGGTTTCCCTCCCCACCCCTAATTTGCATATGCAAATTAGGATTCGGATTTGGTTCGGCCAGGCAGAAGGATTCGGCCGAATCCGAATCTTGCTGAAAAAGGCCAAATCCTGGCCGAATCCCGAACCGAATCCTGGATTCGGTGCATCCCTACTAATCACAGTGTGTACTACGTATGTATATAGTATGTATATTTTTTTTTCATATAAAGCTACTTGTGTATGCAGTGATGTCCAGGGTTCTTCCCAACATACAGTACAGTATGTTTGCCACCTATACCAGGACACAGGTTAGATTTGAACCAAACCTTGTTCATTTTACATACATTCATTGCAGCCAGGCAGCATACACATAAATAAAAAGCTTATTGACTGGGCAGGGTTTAAAATTAATTTAAGTCTGCTTTAAAAAAGGTGAAGTAGCATCTATAATGAGAGTAGATTGCTGCCATTTGCTATTCAACTGCTGATGAATGTTTTTAGTGTTGAATAATCTCCCTGTTTTATTTGGATGCCACAAAGGCTGAACAGACAAGAGCCCTGCCCTAGTTATGCCAGCGGGGTTCTGTCCCACTGCAGCACTGGTTGCTCGAGGCAACTGCGAGTTCAGCATTCAGTTCTTCAGGAATGGTCCGGGTTAAAATAAAGCATGCTCTTCTGAAGAATCAAAGCTTGGTCGTCTTGAATATATAGTGAGCAGCACCCTTGATTTTCCCTCTCTTCTTCTTTAGTGTCTTGCATTAATTGCTTGCAAGTGTGTGTGTGGTCACAATTTAAAAGAATTGCAATCATGTGACTCTGGTTTATTATTATCCTGTATTTTAAATTCAAGGACTGTTTCTCAGAACACTCATGATCAGTGACCATACCCTATGGATGTATTTACCATACCAGCCGCATTACCTAGGTCTAAGCCTACAGCCCCCAAGGAATGGGGGAACTGCAACTGCTCAACTTTCTTCTTGGCAACCCCCACCTCTCCTCATTCATTCTAGTTGTCTACTTACTATCCCAACTTATGGTAGTTGAGAAAGCTCTCAAGGGACCAAATATTCCAGCAGGCATGTAAAATCAAGTTGATGTTTATTTTGTACAATAAAGGTAGCCTTGTGCATTTTATGTTCATGCCTTCTGGAATGTTTGGTCTTTTTAGTGCCTACTCAACTACTACGGGATGGATCTACTCCCTTAGCTGAAGGCTCAGGGCAGAGCACCCAAGCCTTTTCCCAACTGTGGAGAGGTTACTTAACTTTCATTTGGACCCTTTCTAATGTGTATTTACCAACTATCCCAGGCTGGTGCTCCTCTTCTTCAAAAAAACACACAAGCCAAGATACTGTTTGCTGAGCATTGTGCCACCATTGTCTTCTTGGTTTTAAGGTGAGCAAATGTGCAGTACAGACCCTTTCAAGATATCGGTAGTGGGCATGTGTCCTCCTAAAGTTGGCATAGGGTTCACCTGGGGGAATTAATGAAGATTATGTTGCTAAACAAACAGTACCCCATGCTGGTGTGGTTTTTGAAGAAAAGAAGCCTGTGATGCTTAAGAACTTGGTACCATCCAGTTACCTTCTACTTTAAAGAAGAAAGAAAGGCTAAAATGAAGTAAGCTTTATCAGAAAGGACTATAAAAATAAACCAGTAATCTCTCAAAGTAATGCTGCTCTGAGTCCTTTGTCAAAAGAAACACCACATTTCTTTCCTTCTATTGTGTACACATGGGCTTCTGTATCAGACTTCCTGCTTTCAGTTTAAACCTCCAGGGCTAGGGCTTGAGCATGCTCAGATTGCTCCTCTACCCTCCCCATCCCTTCCCACACCCCTCGTAGCTGTAATCTGAGCCAGAGCTATGATTGAGCAGTGAGAGACTCAGGCAGAAAGTGATGTTACACCAAGCTAATATGGCAGCTGCTATCCTAAACACACAGAGAGCTTCTAGAGCTGTTTACTCAGGTATGGTAAAGCATTCTGCAGAATAAAAATAGTGTTATGAGCAATAATAGTGTCTATTGGCAATAAATTGCTTCGGTAGCTTCTCCTTCAATGTTATAAATATTCCTATTTATAGACAGATATAAAATCTCCCTACGGCAGCCCAAACTATACAGTAAATACCCCTTAGCTATACTTTATTTGGGGGTTGTGGATATGGAAGCCTGCTTGTGGCAGAAAGACATGTGATGATAAAGATGCCATCACCAAAATATATTGTGGATGAGAATTTTTTTTAACTCTGGGTTCCCTAAGAGAAAACAACGGGGCACATCATAAAGCTTGATTCCGAGAGCAATAACATAACTTGCATTTCTAGAGAAAATTACATATAGCTGACAATTAAATCTGGCACTCTCGGTGCATCATTCATCAAACCAAGATAGAAGCTAAAGCTGCTGTTATTTCTTAGAAAGTTTATATGAAGCAAAGCTCCCTGAAGAGTTGAATATGATGTTACTCCGATTGTACTGTATGGCAACTAGATATGAATCACATTGTTCTGAGCCTCCTTCCAGATGTCATTATAATGAGTGGGCTTCTAAAAATAACCTTCAGGAATAAATGAAGCGCATTCATCAACCGACAGAAGTGAAGGGTTCGGCAACTGGAAGAAAATTCGATTCAATATAGAATATACCAATTGCATAACCGTCGCAGTGGAGCTTAATGAACTGGGCTCTGAGAGTCAGACTGCTTGTCTTCTCTGCAAGTTAATAATGGGGGGACTAAACTTCTCTGTGCTGTTTCCTCTTTTGATTGTTGTTACACAATCCATTGTCTGTCATATGATGGTCTTCAAACTCCTTGTTCTGTGGGTTGTTTCCCAATCATTTCTCACTTGAAAGAGGTCAGGATGTGGCTGTTGTACTCATAACTGTCAGTCCACTTTATCTCACAATACTCTCTCATGGGCCATAGGGAGAGCACTTCCCATTCACTACAGTGAGAACTACTTGGAGTCATTTCCCCCATTTTATTAGCCTTTATATTATTCATATAGCACCAACATAATCCAGAGCCATTTACAGAGATTATACATCATTCACATCAGTCCCTGCTCCAATGGAGTTTACAATCTAAGGTTCCCATTACATTCATACCATGTACAGTCAGTTTGATCAGGAGCCAATAAAGCTGAATGTCTATGTAAGGCCGGGTACCCAGAGGAACACCATATAATCTACTGCCCTGGCTGGAGTCAAGCCCAGGTCCTAGATGCTTTCCATATGCCCATTATATGCAGTTATCATAGGGATGTCATTCTGTAGCCCTCCATAGCCCACCAACTAGACTAAGACTGTGCACATGCTCAGTGTGGTCTGCTTAGGGATCGTCATAAACAAAGCTGCTTGAGTTCTGCATGGCTGGGAAGTAAGGCGGGGGCTCCCCCTGCTGTTCATAAGTATGATTGTTTCCCTGCTCAGCAGTTAGGGACCATCTGACAATTCCTATCCACAGCAGTAAATGAAGGGAGAATTTCACTGCATACAGTCAGGTTTCTTATAAAAACGGTACACATTTTTTAAATAAAGTATATTGGAGATAGGTTTCTTTTTCATTAAAGAAAGTAAAAATGGGATTTTATTTTTTTGCCTTTACATGCCCTTTAAGGTAAGTTTTATTATGTTATAGAGCGGCCAATTCTAAGCAACGTTTCAATTGGTTTTCATTATTATTTTTTTTTATAGTTTTGTAGTTATTTCCCTCTTCTGACTCTTTGCTGCTTTCAATTGGGCGTCACTGAAATGCTCTGTAAGGCTACAAATATATTGTTATTGTTACTTTTTATTACTGATCCTTCTATTTAGGTCCTCTCCTATTTATATTCCAGTTTTTGATTCAAATCAATGCATGGTTGCTAGGGTAATTTGGGTCCTAGTTACCAGATTGGTTAAGTTGCAAATTGAAGAGCTGCTGAATAAAAAGCTAAATAAGTCAAAAATCACAAATAATAAAAAATGAAAACCAACTGCGAAATGACTCAGAATATCACTCTCTACATCGTACTAAAAGTTAATTTAAAGGTGAACAACCCCTTTAAAGATAAAATCTGAACCAGTGCTGGACCAAGGTGGTAGGGTGCCCATGGCAAGCCGATAGCACCCGGCTCCTCTGCTCATTACTTGCCCCACTTTGTAATTTTCACCACTCGCACAGAGAAAGGAGGGGATGTACAATTTAGAAAATGCTGACTCTATGTCACACAAGGTGTGAAGTAGGGGTAGGCAGACAGAAGACATATATACCTAGCGGCACCCAACATTGCACACTAGGCATGTTCTGCCAACACCTAGTACCAGCCCTGCTCCAAATGAATTAACCCCCACTAAGCATTTTGTTTTTTTATTCATGTTTGCTTTGTTTTGATTTTTATAGATCTGCCTTTGACAGGTGCAGTGGTTCTCTGCAGAGATAGTGGCCCAGGGGAATATTTTTCTTCGCCTTCTGTTTCTTCTCGTCTGCGGCAAAATGGAGACTGCTACACACAGGGTTTTTTTATGGGGGGATCAGATAGAATTTACACTGGAGAAAACAGTTGATGGACAGATTATTTTTGGGGTAGGAGCAAAAGTATCTAGTTGAGCTAATAGCCATTTTCCTCAAATCGCATCTTAAAGGAGAAGGAAAACTACCAAATCAGTTTACTGCCAATAGATGAGCAACAATAGTGCAAGCTATAAGACTATATTTATTCTGCAGAATGCTTTACCATACCTGAGTAAACAGATCTAGAAGCTCTCTGTTTGTTTAGGATAGCAGCTGCCATATTAGCTTGGTGTGACATCTCTTCAGGCCTGAGTCTCCCTGCTCACTCATAGCTCTGGGTTCAGATTACAGCAGGGAGGGGAGGGGGGAAAGAGGAGCAAACTGAGCATGCTCAAGCCCTAGCCCTGAAGGTTTATGCTGAAAACAGGAAGTCTGATACAAAAGCCCATGAGTACACAATAGAAGGAAAGAAATGTGGCGTTTCTTTGGACAGAGGACTCAGAGCAGCGTTACTTTGAGGGTTTACTGGAGTATTTATATAGACCTTTCCGATAAATCTTACTTAATTTTAACCTTTCCTTCTCCTTTAACTGCCTTTCAATCTGGGTCCCTCCTGCCCTACAGTTGGGATCCACTGTTGTAGGGCAATGACATTGAAGGCATGTTGAACCCCAGCAATTTAATCACCTAAAGCAACTGTCAGCTGCCTCTCACACTGTTCAATGAGAATGGCACTACCCTGTGGGACAAGCAGTTGCTCATTGGCTGACTGAGAATGCTGGGAGTTTTAGCTGACAATAACAGGGCCGCGTTTGGCATCACTCTCCCTTTTAATGGCTTAATTACTCTTGTGTTCAGAGGTACAAGCAACCAGAAATAATTTGTTCTCATTAGCTTGCACTATTTGGACAGAGTGTTTGCCTCACAGGCACAGCAAAGTGTTTGCTCTCTGGTGTTTTGTATCAGTGAATCCTGCTGGTCAGCAGATAGTACAGCAGCTGTTTATTCCCTCTGTTAACCATATGGGTACCAATTCCACTCGATTAACCATATGGGTACCATTGACACTCAGGGTGATTCTTTAGTTCTATTTCCACTTACAGTTCATCACAGCAAATGGTAAGCAGGTGCCACTTGCAGGTTCCTGAGGGTTTCTTTGCATTGACTTTAATGGGACCTGCTACACAATGGGGTGAAATCTACATTGCAGCCAGTGCATAGGCCCCTTGGTCTGAAAGCCTTAATGGAAAGTGCTTAAAGGAAAACTATACCCCAAAATGAATACTTGAGCAACATATGGTTGGTATCAAATTAAGTGGAATATTAATCTTACCAAACTGGAATATATATTTAAGTAAATATTGCCCTTTTACATCTCTTGCCTTGAACCACCATATTGTGACGGTCTGTGTGCTGCCTCAGAGATCACCTGACCAGAAATACTGCAGCTCTAACTGTAACAGGAAGAAGTGTGGAAGCAAAAGACACAACTCTGTCTGTTAATTGGCTCATGTGACCTAACATGTATGTTTGTTTGTGTGAATCCTTCGATCCCAGGGGGCGGCCCTTATTTTTTAAAATGGCAATTTTCTATTTATGATTACCCAATGGCACATACTACTAAAAAAATATATATATATATATTAATATGAAAATGGTTTATTTGCATGAAGCAAGGTTTTACATATGAGCTGTTTTATGCAATATATTTTTATAGAGACCGACATTGTTTGGGGGGGGGTATAGTTTTCCATTAAGGAACACAGTTTTCCACCGGCCCTGTGAGCCCAGACCCAGTCCTTGCACAGAAGCAGCTTCAGACCTCCCTCCCTCACCCCCTGCGCGGCTGAAAGAAATAGAAGGTAGACAACTTTGCTGGGAACTGTAGGAGTTGGTGGAGGCACAGGGCACCTATAGGAACTGATCTTTCAGCACCCTGGCCAGGGACTTTGCTTGGGAGCAGTAGGAGTTGGTGGAAGCACAGGGCACCCATAAGGAACTGATCTATCAGCACCCTGGCCAGTGCCTGTGCTGGGAGCTGTAGGAGTTGGTGCAGGCACAGGGCACCTATAGGAACTGATCTTTCAGCACCTTGGCCAGTGACTTTGCTTGGGAGCAGTAGGAGTTGGTGGAAGCACAGGGCACCCATAAGGAACTGATCTATCAGCACCCTGGCCAGTGACTTTGCTGGGAGCTGTAGGAGTTGGTGGGGACAAAGGGCACCTATAGGAACTGATCTATCAGCACCCTGGCCAGTGACTGTGCTGAGCACTCGGTACAGCTGGAGGGGGCACAGGAAACCAACAGAAGAGAGATGAGATCACAATGGGCAGGGTGTCGGGGACTCACTGGGTGGCACAAGTCAATGAGAGCTAATCGCGCTGCTGGGGTGGATATTGCTTGAGGCACAGGTTTAGCCCAGAGAAATGAGTCTCAGCGCAGCACCCGCTGACTGCCAAAGCAGCACTCCTAAGAATTAGTAGCTCCGACTGCCAGTACAAGCCACGCCCAGGCGGCAGTTGGGATGCAGAAAGCTGTGATTGCTGTTACTGCTGCTGATTACTGGGAGGGCTACAGCACGTACACGACCCATTGGGGGAAGTGGATTAGTGGGGGGTTGGCTGCTGGCAGCTGATTGGCGCTTCTGAGACTGAGAAGTGGTCGGTAGAACTCTGTGTCGCTGCCGGGACTGACAGTAAATAAGAAGAATACCGGCGGCACCTGTGGGCTTTAACGCTCCATAGGAGAATAGGGGTTACCCCGACATCTTGTTACTACTCAGCGCCCCAATTATCCGCCAAGACGCCCCGGATCCTGTACAGAGGCTCCTCCAAGATGGGCAGGGAGCAGCGCCAGCAGCAGTCGCAGAGGGCCCCCGGGCTGCGCATCCAGCGCTCGCAAAGTCGCAGCAGTCTGTCCGCTTCTTTCGAGGCTCTGGCCGGTTATTTCCCCTGTATGAACTCAATGGAGGAGGACGAAGGTGAGACCCTGGGGTCGGGGAATTAGTCCTCCAACAGCTGCTCTTATAGGAGGGCACAGGGGCATTAGACATTCCCAGCAATCTATTCAGCAGAGGTGTTGTTCGACTGCAACTCCCACAATCACACTTTACTTACAGCCCGAGGTGGAATTCTGGAAGCTGTGGGTACAACAGATTGGACATTCCTGCTTTATTCATACTCCCCTCAGCATTGCCCCATCATCTCTAACTCTGGTGCCAGCTGCTGCAGAACCTCTTATTAAACTGCTAATCGGTATTTCCTTTTATGATCACTGAGCTCTTTTTCATGAGATGTTCTGCAGCAGCCAGACACCTACTACTAGTAGGTAGCTGTAGCCTGTACCTTTGCTCTGGCTGTAAGAGAATGTCTGGAGTTGTAGTGTTAAAGGGGAGAGTAAAAGGAGAACTAAACCCTAAAAATGAATAGGGCTAAAAATGTCATATTTTTTATAGTGAACTTATTTCAACAGCCTAAAGTTTCAGCTCGTCAATAGCAGCAATGATCCAGGACTTCAAACTTGTCACAGGGGGTCACCATCTTGGAAAGTGTCTGTGACACTCACATGCTCAGTGGGCTCTGAGCAGCTGTTGAGAAGCTAAGCTTAGGGCTCGTCACTAATTATCCACCAGAAAATGAGGTTCGTCTGTAATATAAGCTGATGCTACAGGGCTGATTAATAAATTCTGATGCTAATTGCACTGGTTTATGTGCTGCCGTGTAGTAATTATCTGTATTAATTACTAATCAGCCTTATATTGTGACATTTCTATTCTATGTGTACTGTATATTGTGAGTGGGTCCCTAAGCAAAACATCATGTACAACATTTTTAGCCTACTTTTTTTAGTTACGCTTTAGTTCTCCTTTAATGACATTGTTGTGGACTTTTCTAAATGCAGAGATGGCAGTTGGGGTGCATGGTGCCTTCCCCACTCTCTGGTGGTGCCACAGTTGTATACAGATTGAATACTTTGCCCCACAAACTTATAATGGGGCCCAATAGGTTTTTAAACTACAACTCTCTACCTTGGATGTCCCTGAGGCTGAGAGTAGAACTGAAGCCCCCCTAGGTGCATGGACCTATCCCAACTAAGGGTAGTCCTGTCTATTTACAGTGTGTACAGCCATGTATTGAGTCAGTATGGGCGGCTAATTAATAGTATATGAATGGCTTTTTCTGGTTAATGCAATAAGTACAGGCTGTGTAATCTCATATATCTGCTGTATTGCTGGGATGTACCTATGATATTCACTTGTAATTTCTTTATTCTGGACTTTTCCAATCTGCAATAAAACCTGTAATTAATAACACTCTGCCTTTATAAGGTGCATTTGTAACGTGCATAGTTGTAGATGTTGAACATCAGCCCTAACATGTACTGTAGTGCTTCAGCAGCAAGAAGCCTGGGCGTTGTGTGACCCCTCTAGAAACATTATGCAAAAGTGCTTATAGCATTTGCTTGTGATTGCAGAATTCTTTTAGGAAGTTCTAATTACCGTAGAATGTGTGTCGCAGCAGGAGGCTAAATGGATTGATATTAAATTGGGAAAGAGAGTGCAGGGTCTGGGCTGAATATGGAATAAAGGAACTGTGCATTCAGCTCTTTCCACTGCTGCTCCTGCTGCAAATTATTGCATATTGCTGCTTAGGAACCAAAACATATTCCCCTATTCCCTTTGCATTCATTATTCACTTTCCTCTTACATAAAATTAACATTATTAAAATGTATTTATATAGCGCCAACATATTTTGCAGCGCTGTAATGTGTGTATTTAGCCTTTTTTTTCTCAGTGTAAGAGAGGGGCACATTATTATTATTATTATTATTATTATTATTATTAAAAACAAATGGAGTGTTTGCAGTATGTGTGTATATATCAGATGAGAGTGTAAGACTGGCCAGACCAGGGATGACTTTGATGTAGATGGACAGCTTATATATATTGCAATGTTTTCCCCCTTGCTACTTTTTCCAAGGATATATTGTAAATTCTTTGAAAATGCCTTAAAAGTAAAACATTGTATACATTAAATGTAATACAGTGTATATATATATATATATATATATTTTTAAAATGATAAATATCTCATTCTGCAACCCATTTTAGGAATATGTGTGTCTAGCTATCTATCCTTCTATACATCTATTTATCTGTATATTTTTCTATCTGTATATATTTCTATCAGTCTGTGTTTCTATCTATCTATCTATCTATCTATCTGTCTGTCTATCTATCTATCTATCTATCTATCTATCTATCTATCTATCTATCTATCTATCTATCTATCTATCTGTCATCTATCTATCTATTTATATATCTGTCATCTATCTATCCATCTATCTCTATCCATCATCTATCTATCATCTAATCCATCTAATCCATCAATCTGTCTGCCCATCTATCTGTCTATATATCCATCTGTCTATCTATCATCTATCTATCTATCT
The DNA here is from genome assembly GCA_038501925.1 of Xenopus petersii. Taxonomy (NCBI): domain Eukaryota; kingdom Metazoa; phylum Chordata; class Amphibia; order Anura; family Pipidae; genus Xenopus; species Xenopus petersii. The sequence goes on from CM076683.1 coordinate 124,427,618, forward strand.
ATCTATCTATCTATCTATCTGTATATTTTTCTATCTGTATATCTTGTTCATGTTTCTGTCTATCCATCTATCTATCTATCTATCTATCTATCTATCTATCTATCTATCTATCTATCTATCTATCTATCTATCTATCTATCTTTCTATCTATCTATCTATCTATCTATCTATCTATCTATCTATCTATCTATCTATCTATCTATCTATCTATCTTTATATCTGTCTATCTATCTCTATCTATCTAATCTATCCATCTGTAATCTAGCTATCTGTCTGTCATCTATATGGCTATCTTAATCTATCTATCGGTCTGTCTGTCTGTCCGTCCATCCATCCAGAATCCCACATGCAGAATCAATACATTTAGCAGCAGTGGCGGAACTACCGGGGGAGCAGGGGGTGCGAGCGGGACAGGGCCCGCACCCCCTCAGGGCCCCCCGGCATCTGCGCGCCGCCTTGTGGCGCATATTCCCGGGCAGTTCCGGTTGTACGGAGGGGGGCGGGGGCCCAGCTGCGCGTCCTGCGCCAGGGCCCGCCCCCCCTCTAGTTACGCTTCTGTTTAGCAGTTTGTACTATTGTTGCTTATGTACTCTGGTGCTTGCAGAGACCAGTGTATTAAGCAGTAGCCCCCAAAGGAGGCAAAGAAAGGGGCCCAACCTGTTATGTTTGGGGAAATTGCCCTTTATAAATAGTCCTGGAAACATTAAAGGGTTGTTCACCTTCCAAACACTTTTTCAATTGAGTTGTTTTCAGATTGTGTAGAAATAAACATTTTTTTTCTAATTGCTTTCCTTTTTTTTTTTTTACAGTTTAAATTTTAAGGTTCGCTGGTCCCTGGTGTTTGAGTCTGGCAGCTCAGTAATTTAGGTGCAGATTCTGAACTGTTACAATTTTGCGACATTTAGTTGATACATTTTTTACCAGTATCTGTACAATATTAGCAACTATTGTATCAATTGTAACAGCTGCCTGTAATGAAACTCAGGAATTCTGTTTAGTAGGGACAGACATAAGAAATGTATCAACTAAATGTTTCAATTTAGAACAGTTTAGTGGGTCGGTGACCCCCACCCTCCCAGAGAAGCTTTAGAAAGGTGAAAAATAAGACTTAGGGGCCCATTTACTTAGCTCGAGTGAAGTAATAGAGGAAAAATAGTTCAAATTTCAAATGGTTTTTTGGGTACTTCGACCATCGACTTCAAATCGAACAATTCGAACTAAAAATTGTTCGACTATTCGACCATTCGATAGACGAAGTACTGTCTCTTTAAAAAATACTTTGACCCCCTAGTTCGCCACCTAAAACCTACCGAGGCCAATGTTAGCCTATGGGGAAGGTCCCCATAGGCTTCCTAACAATTTTCTGATCGAAGGAATATCCTTCGATCGATGGATTAAAATCCTTCGAATCGGTCGATTCGAAGGATTTAAACATTCGATCGTAGGAATAGCGGTAAATCCTTTGACTTCAAAGTCGAAGGATTTTACTTCGACGATCGAATATCGAGGGTTAATTAACCCTCGATATTCGACCCTAGGTAAATGTGCCCCTTAAACTTCAATAATATAAAAACGGTCACACATAGAAAATGGGCTTTTTTTGTAGCTGCAAAACATGACTTTACTTATTGCAATGAAAGACTCTATCTGGGGAAAAACAGGGGCCATGCATTCCAAATCATAGATCCTATACATGTAGCAAAACCCTGGGAATTTACAGTAAGAGTTATTGTCATATTTATATACAGTATATATATATGTGTGTGTGTGTACTGTATAGATATTGCCTCTAGTGAAACACATTTGTCATTAAACATTATTCTTTCTCTGCATTCAGCTTTGCAGTGATTTTGAGTGTCACCTACTTTAGATTCAAGTTATTTTCCGAGCGCCCTAGATTTAAAGGTTACACCTCCCATTATTTAATTGTCAGTATTGTCAAAAAAAACTTTGACGCCGGGGATTTTATTTTCCAGCTGCGAAATTTCGCTGATATAATGCAGAACATGTCACCACTGTGTAAATAAAAAATAACTGGAGGGCAAGGAGAAAGCTGACTTAATTTTTCTGCAAGAATACAGGGGAGAAAAAAAGAAGTTAGCTTGCGTAGAGTTATAGTTGCATAACACCAGTAGCAATGAAATAATAAGCAGCAGATTAGTGGATCTCACAGTTTGCCTTTAGTGAGATGTGGGTCACATGGTTCCAGGCAGTCCTCGTAGGGGACGGTGTTTCAGATAGACATGAATGTAACCACCCAGGCCCAGGAGAAGCCCCTTGTTATGTGGCTATATCTTCCTCCATGCAGCTCCCTGACCCAGTTTAAAAAAAAATAAAAACATGGGGAAATAGCATGCATTTAACTCTTTTTACAACAGACAAATACAAAGGGAACAATTAAAACAAGGAAAGCACAGTGTTCCTTTAAGACACTAAGAAAATATTTCAGAGGTTTGCTATTCATATATATATATATATATATATATATATATATATATATATATATATATATATATATATATATATATATATATATATATATATATTAGGACCTGTTATCCAGAATGTTTGGGACCAGGGGCTTTCCGGATTAGGGATCTTTCCCTTTGATTTCAATCTTCATACTTTTAAGTCTACTAGAAAATCATGTAAACCTTAAATAAGCCCAATAGGCTGGATCTGTTTCCAATAAGGATTAATTACATGTTAGTTTGGATCAAGTACAAGGTACAGCTTTAATTTGTAGCTTTCTGGATAGCGGGTTTCCAGATAACGGATTCCCTATCTGTTTATGTATATATATATATATATATATATATATATATATATATATATATATATACATATATATACATATATATATATATATATATATATATATATGTATATATACATATATTATATAAATATATATAGTATATATGTATAGTGTGTGTGTGTGTGTGTGTGTATATATATATATATATATATATATATATATATATATATATATATATATATATATATATATATATATATATATATATATATATATATATATATATATATATATATATATAGCAGTCCAGTGAAAGCACTCACGGCATTGACCCTTCAAGTGTATATCAAAATATTTTTATTAGTGCATGGTGCATCAACGCGTTTCGACTCGCAAAGATATATATAGTAAATACACAGTAGAACTAGAACCCACATTTTACCTTTTTTCAGAGGACCAAGAAAAGTGTAAATTCCAGGGAAACGTGTTATGAATCATATATTGATGGGATCACAGAAAAATCACAGAATGTAAAGTGCAGGAAAACTTAAAATCTGTGTATGTAAAATTGAGATTTTACTGTATAAAACTTAGGAAGCCAGAGGAAGGGACCATACACAATGAACTATAAAGGATTATGGGGCATATATTAAGGCCAGAGTGATGATTAATATATATCCTTAGAATTTAATAATAGCAGCAATTTTGCCCCAGGTCTTGTAGCCCATAGCAACCAATAAGCAGGTAGCATTTACTGGTCAAAATTTTTTTTTAACTGTTTATTGAAAATAATTTAGTACATAACAAAGTGTTTCTTGTGGATGTTTAAATACCATGAAAATGCTTAAATATTATCAATAAATATACATTCAATGTTGACAATTGCCTTTGTGTTATTGGGAGGGGGAGAACAAAGTAAAAAAGAAGGGGGCGAGGGAACAAGGGGGGAAGGGTTGGCATATGTCAGTGGCTGTATTTTACAGGCCTCCGGCAGCCGACTGGTCAAGTTTTTTAAGGTAAAATGCGATTGGTTGTTATGGGCTCAACCTGGCGCAGCCTTTGCTTCCCCCTAGATATTTGCTTTATGCTTATAATTCTATATCTTGAACATTATGCAGTGCTTTATCAAGCATGATAAAGGCCCTAATATAGGACTAAAAATGTAATTCTTCAGTTATCTTGCTGCTCCTCATACCTTGCATATCCTCTGAGTGTTATTGGCGTGCACTCCAAGTGCGGGCTTCATTTGCATGATATATATATCCAGAAGGAATACAATGGCACTGTTAAGAAAATAGTCAGCACGGACATTATAGGCCCATTTTTGCTAATGCCGTTTCCCCACTTGCTATTCCAGAAGTCGGCGGGAAGAAGCTGAAAAGCACCATCCAGAGAAGTACGGAAACAGGCCTGGCAGTGGAAATGAGAAACTGGATGACACGACAAGCCAGCAGGGAGTCTACAGACGGGAGTATGAACAGCTACAGCTCAGAGGGGAAGTAAGTTGGCACCATCTTCATATGGAAGAACAGAACGTTGCCTACATTTCTATATCCCCAGTAACCCAGCCGTGTCCAAAGGCGTCTAATAAAGCTTTGATTGTTCTGTTTATGGCTCGTTTAGAACATGCGTTTCCCTAGTGTTGCATATATATCAGCTGCACCTGAAAGATATCCTTGTATCAGGAATCAAATACCATTATAAGATGAAAGTGAGCGTTATAGGCACAAGTAGTGGGTTTCTTGGGTTAATGTTGTACAAAAGCTATAGGGTCAGGCTTATTGTTATTTTGTGTAGGTTTTTGCCGTATTGTAGGATTTATCATATGTTGAGGAAACATTAGGCTTTACTGCAGTCATCTGCTCCTGACATTCATTTCCCCGTCTCAAGTTAAATTGTATTTCATACCTTTGGCATTGACTTCCCTTGTCATCTCATCATAAAAACAGAAACGCTTTTTAAAGCAAGAATTATGTCATGTTTAATACCTGCCTGCCATACAAAAGATCTAAAGTTGGGGTGGGGGGTTATTTATCTTTCAAAGTGAACTGAACTTCTTTGTATGTGTCTCCCTTTTGACATATATATATATATAATTCTGTTGTGATATTTATTCCCTGGTCTGTGTTTTCAGCTTTGTTGTTCCTTTTCAAAGCATCAGTCCACTGTTTAGTCTTTGTTTCGAATTGTTATACCCAGAAGAAGGAATGAAAGGAATTAGGCCAGGGATCTAAGAAATAAAATTATATGTGTATGTAGTAATGTTCCCCTGTTGTAAATTATGAGGATATAAGAAGCCACTAAGTGACCATAGAAAGGCGCAGTACTGAAAGACAAGCTCCAAAGAAATTTCTATATCTTAATATTTTACAAGGGGCATCATTAATATTGCCTGATTACATCACTGAACAACTTTTATATCCGTATATATATTACAGTATATACAGGGGTGCCGCTCCTGGTAACTAAGAGCCGAATTTCCGGTTTTCAACCCGGAAGTTCGGCTCTTCTAGCGCAGAGAGCGAAAATTGCGCTCTCTGCACTAGCTACGTGGACCCGTCCGGCGCTGAAGGTGAGGGGCGGCAAAAACGAAGGCCGCCTCGGGCGGCAAATTGGGCAGGCTTGCCCCTGAGTATATATATTAAGGATGCAGCTAATCCACTATTTTGGATTCAGCCGAACCCCTGAATCCTTTGTGAAAGATTTGGCTGAATACCGAACCGAATCCGAATCCTAATTTGCATACGCAAATTATGGGTGGGACAAGTAAAATATTTTTTACTTCCTTGTTTTGTGACAAAAAGTCACGTTATTTCCCTCGCTGCCCCTAATTTGCATATGCAAATTAGGATTCGGATTCAGTTCGGCCAGGCAGAAGGATTCGCCCGAATCAGAATCCTGCTGAAAATGCCCGAATCCCGGATTTGGTGCATCCCTAATATATATTACAGTTTATTTGAAGCTCTTGTGAAATATATATACAGAGAAAACATTAACTAATGTGGGGTTATTGCATAATATGTAAAACCCAATCTATTGGCTCCTCCTGGGGTCTTGTGGTGCACTTCACCTTAACCTAAGATGAGATAAAACCTTGGCTTTTGTTATTCCATATTTCGCACATCTGTAATGCAAGATCAACTGCATAGGTGTTACATAGATAGAGGAAGACTTTATATAGTTGGGTTTCGGGGTCCCCATGTGCTTTTAGGATTATAGGGCTGCACCATTAAATGTAAATCTTTCCAAAAGATAAGTGGATGAATGGATTGGTCTGGGTATGACTCCTGCTAATAGGAAGCGTGTCCTAGTGTTATATCTGCAAACATCTGAGGGCTTGGATTTAGAAGTGGGACCCCACCATTAATATAATTCGCGCTTTAGATTTTGGGATAACCTTGTAGAATCTTTTATGTTATGGACATTTCCAGCAAAGCTGAATATACTTAAAAAGAACCTGTAAGAGCACCATAGACATAGCATGCTCTATTTGGCAAGCTTACATTCATATGCCTAGATAGTTACAGTCCTCTTTAGTTGATCCCTGTGGGTGGTACCAAAATAGAGAATTGTACATCACTGTGGAACATAATAAACATGTTTAGAATTTTGGAAGATAATTTACCATGTGTATGTCTTAAATCATGATATAATAAGGAAACCATACCCAGTAAAATGAGTATTTAGAGTGAAATTCACACTCGGATTTTATTTGGAATCCCATTTATTTTTCAACACAAAAAAACTGAAAAACCTGTTATCCAGAAAGCTCCAGATTATGTAAAGGCCATCTTCCATAGAATCCATTTTATCCAAATAATCCAAATTTTTAAAAATGATTTTTCTCTGTAATAACAAAACAGTAGTTTGTACTTGATCCCAACTAAGATAAAATGAATCCTTATTGGAAGCAAAAAACAGCCTATTGGATTTATTTAATGTTTACATGATTTTCTAATAGACTTAAGGTATGAAGATCCAAATTACTGAATGATCCCTTATTTGGAAAACCCCAGGTCCCGAGCATTCTGGATAACAGGTCCCATTCCTGTACTTTTAATTTGATTCTGTGGTTTGTTTTGTTTCACAATCTCTCCCATTTTCATACCTATATCTATCACATTCATCTCCAAGCAGCAGTTCAGTAAATAAAAATTATGTTTGGTATAAAGGGTAATTTATCCTGTCATGTGTCTGTCTACGTCTGGTCTGTTAGGATCAGCCATCATTGGGTAAAGACTAGTGACCAATCCTTGCTGAGAGCATTGTTCCTTTACTCAGATTAAGTGCAAATGAGGTATTAAATACAATACCCAAAGTATATTGAAAATGAAAGCTTTAAATATGTATACTGTACAGTATATCTATGGTATGTTGTACCCCTTACTGTAAATGAAAGATATTAGAAGTTGCTCTGTGACCATATAAAGGCACAAGGCTACAGGCTGAGTTATACAGGGAACTCTGAGTATCACTCATGTATTATAAGGGATAATGTACCCCCTACTGTAAATTATAAGGATATTAGAAGTCACTGAGGGGTTCTGTGACCATATAAAGGCACAAGGTTGCAGGCTGAGTTCTACAGGGAAATCTGAGTATCACTCATATATTATAAGGGATAATGTACCTCCTACTGTAAATGATAAGGATATTAGAAGTTGCTAGGGGGATCTGTTACCATATAAAGGCACAAGGCTGCAGGCTGAGTTATACAGGGAGCTCTGAATATCACTCATGTATTATAAGGGATAATGTACCCCCTACTGTAAATGATAAGGATATTAGAAGTCACTGAGGGGTTCTGTGACCATATAAAGGCACAATGCTACAGGCTGAGTTATAAAGGGAACTCCGAGTACCACTCATGTATTATAAGGGATAATGTACCCCCTACTGTAAATGATAAGGATATTAGAAGTCACTGAGGGGTTGTTCTGTGACCATATAAAGGCACAAGGCTGCAGGCTGAGTTATACAGGGAACGCTGAGTATCACTCATGTATTATAAGGGATATTGTACCCCCTACTGTAAATGATAAGCATATTAGAAGTCGCTAGGGGGATCTGTTACCATATAAAGGCACAAGGCTGCAGGCTGAGTTATACAGGTGAGGAAACTTATAATACTTATACAATAGGGGAGGGTACAATATTTTTATATTGGATTAACCTGGGATTTTGATGCCAGTTTCCTATAAAAATGATTCAAATTGGAGAGCCCATATACTCACACTAATATAATTTTGCTTTCTTTTTCCCTAAGTCTAATATTCCCTGGTGTCCGGCTGGCTTCCGACAGCCAGTTCAGTGACTTTTTGGATGGTATTGGTCCTGCTCAGCTGGTTGGTCGCCAGACTTTGGCCACAACGTCTATGGGTAAGTATAAAGACTCATCTCCTAGGGGCAGTGGTAGCACGTTACTGCAGTAAGTTTATCCATCACCTAAAGAAGAATAATAGGATTGCATAGAAAATTTCTGCAGTTTTGCGTTTCAATAGGACTTGGTTTTCTTTAAATGTGTCAGATGGGCCACAGGGATCCTTCCTCATGGTCACATTCTTCCCTCCATTTTGACAAAGGACATCATGGCGGCTATTATTAATGCAGATAAGCTAACAGCCAACATTCATTGCTCAGTATTATTAGCACGTCAATTGGAAAATGGCATAGACTATTCTAGTTATTCCTTCACAAAAGCCTCTGTATAAAGCCCTTTAAAAGGCATGTAAAGGCAAAAAAAATAAAATCCCATTTTTACTTTCTTTAATGAAAAAGAAACCTATCTCCAATATACTTTTATTAAAAAATGTGTACCGTTTTTATAAGAAACCTGACTGTATGCAGTGAAATTCTCCCTTCATTTACTGCTGTGGATAGGAATTGTCAGATGGTCCCTAACTGCTGAGCAGGGAAACAATCATACTTATGAACAGCAGGGGGAGCCCCCGCCTTACTTCCCAGCCATGCAGAACTCAAGCAGCTTTGTTTATGACGATCCCTAAGCAGCCCAGACCACACTGAGCATGTGCACAGTCTTAGTCTTGCAAAGATGTATAACAAAGTTACAAGATGGTGACCCCCTGTAGCCAACTTTGAAAGCATAAATTATTTGTTTGATTAGGCTTGTGGTGCAGTAAGTTCATGTTTATATTTAGTATACAAAATACAGCATTTCTAGCCTTATTCTATTTTATACTTTACATGCCCTTGGCTCCTCAAAACCAATGGACCGTTGAAAGCCCTTTGTAGCACCAAATAAATGGTTTTACATTTTTAGCGGGAAAGCAATAATATCTTTGTTCTTTCCTCTGGTCTATTACAGGAGATATTCAGGTGGGAATGGCTGACAAAAAAGGACAGTTGGAGGTGGAGGTTATACGAGCCCGTGGTCTTGTGGTAAAACCAGGCTCAAAGACACTGCCAGGTAAGTTGTTTGGTTATTGAGGTTTCCATTGAAATCACATGTTTCAGCAGCCACATGTCCCATGCCCATCAACAATGAATTGCTAGGACTTTAGATAATTCATGGGCAACAAGGATATCCTAACATTTAATGTATCCTAACAAGGATACATTAAAACCATCATTTGTGGGAAGGGCCAAATTCTGAATACTCCACAAAACTGGTTTAACTGAATACCCAACCTTAAATGTATTGTTAAGGAAAATCCTCCAATAAAAACCATCGGAAGAAAGTTGCCTCCTGCATTTGTCAAAGTGCTCTTTAATGGTGTGGAGCCTGCAAATAAAATGTAAAATATCAATATTAAGTAATTACCTGTATATATCTGGCATTTATTCATGGCCTCCAAAAATTATCTTAGTCTTAGATATTATATTTGTTTTTTGGCGGTTTATCCTCTGTGAGAAATTGTAGAAGATTGTTTTAATTGTTTGACAGTTCTTTTTGCCTCCTTTGTAAACACATGCTTAGCATTGTAACATCAGACTACTCATCAGTCACTAAGTTCTCTTCCTCCTTTCTAGCACCATATGTAAAGGTGTATCTCTTAGAAAATGGAGTGTGCATAGCCAAAAAGAAAACAAAAGTTGCAAGAAAAACGCTGGAGCCTTTGTACCAGCAAGTGTTAGCTTTTGAGGAATCACCACAAGGGAAGGTCCTGCAGGTAAGAGTATAACATTTATCTTATCTTCAAATAGCTCCCTAACCCATCTCCTGCTTGTTGTCTGATGTCTACTTAGGGCTTGGACAATAAGCCCCAACCTCTGTACATTTTGCACTGTATTAATAAGGGGGGTTATTTATTAAGTCTGATTTTTTCTGGTCGGACTTTTATAGGGGAAAACACCATTTTTTTTGTAGGAAAAAAACTTGATTTATTAAACTCCGATGGTGTTAAATGACTGAATAAAAAAGTACTCCAACTCAGACCTGACAAGTTCATGTAGTTGTCAATGGCAGATGTCCCGTTGATATCCTGATCTGCGCTGGGTTTTGTTCAATAATCTGAAGATTTTGTGGTTTCGAGGCATCAAATCCGGAAACGACGGAGGTTTCCTGGAGTAAAATTCGATAGTCGCAGTTTTCGACCGACAAATCAGAAAAGGATTTGGATTTGGATTTTTTTTTCTGCACAAGAAATTTCCAATAGATTCATTGATAAATAGGAGGAAAAAGTCAGTGCGGATTTGGTCGGAGTGGTTTTCAAAAAATAGTGAGAACTTTTCAGATTTTGATAAATAACCCCCCTTAGAAATTTTATATTGGCATCTATCATCTGTATATACTAGGGATACACTGAATCCACTATTTTGGATTCGGCTAAACCCCCGAATCCTGCTAAAAAAAAGGCCGAATCACGAACCAAATCCTGGTGCATCCCTAGTATATACATGAACCCATCTATCTATTATCTTTATCAGTCTACTGTGCATCAAGTTAATTCTGTGGTTTTATTTTACATACCGGTAAATAGACATTTTTCCAAAATTCCTTATCTTATCTTACAAAACCTCAGCTACTCAGATCATATTCCCAGACAAGAACTATTTTGAGTGCATTGTGTTGTTACCGTTTCTCTTATTGTGTTTTTCTTCTGCTTTATTCCATCAGATAATCATTTGGGGTGACTATGGACGCATGGACCACAAGTCCTTCATGGGGGTGGCTCAGATACTTTTAGATGAACTGGACCTATCCAGCATGGTGATTGGATGGTATAAACTTTTCCCCCCTTCCTCTCTAGTAGACCCAACATTGGCTCCGCTCACTAGGAGAGCTTCTCAATCATCTCTTGAAAGCTCCACGGGACCTTCTTATGCTCGTTCATAGCATCTGTGGAAAGCAAAACATGTCTGTGCAACCAGCGTTTCAAAAAAATTTTTAAAATCTCAACAAAACGACAGGTCGCAAACCCTGGTAAACACTGCATGCTTAATGTTGTGTCTTCTGAGCCTATTTCTAGGGATTCCAAGCGATCCCGTGTTCTCAGAGGAAGTTGCACACATTGTGCACTAAAGAAGGCTCTCAGGTGAACGAGTGGAGTTACGCAAGACCAACGGGTTTGGAGACCGGGGAAGTTCAGTTCTAGATGAATCTGAAGCCATGGATGACTGACACTATTAAAAAAATCAATATTTCATGCAACAACAGTCATAATCAATGACGCCATATTGTTGCTAATTTTTTTAGAAAAAATTATTTCATTTTTCTATTTGACCCCAAAGACCGGGAATGAGATCTTAAGCAAACAGACCAGAGATCTAGGAGAAGACAGAAGAAAGTGGTGGCCCAATGATATTAAGGACAGTCTCTTAAAGATATAAACACAGCCCATTCACTTTGGAAAGGTTGGCTTAACATTTACAAAAGGAGCCCATACGAAAGATCTCTCCAGGGAAGATTTTTTTGTTCCCCCTGTGGTTATTCTGTACTGTATGAAACTGAAAGGAAACTTTTTTTTCTGCATGGACATGGATCTAAGTGAACTCTAAAAAAAAAAAAATGATTTTATTTGGGCTGCAACTTGCAAAAAAAAAAACAAAAATAAACCACAAAATAAAAGAAACGAATCAGCCATTTTCAACAATTTATATTATTTTTAAGGGGAAAAAAAATGTCACTAGTGCATGTTTTAAAAGGGAGAGAATGCAAAAGAGCGATACAATGACAAAAAAAAAAACAACACGTTTATCATTCTTAAAAAAAAACAATCACAGTCTGTGTTTTTCGCAGACTTCTATTCAAAAGGGAAAAAAAATGAAGAATTTATAGCAAATATTTAAAATTCTGTTGATGTGACGAGAAATAAATGTAACATATACGATTTATTTAAATGTAAAAGGTACAAGCCTTGTAAAGTTGAACATTAACGTGCAGAATTGTACATTGTCTCTTTCTATCATCCGTCTTTGCATTTTGTCCTTCCGCCCCATGTTCCCATCGGATGACGGATTCTGATGCTTTTTTTGATCGAGGATGGCAGATTTTTTTGCCCCCTGCATTCTTGTATTGTCTGATTTTAAAAAAAAGATATCACTGCATTAAAAACTTTTCTGATCCACGTGGGATAGAATATTTTCTTTCATTCAAGCATGTTGGGGGGAAAAAAAATAAATAAAAAAATTTTGCAACATGGCCTGAGAATACCTACGGTAATTCAGCATGTATTTGTTATAGAAGATATTTGAAGTTTTTTGCAATATCTTGTACAGTGCATGGTAACTATTTTTTCACCATCAGCTCGAGTCCTTCAGAAAAATAACGGAATTATGCGGCCATTGTAAAATCTTTTTACAAATTTATTTCTTTCCAGCACCCACCGGAACAGATTTATGGTGGAACCAAAAACAAAAAATTTATTTTAATTTTCTTTTCTTTTTTTTTAAGGGAGGAATCCCTTTTTTTGCACATGAGTTCTGAGTACTACCAAGTTGTTTTTGTTCTTTAAAGGATACACCAAGTGCTTGTAAGGCCAGTCTTTCAGAAGCACCAATAGAACTGTTTCTGAATGTGTTCGCTCTAACGCTCACACGCGTTTCTCAGATGTGTAGCAGTCGTCCGCGGCTCCGTGTTGGTGACCCCTGTGACTTGGAAGCACACGTTGAACTCTCATGCACATCTGCCTCTATAATGTCTCAGTTCTACTTAAGCAAAAACAAAGTATATTTTTTTTAGGGGAGGGGGTGTTTTTACTCTGAAACGAAAAAGGAAAACAGAAAAAAGTCCAAATTAGCTGTCGCGTTTCGAACCTTTAAGTAATTTGTCGCTTTCATCTGGCTATGAACCGTGTGTGCGTCTTTATCTGTGCACATATATGTCAAGATACTTTTAGATAGTTTGTGTTTATATGTATATGCAAGCAGATGAGTGCATACACAAACATATCCATTGATAATTAGCCGATACAATTATCCCCGCCCCACCAATTTGGTGTTGAAAATAACCTTAGTCTAAAATCAAGTTTGACGACTTGCAAAACTTTGATTTTATTTTTGTTTGTTTCTGTAGCGCAACCTCACACCAAGCAAAGACTGGCTTTCAATACAGTTGTTCAATGAATTTTGTCGGTTACAAAGTCACAGTTTTTAGATGGTTTTTAAACCAGCAAACGACAATTTAACAAAAATATTTAAAAAAAAAAACTAGAAAAAAAAAAGGCGTACCATCTGCAGTATCCTCATGGCATAACTATGAATAAAACAACGTTTCTGGTATTGAAAATGCAGTGTAATATATTATTTTCTGGAAGAAAATTCTCAAGATGCATTTTTCTTTCTAATTTTTATAGGGGGGAAAAAAGACAATATCAAAAAAAAAAAAAAAAGATTTGTACATACGTATCATTATGCAGTATTTATTTTAAAGAAAAAAAAGTGGATGTATTTTTTTTTTTTTTTTAATTTCACATAATGTCTGCAGCGCTGTTAATGATGTAGTCTTGTAAATAACATTATCCCGGAGGCTACTGCAGTCTTGTACATAGTACGTTTTAAAAGCAGAGGCAAAGATGGTTGGTGAGAAATGGCACATGAGTCCTGAGATGAGCACCGACTAATGTAAAGCATATTCATTACGGTGGTGGTATTTAACACTTTCAATAAAACATTTTCTTTACACATTTGCAATATGATGTTTTCTTTCCAAGGTACTGCTTGGGGCTAGAGGGCGGAGACTGGTACAGGTATGGGACCTGTTATCCAGAATGCTCGGGACCTGGGGTTTTCCGGATAACTGATCTTTCTGTAATTTGGATCTTCATACCTTAAGTCTACTAGAAAATCATGTAAACGTTAAAGGGCATGTAAAGTCTAAAATAGAGTAAGGCTAGAATTGCCTAAATATAAACATGAACTTACTGCACCACAAGCCTAATCAAACAAATAATTTATGCTTTCAAAGTTGGCTACAGGGGGTCACCATCTTGTAACTTTGTTAAACATCTTTGCAAGACCAAGACTGTGCACATGCTCAGTGTGGTCTGGGCTGCTTAGGGATCATAATAAACAAAGCTGCTTGAGTTCTTCATGGCTGGGAAGTAAGGCGGGGGCTCCCCCTGCTGTTCATAAGTATGATTGTTTCCCTGCTCAGCAGTTAGGGACCATCTGACAATTCCTATCCACAGCAGTAAATGAAGGGAGAATTTCACTGCATACAGTCAGGTTTCTTATAAAAACGGTACACATTTTTTAATTAGTAACAAGTATATTGGAGATTGGTTTTTATTCTTTTGCCTTTACATGCCCTTTAAATAAACCCAATAGGCTGGTTTTGCTTCCAATAAGGATTAATTATATCTTAAGTGGGATCAAGTACAAGCTACTGTTTTATTAATACAGAGAAAAAGAAAATCAATTTTTAAAAATTACATTATTTGGATAAAATGGAGTCTACGGGAGATGGCCTTTTCCATAATTCTGAGCTTTCTGGATAACAGATTTCCAGATAACGAATCTCATTCCTGCCAATGGGCATTTTGCTATTCAGCACAAGGTGAAACATTTTAAAAAAAGCCACTATAGCTTTTATTTATTTCTTTTTATTCTCCCAGAATTCGATTATTTGCGGGTTTATTTTAGTTTGAAAGAAATTGAAAATCTTAAATGTGCACCTACAAAGAATGTAAAACACAATTGTGTGTAATCAAAGGGGACATTACCTTCTACAAATTTTGAACCCAAAGCTCAATCTGAACAATAGCCTGAATTTCAAAAATAAAACTCCCATTGACTTTCAAATAAACCCGTCCACTTATTAGCCGATTTTTTTAATTACAAGTTTTTTGCTTGTAATAAGCCTGGCGTACAGATATGGGATCCATTACCCGGAAACCTGTTATACAGAAAGTTCAGAATTATGGGAAGGCCATCTCCTGTAGACTCCATTATAATAAATTTACCCAATTTTTTAAAAATGATTTCCTTTTTCTCTGTAATAATAAAACAGTAGCTTGTACTTGATCCCAACTAAGATATAATTAATCCTTATTGGAAACAAAACCAGTCTATTGGGTTTATTTAATGTTTCCTTGATTTTCTAATAGACTTAAGGTATGAAGATCCAAATTACAGAAAGATCTATTATCCGGAAAAACCCAGGTCTCGAGCATTCTGGATAACAGGTCCCATAACTGTATTTTTATTTCCCGGAGACTGACCAAAAACACTAACCCTTTAAAAAGGTGCAGTTAATTATTACTGTATTTTTTTTTATAAATCAGCTCCATGAATGTATATGTATTTCGAGTTCTATTCCAAGGTCAAGGTATTACTGGTTCACTCTGCACTTTTAGGCTGTTGTTGTCTGCATGGGCACAAGCATAACCTCCAAACAGACCTTTATTGTGTTATATTCCTATTCAAAGAAACCAGAATGAGTATAAAGTAAAATACAGGTGCCACATGATCAGAGGCAATAAGTAAAATTCATGATAGTGGGACAACTCCCAAGGTTTAATAATATTTGCCCAGAGACAAAAGTTCAGCTATTTACAATTTAGTGGCCCTTTAAAAAAAATCTACATGCAAATATGGTATGGTATCACTTATCTGGAAATCCAAATTACAAAAAGGTTGTCTTCCGTAGACTTCATTTTATCCAAATTTGTAAAAAATGATTTCCTTTTTCTCTGCAAAAATAAAACAGTAGCTTGTACCAAAGATATAATTAATCCTTATTGGAAGCAAAACCAACTTATTGGGTTTATTTCATGTTTACATAGTTACATCGCATTGAAAAAAGACAAAGTCCATCAAGTTCAACCCCTCCAAATGAAAACCCAGCATCCATACACACACCCCTCCCTACTCTCACATAAATTCTATATACCCATATCTATACTAACTATAGAGTTTAGTATCACAATAGCCTTTGATATTATTGTCGGATTTATGCTCCTATAGTCCTCCAGGGATATAAGATTCTCAGCCACGATGACTAAGTCCCTCTTGGATTTGAATAAATACTTACTCAAATTGAGCCTGGCCCGGAAGTTCCCTCTGGGCCTGACTTGAACCAAACAGATTCTCTCAGGAAATTAACCAGACAGCTTTATTTGAGGTATACATTAATAGAGTATTACAATACAGAGTATTAAATAATAGCTCACACATCCTGAAAGCTCGTGAGGACGTTGGGGGACAATAAGCAATACAACAGATGACTATTTAACCATTTCTTCTTCCATGGGGCTGATCCAGAGGCATCCAATCATCATTCTTGTTTTAGCATAACTGTATCACTATTTCCATCTTAGGGACAGACTCACAGTCTCAGTACAATAGCCAAATAAGGTGTAACTACTGTGTCAGCACAGTGTCCAGAATGGTATCTATGCTGTAGTTTCTGAAACGATGTGTCTTGCTTGAACTTGCACTATACTTGTGACATGAGACAACAGATGTATTCCTTGTTCTGTGCAAACATTCTACATTCTAATAACAGAATGGCCTTTAACCTTGAGCTTCTTCTACAACACAGCAATTCTGTATTTAGTGTCATATTCTATAATCTTTGTTCTTTGATATCTAAAATCCTGATATCTACAATTATGTCTGTCCAAAAAATCATCCAAGCCATTCTTATAGTCATTAACTGAATCAGCATCACAACATCACCCGGCAGTGCATTCCACAACCTCACTGTCCTGACTGTGAAGAACCCCGTACGTTGCTTCAAATGAAAGTTCTTTTCTTCTAGTCTGAAGGGGAGGCCTCTGGTACAGTGATCCACTTTATGGGTAAAAGGTCCCCTGCTATTTGTCTATAATGTCCTCCCCGCTTTACTTCCCAGCTTTGCAGAACTCAAGCAGCTTTGTTTATGACGATCCCTAAGCAGCCCAGATCACACTGAGCATGTGCACAGTCTTAGTCTTGCAAAGATGTTTAACAAAGTTACAAGATGGTGACCCCCTGTAGCCAACTTTGAAAGCCTAAATTATTTGTTTGATTAGGCTTGTGGTGCAGTAAGTTCATGTTTATATTTAGTATACAAAATACAGCATTTCTAGCCTTATTCTATTTTAGACTTTACATGCCCTTTAAGTATCAAATCACAGACTGATTTTGCCAGTATATGGGCAACTAATCTCATACTTTACAGAGAGCATGTACCCATGCAGCAAGAATGGGGGTGTATGAGGGGAGAAAAATCCTAAATGTAGGATATTGAACCTGTGGCCTTTCACATGTTGGAAATTCTACAGTTACGCAAATGCTGTTTCTGGGATTCTGCAAGTTATAGTGCAGTAACAGAATAAGACAATGTACCCAGGAGCCCAGCCTTCCACGGTTTAGGGACCTGTTATCCAATGTGCTGCGGACCTGAGGTTTTCCAGATAACGGATCTTTCTGTAATTTTGATCTCCACACCTTAACTCTATGAGAAAATCATTTAAACCTTAAGGACACTACAAGGGGGTCCCCTGATATTGCAAGATGGGGGCCTTCAGATTGCAGCCTGGGTGGGCCCAGGAGACCCCAGTCCAACTCTGTCCATAGGCAAATTCTGCTTCTGATCCAGGCACATTGGCAAAACACAATTAAAATTGCCCATGTTCACTAAGGGAAATGTAAGTGCTGCAATATAATTCAATAAAATATGTAAAAAGGGTTTAATTTGCAGTTATTAACACTTAACCTTGTTAATGATAGATTACTCTCACCCTAGGTTTATTGAGAAGAATTTCTGGAGTGAACATGAGATGCTCCAAGGGGGTTATGTAATAAAAGGCACTAAGTTTGCCCATGGGCAGTAACCCATAGCAACCAATCAGCAGGCAGCATTTACTAGTCTCCTCTTTAAAAGCAAGCATCTTATTGGTTGCCATCAGTTACTGCTCCTTGGCAAACTCAGTGTCTTTTATTACATTCGGGGGTAAGAGTCTAAATCCTATTTGCTCAGTTGTGTCAGGCAGATGTGCCGACAGCGCATCTTTTGTGCAGTTGCCTGGCAACAAAAAACTGCATCTGAAGAGCGATGCAGTTTTCCATGGAAACAGAGACTCATTCACAGAGATAAGAGAATTGCTATAGAGGGTAATTCAAGTGAGAGATTCAAGGAAAATTGCCTACATTTAGAGCTTTTTGCAGTATTATATTATTTAAAACCGCAACATTGTGCATGGAACCTACTTCCAGCTACGTGAGATGTACAGTATATGGACTCCATTGACCATGTATAGGTGAATTTACACCGTGCGGCTCTCTTTAACAAAAGGACAGAATTAGCATGATGGACAGATCTAAGGAATAAAATTAAACCATTGGAAAATATGTTAAAGTACAGACAAAACAAATGTATATTTTTAATAAAAAAATATATATATATCCACTGACAACATATACTGTATGTATTAGTAGGAAGAATGTGTGAAACCTCAATAGTTTGCCTAGAAATGTACATAGTGAGTATTTACTGTATGTAGGAAATTTTTTTCTGGGATAGCAGGTATACTAAGGCAAAATGTAGTATATAGTAACAGTGGGATAAAAGTCTCTGGGAAGGGAGTGTGACTGTGGGATAGCAGGTATAGTAGGGAGAGATGGTGCCTATAGTAACAGTGGATAATAGTCTCTGGGAAGGGAGTGTGACTGTGGGATAGCAGGTATAGTAGGGAGAGATGGTGCCTATAGTAACAGTGGATAATAGTCTCTGGGAAGGGACTGTGACTGTGGGATAGCAGGTATAGTAGGGAGAGATGGTGCCTATAGTAATAGTGGGAAAATAGTCTCTGGGAAGGGAGTGTGACTGTGGGATAGCAGGTATAGTAGGGAGAGATGGTGCCTATAGTAACAGTGGGGATAATAGTCTCTGGGAAGGGAGTGTGACTGTGGGATAGCATGTATAGTAGGGAGAGATGGTGCCTATAGTAACAGTGGATAATAGTCTCTGGGAAGGGAGTGTGACTGTGGGATAGCAGGTATAGTAGGGAGAGATGGTGTCTATAGTAACAGTGGATAATAGTCTCTGGGAAGGGAGTGTGACTGTGGGATAGCAGGTATAGTAGGGAGAGATGGTGCCTATAGTAACAGTGGGATAATAGTCTCTGGGAAGGGACTGTGACTGTGGGATAGCAGGTATAGTAGGGAGAGATGGTGCCTATAGTAATAGTGGGAAAATAGTCTCTGGGAAGGGAGTGTGACTGTGGGATAGCAGGTATAGTAGGGAGAGATGGTGCCTATAGTAACAGTGGGGATAATAGTCTCTGGGAAGGGAGTGTGACTGTGGGATAGCATGTATAGTAGGGAGAGATGGTGCCTATAGTAACAGTGGATAATAGTCTCTGGGAAGGGAGTGTGACTGTGGGATAGCAGGTATAGTAGGGAGAGATGGTGCCTATAGTAACAGTGGATAATAGTCTCTGGGAAGGGAGTGTGACTGTGGGATAGCAGGTATAGTAGGGAGAGATGGTGCCTATAGTAACAGTGGATAATAGTCTCTGGGAAGGGAGTGTGACTGTGGGATAGCAGGTATAGTAGGGAGAGATGGTGTCTATAGTAACAGTGGGATAATAGTCTCCGGGAAGGGAGTGTGACTGTGGGATAGCAGGTATAGTAGGGAGAGATGGTGCCTATAGTAACAGTGGGATAATAGTCTCTGTGAAGTGAGTGTGACTGTGAGATAGCAGGTATAGTAGGGAGAGATGGTGTCTATAGTAACAGTGGATACTAGTCTCTGGGAAGGGAGTGTGACTGTGGGATAGCAGGTATAGTAGGGAGAGATGGTGCCTATAGTAACAGTGGGATAATAGTCTCTGGGAAGGGAGAGTGACTGTGGGATAGCAGGTATAGTAGGGAGGTTTGGTGCCTATAGTAACAGTGGGGATAATAGTCTCTGGGAAGGGAGTGTGACTGTGGGATAGCAGGTATAGTAGGGAGAGATGGCGCCTATAGTAACAGTGGGGATAATAGTCTATGGGAAGGGAGTGTGAATGTGGGATAGCAGGTATAGTAGGGAGAGATGGCGCCTATAGTAACAGTGGGGATAATAGTCTATGGGAAGGGAGTGTGACTGTGGGATAGCAGGTATAGTAGGGAGAGATGGTGCCTATAGTAACAGTGGGGATAATAGTCTCTGGGAAGGGAGTGTGACTGTGGGATAGCATGTATAGTAGGGAGAGATGGTGCCTATAGTAACAGTGGATAATAGTCTCTGGGAAGGGAGTGTGACTGTGGGATAGCAGGTATAGTAGGGAGAGATGGTGCCTATAGTAACAGTGGATAATAGTCTCTGGGAAGGGAGTGTGACTGTGGGATAGCAGGTATAGTAGGGAGAGATGGTGCCTATAGTAACAGTGGATAATAGTCTCTGGGAAGGGAGTGTGACTGTGGGATAGCAGGTATAGTAGGGAGAGATGGTGCCTATAGTAACAGTGGATAATAGTCTCTGGGAAGGGAGTGTGACTGTGGGATAGCAGGTATAGTAGGGAGAGATGGCGCCTATAGTAACAGTGGGGATAATAGTCTATGGGAAGGGAGTGTGACTGTGGGATAGCAGGTATAGTAGGGAGAGATGGCGCCTATAGTAACAGTGGGGATAATAGTCTATGGGAAGGGAGTGTGACTGTGGGATAGCAGATATAGTAGGGAGAGATGGTGCCTATAGTAACAGTGGGGATAATAGTCTCTGGGAAGGGAGTGTGACTGTGGGATAGCATGTATAGTAGGGAGAGATGGTGCCTATAGTAACAGTGGATAATAGTCTCTGGGAAGGGAGTGTGACTGTGGGATAGCAGGTATAGTAGGGAGAGATGGTGCCTATAGTAACAGTGGATAATAGTCTCTGGGAAGGGAGTGTGACTGTGGGATAGCAGGTATAGTAGGGAGAGATGGTGCCTATAGTAACAGTGGATAATAGTCTCTGGGAAGGGAGTGTGACTGTGGGATAGCAGGTATAGTAGGGAGAGATGGTGCCTATAGTAACAGTGGGATAATAGTCTCTGGGAAGGGAGTGTGACTGTGGGATAGCAGGTATAGTAGGGAGAGATGGTGTCTATAGTAACAGTGGGATAATAGTCTCCGGGAAGGGAGTGTGACTGTGGGATAGCAGGTATAGTAGGGAGAGATGGTGCCTATAGTAACAGTGGGATAATAGTCTCTGTGAAGTGAGTGTGACTGTGAGATAGCAGGTATAGTAGGGAGAGATGGTGTCTATAGTAACAGTGGATACTAGTCTCTGGGAAGGGAGTGTGACTGTGGGATAGCAGGTATAGTAGGGAGAGATGGTGCCTATAGTAACAGTGGGATAATAGTCTCTGGGAAGGGAGAGTGACTGTGGGATAGCAGGTATGGTAGGGAGGTTTGGTGCCTATAGTAACAGTGGGGATAATAGTCTCTGGGAAGGGAGTGTGACTGTGGGATAGCAGGTATAGTAGGGAGAGATGGCACCTATAGTAACAGTGGGGATAATAGTCTATGGGAAGGGAGTGTGACTGTGGGATAGCAGGTATAGTAGGGAGAGATGGCGCCTATAGTAACAGTGGGGATAATAGTCTATGGGAAGGGAGTGTGACTGTGGGATAGCAGGTATAGTAGGGAGAGATGGTGCCTATAGTAACAGTGGGGATAATAGTCTCTGGGAAGGGAGTGTGACTGTGGGATAGCAGGTACAGTAGGGAGAGATGGTGCCTATAGTAACAGTGGGATAATAGTCTCTGGGAAGGGACTGTGACTGTGGGATAGCAGGTATAGTAGGGAGAGATGGTGCCTATAGTAATAGTGGGATAATAGTCTCTGGGAAGGGAGTGTGACTGTGGGATAGCAGGTATAGTAGGGAGAGATGGTGCCTATAGTAACAGTGGATAATAGTCTCTGGGAAGGGAGTGTGACTGTGGGATAGCATGTATAGTAGGGAGAGATGGTGCCTATAGTAACAGTGGATAATAGTCTCTGGGAAGGGAGTGTGACTGTGGGATAGCAGGTATAGTATGGAGAGATGGTGCCTATAGTAACAGTGGATAATAGTCTCTGGGAAGGGAGTGTGACTGTGGGATAGCAGGTATAGTAGGGAGAGATGGTGCCTATAGTAACAGTGGATAATAGTCTCTGGGAAGGGAGTGTGACTGTGGGAAAGCAGGTATAGTAGGGAGAGATGGTGCCTATAGTAACAGTGGGATAATAGTCTCTGGGAAGGGAGTGTGACTGTGGGATAGCAGGTATAGTAGGGAGAGATGGTGTCTATAGTAACAGTGGGGATAATAGTCTCTGGGAAGGGAGTGTGACTGTGGGATGGCAGGTATAGTAGGGAGAGATGATGCCTATAGTAACAGTGGGATAATAGTCTCTGGGAAGGGAGTGTGACTGTGAGATAGTAGGTATAGTAGGGAGAGATGGTGTCTATAGTAACAGTGGATACTAGTCTCTGGGAAGGGAGTGTGACTGTGGGATAGCAGGTATAGTAGGGAGAGATGGTGCCAATAGTAACAGTGGGATAATAGTCTCTGGGAAGGGAGAGTGACTGTGGGATAGCAGGTATAGTAGGGAGGTTTGGTGCCTATAGTAACAGTGGGGATAATAGTCTCTGGGAAGGGAGTGTGACTGTGGGATAGCAGGTATAGTAGGGAGAGATGGTGCCTATAGTAACATTGGGATAATAGTCTCTGGGAAGGGAGTGTGACTGTGGGATAGCAGGTATAGTAGGGAGAGATGGTGCCTATAGTAACAGTGGATAATAGTCTCTGGGACGGGAGTGTGACTGTGGGATAGCAGGTATAGTAGGGAGAGATGGTGTCTAAAGTAGCAGTGGGATAATTGTCTCTGGGAAGGGAGTGTGGCTGTGGGATAGCAGGTATAGTAGGGAGAGATGGCGCCTATAGTAACAGTGGGGATAATAGTCTCTGGGAAGGGAGTGTGACTGTGGGATAGCAGGTATAGTAGGGAGAGATGGTGCCTATAGTAACAGTGGATAATAGTCTCTGGGAAGGGAGTGTGACTGTGGGATAGCAGGTATAGTAGGGAGAGATGGTGCCTATAGTAACAGTGGGATAATAGTCTCTGGGAAGGGAGTGTGACTGTGGGATAGCAGGTATAGTAGGGAGAGATGGTGCCTATAGTAACAGTGGGATAATAGTCTCTGGGAAGGGAGTGTGACTGTGGGATAGCAGGTATAGTAGGGAGAGATGGTGTCTATAGTAACAGTGGGGATAATAGTCTCTGGGAAGGGAGTGTGACTGTGGGATAGCAGGTATAGTAGGGAGAGATGATGCCTATAGTAACAGTGGGATAATAGTCTCCGGGAAGGGAGTGTGACTGTGGGATAGCAGGTATAGTAGGGAGAGATGGTGCCTATAGTAACAGTGGGATAATAGTCTCTGTGAAGTGAGTGTGACTGTGAGATAGCAGGTATAGTAGGGAGAGATGGTGTCTATAGTAACAGTGGATACTAGTCTCTGGGAAGGGAGTGTGACTGTGGGATAGCAGGTATAGTAGGGAGAGATGGTGCCTATAGTAACAGTGGGATAATAGTCTCTGGGAAGGGAGAGTGACTGTGGGATAGCAGGTATAGTAGGGAGGTTTGGTGCCTATAGTAACAGTGGGGATAATAGTCTCTGGGAAGGGAGTGTGACTGTGGGATAGCAGGTATAGTAGGGAGAGATGGCGCCTATAGTAACAGTGGGGATAATAGTCTATGGGAAGGGAGTGTGACTGTGGGATAGCAGGTATAGTAGGGAGAGATGGCGCCTATAGTAACAGTGGGGATAATAGTCTATGGGAAGGGAGTGTGACTGTGGGATAGCAGGTATAGTAGGGAGAGATGGTGTCTATAGTAACAGTGGGGATAATAGTCTCTGGGAAGGGAGTGTGACTGTGGGATAGCAGGTATAGTAGGGAGAGATGATGCCTATAGTAACAGTGGGATAATAGTCTCTGGGAAGGGAGTGTGACTGTGGGATAGCAGGTATAGTAGGGAGAGATGGTGCCTATAGTAACAGTGGGATAATAGTCTCTGTGAAGTGAGTGTGACTGTGAGATAGCAGGTATAGTAGGGAGAGATGGTGTCTATAGTAACAGTGGATACTAGTCTCTGGGAAGAGAGTGTGACTGTGGGATAGCAGGTATAGTAGGGAGAGATGGCGCCTATAGTAACAGTGGGATAATAGTCTCTGGGAAGGGAGAGTGTCTGTGGGATAGCAGGTATAGTAGGGAGGTTTGGTGCCTATAGTAACAGTGGGGATAATAGTCTCTGGGAAGGGAGTGTGACTGTGGGATAGCAGGTATAGTAGGGAGAGATGGCGCCTATAGTAACAGTGGGGATAATAGTCTATGGGAAGGGAGTGTGACTGTGGGATAGCAGATATAGTAGGGAGAGATGGTGCCTATAGTAACAGTGGGGATAATAGTCTCTGGGAAGGGAGTGTGACTGTGGGATAGCATGTATAGTAGGGAGAGATGGTGCCTATAGTAACAGTGGATAATAGTCTCTGGGAAGGGAGTGTGACTGTGGGATAGCAGGTATAGTAGGGAGAGATGGCGCCTATAGTAACAGTGGGGATAATAGTCTATGGGAAGGGAGTGTGACTGTGGGATAGCAGGTATAGTAGGGAGAGATGGTGCCTATAGTAACAGTGGGATAATAGTCTCTGGGAAGGGAGTGTGACTGTGGGATAGCAGGTATAGTAGGGAGAGATGGTGCCTATAGTAACAGTGGGATAATAGTCTCTGGGAAGGGAGTGTGACTGTGGGATAGCAGGTATAGTAGGGAGAGATGGTGCCTATAGTAACAGTGGATAATAGTCTCTGGGAAGGGAATGTGACTGTGGGATAGCAGGTATCGTAGGGAGAGATGGTGTCTATAGTAACAGTGGGATAATAGTCTCTTGGAACCCTATTGTAGTCAGCTTGGCCCTGCACATTTGTGTTTGAAGTTGTTTGAAGGAAGGATAATTCAATTCCAAGGAGCTCAGCTGCATTTTCTATCCAGAAAAGCTAAAGCATGTGTTCTTTTATACCGGCCTTTAAAAGAAGCAGGGAATCTCTTCTTTTACAGATATAATTATCAGTACAAGGTACAGGTACAGCGGAGAGTTACCTAGTGACAGGGTTAGGAAGAGCTACAGACAGATTTAAAATGTGGTGTGAAAGGTAAAATCTGGAAACTGACCGTCTAAAAGACAAATTCACAGAAGTGACTATGCGACAAATCTATCGGCACTTTAATTTTGTCTCAGCACTTTTGTGATTTCCCCCCTTAGGGTTTTTTCGCTGTGACTCTGGAGGAAAGATGAGAGATAGTAGTTGACTTCTATGTAAGTGTCCACAGGGCACATGTACAAACAATGACTAAATATGGCTGGTTCCTCCATCATTTACATTGATATAAAATATTCCTTGTTACGGTCTTAATGATGACCAGATCCTGCCATGATTACCCCTAAAGAGAACATCTCACTTACAATTACCATTGAATTATGTGATTGGAGGAATAACTGCCCGGGTTATCTCTGGCTACACCCAGTCCTAGTTTTCTGGAATCATGGGAGTATTTGCCAATGGAAGAGGATCTGGATGGAAGAGCACTGTTTCTTTCTCTTTTCTCTGCATGGCTCTTGTGCTCACCATTGGGTTCAGCATTTTTTTGCACCTTTCCATCATATTTACCCCTACTGTGTTTTTGGTTATTTCTTTCCGAATTTTCAAAAAATTCTGAAACTTGGTTATTCATGGGATGGGTTTTTGGAGCATGTAGTCAACCTACAAAGAAGCCATCTATTCTCCGCTTTAACTGTTTTGTGTTAGTATCATGGATGTCGGTACAGAACTAATCCTTAAAATGTTCATAGTGAATGTAGGTTCAGTGAAGTCCTATTAAAGGGCATGTAAAGTCTAAAATAGAATAAGGATAGAAATGCTGTATTTTGTATACTAAATATAAACATGAACTTACTGCACCACATGCCTAATCAAACAAATAATTTATGCTTTCAAAGTTGGCTACAGGGGGTCACCATCTTGTAACTTTGTTAAACATCTTTGCAAGACTAAGACTGTGCACATGCTCAGTGTGGTCTGGGCTGCTTAGGGATCGTCATAAACAAAGCTGCTTGAGTTCTGCATGGCTGGGAAGTAAGGCGGGGGCTCCCCCTGCTGTTCATAAGTATGATTGTTTCCCTGCTCAGCAGTTAGGGACCATCTGACAATTCCTATCCACAGCAGTAAATGAAGGGAGAATTTCACTGCATACAGTCAGGTTTCTTATAAAAATGGTACACATTTTTTAATTAAAGTATATTGGAGATAGGTTTCTTTTTCATTAAAGAAAGTAAAAATGGGATTTTATTTTTTTGCCTTTACATGCCCTTTAAATGACTACATTTCCAAAAGTATGTGGACATTCTTTTTAATCATTGGTTACAGTTTCAGCATGAGAGCAACCCCAATGTGAAGTCCATACACAATTGGTTTGTTGAGAATGGAGTGGAAGAACTTGACTGGCTGGCACAACCCAACTAAACATCTGCTGATGCTGATCATTGTCCAACCTCTTACTTATGAAATGAAGCAAATCCTATTACTGTTCAAACATCTAGTGGATGCCTTCCCAGAGTAGAAGAGTAGAGGGAGAACCAACTTCATATCAATACCTTGGTTTTGGAATGAGAAGTTGGACAGGCAGGTGTCCATATACTGTAACTTTGGCCATATAGTATTCATGCACCCTTTGGACTTTTACCAATGTTTTCCCTAGGATGCACCGAATCCAGGATTCGGTATTCGGCCAGGATTTGGCCATTTTCAGCAGGATTCAGAATCGGCCAAATCCTTGTGCCTGGCAAAAACGGAATCCGAATCCTTAAAATCATGTGACTTTCCATCACAAAACAAGATAGTAAATTTTTTTGTAGCCGTGTACTTCATGCGTGGCTCTCTACCCTTCCCCTCACTGATTTGCATATGCAAATTAGGGTTCGGTATTCGGCCAAATCTTTTACAAAGGATTCGGGGGTTCAGCCGAATCCAAAATAGTGGATTCGTTGTATCCCTAGTTCCCTCTGATCCTGACCGCTCAATAAATGCCCACTCTTCCCCCCTACAAAACTGTCCCTGGAGTTGATGGACAACATTGGTGCTGCTTTGGTTCTGATATTACTATAAAACTAGCATAGCAATGGAACCGAGTATGTAGAAGATAAAGCTGAAATGATGCATGGCAGCAAAAGACTCAACTTTGGAATCACATACCAATCAATACTGGAATCCAGAGCCAAGCAGCAGGACAGGCCAAAAAGAACATTACTATGGGATGCATCACAAATTAGAGTTATTAATTTCTTTACTTTTATTATTGTCAAGGCAGCGACCTCCTCCCATTATCTAAATAGAACATTTGAATCCAGAGGGTCACTTAGCTAATGAAATAACAAGTATTTGAATGTGCTGAGCCAATAACTGGAAAAAAAACACATTTTAGTAAAACTAATTTAAATGGCATGTAAAGTCTAAAACAGAATAAGGCTAGAAATGCTGTATTTTGTACATTAAATATAAACATGAACTTACTGCACCACAAGCCTAATCAAACAAATAATTTATGCTTTCAAAGTTGGCTACAGGGGGTCACCATCTTGTAACTTTGTTATACATCTTTGCAAGACTAAGACTGTGCACATGCTCAGTGTGGTCTGGGCTGCTTAGGGATCATCATAAACAAAGCTGCTTGAGTTCTGCATGGCTGGGAAGTAAGAAGGGGCTCCCCCTGCTGTTCATAAGTATGATTGTTTCCCTGCTCAGCAGTTAGGGACCATCTGACAATTCCTATCCACAGCAGTAAATGAAGGGAGAATTTCACTGCATACAGTCAGGTTTCTTATAAAAACGGTACACATTTTTTAATTGAAGTATATTGGAGATATAGCATAGGTGTCCCAGCCATGCAGAACTCAAGCAGCTTTGTTTATGATGATCCCTAAGCAGCCCAGACCACACTGAGCATGTGCACAGTCTTAGTCTTGCAAAGATGTATAACAAAGTTACAAGATGGTGACCCCCTGTAGCCAACTTTGAAAGCATAAATTATTTGTTTGATTAGGCTTGTGGTGCAGTAAGTTCATGTTTATATTTAGTATACAAAATACAGCATTTCTAGCCTTATTCTATTTTAGACTTTACATGCCCTTTAACTTTTACTATGTTTTAGAATGGCTAATTCTAAGCAACTTTTCAATTGGCCTTTATTTTTTCTTTGTAGTTTTTGAATTATTTGCCATCTTCTTCTGACAGCTTTTGAATGGGTATCACTGACCCCATCTAAAAACAAATGCTCTGTAAGGCTACAAATGAAAAATGATTACTACTTTTTATTATTATATCTTTCTATTCAGGCCTCTCCTATCTGTATTTTCCAGTCTCTTATTTAAAACAAGGCATGGTTGCTAGGGTAATTTAGACCCTAGCAAACAAATTGCTGAAATTGCAAACTGGAGAGCTGCTGAATAAAAAGCTAAATAACTCAAAAACAACAAATAATAAAAAATGAAAGCCAACTGCAAATTGTCTCAGAATATCCCTCTCTACATCATACTAAAAGTTAATTTAAAGGTGGACAACCCCTTTAATGAAAAGAGCTGGAGTTGGTAGACGCTGTTCTTGACCCTATGCACAGGTTTTTGTGGGCCTGTCGTTGGAATGCTGGGATACCGGAGATTGTCTGTACTCAAAATAAACTCACTCAGACCTTGAAGTGAGAGGTTGGTAAAAAGATAGATTCTTGCGCGGATTTATTTTGTTATACCTGTACCCGACCCATACCCACTACCTGTGACCCACAACCCAGACCTGCAACCCTCAAGTTTTCCACACTGATCACTAGGCCAACTAACCTTCCGACCCAAGGACACGCAAAACCCGAAGTGATGTTACTTTGGACCAGAAGTGACGTCATTCCGGCACCGAATTTGCACAAAAATAGAAAAAAATACTACCAGAACCACAGGTGAGAGTGGGAGGGATCAATCCTGCATCTTAGCTGGGTGCCCAGCCAGGTTACCCACCTGCTGCCTGCACACTTTGAAGGTATTCCACGGGTACTTGACCCAGTGCAGGACCCTAACACAGGACTCTAACACAGGACTCTAATTGTGTCTGATTGCTGCAGGTAAGGGTCCTAAGTGAGCCTTTATTTGCTCTTTACAAATCCGGAACCGTCAACCCTACAGCTGCAACAGGGCAAAAGCTATAGGCACACTGAGTATTCTGAACAATGGAAAACTTCAGGAAATGGCTCAAAAACAACCATTTGTCCCTACAATTTGGGTCCTAATAGAAATTTGCTGTATGAACTCACACTGCTCCTTTATCACCCGCGCAAGAATCTTGTGCTTTATTCAAAGGAAAAATGTAACACAAAATTAAAAAAAACATTGTATAATATTTATTATTTAAATGTAGAATAATACTGACGGATCTGTAATGTAGAATAATACTGACGGATCTGTACTGTGTCATATATCGCTAATGGAAACCTTTTACATATGTAGATATAACACATTATTTGCTTGATCTTCACTGGGTTTGCTGTGACGTTTTTCTACAAAGGAATGAAGAAATAACATTAGACACGTTGCACTACAATATGTATTTCTTATAATTTTAAATACATTTTAAAAATTATTTTAAATCTTTAAATAAACCCAATTGGTGCCTATCTGCTACAGACCATGCAGAAGAAAAAACTCCATAGAATGCATTCCCTCATTATGATGTTATTTACATCATATGGAGCAACAATACAATATAAAATGCCAAAATGGAACTGTATGAGTCAGGAATTTCTTGACCTGCTCCTTTTCCAACCAGGCCCAAGCCAGCACGAGTTAGAGATGGGGTAAATCAAGCCATGGCCAATCTGCTTGCTGCTGATTATGTCAACAGAGAGGTCAGGGTCAAACTGGGCCGACGGGACACCGGAAAAAACCTGTATGTTAGCCTGAAACTTAGATCCTGCACATCTTGCGCCAACTCATATATCCCTAAACCAAATTATAAGTGTATAAGTATATGGATCTATATGCACTTGGGGAAGTGAATAGGTTCCGAAACTGGGATACTAGGAAAACTCCCGGTGGGCCCAGGTGTCAGTGGACCCTCATACTTCTTACCATTTGGCCTATTTCACGGTTATTCCCTATTTATTTAATTGGCTTAA
This sequence comes from Xenopus petersii, assembly GCA_038501925.1. Taxonomy (NCBI): domain Eukaryota; kingdom Metazoa; phylum Chordata; class Amphibia; order Anura; family Pipidae; genus Xenopus; species Xenopus petersii. The sequence goes on from CM076683.1 coordinate 124,457,977, forward strand.
TAATGGAAGAATAATGGAAGAATATAGTATAGTAAGTAGAGATACAAGAATAGGAGAATAAAGAGGTTGAGTGAAGAGAAGAGGAATAACAGTTTGGAAACTGGGCCCACGGTCTAAGGTTTTCTGGTGGTCCCCTGACATCCCAGTCCGACACTAAATAGGTACACACCTTGCCGAAATGTTGTGTATTCAGTGGTGTAACTATAGAGCAAACACACCAAGATTCAGTGGCCATGGGGAGGCCCAGGGAACAATGGGGTCTGGACCACAGGGTCTGCTTCCTCTAAAGTTATGTAGAACACCTCCATCTCTGCCGCTTTCTTACCTGGTGGCTGGGGCAGGGTGTGGGGGGGGCATGGGCAGGGAGTGAGTGGGCGAGTGATTGGGGTCTGCAGTGCGCCAGGCCCCACAGTGTTCTAGCCCCCTTAGCAAATTGTCAAAAATATAAATGGTCATGTCATTCAATTGATTGTGCAGTGTCAGCTCCAGTATCTCATACTCTACCTTGTTCACAGTAGGTGGAGCATCAAGGTTGATTTCACATTATAATTGGATCACATCTCCTTTGTATGGCTCACGCTGTACTGGCACTGGCTGGCATACCTGCATCAAAATATCATCATTAGTAAATAGTGGAGTAATTTGAGTAGGAACTGCAGTGAGGGATTGGCTCAGCTTGCTGTTGCTTCCTGAGAAGCAATTGCTATGGCCATTCTTTCAGGACTCACTCACGGTCACTGATTTCATGGGGAGGCCTATTAATCAAAATTCAATTTTGTTTGTTTTTTTTAAAAATTGGATCAAACTCAAAATTTCACTAGACTCAAGTATTTGCTTGTTAATTTAAAAATTTGAATCTAAAAGATGCAATCAAATAAAAGTATTATGATAACTTGCCAGGAGTTGAACCAGGCATCCTGGTGCTCTCGTGTTGTCTGCATTACCACTGCTCTATGTGAGCAGACAGCTAAGGTCCTGCTTCACTCCTATGGCTATGCTTGTAGCTGCAAGTAGGCTTGGCTTGTTTCACCCGTTACCAATCTGGCCACAGGCAGTGTTGGACTGGCCCAACTGGATACCAGGAAAATTCCTGGTGGTCCCAGGTGTCAGTGGGCCTCTTGCTTCTATGCATTTGGCATATTTTATGGTCATGCCCTATTTCTTTATGGGAAAAAGAGGCTTATTAATGAAAGAATAGAGTAGTATGAATAGAAATGGGCCCATGGTCTAAGGTTTTCTGGTGTACCCCTGATATCCCAGTCCGACACTGGCTATAGGTGATTTCTCTAAGCCACTAGTCTGGCTATAAAACCCCCTACTCTGTTCTGACTCTCTTCTCGAGTATAGATCTATGTTTCATAATTCCTGGGTGTGTTATTTTTCTGAGCCTGTTATTGACCACTGCCTGACCTTGACCTTTGTTGTTCTGCTGCCTGTACCGACCTCTGCCTGTTCTTCATCTATTCTATTGGATCTTGTTACAAATCTATTTGGTTTGACCCTGGCCTGTGACCTCGATTCCGCTTCCTGATTTGGTTCCGTATTGTCTGTTTGGTATTGATCCGGCCTGTCCCTTGACCATGCTCCTTGTTCCCCATCCTTTCTGTATATGTTATGGTTTCCTTGCCTGCCCAGAGCTTCACCCTTGGTCCTCTCACGTTAGGTCCTGGTGGCATCTGAGTAACAGAGGGCTCCTCCCAAAACCAAAGGCCACTGCTATTGGCAGAAGTGTGAGCCAGGACCAGGACCTTGCAGTTTGCTCTGAGTTTTGGGATAACATATGTTAGAGGCATGAAATGTTTAGTTTGAGTCTATAAATAATTTTGGAAAAAACAGAATTAAAAAAAAAAAAAAAGTATCGCAGGTCCAGTCAAAGTGGGGCTCCAGAATTGATGGGCCCTGGACAAATGCCCTATTTATTAAGAAGACCAGCTAACCATGGCAAGTATGTGATGATATTCCGGTACCCTTTAAATCAAGTTGTTCTGAGTACAATGAACTGTTTAGCGGTTAGAACTCAGGAATGAAAATCAGTGGTACGAACAGGTGGTTAAATGCTGGCAGGGAAGTGAATCCATATTCCCTGTTTAATTAGATAAATGCCAAATGATTACAGTAAGAAGATAGAATAAATATATCAATTCTAACGCTGGCAGTTGCTGCTCATTGAGAGGCAGGCACAGATCGACCAGGCCTGATGGTATCGCATGCTAATCTGTCAGCTCTTGTGAAGACACACGGGCCTGTGAACATTATGTGCTCGGCATCTGCCCGTCAAAGGAAAAGTTCAGCCGTCTTTCCAAGCATCAGATGTAGAGGCGGCTGTTTATACCTGTTACCTATTCACCGGAGCACATTTGTCTGCAATATTCACATTATTGTAATTTACAGAGAAAATCTGGAACATAATGTGAAATAAATGCTAATTACAAAATGAATGGCTGGCAGTTGCGACATTAATGCAAATATTAAGTTAATTAGGTGCATACGATTTGTCAGTTGCTTCTTACACAATAATGTCATCGTTTCCAGGAATGTCAGAGGCAGTCGAGTGGGTGATAATAATGTGACATGTACTTCCATATCTGACAGCTCGGCTTCAGCAAAAATTCATTGTAGGCGAATATATATCTTACACTAGCTTTCTGTACCACCAGGGGGTTAAATGGGAGCACTGAGAGGGCATTTGTCCAAAGACCTCAGTATCAGAGGGGTTAATAACTGATTATTTCTATTAAAGGGGTTATTCACCTTTGATTTAACTTAGTATGATGTAGAAAGTGATGTTGGTCTTGAATTTTTATTATTTGTGGTTTTTGAGTAATTTAGGTTTTTATTCTATGTATTGCCATTCCATTAGTCGTGTTGCTAGGGTCCAAATTACCCTAGCAACCATGCCTTGATTTGAATAAGAGAATGGAATATGAATAGGAGAGGCCTGAATAGAAAGATGAGTAATAAATAGTAGCAATAACAATACATTTGTAGCCTCGACAGAGTCAGTGACCCCCATTTGAAAACTGGAAAGAGTCAATAAATAAAAAAAACTATAGAAAATATGGTTCACACAAAAGTTATGGTCAATAAGTGAATGTGGAAATTTGAAAGTGTTCATTGATATGGAAGCTTAATAATGAGACATGTCAAATGACTGAATATAAATACCCCCACTAGCATTTGGAAGATTTTAATGTGAATGTGCCATTATTTTGTGTATTTTTTTTGTACCTTGGCAGAGAAAAGCTGGCTGATATAAGCTGTGAATGGTCCCCTTCAGACTGGCAGCTGTTGTGCCCGTGTATGGCACCTCCTGAGTCCTCAGTGACAGATATCTGGAGAACATTGGTGCAGTGATGTGGTTCTCTCCCAAAGGGCCTGCATACGAGATTGTTATGATCCAATCATTGGCCCGGGGGCCAAATGATCATATTAGCCCAATTTTGCCCAGTGGGTAGTTGGCCAAGTTCTGATTGTTTTGTGACTTTGCCACCAAGTGGATCTTAATGTTTGTGATCAGCTTTATTCTGCAGGAAGAATGGCCACGTTCCATTTGGTAGCACCCCCATCCTATGTCTATTATGTCTTATGTCTATTGCGTCCTATGTCTACTGCGCCCTATTTCTATTGCGCCCTATGTCTAATGCGCGCTATGTCTATTGCTCCCTATGTCTAATGCGCCCTATATCTATTGCTCCCTATGTCTACTGCGCCCTATGTCTATTGCTCCCTATGTCTAATGCGCCCTATATCTATTGCTCCCTATGTCTATTGCTCCCTATGTCTATTGCTCCCTATGTCTAATGCTCCCTATGTCTATTGCGCCCTAAGTCTATTGCTCCCTATGTCTAATGCGCCCTATGTCTAATGCGCCCTACGTCTATTGCTCCCTACGTCTATTGCTCCCTATGTCTATTGCTCCCTACGTCTAATGCGCCCTATGTCTATTGCTCCCTACGTCTATTGCTCCCTATGTCTAATGCGCCCTATGTCTATTGCGCCCTATGTCTATTGCGCCCTAAGTCTATTGCTCCCTATGTCTAATGCGCCCTATGTCTATTGCTCCCTACGTCTATTGCTCCCTATGTCTAATGCGCCCTATGTCTAATGCGCCCTATGTCTATTGCGCCCTATGTCTATTGCGCCCTATGTCTAATGCGCCCTATGTCTATTGCACCCTATGTCTATTGCGCCCTATGTCTAAAGCGCCCTATGTCTATTGCTGAGGTGCAGTTGAACCAAAAGAATAGGGTGAACACATCACTCAATTAATAAGTGGATAAAGGAAGAGTTCATACTGAGACAGTTGGTGCAGAGGAGTATTTAGACTTTCTTGTGTATTTTGTTGGTATGCGGCCACTTCATTGTCACCCACCCACAGCTGATTCCTTAGTTTTCTGGGCAAGGTGATTGCATATCCCATATTGACATGAATTTCAAAAGTTAATGTATTTATGTTTGAAGAAAAACAGTAACTTCCGATTAAACATTCTGATTCACCCAAATGGAGTCTCTTAAGAAGAGAGGAATAAGATGTAACGTGCACATTGTGTTGTTTGCACTTAAACTTATGGTCCTAGAATGGGGCACAAAGAGTTGCATTTGTGTGTAGACAAGCAAGGAAGTGCCAGGGGATACAAGGTGCTACGGAGTACAGGGATCCCTTGTGTGTGATAGAACGGTGCCAGATTTTAAAGTAGAACTGAACTTGGAAAATGTAAATAGCTGGAAATGCCATATTTTATAAGCTGAACTTATTGCACCAACCTAAAGGTTCAATATCTCTATAGTAGTAAGGATCCAGGCCATTCAATTCGTGCACAGGAGTTTCCCATCTTGGATTTGTTAGGAGTGTCAGTGACACTGCACATGCTCAGTTTAACCTGGGAAGCTGTTGAGAAGTAAAGCTTAGAAGTTGTCACTAATTATAAAGCAGAAAATAAAAAACAAGAGATTGATTCTACGGGGCTAATGACAAATTCTGATGCTATTTCCGCTGATTTTAGAGTTTCCATATGCTAATTATTGAATTATTTACTGATCAGCCTTATATTGTGACATTTCTATTCTATGTGTACTGTATATTGTGAGTGGGTCCCTAAGCTCAGTAAGTGACAGCAACAAAGAGCATGTGCAGTGAATCAGCAGGAAAGAAGATGGGGAGCTACTGGGGCATCTTTGGAGACACAGATCTTTACTGCTAAAGGGCTGTGGTTGCCTTGAGCTGTCACAGAAAGCCAAAACATAACGTATAACATTTCTGCAGTTTTTCTTCAATTAGTGTTAGTTCTCCATTAAACTCAAGGTGCAGAAGACACTTTTTGCTGCAGCATTTGTACCAGTGGCATTAGTAAATGATCCCTATTGAGTTCACTCACGGCATCTCTCTGGTGTATCCGGCCATAGACATAATCAGCGAATGGCTTCCGAGAAATATACTTTCCATGTCCTTCCACCGTATGCAGAATTCCATTCTCATACACCACTCTGCCTCCGGCGATGGTCACCAAGGGGACTCCATGGCACTCCATCCCTTCAAATATGTTGCAGTTCACAGCCTGATGGTGAGTTTTGGCAGAAATGGTCCTGCAAAGAGAAGACAACCAATCAAAAGACGAAGCCAAAGCTGATTTGTAGTGTCGTGTACAGGCCCCCACTTCCTTCTTACTAAAAGACTTGAGGACTCAAAAAGCCATTTCAGGATACATAGTAGTTGGCAGGTTTGATATTCTAACAAGCTGGCTTTTTCTTTGAGCCAAATTTAAAAGGAAATTATATTTCAGTTTTTAACCACTATTTCCTAGTTCTAAAACTGCCATACACTGTACAGTAGCTGTGTAGTTTCATTGTTCATTTAGGTAAAACAAAAGGCAAAAGTTCAAGAAAAGAAGAAGAAAGGAAATGACACATGATAATTCTTAAAGGGCACCACAAGCCTCATCAAACAAATAATTTATGCTTTCAAAGTTGGCTACAGGGGGTCACCATCTTGTAACTTTGTTATACATCTTTGCAAGACTAAGACTGTGCACATGCTCAGTGTGGTCTGGGCTGCTTAGGGATCATCATAAACAAAGCTGCTTGAGTTCTGCATGGCTGGGAAGTAAGGCGGGGGCTCCCCCTGCTGTTCATAAGTATGATTGTTTCCCTGCTCAGCAGTTAGGGACCATCTGACAATTCCTATCCACAGCAGTAAATGAAGGGAGAATTTCACTGCATACAGTCAGGTTTCTCAGCTTTTTCCTGAACATGAAACTCTCAGTGGTTCTAAAATAGTGGTGAATCTGCTTCATTAGGTTTATGTGACTTTCTCACCTTCATGACTTCTACTGTTGCCATCAACAACTTGAAAGATCTCCAATCCCTTTATTTAAAGGGGACATGTCCCAAATTCTTTTCTATCATGCTAGTTGAAAAAAACAAACTTTACTTAATATATATATATATATATATATATATATATATATATATATATATATATATATATATATATATATATATATATAATTTAAATTTTGTTCCTTTCAGTCTTGGAATTCACAATCACAGCATACAGGCAGCAGCCATTTTGTGGACAATGTTATTAAACAAGTTTTGTATGACCCCAAAATTGCCTTTTTCTGCCAGAATGGGGGACCTAATGCCCATGCACTGGCTGCACTATTAAAGATTGTGTGCAGGGAGGGGCAATGTAAGGACGAGCGTGCTGGGACATCTGGAAAGTACGGAGTGGAAAGTTAAAGGGATACTGTCATGGGAAAAATTTTTTGTTCAAAATGAATCAGTTAATAGTGCTACTCCAGCAGAATTCTGCACTGAATCCATTTCTCAAAAGAGCAAACAGATTTTTTTATATTCAATTTTGAAATCTAACATGGGACTAGACATTTTGGCAATTTCCCAACTGCCCCTGGTCATGTGACTTGTGCCTGCACATTAGGAGAGAAATGCTTTCTGGCAGGCTGCTGTTTTTCCTTCCAACTGAATGTGTCTCAGTGGGACATGGGTTTTTACTATTGAGTGTTGTTCTTAGATCTGCCAGGCAGCTGTTATCTTGTGTTAGGGAGCTGTTATCTGGTTACCTTCCCATTGTTCTTTTGTTTGGCTGCTGGGGGGGGGGGGGGGAGGGAGGGGGGTGATATCACTCCAACTTGCAGTACAGCAGTAAAGAGTGATTGAAGTTTATCAGAGCACAAGTCACATGACTGGGGGAGCTGGGAAATTGACAATATGTCTAGCCCCATGTCAGATTTCAAAATTGAATATAAAAAAATCTGTTTTTTAGTGCAGAATTCTGCTGGAGCAGCACTATTAACTGATTCATTTTGAAAAAGTAGTTTTTTCCCATGACAGTATCCCTTTAAAGTAATTGACTGCCACACCTCACACAGAGGCAGGGCAGTCAGTATATGATTGCAGCTCAGATTCTTAAATATATTTATAACAGGCATGGATGTTTTATTAAAAAAAATATTTTTTTATAATAATAATAATTTGATTCAGAAAACAGGTTTTTATGTCTGGGTGACTTTTATTGTAATTTGGAAGACATAATTTGTAAATTTAAAAATAAGAAGATTAATTTATACAACAAAATAAAAACAAAGCTGCACTGGTTGGAAAATATGCAACTTTAAGAATGTGTCTTTATAGTTTTTTTCTGGTCTGTTGGGAAATCAAGCTAAGTCATCAGTTCTCATTATTGTTATATAAAAAGTGATTAGCTGTTCCCATCATTAACTACTGTTCCCAGGACTGTGACCAGGTTCAGGGAAAAAATTCCAATACTGTCATTGATTTGTAAAGATTTCAAAAAAAAACCCTGCAGAGCAGCAGTAGTTGTTGGGAAGAGAAGGGCATAGAAGTTACAGTAGGGCAAGGTGGTCAGACCGGCCACATCTGTTAATTATCCTAAACCCTACCCTCTTCCCAATACTCCATCCAGTTTTTACGTTCATGAAATGGCGCTGACTGTGTCAGAACAAAAGAAACAAATGCTAGTTTTAGTAGTTCCGCTGCCTTTAAAGTAGAGTCCTGCACGGAACCAATTTCTAAGACCCGATCCGAACCCGCGACCCAAACCGCAACCCGCTTTTTTCCCCATTTGATCTGCTACCGGACCTGCAACTGCCTTATCCACAACCCGACCCGCAACCCGCCAGCCACCATCAAACAGGAAGTGAAGTTGCTGCAAACCGTAAGTGATGTCATCAAAAGTGGGCAGGGACAGAAACACGTTTTGTAAAACTTTAAAAGGAGTAAAATATAGACAATATTACATAAGATAAGAAATTTTAGATGAGACCTGCAACCCGACCCGCGACCTGCAGACCCGCATCCATACCCGCACCTTAAAATACACCCATCGTTCCGCAGGGTGCCCACTTTTTTTGCAGTTAACACGTGGGTACCAGACCCGCTGCAGGACTCTACCTTGAGGTATGGTACTGTGGCATGTGTTTCTCTCACAGCTTGGCCCTCTCTGTAGTATTGGAGGTAATGGTTTCTCCAAGCTAATACCATTCACAAATCTTAGTAATAAATTGGGGGCAAGTTATTCTTGAATGTATAACAGACTTTTCAAAGCACTTAGTATCAAAAGAGGTCACTTTGAAGGAGAGAACACATGTATTAGGTGGAATCACAGTGTTGACTTTAAAGGGGTCTCCTCTACATTGGGTGTAACCACTTGAATCCCTACAGTCGCTGTTTGGTGCATTACCCTACTCTGCTTCTCCTTTGTGCATCACATGGCTGCTTCTGCAACTACCGTATGTCACACGGTGGCTAACTACTCCTCTTAACCTCCACTGGTTAACTTCATCACTCACCTTAGGGCATGACTTCCTTAAAGGGGAACTATCACGAAAATGAAACTTTAATATAAGCTTAATCATATTGAAATAAGAAACTTTCCAAATAAAATCAATTAAACATTCTGTACTGTTTCTGAAATAATCGAGTTGATCTTCACTGTCCCTCTCTCAGCATATGTTTCTCTTTATTCTGTCTTAGTGCAGAAGTTGGGTGTCAGATATTCATCGACAGTTAGATCCAATATATCTTATAGGAGGGCTCCTTTTGCCTAGAAGATGTATTAGAGCTCACTCTATTAAACTCACCAGATATCATGTCTCTCTACATGCAGGATTTGTGCAAAATGCAGCTATTTTGTTAGATATTGTTTGTACTGGAATCCGTTATTTGAATGAGCTCTGATACATCTGCTAGGAAAGGAAGCCCCCCTATAAGATATATTGGATCTAACTGTCAATGAATATTTGACACCCAACTGCTGCATGAAGACAGAATGAAGAGAAACAGATGCTGAGAGAGGAATAGTGAAGATAAACTTGATTATTTTAGAAAAGATACAGAATATTTAATTGATTGTATTTAGGAAGTTTCTTATTTCAGTATGCAAGCTCACATAAAATTTTCATTTTTGCGATAGTTCCCCTTTAAGGAAGGCATGCCCTAAGGTGAGTGATGAGGTTAACCAGTGGAGGTTAAGAGGAGTAGTTAGCCACCCTAAGAGTGTGATATACCGTAGTTGCAGAAGCAGCCATGCAATGCTTCGGCAAATATTGCCCTACAAAATGAATTATTACACTTTAAAATTGAAATACATATATCAGCAAGTTAGAACGGAGCCAATATATATATCAGAAATACTTTTCCTGTAACAGGCACTTTAACCGTTTCCTGATACTGCAGAAAGTGCAAAGGCATTGCTGTTGCTTTAAACAGATTTAGCAGAGTTGGAGTCTGTAATATTGAAGTTCAGGATAGATGCCAGTGGGAAATTCTTCAGCAAACACTGTCACTTCAAGACTAACCTTGTTGATGCAAAGAGAAGATCTTTAGTGGCCCTTGAAAATGCTTGGATCTAGCTGTCAGAGCTTGAAATTACTTACATCTCTTCTCAAGAATCAGACCCAATAAAGAGGCCAACGAAAAAAGGTTTAAAAGCAGATAAAAGCAATGTATTTTTAAAATGCCCTTCTTATCAAGAAAAACGATAAAATAGTAGCAGTAACATATGATCCTCCTTAACTATTCTCAAAGGCTTAACATGAAACTAAACCTGTGTGATAAACCTCTGAAAATACAATGAAATGGGGGAAGAGGACAACAGCATGAAAAACAGGAGAAAATACATGTCTAGAACTGCTAATTCTAGTGTTGTCCCAGCACTGGGCCAATCTGGCCAACTCTCTATGCAACACAATAAAAACAATGTATAGCTTACAAAATGCAGCCCAATAAAAAATGTCAGTCTCTTAGAATATTTCTTGCCGACCCCTCCACAGTCTGTCAACTGCATAGGAATCCAAAATCAAGCCTATATATGCCCCCAGGAAGGGATATGTATAAGAAGCGATCAGCGCCTGTGGCAACAGAAATAAAAAACAGACATAGCGCAATATGTTCACAATGTGAAATATCACCCCGTGCGTGCACTGGATGTTAAGTGGATGTGTTCTCCCCTTCTCCTTTAAATGACCACTTATGAGGGTATAGGGTGGCAGTACAGGTGGACAGAAGAAAAGAAAAGTACTTTTCCTGTGAACTAAAATATATATTCCAAAGATGCAGATGCCTCCACCTTCTGTATAAAATGCCTACTTACAAACCACTGCAGTGGTATGATGTATTTAACATGAAGCTTTCAGGTTCCTCCTTCAACGCTCACCACTCCTTCAAAGTTCCCCAGCAGGAATACAAATCGATAATAGTGTAATAGAGACGCCTCTGAGGAAGCTGGTAACACCCAGCGAAACGCGTTAGGCATAGTTTGGGGGACATAACAACCTAGAGCAAGGCACCTGAAGTGAGCTGACAAGAGCTTGGAGTGAGCGGACAGGATTGCCCCTGGGGACCCCAGAAAGACTGTTGTTTGGACTCAATGCGCAAAAACCCGCAAGGGAAATGTGAGTGAGAATTTTAATTGTTTTTAATTATGTTTTAAATAAACGGTGTTACACTATTATCGATTTGTATTCCTGCTTGGGAACTTTGAAGGAGTGGTGAGCGTTGAAGGAGGAACCTGAAAGAGCTTCATGTTAAATACATCATACCACTGCAGTGGTTTGTAAGTAGGCATTTTATACAGAAGGTGGAGGCATCTGCATCTTTGGAATATATATTTTAGTTCACAGGAAAAGTACTTTTCTTTTCTTCTGTCCACCTGTACTGCCACCCTATACCCTCATAAGTGGTCATTTAAAGGAGAAGGGGAGAACACATCCACTTAACATCCAGTGCACGCACGGGGTGATATTTCACATTGTGAACATATTGCGCTATGTCTGTTTTTTATCTCTATGCAACACAGCCAGCCCACCTCCCCCGCAGCGTCAGACTGACCTACCGGGATACGGCCCTCCAGCTGCTAAATATTTGGCCTATTTCATGGTCATTCCCTATTTCTATGAGAACAAAGAGACAAAATAGATGGAATAATAAATTATAGTATGTAAAGAAAAGAGACTAGGAGAATAGAGGTTGAGTGAGGAGAGGAAGAATAATAGTACTGAGAGTGGGCTCCATGTCTAAGATTAATTGGTGGGCCCCTGGTCAAAGGTTTTTTGGGTGGGCCCCTGGTGTCCCAGTCCGACACTGCTCCCTCGCACAAACAAACAACTGGTAGTCTATCTATATATATATTTATATATATGCCTGGCACCCCTAACCATTGCACCCTAGGCACAAGCCTCTTCTGTCTACCTCTAGTTTTGGCCCTGTGTTGTCCTTCCAGCCGCTGATGTCGGAAGTTGCAGAACCAATCATATAGGGGGGAATTTGATGTCACATAAATATGAATTATTTTTCTCTATATATGCCATTTACCTAAACAAAAGAACATGTCCAGGGGCAGAAGTTGGGTATGAGGGGGGTGGTTTAATTGATGTCATGGCTTCAGAATCGAGTCCTGACTTCAGAATATAACTTTGTACTCAGCATCTATCAGAGCAAATAACATTCACTTGTTCAGCAGTCGTTGTGAATCCATCACCGGGGAGCACCCGAGATACCAAAAAAAAAGCAAGAATTTCTCAGAACTTGCTCTCGTCTATTGCGTGGTGACATGGAAGATCAAAGCCCCAGCCTTCCGACTCATTTCTGATTTATATTGCTGTGTTTTTCTTTTTCTTTTCAAGATTGCAATCTTTTGCTTATTCAGTTAGACTCCATTTCAGTCCCTCAAAGTCCAGCTGATTGTTCAGGTTTATCTTGGTTGTATTTACACGACAATAATGATCATCAAACCCCATCGTTGTATGTGGTTCCAATGTGATGATTTTCAATATCTAAACATCTCGTATGTGAGGCGGCATTAATGATGCTTCTTCTAATAAAGAGATAAGGGGGGGCTTGTATAGGAACGAGCACAGAAGAATTCTGCCGAGTGACCTAATACAGTGGCGCTGTATAGGGAAACACCTTTTTATGTGATAAAGCGACTTTTACCCAAAGATTATTATGAGAGTACACAATAAAGCAATATTGCCATACCTATTAAAGGTAAAAAAAGTTGGTTGGGTTCTCTTTACAGGTATGGGATTCGTTATCTGGAAACCCATAATCCAGAAAGCTCCGAATTACAGGAAGGTCATCTCCGGTAGACAAATTTTTAAAAATGATTTCCTCTTCCCAGTGGTGTAACTAGATATTACGAGGCCCCGCAGCAAATTATTTTTCAGGCCCCCCAACGTGTAGAGATTGACCTGTTTTCCCAATATTTATTGAAATTGTATATGAATAAGGGTCTCATGGGGCCCCTATACCTCCTGGGCCTCCCTGCAGCCACAGGGTCTGCTTCATGTGTAGTTACACCCCTGACTTTTCCTCTGTAATAATTAAACAGTATCTTGTATTCGACCCTGAAGAGATACCAAAAATCTATAATTAATCTTTATTATAGGCAAAACAATCCTATAAGGTTTAAATTATTTTGCAGTAGAGGTATAGGCATCAAGTTACAGAAAAATCCATTACCCGGAAAAAACTCAGGTCCCGAACATTCTGGATAACAGGTCCTGTACTAATGTCCAATAAATCTGAGAAAAAAATTGTCAGGTCATTGGATTTAGCAGGAATCAATGTGAACGGGCTGCAGTTATGTCTGTTTCTGGACAAACATGAACTGCAAGTGACAAAGTTATAAAGACTAATTTCCAGTTATAACTATTACTGATACATGCAGCAGCTGACCTGTAAATGGAAAGGAAATATGGACCATATTTACAGTTTTCTGTACATATTTTTGGCAACCTTTGCATAGGTTATTTTGCACTGAGAACATAAAATGCATCTGTATATTGGCATTCTACATATCCATGCAACTGTCACCTGTCTAGTGTTTGTACATCCACTGGGATTTCTCCCAGTATCCTGGTGGGCTTGTCAGACACAGAGAAGTTTATTCTAGAAAGAAAAGGTATGTCTAGGTGGAGATATGGTTGCCTCCTGGCTGGATATGATGGCAACTCTACCTACAGGTATAACAACCAAGTGTAACTAGGGTTGTATTGATTCGGTTTGGCCAGAATTTGGCCATTTTCAGCAGGATTCGGAGTCGGCCGAATCCTTATGCCTGGCCAAACTGAATCCGAATCCTATTTTGCATATGTAAATTAGGACGGGAAAATAAATTACGTGATTTTTTATCACAAAACAAAGAAGTAAAACAAATGTTCCCACTTTTTCCCTTTCGCAGCCCTCACTTGCACGTTAGGATTTACATATAAATGCGATTCGGATTGTATATGCACTTGATTCAGGGTATGCAATTGCATATGCAAATTAGGATTCGGTTCGGTATTCTGGCGAATCTTTCACGAAGGATTCAGGAATTCTGCCACATCCCAAATAGTGGATTCGGTGCATCCATATTTTTAACCGGTTCAGACTTATTACAATGTTTGTGGGTCCCTAACAACAAGGTCTGCCTACTGAAATGCTGTGAAAGATGGGATATCATGATAATCTGACAGACAGAAATTGCATCTCCTAGAATAGGAATTATTAATCCATGAGTCTGGATGCAAAATTGGGGCCTCCTGTGTCTCCATGATCTGTTTTTATAACATGGAATTTCTTCCTACAGTAGAAATGAGAGGCAATCCTTGTTTAAAAAATCTGATTACCTCAAATAATTTGGTCTCCCGTAAAAAGAAGGAATGCTGTCCTGGTATATTACAAGTAGTCATTGGCTTAGCATGTTGCATTGGGACGATCTGTGTGTTTCCACTTTGGCTGCCAGATGATCAGATCTGTGCATTGTGGCCCTGTGTGAATGAAGCTATAATAGGCAGCTATACAGTGATCAGGTTGAAGAAGATCTCAAAGTGTGTAGCTAATTTTACTTTACTTTAGAAGCTAAAAGGCTCAAATAATCAGGCGACTAAGGCTCATACTAAGGGGTAAATTTACTATGCGGCGATAATTCGCCAGCGAAGGCTTGGCATCCATAGCAACTATTCGCCAGTCGAAAATTTGCTCAGACAACGCCAATTTACTAACATGCAAATTTGCATCCAGGGCGCCGAACGCTGGTGAATTCTGCATAGCGCAACTTCTTTAGAGGTCTTCGCTCAGGCTAATTTGCATACGGCTGGAAATTATAAATTTGAATGGATGTTGCAGCAAATACATTACACTACACAAGTCCAGGGAACCTTAATAAAGACAATAGAGTTGTTATATTGCCCTACACATGAGCCCACTGTATAGTTTATGTGCCATATGTTAGGAAATGTATGGGGGAACCCGGTTACCCAAAAAAAAGAAAAGAGGCCATTGTTTTTTGGACTTAGAAACTTTTTCCACTAAAAAATATGATGTAAGTAACAGAAAATTGTGGAAGTTCTATGTACTCCAATGCACTTTGCCTGGTGTGAGCTGGTGGAGGCAAGTCTGGCGAAAGAGGTAACGTTCAGTAAAATATGCATCTTAGTGAATTTGTGGAGCAATATCCATTCACTAGAGCAAAAATTCACCTGGCGATAGAGTGCTAATCACTGGTAGCGTCTATCTCCTTCGCTAGCAAAGTGACGCCTGCGCCCGTTAGTAAATCGACAAAGTCCCTGAAAACAGTAACGATTCGCCAGCGTTAGTCACTTCGCCCTTTAGTAAATCTGCCCCTAAGAAGCTCAGGAAAAGACAAAGTAAGGTCACCACATCATGGGAAAAATCAGAGGACCCTTCCAGAAATCCTGCTGAAGGGCTGTACCCATTGCCTTTAATTTAAATGCAGTTATTCTGCAATCAGTGCAGCCCAGCACCTTGCATTTATTTCAGTGATCTGGAAACCCTTATCTTAGAACGTTTTCAGCAGTGAAAGGGAAAAAGCCAATGGGCTAGTACAGGTTAGCTAGGGATTAGTGTGGCTAGCAAACCAGCTATTTTTTCTCCCATCTCTTAAAATTCTGCCTTTCTGTCCATACTATCCTACAGTTCCCCCAACTCTATTTAGCCTTAATTTATACTTTAACCCAATGTGAGACCCTACAAACAGCAGGGTCTGGGGATACTGCTCTACTCCTAAAGACTCACTACCAAAAAGTGGTATATTCTATTGCCGTATTTTATGCCAACCTGTTGGCACATTGCTGCTCAGCTTTTTTGCCGAGTCTGAACCCTTTTGATACAATGGTGCTGCTGTCTTCCCAGCTTGCACTTTAATTAAGTAGGATTTATGCCGTACTGATATGACACTGACTAAAAGCAACACTTTAGGTTGATTAGATACTGGCTCTGAAACTATGGGCCAGAACATCACTATATGAATTATCATTTTAAATTGGACAGAATAAAGAGGCAAATTCTCGTGATGCAGATGCTCCTCATATACAGCAATGGGGGTTACACACTAACGCTCTCCAAACGGCTGTATTAGAGATTTTTTAAAGGGGACCTGTCACCCAAACATAAAAAGCTGTATAATAAAACCCTTTTCAAATTAAACATGAAATCCCTATTATTTTTTTATTAAAGCATTCATAGCGGTTGTAAATTCATTTAAAAATCTCAGCTGTCAAATATTGCCTGCCCCTCCTCTATGCCTTTACTTTCACTTTCCATTCAGCACTTCCTAGATGTCACTTCCCTCCCCACATTCCCCAGTTCTCTTCATAGTTTAATTGTGTAACCAGTACATGGGGATGGACATCAGGTCCCCCATTCTGGTGCATAAACAAGATTCTGAGATGATACAAGACTTGTCTTAAGAACAGTGTCCACAAAATGGCTCCTGCCTGCTTGTTTTAATTATGAATTCCCAGACTGAAGGAAACAAGATTCAAATAATTTATATTGTGTAATCAAAATTCATTTTGGTTGACTAACATGATAAAATATTTTTTTTTTCAGGTGACAGGTCCCCTTTAATAGGCCCAGTATGTGCGTCATCATCATTTTATTACAGTTGAATCACTGAGCATGGAAAGAGTTGGATGGCACCAGTCTACAGGGTTAGACAGGCACACGGATATACCAGGAAATATCTCAGTAGGCTCCAATTCTATTTGCATTGGACAAAGTGTGCGTCTGCATGAGGTGTTAGCCACGAGGGTCAGCAAGGAGGGGCATGAAACATATGGTGGCCTGCTAGGGCAAATATAGGTCTAGTTCCCAGTGGGACCCAATGACTTCAGTCTACTGCACCTTTTCCACCACTGCACCAAGCAGCATAAAATAATGTTCTCTTAGACTTTACCCATCCCTATACAAGAGACTGTTACAAAGTAGAGGGGGTACACAGCAGTGACTGATATCAGCATTATATTAACAGAGGATTTCTGCTTAACACTTGTAATTATATAACGGTTCATCCCTTCTACCTCTAATGACAGCATGGCAGCTATAGCAATACTATTCAATACAAATACAATTCAAAGGCTTTGGAAAGGAGAAATTATCAAGGTTGTTCCTACCCTGAGACATTGGGAGAACCTTTGCTTCATAATGATCTTTACCAGGGTCCCCTCCCCTATAATTAGCAACTTTTCTTGCTAATTAAATGTGCAGCAGTACATATATGTTAATCCACCCATTACCTTGTGGCTTTAGGGTCCCAAATGACAATATCAGCGTCAGATCCCACGGCAATCTTTCCCTTCCTGGGATAAATGTTGAAAATCTTTGCAGCGTTGGCGCTTGTGACGGCCACAAACCTGTTCTCGTCCATTTTGCCGCTGTGCTGAATAGACAAAAGTATATATATATAAGAAATCTGTGAGCACCCTGATTGTCATTAAAGGGTTTGTTCCCCTTTGAATTAACTTTTAGTATTTTTGCAATTGTTTTTCATTTTTTGATATGTGGATTTCGCGTTATTCAGCTTTTTATTCAGCATTCTCCAGCTATTTCATCAATCGGGATGCTAGGGTGTAAATTACCCTAGCAACCATGCATGGATTTAAATAAGAGACCGGTATATGAATAGGAGAGGGCCTGAATAGAAAGGAGTAATAAAAATAAAATTTGCTGCCTTGGATGGGATCAGTGACCCCCATTTGAAAGCTGAAATGAAGACAACTAATTCAAAAACTATAAAAAAATAAAGGCCAGTTGAAAAGTTGCTTAGAATTAGCCATTCTATAACATACTAAATTTAACTTAAATGTCTCTAAGCCATGAAGAATTAAATTCACCTTATTCAGGGTAAATACCATTTGCTGTGTCTGTGCATGTATAATATAATGTCACATGGGGGGCAGGCTATACTTATTGGCCTTATTCCCAGCAGAAGGCAATGGATACCATCTGGGGCCCACCCAGAGAGCAGGTGCTTCTATATCTGAAAGAGTGATCTATAACCTTCTTTGGGATACAATATTGGAATAGTTTAGGCTCCAGGTGGTTCTTTTTGAAGTTTATGTAACACAAAATATCATTGAATTGGATTTACAGTAACACAGTAGAGTGTTAGAGGAAACCGAGGTCATCGCTATGAAACATTGAGTTTATCCCAAGCCTTGGGTTCATTGATGAGGGATTAAGTGGCAGTTGAAGGCCATGCACTCTCTATGGGGGTCTGGATGCTAATCCTTTTATAACCCTAGTGAAGTTCCGAGTTTTTACTGTATTCCTTATACTTGTTCTTCTGGAATATTCTTACCACTCCCTTTTCCCAAATAACAGACATGCGATCCTCCACTCCATTGACTCCATTGGGGATCTTGGTGAAGTCATCCTTTCCCAGCGCTTTCTGACATGTATTAAAGGTGCAGTTGTCTGTGCCTGTTGTGCTCAGATCATCACTAGGATCCAAGGGAGATTCAGTCAAATATATAGGATGGTGGGGCTTTCCTTAAAAGGGTTGCTCACCTTTACACTAAATTTTAGCATGTTATAAAATGATCAATTCTAAGCAACTTTTCAATTGGTCTTCATTAATATTTTTTTTTTTATAGTTTTTTCATCATTTGCCTTCTTCTTCTGACACTTTCAAGCTTTCAAATGGAGGGTCACTGACCCCATCTAAAAAAACAAATGCTCTGTAATGCTACACATTACTGTGATTGTTACATTTCATTACTCATCTTTCTATTTAGGCCTCTCTTATTCGTATTCCAGTCTCTCGTTCAAATAAATGCATGGTTGCTAGGGTGATTTGGATCCTAGCAACTATCTTGCTGAAACTGCAAACTGCAGAGCTGCTGAATAAAAAGCTAAACAACTCAAAAACCATAAATAATAGAAAATGAAAACCAATTGCAAATTGTCTCCGAATAACACTCTCTACATCAGTGGTCCCCAACCTTTTTTGGCCTGGGGACTGGTGTAGAGGCAAATTTTTTTGCAAGGAGGGGGGGGGGGTCGGGGAGTGGGGAGGGGCCGGGAAGGGGTCAGGAGGGGTTGGTGTCCAATTCTAGCGTTAGTTGGTCACTAGGCTCGGCGGCCCAGTTCAAGACTGTCCACCGGCTGGTTCTGGGCCTTGGCCCGGCGTTTGTGGACCCCTGCTCTACATCATACTAAAAAGTAACTCAAAGGTGAACAACCCCTTTAAAGCCCTATAAAATAAAATGACCCCAGGTTATTTCTGGACTTACTTGGCCAGCAGGTTCATGAGATAGTCCGGGGTGGAAGGATCTGGGCGCAGTGGTGGTCCCATCACATATGCTGCCGCGTGACTCCATTCATGGTGCCAGTAATTAGTTCCGTCAGTCCCAAGGCTGGCTGCTATAGGCTCCCCAAATACCACTTTGCCTGGAAAAACAAAGTATTCATTCATCATTAAAGATGGATCACTGCTTCCCTCACCTTTATTATATACCTTGTCCGTCCCTTTCTGCACTGCAGGTTCTGACTACAGTCATCACGATGCATTTCATGCTTCTTCACAGGTCTCTTAATGAGATGGAGTCAGAACCAGCAGTGAGTGCATAGCCAGTGGGGAAGGTGTTAATGTTTACCCATATAATTATGGCATTGTATATTCTGAATGTTGGGCCGAGAGATGAAGCAGCTTTTTCAATACACAGTATATATGTTTTAGAGGCACTTGCATGGGCGCTGCTCCCAGTCCTGCTGCCAAAGGGTGATGAGATTTATAATTTACTTGGCTCTGCTGAAAATGTGTTAATGGGCTGACAAACTGAGAATCAATCCATTACTTTATTAAGGATTTAAATGGAGTCGATGTGGTTCATTGTTAATTCTATTATATCCTTTCTCTAATAAAATGCTTTGTGGGGGGATCTCAAGTGCTCCCATAACCCCTTCTGCCAGTGAGGGGGCCCATAATAAAACACTTTATTCAGCAATTATCAGGGATCAGCCTGCCATAAGATAGACTAGAGAATAACAGCAACTGGTAGCAATGGGCAAATATCTACATCTTACATTGTATACACACTCCATGGTATGGGGACATGTGCCAAAAATGCCCAATTGTGGGCTTGACAGGGGGCTGCATTATGTACACATTGAGAATATCCATTTTTTTGCACAAAATGTTACGTGCATTATTGCACTTTTTTTTTTTTTATTTCCTTCCCCAAGGCATCTGGACTCCACCACAGAACCATCTATGTGCTTAAAAGTGGGCCCTTGTAACCAAGTCTTTTAATTGCAACCTTAAAATGGATTATAGTCTGGCAGTTACAGGCCTGTAAGTCTGACACTTGAAGTGGGCAATTATTTAAAGGAAAAGAGAATATGCCTTGGAGCATACCATTATATGTTGGAACCAGCATGTGGCAGGGATTCCTGTTAGTGGGTCTTCATGGGCAGAAAAGGTAAATACAGAAACGTTACTAGAGGGGGGCTCAGGACGCGCAGCCGGGCCCCCGCCCCCCTCCGTACGCCCGGAACTGGCCGGGAATAAGCGGCGCGCGAACTGCCGGGGGGCCCTGAGGGGGTGCGGGCCCTGGCCTGCTCGCACCCCCTGCTCCCACGGTAGTTTCACCACTGTGTAAATATTACTGTTTACAAAGCACTGTTACAACCCGCATCTAGAATATGCAGTGAAGTTTTGGTCTCCAGTGCTGAAAATGGACTAACTGAATTCCAAAGAAGAATAACTAAGCTGATAATAGGTATGAAAGGTCTCAGTTATGAGCAAAGGTCAGCCAAGTTGAGGTTGTTTACAGTGCAGAAAAGATGCTTAAAACTATAGTTTTCTTAAATTATCCATTTTGTATAAACCTGAATATTTTAACAATGCAGGGGAGTTGTTTCCATTGCCTTGCTAACTATTCTTATCTCAATGAGTCTGCTCATAAATCCGGGCTCACCATCATGTCGCAGTTGGGTTTAGGTCTCTAGTGGGCTGGGTTTTGGAAGGGTGGGGGTGTGTCAGGTTGTACAAGGGTGTGGTTACCATTATTGGGGCACGCCCTAAATTATAATTCAAATACTGGATGGTTTTGGAATAACATAAGGCATTGTTGAGATTGACACTGATGGACATGCTAAACTTCTCTGCTGCCACTGGGGCTTATTACCTTCTCTCCGCACGTTTGAAATGACCTTGGCGGAAGATTTGCTCATCACGTGCACCACATACAGAGGGCAGTTGACAGAGTTAGCGATGGTGACTGCTCTTTGGGTGGCTTCTGCCTCTACTTCTTCTGGTCGGCAAAGCTCGTGTCCCTCAGGCCCCGTGATGCCCAAGGAGAGCATTTTCTTGGCACCCTGGCAAAGGATCATGTTCATTAGCAAGTTCTAAAGTGGAATGTAGACGCGTGCAGGAAGCAATTCCTGACTGTAATGGAACAAAACCTGTGACACTCGATCCCAACATTATCTACTGACCTTATGATGAATCTGAGTCCTTCAAGTCATTTTTAATGTCTATCATCAGGGCCGGAACTAGGGGTAGGCAGAAGAGGCAGTTGCCTAGGGCGCAATAATAGGGGGCGCTGGACAGCTACCTCTAAACTGTCTTCTGCCTACCCCTAGTCCGCAGCTCTCAATCTTACTTTTTCCCCCTTGACACCCTCCCCTCTTTTGTCGCTCTCCCTCCATCACTCACCCTCCCTCCCCATCCCTCTCAGTCGCCCGGCCGGCCTGGCCCGGCCCTGTCTATCATTATTGACAGTGAGAGAATAGAGAGCTGCATTCAGGGGCTGATTTACATAGCGGGCGACCCTAGACCTGCTATCATTTATTGCCTCCGTACCCTCCCCTGTATTCGCACAAATTTTTGGAGAAATGCGGATTGGCGCATAGGAAGTTTAAAAAACTATCATATCTCCTGCGCATCCCCAGTGTTTCTGAACCAATGTGGTGGAGCATGATGTCTCCCCCTAAAATCCTGCTGCCCTAGGCCGGGGCCTTGGTGGCCTCTCCACAAATCCAGGCCTGGCTGCATCTTAATTGTACGATGAAGAAATTAAAGGGGAACAAATCCTGCCTGTGCTTTTATTTTCTGGATAAGTGCAGCCCCCTCTACATAAACCCTGACCCTGATTGCTGGTTAAGCATTGAGAGTGGATGCAGCTGGGGCCTAGGGTCCTTAGCAGTGCTGTAATTAGATATTACTTTGCCCCACAGCAAATTATTTTTCAGGCTCCTAAAATGCCTAGAGGTTGACCTGTTTTACCAGTATTTATTGAAATTGTATATAAGTTAGGGCCTCATGGGGCCCCTATACCTCCTGCCCCCCTTCTGTAGCCGCAGGGTCTGCTTCCTCTGTAGTTACACCCCATGTCCTCGGCACTGATATAGTCAGTTAAAGATATAGGTGGGGTTTAGATCCCTGTTAAGAAAGAAAATGTATTTCTCTATAGCATTTGGGAATGAAGTACTAGGAATTTTTTCACCAGGCATGAATTCGTGGCAAAATTCCGTACGTTTTTTCGTGAAACTGCGTCAAAAATCAGTGGCCAAATTTTTGCTGCAACAAAAAAAGAAGCCCTTGTGCTACACTCACATTTTGTACCAGTCTTTTATAACTCCCAGCCAAGCTGGCACAGTAAGGGAGGAGTGTGAAGATGTGAAAGCAAAGGGGAAATGAGGACAAAGTGATGAGGAGGCAGAATACAAATGTATTAGCTGAACATTTCTCAGAAAGCAGAGCAACTCAGCTCTTTGTCCTGATATGATTTCTGTGTATATTTATTATGTGATTTGTCTTCCCCGTGTAGAATTTTATATATATTGTACTTTTATGTAATGTACAGCGCTGCGGTTCCTTAACGGAAAACTAAACCCCCTTGTAAATAAAAAACCCCTACTCTCCATTGTCCCCCCTATCTGCTCCCCCCCCGCACACGTGTTAACACAAGTAAATGCCCCTAAACTGGAAATGACCCCTCGTTGCACAGTCAGTGCAGTGGAGCTCACAGGTGCAATTTTCCAGCACTTTGGTAATCTTTGTGTCTTCTTCTGCCGCTTCGGTAATTTTCGTCACTTTCGGCACATGTAACGAACCAGAAAACTGCTCCAACTGCGCATGTGCCAATATGTCGCTTACTTGCTGATGGCCCCCGTGAGCTCCGCTGCAACGAGGGGTAATTACCGGCTTAGGGGCATTTGCTTGCGTTAAAGGAGAACTAAAGCCTCACTAAAGAAGTAGCTAGAAATGTTGTACATCATGTTTTGTGCTTCTGTACCAGCCCAAGGCAACCACATCCCTTCAGCAGTAAAGATCTGTGTCTCAAAAGATGCCCCAGTAGCTCCCCATCTTCTTTTCTGCTGATTCACTGCACATGCTCTGTGCTGCTGTCACTTACTGAGCTTAGGGAGCCACTCACAATATACAGTACACATAGAATAGAAATGTCACAATATAAGGCTGATTAGTAATTAATACAGATAATTACTACATGGCAGCACAGAAACCAGTGCAATTAGCATCAGAATTTAATAATCAGCCCTGTAGCATCAGTTTATATTACAGACCAACCTCATTTTCTGCTGGATAATTAGTGACGAGCCCTAAGCTTAGCTTCTCAACAGCTGCTCAGAGCCCACATGCGACCAAAATAATGTAAGTGAATGTATTGTCGCATGGTGTTGACCCAATGCGACACGATTGTCTGATGCAGACGCTGCATCTGCACCCGACAGTCGTGTCGCGTAGGATCAATGCTGCAACAACATGCGACAATACATTCACTTACCTTATTTGTGTCGCATGCAACTTGTTCGGATCGCGCTGAAAACGTCCATGTAGTCCTAACCTAATGTAGAGAGTGATATTCTGAGACAATTTGCCATTGGTTTTCATTTTTTATTCTTTGTGGTTTTTTGAGTTATTTAGCTTTTTATTCAGCAGCTCTCCAGTTTGCAAGTTCAGCAATCTGGTTGCTAGGGCCCAAATTACCCTAGCAACCATGCATTGATTTGAATAAGAGACTAGAATATGAATAGGAGAGACAGGGCCAGAACTAGGGGTAGGCAGAGTAGGCACGTGCCTAGGGCGCAAAGCTGGAGGGGCGCCAGGCAGGCATCTTCTCTGCCTCTGCTATCCCCTAGTCCGGTCCCTGCTCTGGCTGAGGTGCGCGTATCTTTGTTTTGTGCATGCACACTCGTTTTTTTGCGCATGTGCACTCGCGTATTGGGCGTTTTGCCAGGCCAGGCTGCCTAGGGCGCCTGCTCGCGTTGGCCCGGCACTGAGGAGAGAGGCCCGAATAGAAAGACAAGTAATACAAAGTAGCAATAACAACGCATTTGGTGCCTTATAGAGCATTTGTTTTTTTTAGATGGGGGTCAGTGAGCCCCATTTGAAAGCGGGAAAGAGTCAGAAGAAAATAATTCAAAAACTATAAAAATAAATAAATAAATAAATAATGAAGACCAATTGAAAACTTGCTTAGAATTGGTCATTCTATAACATATTAAAGTTAACATAAAGATGAACCGCCCCTTTAAAGCTCAATGAATGGCTCTGATTGGGTGATAATAATTAAGCTCCCACGACAGATAAAACAAAAAAAACGAATGATAAATCATTCTGAAAGTAACCACTAGATGGCAGCCTTTTCGCAGTGCAGCAGCATATGCCGCCTTACAGTGAGTGAGCTCTGAAAAGGGAACGTACTGCACCTCTGCAATGAGATCTCCATTTTCCGCATGTACTTGGGCGACTGCCCCGATATCCTTACAGCAGGAAAAGGCCTGATAGAGCTCGGAATCATTAATCATGTACAGGTCTTTGTAAGCCATAAACATTTTAAAGGAATTGACACCTTTATCTCTCACAAGGATTCCCATTTCTTCCTTGACCTGTAAACAGATTAATAATACTGTAACTGATACTGTATATAACAGTAGGGAGATGTTAAAGGGCATGTAAAATCTGAAATAGAATAAGGCTAGAAATGCTGTATTTTGTATACTAAATATAAACATGAACTTACTTCACCACAAGCCTAATCAAACAAATAATTTATGCTTTCAAAGTTGGCTACAGGGGGTCACCATCTTGTAACTTTGTTAAACATCTTTGCAAGACTAAGACTGTGCACGTGCTCAGTGTGGTCTGGGCTGCTTAGGGATCATCTCAAACAAAGCTGCTTGAGTTCTGCATGGCTGGGAAGTAAGGCGGGGGCTCCCCCTGCTGTTCATAAGTATGATTGTTTCCCTGCTCAGCAGTTAGGGACCATCTGACAATTCCTATCCACAGCAGTAAATGAAGGGAGAATTTCACTGCATACAGTCAGGTTTCTTATAAAAACAGTACACATTTTTTACTTAAAGTATATTGGAGATAGGTTTCTTATTCATTAAAGAAAGTAAAAATGGGATTTTATTTTTTGCCTTTACATGCCCTTTAAACCAATCTTTTGCAAGATACAGTTTCGTCATTGAGAGGCCATTACCTTATCACTCCACCAGGTAACAGCCACGTGCAGGGAATAGTCACAGCAAACCTTGGCATCTGCCCAGCTCCTCCATGTCTCATAGGCGTCAATTAGCGACTCTCCTTTCTTGGGTATGGCGAAATCTAGAATCATGGTTGTGCCCCCGGCCACAGCCGCCTGGAATCCCAAAAGGAAAAAGGAGATAATTCACAAATCCAGTGCAGAAATATCAGGGGTAAAAGGGAATGAGAGTTTGTTCCAGCAGTAGCAGCAGTAACACACGCGGCCTTGAGTTATTGTCATTGCACGGCATCTCCTTCTAGGGACTATATTTCTATCCTTTGGGGCATGTTTACTAACATTGGAGATAAATATCTGGAGAGATTTCTGGAGATGTTGCCCATGGCAACCAATCAGCAATTAGATTTAAACAGCCACAGCCAAGTTAGAAAACAAAAGCAAAGATCTGATTGGTTGCTATGGGCAACATCTCCAGAAATCTCTCCAGATATTTATCTCCAATGTTAGTAAACATGCCCCTTAGTCTACAAATGTGCAACCCTATGCAAGATGATTGCAAACTCCCATCACACTCGTTCTGCATCTTGCTCTTGCCACAAATTGGGGCCTACAATGTCAGGGGCAGACGTTACGGCTGGACCCCTCAACTCAAGCTCTGAACTGCAGCCTCATTATAAAAATGGAATAAGCTCTGGTTAAACGTGAAACAATGTACTCTTAATATGATAATGCTCGAAGCTGGGTATTAAGTGCTTTTCAGGTGGTATTTAACCCCGGCCACAATAGTGAAATTTGCCCCAACAGCTCCCAGTAACTGTCCTGAACTAGGCACAGTGGGACAATATGGTGGACCTGCCCTCAGGCAATTCGATTCTGGACTCGAGAAATGGATACTTTCATGGGGAAAAAACTCTTTTTCAAAATGCATCAGTTAAAGGGCATGTAAAGGCAAAAAAAAATAAAATCCCATTTTTACTTTCTTTAATACCTAATTCATGACTGGGGGCAGCTGGGAAACTGATAATATGTCTAGCCCCATGTCAGATTTCAAAATTGAATATAAAAATATCTGTTTGCCCTTTTGAGAATTCGATTTCAGTGCAGAATTCTGCTGGAGTTGCACTATTTACTGATGCATTTTGAAAAAAACATGTTTTCCCATGACAGTATTCCTTTAAGAACCCTCCCCCTGTGCAAAACATGATGGCACCAAAAACAGGAATCCAATTAATTACCAGAGAAACCCAAATTGGGAGTAAAAAGAAACCTAAAGAAAACCAGCCTAACAAATAATAGTGAAAGTAAATAAAAATGAAATTGCTTGAGTAAAGGAGAAGTGAACTGGCTATACTTATGCTATTTTGTTGCAACTACTAACACATACATGGGGATGCACTGATTCCAGGATTCCGTTCGGTACACGGCCAGACTTTTACCTTTTTCAGCAGGATTTGTATTTGCGCGAATTCATGTGCCTGGCCGACTTATTAAAGTCACACGACTTTTCATCACGCAAACAAGGAAGTAACAAAATTTGAACCATTTTCTTTCACTCTTCCTACCCCTAATTTACACATGCAAACTAGGATTCCCTAAATGTAAATTAGGGTTCGGATTCAGTTTGGTATTTGGCCGAATCCCACAATAGTGTATTTGGTGCATCTCTAGCCTGTGGTGCATAAAGGGGACAGTGAGTAATTAACAACCCAGGCTGGAATCATCAATTCAAGAACTACTAACATTTGTGTGTGTGTGTTAATTGTAATATAAAAGCATGCAGATACTTTGGTTTATTGTACAGTGTACCATCTAAATGCTCCCTTCTCCTGTATATCCCATTAAACATGATTTGCTAAAGCAGTTTTTCAGTTCATATCCATGACAAACATGCTGATCTCAGGGGGAAATCTGCAGATATTATTCAATAAAGTTTACATTCAGGACAGAAAGACAAAATAGCATTTGTTTGCACAGATTTCCCTATCAACAATGTCACCTGTAGAACCCAAACTGCTACGTCTGCCCTAAATAAACAGTGGAGTGGCCAAGTTCCTCAGTAACACCTGGGGGGCCCATTTATTTAGCTCGAGTGAAGGAATAGAATAAAAAAAACTTCGAACTTCGAATTTCGAATGATTTTTTTGGCTACTTCGACTATGACTTCGAACGATTCGAACTAAAAACCGGTCGACTATTCGACCATTCGATAGTCGAAGTACTGTCTCTTTAAAAAAAACTTCGACCCCTACTTCGCCACCTAAAACCTACCGAGGTGCAAGGTCCCCATAGGCTTTCTAGCAATTTTTAAGTCGATGAAAATTGTTCGATCAATGGATTAAAATCCTTTGCAGTAAATCCTCTGACTTCGATATTCGAAGTCGAAGGATTTACATTCGGCAGTCGAATATCGAGGGTTAATTAATGTAAATCTGCCCCCTGATATGGCATTTTGTGCGTGGGCACCTGGAACATGATCCAGATTATAAACATTCACATCTGTGGTGTTTATACAAATGGCCTGCAGGTGTCACTGTGCACATGATTTATACCGTGTTTACATAGTACTATCGATGCTGCTTAAGAGTGATAGAGTTGGAAGTTACTGTTGTGTAATGCCTGCATAAGCCTGCTAATAAAGCACTGTCTTACTCTACTCATCTTCGGCTACCAAAACATAACCAATTGGCGACGAGGATGGGATTATCAGTTACACAGTGTCTTTCATAATCTTGGTCAGTTTCTGGATCTTGGCTATTGTGGACATGTCAAAGTATTTGTCTCCCACGTTGACAATCATTCCTCCGATGCATACTGTTTAATTGTTGTTGTTTATTATATCTGCCCAAATTCTTTCCTACTATAGGGGGAATATGTGGTGTTTATACAAATGGCCTGCAAGTGTCACTGTGCACATGATTTATACCGTGTTTACATAGTACTATCGATACTGCTTAAAAGTGATAGAGTTGGACGTTACTGTTGTGTAATGCCTGCATGAGCCTGCTAATAAAGCACTGTTATACTCTATTAATCCTTGGCTACCAAAACATAACAACATCTATGTAGATATAACTATGGTTCATGTTCATATTGATCACTATGATCCTATAACTATGGTACCACGAATCTTAGTGAGGCAGGTGCAATGTCTCTACACCACTTCACCCAAAAATAACATTTGCTGCTACACTCAAGATAAATTAGGAGGGGTTATTGTTGTGGCTCATTTATTACAGGTATTTGTAATTCAAGATTCCCAGGACCTGGGTTTTCTTGAAAAGATACTTTAAAGATACTAAAAACATTTAAAAAGGAAATAATCCCAGTAGGATCGTTTTGTCGCCAAAAATGGAGTCATGAAGAATTGGGGTTTACTCTGGTCCTCTGGATAATGGTTTACTCAACGGAAACTTAGAACCAAAGGGTAGGAGATGATTCTTATATTATTACATTGACAATGATAGAACAATAGCGTTTAGAAGTTGGTCAATATTTACCTTTGTACCTTGGGAGAAATCATCGGCAGACTGGGATCCCATGAATGGGAACTGGAAGTGAGTGTGGGTATCAATGCCACCTGGAAGGAGCAGTTTATCAACGGCATTTATCACTTTGATGCATTCAAGCTTGGTCGGGAACAAATCCATTCCAATGTCTCTCACCAAGCCATCTTCAATGTACACGTCAGCTACAAAGGAGTGGTCCTCATTCACTACTCTCCCACCTTGAATTAATATCTGGCTGGGGGAAGCCATTGGTTCAGCTGAATTAAATGAAGTCTTGATAGAGTTCAGATTATTCTCAGAGCTCCAGGAGTAGGAATACGGTTTGCCATCTCTTAAACCACTTTCTAATTGTAAGAGTTTGAGAGTTGCTATAGCAAAATCAATAGCATGCAAGCCCTTCATGTGGGACGATCTGACAAACATTAGCAGTACTCCTCCTCCTCCTCTTTAGCTTCATGGGCTGGTAAGAAATCCAACTTTGCAAAGTATTGTTCATCTTTTCTTGATAACAAATAAAAAAGGAATGTTGTTGGGGATGCTGCCGTGCCAGAAATCTTTATTACATTCATCTGGAAGAGCGGTTATATGGCTGCTGTTATGCCAAATATTTTGTTTTTAATGTTTTTTATGAAGATGTAGAATATAATGAAGATATAGAATTTTTATTCAGTTAAATATTTGAATACAACAGTGTTGTAGAGTTGGTTCCTCTGGCAGGCTCATTTTTCTTATCTAACATAATTCTGTTAGGGCTAGGGCACACACAGGTTGCTAAAAACAAAATGATGCCTCCTGTACTTGATTGACTCCCATTCACTTGAATAGGAAAAGCCATGGGGTTACCCATCATTTTCTGTGCGTGTGTGACCTCTTTATGTGATGGGTCATGCTTATCAACCTCATGGCACCAAACTGATCATCCAAATTGGAGAAGAGCCAGCTTGATTCATGTGTGAGGTCATTGGTTGGTCTTCAATTGCCACGGCCTGCACTCCCTACAACCATGCATTGCCCAAGGTGTCATTAACCTGTCCATGTGAGTAGGACCAATAACCAACACAATTGACTCCGATTTCACAGATAAGCATGCGCATGGATAACTTGTGGTAAAATATACACAGTCAGATAAGAAGCTGGATTGTTTTCTGTAGATGAACATCCAACACAGTGCCTCTGAATGCCACTCAATTCTGGGAGTTCAATGACCGGGAATCCATGTTTGCATGTGAATGAAGCATTGACCTCACCCACGCTTCCCATCATTCAAAACCAGTGCATGACTATGAATGTAGATTTATTTTTTTAAAAAATGCATTCTGCCAGACTGAGGGTGCTTTTCTTGGGAGGGAAAAGGGATGGGATATGGGGTGAACACAGATAAAACGTAAAACAAAAAAAAAAGTGACCTGCACAACATCCGTTATATATACCGATGGTTGACCTGGACAGTGTGTTAGCAACATTCTAGATTATATTGGTCCCAATTCTCCCCCCCTTTTTTTTTTTTTTTTTTTGGGCCCTGGGTCGTTGATTTGATTATTCTGTTTAAAATATTTTATTTGATTTTCATATTAAACAAATGAAATCAAAATGACAACAAATGTTATGCAGATGAAGAAAGTATGTTGCAAAGGAGACAATGGCATGATAGTATCAAAACTATATCATTCATGAAAAATAACAAAAAACGAACTAAAAATTAACTAAGCCAGTGGATGCACAAGTAATAAAAAAAAAAAAGAAAAAGCCCATTTATCATCTGGATTGTCAGATAGGTCATCTAACTATTGAAGAAAGCGCATTATTTGATCGCCAGTATTGGAGTTACAGATTTCAAAATAAGGAGACCAAACCAGCCTAAAAGAATCTTTGGAAATACTTCCTTTAGTTTTAGTTATTAAGGCTTCTTGCCAAGTAAGCTGATTCATATAAGAGATGATGTCCGATAATGAGGGGGGTTCCTTTTGTAACCAGAAATTAAATAAAGCTTTCCTAGAAGCAGCTAGAAAAAAGGAAGTCAATAATTTACTTTCATGGGAGATAATATTTGACTTAGGATTTGCAGAAAGCATATTAATAGTGCATGACTATGTATGACTTCAATATAGAACCTCTGTAGTTCTAGGTGATAATATCAACCCAGTCACCATCTCTTTTTTTCTTTATTTATTTTTTTGATACTTGAAATTTTCATGATCCTAGATATAAGAAGTCTAGCTGAAGGGAGTACATGAAATGTTATTTGTTTTAAATTTTGTGGATACTCCTGCAGTCCAAAGTTAAGCAAGGCTAAAGCTGGTGTAAATTGAACTAATATCCCTGTAATTTGTTGGAGCATTTCAGATACTTCTTTCCAGAATGGAATTATTCTGGAGCATGCCGATCATATATCAAGCATTGTTCCTTCTACTTTATTACAGCACTATCTCCAGCACTTTGCAGATTCAGACGGAAACATTCAATGCAATATTTGAGGTACTTAGTACCATAAGTAAAGAATTTTTCTTTGGTTTTCAATATGATTTGTGTATTTGGAGTGTTGGAGTGCTGCATTGGCTTTGTTTTCTACTGTATGTTAAATTATGGGATTGAGAGACAAGTATAGATTTATTCTATGCACTAACATTAATACCTTGCAGGCAGGAACCTGAGCACCGCACTAGGCTTCTTGTCCTTCCATCACACCCAACTGCCTTAAAAACCAATGGATTTTCTCACTCCAGGCTGACTCTATATGTCAAATTGAAATGTCTGAGAGTCACTACAGGGGAAACCCCATGCTGGTGAACAGTAAGGGTATTTCTCTGTACGGGCTTTGAGGAAACATAGATATGGACTAAAGGTGACACCCTCCAGACTGCTAGGTCACACTGATTTCTGACTTCTTGAAAAAGCATTATAACACAATAGGAGACCTGTTGGAATAAGGAGCTAGTGGGAAGTCCTCAGAGAGACAATGACTGCACAGGCAAAGCTATTGGTGCAACCTAAGCCACTGACACCATCATAGATGCCTGGAGAAATAAATCAGTGTTTCCTTTTGACAAACCCATAAGGCAAATAAAAAGATGAAGTTTCAGTGGCCCTTTCAAAGTGCCAAAAGTCTACATCTCCAAACCCAGTCTAAACAAAGCAAATTTGATAGCAGAGATGGTGCAACACAAATGTTTGCCTATGTCCCAAATGATAAATGGTATGAGAGACATTTGCATTGCCGGAATGTAGTTTCCCTTTAATAGCTTCCACATGTGACTCTTCATTGTGTGGCGTCTGGAAACATTGCTATGGGAATGCTGAGATCACAGCCTTTCTGGTTCCGTGAACCAACACTCCCAGCATCTTCAGTCAACCGTGGCCAACAAGAACCATTTAATGTATAAATCAATTTAAGTATTTAAAAGGATTTCCCATAAGGTTGTGCAGGATGATAATATCATATACAGTATATGCCTGCCTAGAAAAGTGCTTCATTTGCCAAAACCAGAATGCATGAAGATAAAAATACATATAAAATCTGCAGTGGAGGAAGCCACAATGATGTGATTCCAGTAGAGCAGTAGCTTCAAGTTGAGGCATCCAGGTAAGGAGAGCATGTATAGGAATTATCAGGATATAATTATCCCCATTATATTACAAGTCTGCCCTAGTGTAACTATTCCTCATTCACAGGGTTTACTGGTCCCCAACTTCTTCTCCAAATCACATGGGCCTTTCTGGGCCTAGCTGTACCCAGGCTCCCCTGAGCACACCCAGCTGGATCACCATCCACAGGCCAAAGAGGAAGTGGCCACTCCCTACACTCACTACATAGCAGTGTAGCAGGGGAGTGTCATTCTCTCCTGGCAGATCACTCTAAGAAAAAGGTGGGGGCCTTAAAGCTGCAGGGCAGATTAACCCATAGGGGCCCCTACACACTATACTAGTGCATCATGCACAGGACAAGGTACAATGGACAGGTCAGCTGCAAGTCTATAAACGCAATAAAACTGTGATGGAAAACTGTTCATTTGATGGGATGGTTTATACCCTGGTATTTTTCCATGAGAGGATGTATTACTAGGAGGCATTATAATGACATGTGATAGTAGCACTCTATAATGAGAGAAGGCATTCTCTAGGAAGTTGGCTGATGAAAGGTTCCAGAAAGGCCTCTCAGATCACAGGAGATGTTTGTCAGTAACATAATGGTGCTGTGCCAAGGCAATTTATTTATAAGGGAGACAAAAATATGGCAACACTGTTGGTGGTAGTACAGTGGACGAGGATGAAAACCTGTGGTTATTGTATATATTCAGACAGGGCCCTCAAGCTTCTTAAGGTGGTCGTACACAGGGCGACAGACTGAGTCGGTAGCTTATTGGCCTGTGTGTGGGGCCCTCCGACTGGCTTTCCCCCGATTGATATGTGGCTGAAAGTCGAGTAGATGTCGATTGGGCAGGGTTAAAAATACCATTGGATCGCTGTCGCATCTGTTCATTGATTGCCTGCATTATGATCCAATCAGATCAGCCTGATATTGCCCACCTCAATGTGGGCATATCGGGGAAAGATCCACTCGTTTAGTCAAATAAGCGGATCTCAACACATATGGCCACCTTAATTCTAACCTTAGAACATTATCTGTTATGTATTGGGGTTTTTGTATTGTGTTGGGTAGCTGATGGGGGTTTTGTTCAACAGAACAACAGTTATATGATATTTAGCCAATTTGAGTAGCTTGGCAACCACAGCTGAGGTTCAGTCACAGCCCTTGACTGTCATCATAACAATCTGCCACAGGACAAAGGACGCTAAAGTAGGACCTATTCTTTTTTCAGTTTGGTCTGCTAATATAACTGTATGAATTGTTTGTATACATTGATCCCTTATGTGCATGGCGTCTAAATATAGCTTAACTATGCAGTTTTGGGGTAAATGGTAATTAGAACCCTTGAAGAGGTTTCCAAACTTGCAGGCAGTGACATCACAGTGCTATGTCACCACTCTTGGAGCAATCCAGTTGGTTGGCAGGGAACTGTGATCGTTTCAGACTCCTGTTCCCATACATTCTTCAGGCAAGACATTTGTTTACTTCTAGATCCCAATAGAAGACACTATCTGTTGTGTTCCAGGATACTAGTCTCTTGCTCACACCATTACCACAGCCTTCTATCTGTAACCTTGACTGATCTCAAGTGAAACAGGAGAGCAGAGCAAAGCTAATCATGTACAACTAACCATTCCCTTGCATAGTGGAAGTATATTGCTCCTCACACTTACTAAAGTAGGGATTGCTGAGCCAAAGTCAACGATTCCCTTGAGCTTTCATGCGATGAAGATTAAGTCAAACATTCATAACTTTAGCTTGTGATAATGAATGCAATGTTGGCATCCAAGCAATTGAGTGCAATCCAACTATAATCAAACTGTGCCCCTCCAGGACCCCCCAATGGGTCCCTGTTAGGCATGTTAAGCCTCCAAGTTGAAACTGGGGCTGCTGTCATTACACACTTTAATTGTGTTTCCCCAGAATCATTACCTTTTGACACTTTGCTAATGATTGTATTTACTGTTGCCCTATGTAGAGATATGGAATACAATAAGGACAGTACCTGGGTTCCAGTGAAGAAGTCATCAACAGCTTGGGTGCCCATGAAAAGAAATTGCATGTGTGTGTGGGTGTCGATCCCACCTGGGATTACCAGTTTGCCGGTCGCATCGATCACTTTCAGATTGGCGCAGTGATCCGGCTGCAGATTCTTTCCGATGTCCTTGACCAACCCATTCTCTATGTAGACGTCCAACAGAACCGAGCAATCAGAATTAACTATCTTACCTCCTTTAATCAAAATGCACGATGAAGCCATTGAGATGCAAACTCCTTAGGTGCTTTATTATTTTAAGTATTTAAAACGTTCAGGCACATGGGGGAAGAAAATCCCGAATGTGTTTCAGTTGGAGTTGCTTTTTGCCTTGGAGTAATGCAGGTTTGTGTGCCCCAGCTCAGGGAAAGATTATACTCTGTGTTATATGGTGTTACATAGCAAAGTGTCATTTAAGGGGGTGAGTTATGCAGCCCCTCCCCTGCATACTACTCTCTGACCAGAGCTATGTATCATTAACCACCCAGCCAAAAATCCTCTAGCTCCTCTTGTGACTGTATGCAACGCAGAACTTTAACAAAAATACACAAATTCCCTTTGTAACTCCTTGTGAAATGAGGAAAAGAAAATAAAGCATTAATGAACTCTGGGAGGACTGGGAAAGATTCACCCGAGAAGCAGGAGCTGACGCTAAATATAGTAATATATAAACAGGCACTGATTAAGGATCAGTAATGATGGCAAGGCAAAGGTATGCAGGCAACGAGACTCGGAAAATGTTACACTCCAGCTCCCTGTCACTGAAAGGGCATGTAAAGTCTAAAATAGAATAAGTCTAGAAATGCTGTATTTTATATACTAAACAAAAACATGAACTTATTGCACCACTAGCCTAATCAAACAAATAATTTATGCTTTCAAAGTCAGATGGTCCCTAACTGCTGAGCAGGGAAACAATCATACTTATGAACAGCAGGGGGAGCCCCCGCCTTACTTCCCAGCCATGCAGAACTCAAGCAGCTTTGTTTGTGACAATCCCTAAGCAGCCCAGACCACACTGAGCATGTGCACAGTCTTAGTCTTGCAAAGATGTTTAACAAAGTTACAAGATGGTGACCCCCTGTAGCCAACTTTGAAAGCATAAATTTGTTTGATTAGGCATTTATATTTAGTACCGTATATACTCTAGTATAAGCCGATCTGAGTATAAGCCGAGGTACCTAATTTTACCTAAGAAAACTGGGAAAACGTATTGACTCTAGTATAAGCCTAGACACAACTACAGCCTTGTCTCCCAGCAGCGCACATTCCGCCAAAGCGACCCCCCCAGCGATCCACCGGACTGCTTTGCAAAGCTGATGGTGACAGAGAATAGCCAAACTGGTTACTGTGTGCATTGTCTCACTGTCCCACTACCATGTGCAGAGGGCGCTGTGTGATATTGCAGTCACTGTTATTCTTTCATATAACCAACAGATGGCGCTTTGTGATATTGCAGTCACTGTTATTCTTTCATATAACCAACAGAGGGCGCACTGTTATTCTTTGATATAACCAACAGAGGGTGCTGTGTGATATTGCAGTCACAAGCTGGCCATAGATGCAAAGATCCGATCTTACGAATCATCGTACGATCGGACTTTCCCATCTCCCGACCCGCCACTAACCATTCAGATCAAAGTCTTACCAGTCAGATTAGTTAAAGAACAGATCAGCAATGTTCTGCCCCTGACAGCATTCGTACGATATCTATGTCCAACCAAAGCTAGTGACAGTCTCCCACTGAAAATCGTACGATCGGCAATACACGCAGAGATATTATCGTCAGCCGACAGAAATTTTCTAACCTGTCCGATCGACCATACGACCGATCTCCGCCGGACGAAAAATGTCGGGACTCTCCACACACGGTCCGAAAATGGTACGAATCCTCGATTCGTACGATCAGATCTTTGCGTCTATGGCCAGCTTTATTCTTTCATATAACCAACAGTGGGCGCACGGTTATTCTTTCATATAACCAACAGAGGGCGCTGTGTGATATTGCAGTCTCTCCCCAAGCGAACTGTTGGTATAGGAATGATTAAAAGTGACTGCAATCTCAGCTAATGCCCGCTGACTCAAGTATAAGCCGAGGTAGACTTTTTCAGCACATTTTTGATGCTGAAAAACTCGGCTTATATTCGAGTATATACGGTATACACAATACAGCATTTCTAGCCTTATTCTATTTTAGACTTTACATGCCCTTTAAGCACCGGTACTTGAAGATAACCCAGAAAATGAGCGGGTTAGGGGCCACGATACCTATCCTATAATGAAATCCAAGAAGCAAGTGAATACTTTCATACAGTATATGGCAGCATTATCCCATGGCAGGATATTGGAGTTTACTGGCATTTCAGCGCAGCATTTTAGGAATGTAGACTGTTCATGTTTAATCGCAAAGGAAACCTGATAGCAGATAAGAGATTTAATCTCATAGAGTCTCCCAAAGGGTAAATGCCAGGCCAAACTAAACTGCTGTGAAGAATTGTCCATGCCTCCTGGGAATAAGGAAATATTTCATTTCTTGCACAATTTCCGAACCTTCTCTTTTTATTGAAGGACAGAGATATGGCCCAGAGGACATTTTGTACCCTAGAGTATATTGGAGTTTTAGTAGGGGCTGATTGTCCTGCAACTACCTCAGTGCCTTGTGGTGCATTGTAAGGTTTTGGGTGCTGGATTTCTTACAATTACATATAAACATAATTTATGCCTTTTAAAGGAAGTATAAAAATAAAAAACTGGGTAAATAAATAGGCTGTGCAACATAAAAAAATGTATATAATATAGCTAGTTAGCAAAAATGTAATGTATAAAGGCTGGAGTGACTGGATGTGTAACATAATAGCCAGAACACTACTTCCTGCTTTTCAGCTCTCTAACTCTGAGTTAGTCAGTGACTTTAAGGGGGGCCACATGGGACATAACTGTTCTGTGAGTTTGTAATTGATCCTCAGCATTCAGCTCAGATTCAAAAGCAACAGTTATGACCCATATGGCCCCCCTCAAGTCTCTGATTGGTTACTGCCTGGTAACCAATCAGTGGAAACCAAGAGAGCTGCAAAGCAGGAAGTAGTGTTCTGGCTATTATGTTACACATCCAGTCACTCTTTATACATTACATTTTTGGCTAACTATATTAGATACATTTTTTTTATTTTGCACAGCCTATCTACTGTATTTACCCAGTTTGTATCTTTAAACTGTTCCTTTGACTACATGGGTCAGTTTATGTTCATAAATGAATGGCTTCAGCAAAATGTGCTTTTTTGCTAGAATGACTACACAAAACTATACATGTTTTTCAGGTCAAAGTAAACACTTTAATTATGTTGAAAAAAAAAAACCCCAAAAAAAACATCACTCATTCAAAATAAACTGCTAACATGGGAACAGAAAAAAAAAAAAAAAAAAAAGCCAATAACGTGAATGTTTTACATAATAAAAAGGATCGTCAGTTTGACTGACTACACGGGACATACGCACAAGACTTGAAACATGCTTTCTTTTTTTTTCTTGAGAAATGACTTAAAATGTAATAAATAGCATAGAGACACAAAAATAAAACAATTTCCGTAACATCAGAATATGCCCTAAAAAGAAAATGGCAAAGAATAAATAAACAGCAGTTTATTATTATCGATTCCAATGAACTGTAGGTCCTGGGCGGCTGCCTCCCCACCCCTCCTCCTAAATAATAAATCGGCCTTATACCGTTACACAGGGAATATTACAGATGTGCAGAATCCTGATCACTGGCTTTAACCCGCTTTAATTCGTGGAAACGAATCTTGTCTGCATCACGTGGCCACTCCCGTTCCCATGGGCAAAATTAGTGTGTGTGTATGAGTAATATACACACAACAGAGTTGCGGGATCTCTTATCCAGAAAGCAAATATAACATTTCCCTTTTCCCTGTAATAATAAAACAGTACCTTGTACTTGATCCAAAGATAAAGCTATCCGTTATCCTGAAACCCATTATCCAGAAAGCTCCAAATTATGGAATGGCCGTCTGCCTTAGACAATCATAATAAAACAATCCAAATTTGTAAAAAGGATTTCCTTTTTCTCTGTAATAATAAAACAGTACCTTGTACTTAATCCAAACTAATTGGGATCCAATATCCAGAGACCCGTTATCCAGAAAGCTCAGAATTACAGAAAGGCCGTCTCCCATAGACTCCATTTTATCCAAATAATCAAAATTGTTAAAAACAATTTCTTTTTCTCTGTAATAATAAAACAGTAGCTTGTACTTGATCCCAACTAAGATATAATTCATCCTTATTGGAAACAAAACCAGTCTATTGGGTTAAGTTAAAATCAAATGATCTTCTAATACATTTAAGGTCTGAAGATCCAAATTACAGAAAGATTCGTATTTGGAAAACCCCAGGCCCTGAGCATTCTGGATAATGGGTCCCCTACCATTATAATTAATTCCTCCTGGAGGCAGAACTATCGGTTTATTTAATGTTTAAGTGATGTTTTAGTAGACTTCTGGTATGAAGATCCAAATTATGGAAAGGTCCTTTATCTGGAAAACCCCAGGTACCATGCAGGTACAGGTATGGGACCCATTATCTGGAAACCAATTATCCAGAAAGCTCTGAATTACAGAATGGCCATCTCCCATAGACTCTATTTTATCCAAATTTTTTAAAAATGATTTCCTTTTTCTCTGTAATAATAAAACAGTAGCTTGTACTTGATCCCAACTAAGATATAATTAATCCTTATTGGAAGCAAATCCATCTTATTGTGTTAATTTAACGTTTACATGATTTTCTAGTAGACTTAAGGTATGAAGATCCAAATTATGGAAAGATCCATTATCCGGAAACCTCCAGGTCTCACGCATTCTGGATAACAGGTTGTAAAGTAAAAGGATTTTAGAAGTCACTAAGGTGTTCAATGACCATATAAATACTCATGGAATCCCTCAGTGACTTCCAATTAGGGACGCACCAAATCCACTATTTTGATTCGGCCTTACCCCCAAATTCTTATTTGCATATGCAAATTAAGGATGGGAAGGGGAAAACATTTTTTACTTCCTTGTTTTGTGACAAAAAGTCATGTGATTTCCCTCCCGCCCTTAATTTGCATATGCAAATTAGAATTCGGTTCGGCCTGGCAGAAGGATTCAGCTGAATCCAGATCCTGCTGAAAAAGGCACAATACTGGCCGAATCCCGAATTCAGTGCATCCCTACTTCCACAAATATATACCTATTTTTTTTTTCTTTTAGTACCATCAATTGGATTGGAGTCAGGATCAAGCTCTTCCATGCCAACGCCATCCTGAACGGACGATGTGATGGGGAAACTAAAGCCTTCTGATGTTGTAAGTTTTAGTACAGCGCCATCTAAAGGCCTGGGGATTGACCAGCCTTGATTAAAGGGTAACTATCACGAAAATGTAATATAAGCTTCATCATACTGAAATAAGAAACTTTGTAAATACAATCAGTTAAATATTCTGCATTGTTTCAGAAATAATCAAGTTTATCTTCACTATTCCTCTCTCAGCATCTGTTTCTCTTCATTCTGTCTTCATGCAGCAGTTGGGTGTCAGATATTCATTGACAGTTAGATCCAATATATCTTATAGGTAGACTTCCTTTCCTAGCAAATGAATTAGAGCTCATTCAAATAACTGATTCCAGTACAAACAAATTCTAACAAAATAACTGCCTTTGCACAAATCCTGCATGTAGAGAGACATGATGTCTGGTGATTTTAATAGAATGAGCTCTAATACATCTTCTAGGCAAAAGGAGTCCCCCTATAAGATATATTGGATCTAACGGTCAATGAATATCTCACACCCAACTGTTGCACGAAGAGAGAATGAAGAGAAACAGATGCTGAGAGAAGGAAAGTGAAGATAAACTTGATTATTTCAGAAACAATGCAGAATATTTAATTGATTCTACTTGGAAAGTTGCTGAAGCTTGTCTCACATTTTCGTGATGGAAAAAAACAGGTTTGCTGTTTTGTAGCATCATTCACTCTCCCCACTCTTTCTATAACAGGCTGATTTACTGAAAGGGAGATAATGAACTCTGTATAAACAAACCCCTACGCTGCAGCTTTTGAAATAAGCAGTAGCTCATTTGAGAGACCCCTGCTTGGAAGAAACGGGAAGTGGTTTCATTTACTTGTTTAGCGCAAGAAATAACAGAAACCGTAGATATTGCTATATGAAAAGAATTGGTGAAATGTATGTTAAACCCGATTCGTTGAGCTAATATTGAAGAAAGGGAGGGGAGGCTGCCCCTTTAAGGGAAACAAAAGAGACATTATATACTGCATTATTGTGCTCATAAGGATTGCACCGAAAAGCATGCCGGGATATGTTTCACAGCTTTTATTGCCCCCATGCAGCTTTGAGATACAGAGAAATAGCTCAGTATTTCCCAAATCATGAGAGTATAACACTTAGGGGCAGATTTATTAAGGGTCGAATTTTCGTATTTTTTTTTTATGGTCAAAACTCTCAAATTCGAATTGTGACTTATCCAAACTCAAATTGAATTTTTAATTGAATTTCTAGATTTATCATACTCTGGCCTTTTAAAAAAAATTGACTATTCGCCACCTTAAACTGCCGAGTTCATGTATAAGTCAATGGGAGAGGTCTGGGGACCAATTTGGAAATGTTACTAACCTTCCGGACATTCAAGTATGTTTTGGAGAATTGAGTTTAGTCAAATTTGATTTGAGTTTTCGAGTCGGTAAAAGGAGTGCGAGTTTTAGATATTCAATTTTTTTTATCAAATAACGCCCCCCCCAATCTAATTTAGAGTATATTCAGATTTAATAAGAGTTAAAATAAACTGACATGAATTCTAAATCCGACCTTTAATAAATGTACCTCTTAAACTCCTCCCTTACGCGGAGTTACGCGGCCCCACTCTGGGAAGAAGACTTTTTCAGAACATATATTGAAGCTACACATCAATAAGTGCCTCTCTTGCTCCCTCCCAATACGACCTGGGCAGTCACAGGGCCTATTCCATTATAGCTACAGGTATGGGACCTTTTATCTAGAAACCCATTATCCAGAAAGCTCCGATTTACAAAAAGGCTGTATCCCATTTTATCCAAATACTGTAACCCAAAATTTTCAAAAGTATTTCGCTTTTCTCTGTAATAATAAAACAGTCGCTTGTACTTGATCCCAACTAAGATATAATTAATCCTTATTGGAAGCAAAACC
Source organism: Xenopus petersii (assembly GCA_038501925.1). Lineage (NCBI taxonomy): Eukaryota > Metazoa > Chordata > Amphibia > Anura > Pipidae > Xenopus > Xenopus petersii. The sequence goes on from CM076683.1 coordinate 124,499,621, forward strand.
AGCCTATTGGGTTTATTTAATGTTTACATGATTTTCTAGTAGACTTAAAGGGGTGGTTCACCTTCAGGTTAACTTTTAGTATGTTATAGAATGGCCAATTGTAAGCAACTTCAATTGGTTTTCATTATTTTTTTTTTTTTTATAGTTTATGAATTATTTGCCTTCTTCTCCTCCTGACTCTTTCTAGCTTTCAAAAGGGGGCCACTGATCCCCTCTAAAAACAAATCCTCTCTAAAGCAACACATTTATTGTAATTGCTACTTTTTATAACTTATCTTTCTGTTCCGACCAACCCCCATTAATATTCCATATTCTCATTCAAATCAATACATAGTTGCTAATGTAATTTGGACTCCAGCAACCAGATTGCTGACATTGCAAACTGGAGAGCTGCTGAATAAAAAGCTACATAATTTAAAAACCACAGATAATAAAAAATGAAAACCAAAACAAAATTGTCTCCGAATATCACTCTGTACATCATACTAAAAGGTAACTCAAATTTTAACAACCCCTTTAAGGTATGAAGATCCAAATTACGGAAAGACCAGGTCTCATATCTGTACACCCATGTGCTACACCATATTCTTCTTTATAGCTGCTCCATCCTGTAGATTAGCCTGAAACACAATGGACATATCCTATATGCAGCTTAACAATCCATAATAGGACACAACTAGTGATGTGCGGGTAGAGAATTTCTCGACCCGCACCCGACCCCTCCTGAATTGCACCCGCCCCGATCCTCCCCTCTTTTTATAGACCGCCCCGTAGTGACATCACAAAAGGGGCAGGGCAGAGGCAGGCCCGGCACCGGAAGCCGGCAGTTCTAGGTCGCGGGCGGGAAGCGCAGAAGAGCTCAACCTACACCCGCCTCGAAGATTTTGTGCAGGAGTCGGCCTGAATCGGCCCGCACATCACTAGACACAACACTGGTAGAAATCAATAGTTATTGAAACAAAGAGTGGAGTTAGTATAGATGTATACAAAGAATACGCTAACCAGAGAATCCAGGTACCAGACTCTCATATAAAGCATTACAATCTGCCAATACATGGACTCTCCGGCTTTTTTATGCCATTGGGCAGCAATTTAACTATAAGTGCGGATGAGGTTCGATTTTTGGGACTGAGTGGACTGTTAAATTTCTCTCTCCAGGGACATAAAAAATTAAAAATATATGTAAATGACATGCTTGCAAAACAGTTGCATATGGACTGTGCAAATATGTGAAGCTTTAGACCATCTTTATGCTCCAAACTTGCAGCCATGTAGCTACTGACGGCATACAATTCCCGTGGCTGGGAGTTGTAGTACAACAACAGCTTAGCATAAACACGCCTACGAGGATGCTGAGAGTTTCAGGCCAACTGGAGGGCCCGAGTTTGGGAATACCAACATTACAGACAAAGAGCAGATTCTGACATGTGCTGGACCTTTACATCGTGACTTTGTATCAGTAAGGAAATTAAGTGCTCACAGAGCCAATCGAAAGCTACCGGTCTATAGCGTAACCTTTACAATGAATTCTGTACCGCCATTAGGTGTATAAACCACATCACATTTTGGCTTTAAAGGGGAACTAGCGCAAAAAATTTAAATTATATATAAGATCAATCAATTAAAAAGTCTGCATTGTTTCTGAAGTAATCAAGTTTATAGTCACTATTCCTCTCTCAGCATCTGTTTCTCTTCATTCTGTTTTCATGCAGCAGTTGGGTGTCAGATGAATAAGCCAATATATCTTATAGGGGAGGGCTTCCTTTCCTAGCAGATGAATTAGAGCTCATTCAAATAACTGATTCCAGTACAAACAAAATCTGCCTTGTGCACAAATTCTGCATGTAGAGAGACATGATGTCTGGTGATTTTAATAGAGTGAGCTCTAATACATCTTCTAGGCAAAAGTAGCCCACCTATAAGATATATTGGATCTAACTGTCAATGAATATCTGACACCCAACTGCTGCATGAAGCGAGAATAAAGAGAAACAGATGCGGGGAGAGGGATAGCGAAGATAAATTTGATTATTTCAGAAATGATACAGAATTTTTAATTGATTGTATTTAGAAAGTTTTTTACTACAGTATGCTGAAGCTTATATTACATTTTCGCGATAGTTCCCCTTTAAAGCAGACACTGTAATAAACCCAAGGTACCCATGAGGCGTTAAGCCATTAGCGATGTCGATCCCTTGAACATTTCCAGGCATGAATGGGAGTCTGTGAAATATAAAACAGTGACTAGATATTGCTCCAAAGAGTCGATTTGCCTCTAACAGAGTAACAGCGCCTCGTCGTCGCTAGTCTCATTTTTTAGCACGGCTTCCATGCAGGTTTCGGGGATCTGAGCTGTGTGCACAATTCCGCAGCACTCACACGGCCCATCGCATGGCCTTATTCCTTGATGCGAATTCCCTTGCCCCTGTTCAGAGGCAATGTCAAGTAGTGGTCTGGTGCAGTCATTGAGATCAATGTCTACCGCTGGGATCAGCATTTCTACATCATCATCATCCTCGTCTCTCCCATTTCCGCTGCTGTCGAGCTGCCTTAGAGGACTTTGGTTCTGGCTGGCAGCGCTCGACCTCCCAAGAGTAATTCGTACCCAGCGCAATCCTTGAGTCATTCTGCTGAGGGCGCTACTGAGCTGCTGACGTGCCGGACTAACAACAGAAGGTTCTGAGGAAGGAGTGTCTCTCACATTATCTGTTGTGTTGTTGGAAGTCGGAGTAGAACTACCTCCGTTTGTATTTGCTGAGGCTTCTACAGCAGCAACAGGAGGAGTTTTGCGGGGTAACGATGCAACAACTCCCCCGACTGCTCCCTGTGTCTCTCTCCTTTCATTTTCTGTATCGTTATCAGTCTCTACAGAGAAGAGACCTCCTCGATGGGAGCTACTTCGCTCTCCGTCTCTGCCAGTGCTCTGGCTTGCAGCACCCTCTCCGTCGGTGGAGACCATTGCTACGGAGCTGGGATTGCGAGAGCGCACAAAATTGAAAATTCTGTTCCAAGTGTTGCTTGACCTGCCTGCAATTGGCAGTCTAATAGATGTAAATCCAAGCTGGGATCGGACAGCAAGTCTCAGATTTTCCAACACTGAAGCCTAGGAAAGATTAAAACATAGAGTTTCATTGAAGGGAACATCAGCCACTGTAAGAAGTTGGTAATATTTCAGCAAAGCATTCAACCCCACAAATATAGTTATGTTTCTGTAAACAAGCCTGGACTGAAGAAAAGAGGGAGAAGATTCATCACTCCTAGATATAAGGGTGTACATGAAGGAAGAATATTATGTACTGTACCATCATTTTTCCTTCAAATCATCTCATTTGTTTCATTGAAAGGGGAACTATCGTGAAAATGACAATTTAATATAAGCTTCGTCGTAATGAAATAAGAAACGTTCTAAATACAATCAATCGAATATTCTGCATAATTTCTGAAATAATGAAGTTTATGTTCACTATCCCTCTCTCAGCATCTGTTTCTCTTCATTCTGTCTTCATGCAGCAGTTGGGTGTCAGATATTCATTGACAGTTAGATCCAATATATCTTATAGGGGGGCTTTGTTTCCTAGCAGATGAATTAGAGCTCACTCAAATAACGGATTCCAGTACAAACAAAATCTAACAAAATAACTGCCTTTTGCACAAATCCTGCATGTAGAGAGACATGATGTATTCGAGTGAGCTCTTATACATCTTCTAGGAAAAAGGAGCCCCCCTATTAGATATATTGGATCTAACGGTCAATGATTATCTGACACCCAACTGCTGCATGAAGACAGAATGAAGAGAAACAGATGCTGAAGATGAACTTGATTATTTCAGAAACGGTACAGAATATTTAATTGATTGTATTTAGAAAGTTTCTTATTTCAGTATGAAGAAGCTTATTTTACATTTTCATTATCGCAATAGTTCCCCCTTTAAGTTAATGGGTCTAGATAGCTGCATAAAAGGTTTAGAGCATTGAAGTCTAATGACCAGGCTTATACTAGCTCCTGTTTGGTTGGTCAGGGTCATGCATCAGGGGGATAGGAGAGGTGCTCACAAATAAACTTTGTTGCACTGGAATAAGTAGTAAGAACTAGGGATGCACCGAATCCACTTTTTTGGATTCGGCCGAACCCCCGAATCCTTCACAAAGGATTCGGCCGAATACCGAACCGAATCCGAACCCTCATTTGCATATGCAAATTAGGGGTGGGAAGGGGAAAACATTTTTTACTTCCTTGTTTTCTGACAAAAAGTCACACAATTTCCCTCCCTGCCCCTAATTTGCATATGCAAATTAGGATTCGGATTCGGTTCGGCCGGGCAGAAGGATTCGGCCGAATCCGAATCCTGCTGAAAAAGGCCGAATCCCGAACCGAATCCTGGATTCGGTGCATCCCTAGTAAGAACTCATGTCCCAAGTAACACCCCCCCCCCTCGAGACTCTATACAGGATTTTGACTGATGAATGCGGATGTCTAGACTCAAGTCTAATGGTGCCCATACACTGAGAGATCTGCTTGTTTGGCAATGTCGCCAAACGAGCGGATCTCCCGCCGATATGCCCACCTTGAGGTGGGCAATATCGGGCTGATCCGATCGTGGGCCCTAGGGCCCAACGATCGGATCCTAACGATGCCTTAACGGGCGGTCGGATCGCGGGACCGCATCAATGAATAGATTTTTTTCTGTCCCATCCGATCGAGATCTGGCCGACTTTCAACCAGATCTCGATCGGTGAAGCCCGTCGGGGGGCCCCATACACGGGCCAATAAGCTGTCAACACGGTCTGTCTGCAGCTTTTATCGGCCCGTGTATGGCCACCTTAAGAGAGACTGCAGTGTTTATAGCATCGACAAATTCTCTAAAAATGAGGTTTGTCATCACTTTAAACATATAGGTGAATTTAGAAGAAGAAACATATATGCAATAAAAGAGGATTACTATACAAATAGGTGTAAAGAGTTGGGGAATATATATACAGTCATGAAACAAACACAGGATTTGCAAAAAAAACCTCACACCTTTTGCAGGAGCACCAAGGAATTTTAGCACCCAGGAATTCTAGCGGGTAGTTCACCTTTAAGTTAACTTTTAGTATGTTATAGAATTGCTAATTCTAAGCAACTTTTAAGCTGGTCTTCATTATTTATTTATTTGTTTTATAGTTGCCTTATTCTTCTGACTCTTTCCAGCATTCAATTAAGGGTCACTGACCCCATCTAAAGAAAAAATGCTCTGTAAGGCTACAAATGTATTGTTATTGCTACTTTTTATCACTCCTCAGGCCTCTCCTATTCATATTTCAGTCTCTTATTCAAATAGATGCTAGGGTAATTGTGAAATTGCAAATTGGAGAGCTGCAGAATAAAGAGCTAAAGAACTCAAAAACCACAAATAATAAAAAATGAAAACCAATTGCAAATTGTTCCAGAATATCATGTTCTACATTATACTAAAAGTTATCTCAAAGGTGAACAACCCCTTGAAAGCTCATTGCAAACCAAAAGTACCTGGTTGGGGGAACACACTGGGAAGTCTTCTACTGGCGGAATTAAGCCTTGTGCAATCAACTGCCCATAAGAAGGGGGAGCCTCCCGTCTCAGTAAATCAGCTTCAACTCTTGAAAGTTGTGTTTCAAAAGATCTTTAAGGGTTAAACAAAGAACAAATGAACACGATTATTATTATACATTAGCAACCTGGAAAAATAATTTGTGATCAGTAAATCTAGAGTTACTGAACGTTCATCCAGAGGGGATGCCAGGGGTCACAGGACCGCGGTTATAAAAGAGGTCTCCTTGTGAATACAAAAGTTACTCTGTCATAGGACAGGAAAGAAAGGACAACTGTATCTCAAGGAGGGTGGCTGAGAGAAGGGAAATAACATATAGAAAAACTAAAGTAAATGAATCACAATTTTCTGTTACATAGACATTAGAAAACATGAGAATACAAGCTTACTGTATGAATATATAAGCAAACCTGCAATAGCAGAAATAGCCAGAAAAATATATTGTTCTCTGCATACCTTGTGCACTTTTGCCTGACAATTTGTGCCTGTAAGTTAGCCACACACTTAGACTGTAAGCTCTATGGGGCAGGGACCCCCTTCTTACTTATGCTAACGCTAAAAAAATGAAAGTGCGATAAAGGAATGGCAATAGTATGGCCTGTTGCTCTGCACTGAAAACAACTGGTGTGTTTGCTTCAAAAACACAACTATAGTTCAAATAAACAAGCTGCTGTGTAGCCATGGGGGCAGCCATTTAAGCACAGGATACACAGTAGATAACAGATAAGTACTACTATAGTTTATATAAACAAGCTGCTGTGTAGCCATGGGGGCAGCCATTCAAGCACAGGATACACAGTAGATAACAGATAAGTACTACTATAGTTTATATAAACAAGCTGCTCTGTAGCCATGGGGGCAGCCATTCAAGCACAGGATACACAGTAGATAACATATAAGTACTACTATAGTTTATATAAACAAGCTGCTGTGTAGCCACGGGGCAGCCATTCAAACACAGGATACACAGTAGATAACAGATAACTACTACTATAGTTTATATAAACAAGCTGCTGTGTAGCCATGGGGGCAGCCATTCAAGCACAGGATACACAGTAGATAACAGATAAGTACTACTATAGTTTATATAAACAAGCAACATGGTGGTTTATGTGCTGTTGAAAATACACTACCATCCTCCATACATTGTGCCACACCAAAACGGACATGAGCCTTAGGAGGTTGTTATGTAACAGTGGGAAGTTTGCTCTGGTTTATTCTCTTTCTTGTTATTCTCTCATCCCAGGATAACAATATTATTAGTTACCCCACAGTCAGTAGTATTACCTGCGTTCAAACATGCGCAGAGAGTACAGCTTGCACGTGCATCCTAATGCAATAACGAGGAGCAAGCCACAAATCAGACTCCCAATGACAGCAGCAGTAATGACTCTTGTAGGGACAATCACGGGGCAGTTCTCCTCGTCGCTGCCATCCCCGCAGTCATCCTGAGAATCGCACACCCAGCTTTCAAAGACACAGCGGTTATTTTTACAATGGAAGTTTCCCGGCTGGCAGAAGTAGCAGTTTTTCTCATCAGAGCCATTAGGGCAATGATTCTGGTAGTTGCAACGGTCTGAACGTGGGTAACAGACTCCATTTCTAGAGCATGGAAATTCATCTTTTTGGCACATGGTACAGTTCAACTCATCCCTGCCATTTGGACAGTGCCAGTAGCCGTCACATCGCTGCTGTTCAGTGTAACAGCCCCAGTTGCCACCACACGGGATCTCCCAAGGCAAGCAGAAACCGTCCACCTGATACGTCGCATTAAACCCTCTGGCTGCATTGACCTTATCTGCACAAAAATGGACTCGAATTTGTCCAGAGGAAGAAACTACGGTGAGCGGCACGTGAGAATCAAAAGCAGTGAGGACTCGCAGAAGATTACGTGGATTTTCTTCCAATCCATCATATATTTTGACATAATCCCCGTAACCGGTACCATCCAGCTTGAAGTCAGTAAAGCGCAAAATAACCTTGCGCCGATCACCGGTATCTATGACCCATGTACAGTTACTGCCAGGTGGATAGAAGTCTGGATAGTTTGGGGAGCTGAACGCACCATAGAAATATTTCAACGACTGCCCACAGGTAGGGACGTCACAATCTAACTCATCGCCCAAATCCAGGCAGTCAATATTCCCATCACACTTTAAGGAATTTGGTAGACATGTATAGGCCTTAGTGAAGCGTGAAAGACACTGAAACTGGCTAACTGTGCAAGGCTGAAAGGAAGACGGCGTGGGCCGATTGGCTTTGGCACAAAGCTTTTCATCAGATCCGTCTCCGCAATCATCCATGCGATTGCACCTTAAGATCTCTGGAATGCATTTTCCGTTGTTACAACGGAACTGCTCACTCTTGCATTTCTTCTTTCCTTAAATTTAAATGAGAGAAAGAGAATGGAAAAATTGTCACAAGGACAAAAGACAAACATTTTTAGAATCTGATGAAGGGAACTTTAAGGGTCTGGCCACACGGGCAGATTCGGGGAGATTAATCTACCCAAATCTGCCCGTGTGGCCAGACCCTAAAAGATTCAGAGAACAGCAACCAAGTTAAAGGAGAAGCTAAAATTAAATAAGCTTTTTCAGAAAGGTCTATATGAATACACTAGTAAACCCTCAAAGTAATGCTGCTCTGAGTCCTCTGTCAAAAAAATAAACACCACATTTCTTTCCTTCTATTTTGTACACATGGGCTTCTATATCAGACTTCCTGTTTTCAACTTAAACTTTGAGGGCTAGGGCTTGAGCATGCTCAGTTTGCTCCTCTCTTTAGGCCCTTGATGATCATGTATAATTAAAGTTCCGTATAAATATTTGTCTTGTTTTGTCTGTTTTCTACCAACAACATATGTACAGTGTATTTATACTGCAAGGGCCATACGGTTACGGAATGATCGAGGTGTAGTGATAGGCTGGATGCCTTACTTATAGCTATGCTTATTACATAATGACTGAATGTTCCATTGTTCTGGAAATATTTTGAACCCCCGGCAGAGAATCACCATGAAGTTAGGTGAGTTACAGAAAAGTAATGGGTACTGCTATTTATGGTTATTAGTCAAGTACTGTATTTATGCTCCTTTTCTTTCCCATAATTAAAATATTTTTCCTATGAATACATATATGTGGGAACAACCATGTTTTGTGATTGTCTAAGGACTGAATACCCTAATGTTATAATGGGGGGGTTATAAGAAAGCGGTGCAACAATCGTACCAGCCAAATAGGACAAGCGAAAGCCCTTTCTGGAAATGTGCTCATCTGAATGGAACTTGATCCACACATGGTCTTGCAAGGAGATGTACGGTGCTGGAATTGTAGAGCCACATGCCTTGGCGCCATCATAGTTTTGGGAAGGTCCTATAGTCACCCAGTCAAAACCACATGTGGCAGATCCCTGGATATCAAATTCTTGAAAACTGGACAATAAAAAAACAAAAATTATTGTTATGGAAAACCTATCACTGATGAGTGGTATACACAAGTTAGGATCAACAAAGATATAGGAAGGGGCGTGCAAACTGCAGACTCTGCTGCAAATGATTTTATTTAACACAATATGTTTCGGACCACATGTTGATTAAGATCATTTGTTGCAGAGTCTGCAGTTTGTGTGCCCCTTCTTATCTCTTTGTTGATCCTGATTGTTACAAGGTCTTACGGTGTGATCTTTTGGAAGGTGAGCAGGATACCAGGTGATAAGAAGCTGAACATCTAGTATACAACAGGTTTTATTTTATTTGGCCAGTGTACAGCAGCCCTCCAGAGATGCATATACAGGCCCATTAGGACCGACTCCCCAACTAACTAAAGTATTTTCACCTTTCTACTCAGTACGTGAAGAAGCATCCATGCAATCAGCAGTTTCATGAAGCAGGATGTTAGAGTCCAAGAATATAGACAGCCTTCCCATATGGACAGTATTAGTGGATCATTTTCAGTAAACAAACTAGGGATGCACCGAATCCACTTTTTTGGATTCGGCCGAACCCCCGAATCCTTCACGAAGGATTCGGCCGAATACCGAACCGAATCCTAATTTGCATATGCAAATTAGGGGTGGGAAGGGGAAAACATTTTTTACTTCCTTGTTTTCTGACAAAAAGTCACGCAATTTCCCTCCGCGCCCCTGATTCGGATTCGGTTCGGCTGGGCAGAAGGATTCGGCCGAATCCGAATCTTGCTGAAAAAGGCCGAACCGAATCCTGGATTCGGTGCATCCCTAAAACAAACTTATATGTCGGTGTGGGGAGGTTGGAGACTTCAGGTGCTCCATGCCAGGTCATTTCCCTATTTTCTCATCTGCATTATACTGATGTACCACTTGTGTATGCTCAGTGGCGTAACTACTCACCAGCGGGCCCCGGTACAGGATAGGCACCCGCCCCCTCTATGAATCGCAATCTGGAGTGCTGCTGTCATGGAACTGGGAAGGGGAACCAGTACCCTGTTTCTAAAGGTCATCAGGTTCTGCTGAGCAGCTAAACTGCCATTTACATTTTGTGTTTTGTGACCCAGATTATCTGAGACAGATGAAAGGGCAGTTGAAAGGGTCAAATGAAAAGACTCTCCTGTTGCTCTGATGATGCCTTTAATATCGAGATTTGTAAATATAGCAAAAAGTAAATAGCAAATGTATCATTAATACATCTCCCAGTCTCATTTTGTGACTAGTGTGAGGAGCTATTTTTCATATCACCATGTGATTTGAACTTGAAAACAGAAAACTGTAGCCTGGTTATATTAGATGGTTGAGGGATCATGATGGAGCATTGGTTCTGCATCTAATAATACAGATCTATGAAAAGACACAGACATTCTATTGTTGTATTACTGCGCTCTACAAATACAGTACACTATTCTGCAAAAGAGACAATAAGTATTTTATTAGCATTTACTTACAAAGAGCCAGCAATTTCCAGTATGATGCCATTTCATGCAAAAGAGAAGTGCTTATGGGTATTCTGTGCAGGATCGGATTGGCCCACCAGGTAAAACCCTGGTGGGCCCCAGCTTTGGTGGGCCCTTGGCCCACTGGTTACACTGGTGGGAGAAAAATGCTGTAGAAGCCAGCCAGCAGGTCCTAATGCCCCCTGCCAGACTGTACTTACTGAGGGCCTGAGGCAGTGTAGCGGTGCGGACGTGAAACGCCTCACCTCCAGCGGGTCCGTTTATTCCCATCCCCTCTAGCAAAGTGTGCAGGGTCAGACTGGGCGCTGGTCTGTGCCTGTAGTGCCCCCCGAGGGCCAGCGCCCAGTACATACAGAGCCTGAGGTACAGCTGCGTTGGGTTCAGCTGCCCCAGTCCGACACGGACTCTGTGGCACCAACACAATGTATGTGACGTCGCTGGCAGCACACGCTTGTCTGCAGGAATTGGTCTTTCTGCAAGTGCCGGTCAGCCCAGATAAAATTTTAACTCCCTCCTAGGTTGCGGGCCCCATCGGGGTGCAGGGGTACGGACCCTGGTGCAGCTGCACCCCTGGTATTTCCGCCACTGTGGATGCTCATGAGCAGACAAGAAATGGTACTACCCACCTGATAGAAATGATTTCCCCCGGGCTGGCTCTGATGTACCAACTACAGTTGACCCTTGTTGGGTATTCTGTCGGCCATCCTGGGCTTGTGATAATGCCACTTTTGTCTCTGATCTGTTCAGGAATTCCCCCACATGCTGCATTCAAATAAATGGGAAAGTTAGATCACATAGAGAGTGATTGTAGGACAAAAATAAAATTGTGTGGAAAGTATCAATACGATCCCAGCTCTAAAGGCTCAGTTGTAATCCCCTTTGAGCTCAGTAGATGGCACTGTACAACCAATATAATGCAGCAGGCAGATTTAATGGGCCCGCATTAAATTGGGACTGCGGATGTAACCATTTAGTTGTCATGTACAAGATCAAGCGGAGATTAGAGACAATGCATCCTGAATACATATGAAAAAGAGGCAGGGGATCCTTGACTTGCAGAAAGGGCCATAGGGTTATTAAAGCTGAAGCACAGAATCTAATGGAATACAATGTATATGAAATGTGCTGGTGACAAATTGAAGCGTGGGAGCAGTATATTCTTTTGCACAATCCAGGATTCAAAATATTTGCACACATTTGGTGGGATCTGTATTCACCCCAATCTTTAGTGCATAGGCTGAAGTTTCACAAATTCAGAATTTTGTTGCAAATCCATGGCTGGCGAATAAATTCTCATTCTCATCACTACTGGCCCTATCTTTTGGCACCCCCAAGTGTAATTTGCCTTTCGTTCTCCTTTAACAATAAGTAATTAAAATGAATATTGTGTGTGTTTGTGTATAATATGCTGACCAGATGCTGGGAGATATAGTAAATGGAATGACATAGTACTGCAGTCAATGGGAGTACTTGTGATAAAGCAAAATTTGACGTTTTCAACATCAACTCTGATACTATGTAGTTTTACTACCTAATAACTAACATATTTGGGCTTATTTACTAAAATCTGAAAACTTCTCACTTTTTTATTAAAACGACTTCAACCAAACTCCCGTCCACATTTTTTACCATATTTATCAATAAATTAACTCGAAAATATCTGGAACGGGAAACATCCTGAAATAATTCGATTATTAGACTTTTTTTTGGATATGATGCCTGAAAACTCAGATTTTCAGAGATGATTGTCTGAAAACCACCGATTTATCAGATTATTTTACGAAACCCAGTGCAGATCATGACATCTTTCAATTGTAAAGGGGACATCTGCCACTGACTTCTACATGACCTCGGCAGGTTTGAAATGAAGTATTTTTTATTTGGACTTTAAAAGGAACAGTTCAGTGTGAAAATCAAAACTGGGTAAATAGATAGGCTGTGCAAAATAAAAAATGTTTCTAATATAGTCAGTTAGCTAAAAATGTAATGTATAAAGGCTGGAGTGACTGGATGTCTAACATAATAGCCAGAACACTACTTCCTGCTTTTCAGCTCTCTAACTCTGAGTTAATCAGCGACTTGAAGGGGGGGCCACATAGTACATATTGGTTCAGTGAGTTTGCAATTGATCCTCAGCATTCAGCTCAGATTCAAAAGCAACAGATATGACCCATGTGGCCCCCCTCAAGTCACTGATTGGTTACTGCCTGGTAACCAGTCAGTGTAAACCAAGCGAGCTGAAAAGCAGGAAGTAGTGTTCTGGCTATTATGTTACACATCCAGTCACTCCAGCCTTTATACATTACATTTTGGCTAACTAACTATATTAGATACATCTTTTTATTTTGCACAGCCTATTTACCGTTTTTATTTTTACACTGTACAATTCCTTTAATCTGCCTAGGGGGTTTAATAAATCTCAAAAAAATCAGGTTTTTTTCCTACAAAAAAAAATATAGTTTTTTTCCACTTTCAAACTCCGACCAGAAAAAAACGGACTTTAGCAAATAAACCCTTATGAGTTACTGCTAACTCAGAGGGTGATCTAGTGCACAACAGAGGGTGATGGGACTACTGGACACACTGTAAATGTGTCTGCAATTGGCGAGTTAGCATTTTATCAAAACATTAACCCCTTTTGTATGTTGAGCATAATTTCCCACAGAGAGAGTCCTCCACTGGCGAGCTGGGTGGCTTATATATTCTCAGTTGTGCTTGAGAATATGAACAGACACAGAGTACACATTTACAAGTTCATTAAAGGGGAACTATTGCGAAAGTGAAAATTTTATATAAGCTTCATCATACTGACATAAGAAGTTTTCTAAATACAATCAATTAAAAATTCTGTAGCGTTTCTGATATAATCAAGTTTATCTTCACTATTCCTCTCTCAGCATCTGTTTCTCTTCATTCTCTCATCATGCAGGAGTTGGGTGTCAGATATTCATTGACAGTTAGATCCAATATATGTTATAGGGGGGTCCTTTTGCCTAGAAGATTTATTAGAGCTCAGTCTATTAAGATCATCAGACATCATGTCTCTCTACATGCAGAATTTGTGTAAAAGGCAGATTCTGTTTGTACTGGAATCAGTTATTTGAATGAGCTCTAATTCATCTGCTAGGAAAGGAAGCCCCCCCCTATAAGAAATAATTGGATCATTCATCTGACACCCAACATCTGCTAAAGAGAGAATGAAGAGAAACAGATTCTGAGAGTTCCTGTCTCTCTACATGCAGAATTTGTGAAAAAGGCAGTTATTTTGTTAGATTTTGTTTGTACTCAAATCATTTATTTGAATGTGCTCTAATTCATCTGCTAGGAAAGGGAGTCATCCCTATAAAAAATATTGAATCTAACGGTCAATGAATATCTGACACCCAACTGTTGCATGAAGAGAAACAGATGCTGAGAGAGGGATATTGAATATAAACTTGATTATTTCAGAAATTATGCAGAATATTAAATTGACTGTATTTAGAAAGTTTCTTATTTCAGTATGACGAATCTTATATAAAATTTTCATTTTCGTGAAAACTCTCATGGTTTTAAGCTTATATACCTACTGCAAATAATTACTAGGGATGGGCGAATTTTTTAGCCACGTTTCGCCAAAAAAAAGACGCCTATAGACTGGTATGGCGGCGTGCGTCAAAAAAAAAAAAAAAAAAAAAAAGATGCGCGACAATTTTCTTGACGCCCATAGACTTTAATGGGCGTCTGCGACATTTTGCCGGCGGCGATTTTTTGGCGAAATGAAACCCATCCCTATTAATTACACTTGCTTTAAATGGGAATGGCAGCTCCCCTATAAATGAATATTATAATATGCTCACTCAATTTTTTTTAAACCAGCTAAAGCTGCACCCCCAGTTTGTGGCAGTGACCTATCACATTTTCCACCTGCCTGGTGCTCCTTAAAAGCAGGGATTAAAAAATACAACAGAAGTGCGATAAATACATAATACCCGTGTCAGATGCAGCATTCTACTTTTTACTGCCCCAGTGGCATACAGCAGTGCAGTATAAAAGATGCTGCACCAAAACAAAGGCATGTAGGAGTCATGCTGATGTGTGGGAAGCTCATTCTTGCAGGTTTTATAATACAGAAGTATGCGTGGGAAGAACATGGCACTTTAGTAATGGGAAAACTCTGTCGGATCAGGCAGATGTTCTTTTGATCAGAACAGAATTCTGATGCTCTTCCAGTTGCTGCAGCAGCAAACATAAAACCTACATATATCTGCAGTAAGTATCTCTAGTGACATTGCACCCATGCATGTAATTTAAACATTAGTCTGTAATTACTTACCTACTGGCAATCCCGATACATGAACATTGTCTGAGCTCTCAAGGGCATCATTCCCTAGGATAAAAACAGAGAAAAGAAAGATAAATGCATTGCAGGCTAGGGGTTCTTTTGAAACATAGTATTTGTGAAGTGTACAGTATGGGACCTGTTATCCAGAATGCTCGGGACCTAGGGTTTTTCGTATAAAGGACCTTAATGATAATTTGGATCTTTATAACTTAAAGGAAAACTATACCCCCAAACAATGTAGGTCTCTATAAAAAGATATTGCATAAAACAGCTCATATGTAAAAACCCTGTTTC
The DNA here is from genome assembly GCA_038501925.1 of Xenopus petersii. NCBI lineage: Eukaryota > Metazoa > Chordata > Amphibia > Anura > Pipidae > Xenopus > Xenopus petersii. The sequence continues at coordinate 124,514,732 of CM076683.1, forward strand.
ATGTAAATAGACCATAATCATAATAATATACTTTTCTAGTAGTATGTGCCATTGGATAATCATATATAGAAAATTGCCATTTTAAAAAATAAGGGCCGCCCCCTGGGATCGTACAATTCACTGTGCACACAAACAAACCATACATGTTAGGTCATATGAGCAAATTAACAGTCAGAGTTCTTTTGCTGCAACACTTCTTCCTGTTTCAGTTAGAGCTGCAGTATTTCTGGTCAGGTGATCTCTGAGGCAGCACACAGACCATCAGGAAATGGGGGTTCAAGGCAAGAGATTTAAAAGGGCAAGATTTACTTAAAGAATCTTACCATACGGGTCTATATATTTAATATATAGCTATATAGATTGTATCAAGTACAAGCTGTGGTTTTATTATTACAGAGAAAAAAGAAATGTGGATTATTTGGATAAAATGGAGTCTATGGGAGACGACCTTTACTGTAATTATGAACTTTCTGTATAATGGGTTTCTGGATACTGGGTACATAGTCAGCTTTTTGTATAGTCACTTTCTATTCAAGCACGAACTTGGGCAGTTGTGCCTCTGCTATATTTAGGAAGCAAATTTGGCTTAACTGATATTATGATGTCACCTTGTAGCCATTACCTCAACTGCAGAAAAGGGAAACTCGCTCTTCTAATTGCGTCAAGAAGGTAATCCTGTTAAAAATGATCGAGGTTTATAAACGATAGCTGGTCATCTGGAACAAATTGAATTTTTGACTGCCACACAGGAAAGGAATTGGAGGGTGAGGCAGTTTATAAATATTTCTGCTGCTCCTGCCTGAATCCCAAGACATCAAATAAAGCTCACATCTTAAAGAGAAATTCTCTCCATGGGGAATAAGAGTGTTTTAGTATTCCAATGGGGGGTCTGCAAAGAAACTTAAAGGTATACCCCTGAAAAGAGTCATGTCATAAAGGAGAACTAAACCCTAAAAATTAATATGAGTAAAAATGCCATATTTTATATACTAAACTTATTGCACCAGCCTAAAGTTTCAGCTTTTTAATTAATAGCAGCAATGATCCAGGACTTCAAACTTGTCACAGGGGGTCACCAACTTGGAAAGTGTCTGTGACACTCACATGCTCAGTGGGCTCTGAGCTAGAGTCCTGCAGCGGGTGGGGTACCCGCAGGTTACCCTCAAAAAAAGCGGGTTCCATGCGGAACGAGGCTAGGCTTTTCAGGTGCGGGTATAGATGTGGGCCTGCGGGGTCGCGGGTCTCTTCTTGCTGCAGCTCTCTCCCAGCAGCGTGCTTCTGTCCCTCTCGGCTATTGGGCAGTTTTAATGACGTCACTTCTGGTTTGCAGCAAATCACTTCCGGTTTGATGGTAGTCGGTGGGTTGCAAATAAGGCAGTTGCGGGACCGGGTCAGGTAGCGGATCAAAGTGGGTAAATATGTGGGTTGCGGTTCGGGTTACGGGCTGCGGGGTTGGGTCTTAGAAATTGGTTCCGCACAGGACTCTACTCGGAGGACTCTACTCTAATCTGATGAGACGCTAAGCTTAGGGGTCGTCAATAATTATCCAGCAGAAACTGAGGTTGGTCTGTAATATAAGCTGATGCTACAGGGCTGATTACAGGTATAGGATCCCTTATCCGGAAACCCGATATCCAGAAAGCTCTGAATTATGGAATGGCTGTCTCCCATAGACTCCATTTTATCCAAATAATCTAAATTTTTAAAAATGATTTCCTTTTTCTCTGTAATAAAACAGTAGCTTGTACTTGATCCCAACTAAGATATAATTAATCCTTATTGGAAGCAAAACCAGCCTATTGGGTTTATTTAATGTTTAAATGAATTTCTAGTAGACTTAAGGCATGAAGACCCAAATTACGGAAAGATCCAATATCCGGAAAACCCCGGGTCCCGAGCATTCTGGATAACAGGTCCCATACCTGTATTAAATTCTGATGCTAATTGCACTGGTTTCTGTGCTGCCATGTAGTAATTATCTGTATTAATTACTAATCAGCCTTATATTGTGACATTTCTATTCTATGTGTACTGTATATTGTGAGTGGGTCCCTAAGCTCAGTAAGTGACAGCAGCACAGAGCATGTGCAGTGAATAAGCAGAAAAGAAGATGGGGAGCTACTGGGGCATCTTTGGAGACACAGATCTTTACTGATAAAGGGCTGTGGTTGCCTTGGGCTGGTACAGAAGCCAACAACATAATAGTAACATAGTAAGGTTGAAAAAAAGACACACGTCCAACAAGTTCAATCTATTAAATGTAGAACATTTCTAGCTACTTCTTTAGTTCTGCTTTAAAAAGCATAAGGTAATTGTGAATCTTCTGTCCCTTGTGTTATTATTGCATTGCAGAATGTTTAATATTACCCTGAACAACAACTGTGTTGACCCTGTCGGTACAGACATTTTATGCTCAGAAACACGAGCACTTTTGAGTGATGATTGATAAACCCACACTGGGTGATTATTATTCAGGGTAACAGTAATGCAATTTAACCTCTACCAAGTTACAAGTTAGCCACCTGGGCTTTTGGTATGTTATGATATAACTTTTAGCAGATCAAAAGAATTCAAAAATATCTAGAAGAATTCAAGATATAATTTGTAATGATAGCAGTTGGGATAGAAGAAAAGCTCTATACAGGTTTAGTATCAGTTATCCGGAAATCCCCCAATTACGGAAATAGATTCATCCAAATCAAAATTTTTTTAATAGGATATCCTTTTTCTCTGTAATAATAAAACAGTAACTTGAACTTGATCCCAACTAAGTTATAATCCATATTGCAAGCAAAGCCAACCTATAAGGTGTATTTAATATTAACAGGACTTTCTAGTAGACTTATGATATGGAAATTATGGAAAGATCAGTCATTCGGTAAACCCCAGCTCCCGAGCATTCTGGATAACAGGTCCCATACCTGTATTTCAAAATTTATGAATAAACCAACTTGCTGGATATTGGCACAGTTCTGTCGATAATGTAAAGATCTGTGTAACATTTTTGGGCTAAATAAATAAATGAGGATATATCTGCACTACAATATTGAAAGAAACACTATATTTCTGTAAATAATTTCCCATGACTAGCAGCTTGTTTGCATTAGTGTCTCTTTAAAAGAGGCAGCACAGTGCAGAGGGGCTGCCTAAAGCAATGCCTATGAAGGGGTCTCAGTCCCACCTACCAACTGGAAGTGGAGGGTCTCAGACAGGGGCCCTGGAAGGTCAGACAGATGACTCTCTATTTCTCTAACAACTTCCAGATGGAGCGGCCACAATACACAGATTCATACCATTCATATTCAGACCATTCTGTAGCCTCAAACCTTATGTGCCCAGAATTGCTCCCCCACCCACCACAAAAAAAATAAAAAAACAATTTAGAACACTGGGTAGTTTTATTATAGGGAGTGACCAACAGATGCACCCTTGGTTAGGACAATTCAAAGAGAAACTCTAGCTGCACTCATATGTTGTAATACTTTGTAATTTTATTAAGAAGCAAAAGTTTACTTTGTATTTCTTATTTCCTCCTTTGAACAAAACGTGGCTGCATATTTATACAGGTATGGGACCTGTTATCCAGAATGCTCGGGGCCTGGGGTTTTCTCAATAACGGATCTGTAGTTTAAATATTCCTACCTTAAGGGTCGGGGCACACAACGCCAAACTGGCTCCCCTGCCTTCCCACTAGCTAAAATGTAAATCGCTGCCGGGATGGCACTTGGATCGATTCGTTTTGCGAAGTCGCCCGAAGTTTCCTCCCCGAAAGTGATTTAAAGTAATAAAAATATAATGCAGTGTTGCTCTGAGACAAGGCTGCATGTTGTCACCAACCATCTTCCTGTTGGTAGTAGACTGGATTATGAAGAGTTCTACACAAAATGCCAACACAGGAATTCACTGGTCCTTCACTAAAATCTTGGAGGACCTAGACTTTGCAGATGATGTCAGCCTCCTGTCGCACAGACAACAAGATGCACAGCAGAAACTCACACGTCTATCAGAGGAAGCAGCAAAAACTGGCCTCAAGATCAACACTAACAAAACAGAAACCATGAGGATTAACAACCAGCAGCAAGATCAAATCCAGCTGCAAGGAGTTGACATTAAGGACGTGGACAAGTTTGTCTACCTGGGCAGCGTAGCAAGCAAGGATGGAGGAGCAGATGAGGACATCAGGAGCCGTATCAACAAAGCCAGACATGCATTTAACACCTTATGTCCCATCTGGAACTCCACTGCCCTTTCACAACAAACCAAATTCGTATTTTTAACACCAATGTGAAAGCAGTCTTACTTTATGGTTCGGAAACCTGGAGACTGACCATGACAACCACAAGAAAGCTCCAAACCTTCATCAACCGCTGCCTACGACACATCCTACACATCAGATGGCCAGAGAAAACTTCCAACATCAGCCTATGGAAAAGATCAAAACAGATCTCCATCGACCGAGAAATCAGAAGAAGAAAGTAGGGCTGGATAGGCCACACCCTCAGAAAAAGTTCTGACAACATCACAAGGCAAGCCCTTGAGTGGAACCCACAAGGGAAAAGAAAAGTTGGCCGGCCAAGACAGACATGGAGGAGGTGCATGGAGGCTGAAATGAAGGCAGCCGGATGGACATGGACTCAGCTGAAGAAGACCGCTGCGAACCGAGTTCGTTGGAGGAGTGTCGTTGAGGCCCTATGCTCCCCGCTGGAGCAAACGAACTAAGAGAAGAGTTGCTCTGCACTGGTAAAACTGCTGTGTTTGCTTCAGAAACACTACTATTGTTTATATAAATGAGCTGCTGTGTAGCAATGGGGGCAGCCATTCAAAGGAGAAAAGGCTCAGGTTACACAGCAGATAAGCTCTGTAGAACATAATGGTGTTATCTGTTATCCATTATTTAACCTGTGCCATATAGTCTTTTTTCAATTTCTGCCAATGCTACACAGTTTATATGAACTATAGTAGTGTCTCTGAACCAAACAGATCTGTTTTACCAGTGCAGGGCAACAGTACATGATATTTTAATTTCTTTAAAACACTTATTTTTTTTGGTGTTACTGTTCCTTTAAAGGATCAGTAACATAAGTTGTTTTTATTAAACAATTCGCTAGTGTAGAACGAAAAAAAAACCCCACAAAGACTTATTAAACTTTTAAATCGCTAAATCTTTATTAAGAAATAACTTACTGAAACTCTGCTTGCTCTCCTTTTTCAGAAAAGGCGACAGAGCGACGATCCATCATGCGGCGCTCGATTTCTCCTCCCTGGCTATCTTCTATAAGAAGGCAGGGAGGAGAAAAATCGTTTGCCGCACGATGGATTGTCTTTTCTGAAGAGGAGCGCAAGCGAGTTTCGGTAAGTTATTTATGAAAAAAGACTTAGCCATTTAAAAGTTTAATATGTCTTTGTGGTTTTTTTTTTGGTTCAAGACGAACAAATTTTTTAATAAAAAAAATTGATGTTACTGGTCCTTGAAATTTACTAAAAAATCATATAAACATCAACTAAAGGCTGGTTTTACCTCCAATAAGGATTAATTATATATTAGTTTGAATCAAGTACAAGGTTCTGTTTTATTATTACAGAGAAAAATGTAATCTTTTTTTTTTTTTTTTTTTTTTTTAAATTGGATTATTTGGATAGAATGAAATCTATGGGAGACAGCCTTTCCGTAATTCACAGTTTTCTGGATAAATGGGTTTCCGGATAACGGATCCCATACCTGTACTTTACTTCCAAATACATACGGATTCCCTTATATTGGCAGCAAGTATGAGAGACAATTTGTACTGTGGATTTTCTTTAGTAAGAAATTAATTAAATGGGGGGGGGGTTATTACTAGCATTGCCATGGCAATGGAATGGCAGCTCCCATTTAGAGCAGTAACATGGGTGTTTTTGCCCAGCACCAACTATGTTACCACTCAACATTTCTTGAAAAGCCAAGGAGAACTACTAGTGGCAAAGTTTCCTGTAGCCAAACCCCTTCGATAAGAGAAAATTGCAATTTGCATCCTTAGTACAAGCCCATCTACAACTACTGGCGCCTGTAGTGTGAGCTTCTATTTACTGAAGTACACCTGACGTTCAACACTTGGCCAGCATTTATTGAAATGGAAACATGTGAGCACAAGTTACAGAATATTTGGGAATTTCCATTTGGCTTTCCGGCTATAAAAGAGAGGGAGGGAGGGTGCACTGTGGGGTTGTTTACGGCAATGGTATAAACAGATTGATGTTGGTGATGCACTCATATATATTGGTTGATTTGGGCACAATTTTATAAGCACCTTTGTAGAAAACACACCTTTCACAGAATACGCTATAAAAGCCAGAAGCCTCATCCTTTAGTTTAAAGGAACAGTTCAGTGTAATATAGTTAGTTAGCCAAAAATATAATGTATAAAGGCTGGAGTGACTGGATGTGTAACATAATAGCCAGAACACTACTTCCTGCTTTGCAGCTCTCTTTGTTTCCACTGATTGGTTACCAGGCAGAAACCAATAAGAGACTTGAAGGGGGGGGGGGGGCACATGGTCCATAACTGTTGCTTTTGAATCAGAGCTGAATGCTAAGGCTCAATTGCAAACATGGAACACTTATGTCCCATGTGGGGCCCCTTCAAGTCGCTGACTAACTCAGAGTTAGAGAGCTGAAAAGCAGGAAGTAGTGTTCTGTTCTATTATGTTAAACATCCAGTCACTCCAGCCTTTATACATTAAATTTTTGGCTAACTAACGATATTTAAGCATTTATCATTTTGCACAGCCTATTTACCCAGTTTTTATTTTTATACCAAACAATTCATTTGACTATGTAAAGGCAACAATACTGTTTCTCCATTAAAAAAAACATAAAAACACGAGTGAATATCCATAGCAAAAAGGTAATGGAGAAGGAGCTTAAAAGCTGGGTGGGTGCAGAATAAGTGGGATCACTTCTGGTAGCTCCCGGCTAATGATCCAATGACTAGTGAGCCATGTAACCAGAGAGCACAATATCACCTCCTAAATTGCATATAAGGCACCCACACATATTTTTCAAGCAATAATGCAATTTGATGGACATACCAACAGAGTCTTCAGTACTCAGCAAGGCAGGGTAATTTTTGAACACAGGTGAGAACATGTCCTCTGTGTCATTGCCGTAAGGGTGAAAATGCATGTTTGTGCACCGATATCACCTTGTGTAGCTGCACTCAGTCAAATGTGGATTTCCTTGTCTTTGTGTACATACTAAATGCAGGTGGAGAGAAGTAAACTGCACTTCTAGTTGTCCTTAGGCTAGTGCCACATGTAGTGGATTCTTGAACTGCAGATAAACGCAGGCTAAGAATCTGACCCCATGGGTGCATGCCCATTAAAATGTTTTTAGGTGTGAAGTAGTGATGTGCGGGTCGGATTTTTCCTGAACCGCACCCAACCCCAAGCCCACGGCCGTCCGCATCCGACTTCCGGGTTCCTTTTATAGCCGTGCCGATGACGTCACAAAAGGGGCAGGGCCAGCAGGAGCGCGGCTATAAAGCCGGAAGCCGCTATTTGAAGGTGGCAGGCGGGGAGAGCAGGAGAAGAGCTCAACCTGCACCTGTCCACCACCCGAGAAGAGAAGTGCGAGGTTGGGTCGAACCTGGCCGGTCCCGCGGGTATCAGGCCGGCCTGCACATCACTAGTGTGAAAGGCTGGATTCTTTTCCTGGGTTTATCCACAGACTGAGAATCCGCTACACGTGCCAGGAGCCTAAAGGTCCCTATAGACCTGCAGATTTATATAAGATTTTTTGTAATCGCGTGACCGAAGATATTGGGGAAACGATAGTTTAGAGCTAAGGTACGATTTGTCCATCAGCAAAAACGTTGTATCGTCCAGCAGCAGCCCAAACCCAAAACTGATTTCTGTACAATATTCAAGTGTATGGTGGGAGACGAGCCAAAGGCAGAAGGCTTGGATATTGGTCGGCTAGTTGATCGGGCTGGCTGGAAAATTTTGATTGGGCTCATTTCAAGGCACCCGAACATTGGCCACTGTTAGTGCTGAATCGTCAGATACAGGTAGACAATTCAACTCAACACAAGTGTGAACGAACGATTTTTCTTGCAAAGATCTTTTCCAGGAAAGATCGTAATTGTAGGGTGTATGACCACCTTAAATTAACAGTAACACCAAAAAATTAAAGTGTTTTAAAGGAATGACAATGTAATGTACTGTTGCCCTGCACTGGTAAAACTGGCGTGTTTGCTTCTGAAACACTACTATAGTTTATATAAACAAGCTGCTGTGGAGCAATGGGGGCAGCCATCCAAGCACAGGATACACAGTAGATAACAGATAAGTACTACTATAGTTTATATAAACAAGCTGCTGTGTAGCCATGGGGGCAGCCATTCAAGCACAGGATACACAGTAGATAACAGATAAGTACTACTATAGTTTATATAAAACAAGCTGCTGTGTAGCCATGGGGGCAGCCATCCAAACACAGGATACACAGTAGATAACAAATAAGTACTACTATAGTTTATAAGAACAAGCTTATTGTTCTTATTAATTAAAGAGCTTATCCGTTATCGGCAGTGTATCCTGTGCCTTTTCTCCTTTTTCAGCTTTGAATGGCTGCCCCCATGGCTACACATCAGCTTGTTTATGTAACAATAGCAGTGTTTCTGAAGCAAACACATCAGTTGTACCAGTGCAGGGCCACAGTGTCTTTTGACGTATTTAGCTTTTTAATCAGCAGCTCTCCAGTTTGCAATTCCAGCCATCTGGTTGCTAGGGTCCAAATTACCCTTGCAACCATGCACTGATTTGAATAAGAGACTGGAATATGAATAGGATAGGACTGAATAGAAAGGTGAGCAATAAACTATAAGAATTGAAAAGTTGCTTAGAATTAGCCACTCCTTAACATAAGAAAAGTTAACTTAAATGTGAACCACCCCCAGAGCTCCAATGCTGCTTAACGTGCACATTTTAGATGGCAGAATCCCTAATTTGTAACTGCACATACATGTCTCATTGACACAGGATATGAACTGTAAAATGGCAGTTATTTTCCTTTACTTACCCAAAAACACTTGTGACATATGGGTCACAGGCTGAACAGCTGTATGGGTAAATGAATAGGTTATAAATAATACAGATTGTTGTATTTTAGCTCATCGACACCTGTCGCTACCATCCTTCCTTGTCCAATTATGGGAACTGATGCACCCACACTGTGACATATGCGTGTGGTTAACGAATGACACAAAGTGGTACATGCAAATGGGCAAGAAAGAGTGGCATTAAATGAAAAAAAAACCCTCTTACCCATCTGTATTCATGTGACAGCTAGTGGTATAAATTAACTCAATACAACCTCAATTGTGTTACATTTAAAGGGATAGTTATCCCAATTATCTCTTTAACCATTTAAAGGTTCAGATTTTACATATGTAGGTTTACTACTGCAGCCAAGCTTTCTTATTTCTTGCGCACTTGTAGCTAAATCAGTTTCATGCTTTTCAGGCAGTCGTGTAGTAAATGTAAAATCAGCACTGATCAGACTTCTATCAATGTACGAGGAGCACATTTTTTAAAGGTGTGGGTCACCTTTAAGTTAACTTTTAGTATGTTATAGAATGGTTGATTCTGAGCAACTTTTCAATTGGCCTACATTTTTTCTTTTTTATTGTTCTTGAATTATTTGCCTTCCTCTTCTGACTCTTTCAAACGGGGGTCACTGACCCCAATCTAAAAAAAACCAAATGCTCTGTAAGGCTACAAATGTATTGTTATTGCTACTTTTTATTACTCAACTGTCTATTCAGGAATCTCTCCTATTCATATTCCAGTCTCTTATTCAACTCAAAACATAATTTTCGGGGTAATTTGTTGGGGTAATTTGGACCCTAGCAACCAGATGAACCAGATGAACTTGCAAACTGGAAAGCTGCTGAATAAAAAGTTTAACAGCTCAAAACCCACAAATAAAAAGTGAAAACCAATTGCAAATTGTCTCAGAATAGCACTCTCTACATCATACTATAAGTTCATTTAAAGGGCACGTAAAGGCAAAACTTAAATCCCATTTTAATTTCTTTAATGAAAAAGAAACCTCTCTCCAATATAAATTAAATAAAAAATGTGTACCGTTTTTATAAGAAACCTGACTGTATGCAGTGAAATTCTCCCTTCATTTACTGCGGTGGATAGGAATTGTCAGACGGTCACTAACTGCTGAGCAGGGAAACAATCATACTTATGAACAGCAGGGGGAGCCCCCCGCCCTACTTCCCAGCCATGGAGAACTCAAGCAGCTTTGTTTGAGACAATCCCTAAGCAGCCCAGACCACACTGAGCATGTGCACAGTCTGAAGATGGCCATAGATGCAAAGATCAGCGGATCTTTCCCCGATATGCCATTAACAGGCATGGCTATATTGGGGGTAATCGGATTGTTCGGCCGTATGATCAGATTACGATGTGTCATGGGCTCCGGCGGGATCGGTCGGGTCAAAATCAAACCTGACCGATCGACCAAACGACCGATCTCCGTCGGACGAAAGATGTCGGCACCTTTAGTCTTGCAAAGATGTATAAAAGTTACAAGATGGTGACCCCCCTGTAGCCAACTTTGAAAGCATAAATTATTTGTTTGATTAGGCTTGTGGTGCAGTCAGTTCATGTTTATATTTAGTATACAAAATACAGCATTTCTAGCCTTATTCTATTTTAGCCTTTACATGCCCTTTTAGTGAACAAACCTTTTAAGGGCACAACAAAAGAGCAAAAACAGATAATGTTTGCTGTGTTTAGGATTAACCATATGACAGTCACGAGTGTGATTTTAGGCAGACAATACAATATCTCATTTGCCAAACAGTAATCGCACATGATGAGATTTGCAGCATTTTGTTGTGCCGGCCACAGCTAATACTGCAACTCCCACCGTGTTTTGTGATTCGCCAACCTGTGAAGGAGGAGGATCACAGAAGTGAAAAAGGCATTGGGGCAAATTCACTAAAGGGCGAAGATTCGCCACACTCCACGCCACTTCACCAGGTGCAAATTTGCTACCACCACGCTAATTCACTAAAATACGCAGCCGAGCGATGGCGAAGTTTCGCTAGCGTTACTTTGGCAGTGCAAGCATTTTCGCTAGAGTTAATTTCTGCCTAGCGAAACCAGCACTCTTGCACTTAGTTCATTTGAGTAGGGCGGGTACCTAAAAGTCATATGGACGTCTTTATTAGTAATGTAGGTGCAAATGCTTTAAGTGGCCACTTTTTCAAACAAATGTCCAATGAGCCATAATAAAGACAAAAGAGATCTTTTAATGCCTTAGACACGAGCCCACCCTTAAACAAATTTGGCCTGCCCCTCAAATTAGTACCGCTTTAAAAAAAAAAGTCGCCAGCGTTTTTGAAAACTTTAATGCATTTCTGGCAGACAGGATATGATGTCACTGACATAAGATTGAGGAGGATGTAGCTTTGTTTTATCAGTTCACCTGGTCTGAGGTGATGAAGTAAACTCTGGAGAAAGCGGTAACGTTCAGTAAAATCCGCACTATACTGAATTTGCGGAGTAACGCCCGCTTGACAGAGTGAAAAGTCGCCTGGCGATAGAGTGCGAAGGAACGCTAGCGACAGTCTCGTTCGCTATCGAATTGTCGTCTATTTGCCGATGTCTGGGGAGAGCAAACTCTTATTACCGTATATACTAGAGTATAAGCCGTCCCGAGTATAAGCCGAGGTACCTAATTTTACCTCCAAAAACTGGGAAAGCTTATTGACTCGAGTATAAGCCGAGGGTGAAAAATGCAGCAGCTTCTGGTAAGTTTCAATCAAAAAATTGAGGGTTTCTGCTCCCATTGGAGGTGCCAGTGTCGCGTTTTTGGATGCCGGCGACTATTCTTGGACGCCGGCGACTATTCTTGGACGCCGGCGACTATTCTTGGACGCCGGCGACTATTCTTGGACGCCGGCGACTATTCTTGGACGCCGGCGACCGTTTTTGCACTTGACCCGAGTATAAGCCGAGGTAGAGTTTTTCAGCATATTTTGGGGGCTGAAAAACTCTGCTTATACTCGAGTATATACGGTACATTGTTTCAATAATATACCTAGGCAGGTCCAGCAGTGCAAGGAATGGCATAGGAGAGACAGAAAATGCTTTTAATAAGAATTACATTTACAAATTACTTGTTAATCACTGACAATTAAAATAAGATCAATCTATTGTATATTGGAATTTAATTATTTTTCATGATGCAATATTTCTCCCCAATTTACCCTTTTAGAGATTACTAAGCAAAGTGTCATTTGCTCTGCTGAATTTGAAACTAGGAAGCTGGGTTCATAACCCAATAGAAGTAAACCTCAATTCTGCAAGCGATATACTGAATGGTTTACAGCTGATGCGGACTATAAACAATGCGAGTGGCAAGGTCACAAAGGAGAAAAAAAACAGAATAGGGTTGAGGGCACAACAGATGGCTTTTGCTCCGGCAAGCAGCCAGCCCACATATAATCACAAGCAATAACAACAGTGAAGCCCTAATTACATGTTTCAGCAGAGGAAAACGGAGTCTTTCCTCTTGGTGATCCATCTGGAAATGACATGATGCATTGTAGCCATTGGCTTCTGAGCTGGGGGAGGAAACTGCTGGCCCACCCACTGTCAGAATACAGAAATTATATAAAGCTAAACTTTTCTCTATTTATGTTATATGGCACAATATCCAGGAATGAAATGCACTAATTAAACAGATGCTCAGCACACCAGAAAGCCTCTATTCATTGAGCTTTGTCCACTGGAAAGTATTGGCAGGCACAACCACTGCAGTCACTTCAGATATGACAGTAACCCTCTCCCTGCAACTGTCACCTTAAAAACTGAGGTCACTAGAGGCCATCTAAACCCCCAAATAACACTTTTTCTTTTTCTAAGCAACTTATATTTAACTTTTTTAATTTTCTGTGGTTTTAAAGTTATTTGTAAATGTAATTGCTATTGAAATAGACCTTGCAGCACTGGCTTTGTATCTTGAAACAGATGTAGCAGAAGCCAGCTGATTAAAGGACCTGCAAAGAAACAAGCAAGGCGGACGTCTCCTACATTGCTTCAGAAGAAGGGATTGCTTTCAGTTCCCATTACATTTACAAGTAACTTTAAAGCCATTTAAATGTTTCTTTTTCAGTGAATAAAGGGAAGCAAGAGCCCTCCGTGCCATATAAGGGCCATGGTAATCAGGGAGATTTGTTAACAGTCTGCTATGGCCCTAATGTTGGAGAAATACAGACGTACGATAGGAAGTGCAGGACAAATAGATCAAATTGCTGGCGATTCCTTAGCTTCATATTAAAAATGAAAGTATATAGTGAAAGAAAAGAACAGGTTTCTACTCGCTCAGAAAAAAAAAAACCATTGGATTTTCAACTATTACCTATGATTGGATTTCCCCATGATTTATTCTTCATTCCAGGAACAATTAGGGAGATTCCACAAAGAATCTTTTAACAAAACACACTTATGTTTCACTACAGGGCAGCAACCTATAAAATTTAGAATTTTCAGACGTTTACAGAGCTAAATTTCTAGTAGGTTGTCATCAAAAAAAGCAAGTTACTTCAGCTTGATGAATGCAGTGCCCCTTTACCCATCAGTGCGGAGACCAAAACTAGGAATACAGAAACTTAAAGGGGTTGCTCATCTTCAAACAACTAGTTGTTTTCCGATAGATCACCAGAAATAACGACTTTTTCCCAATTACTTTCTATTTTTATGTGTCACCATTGTTCTAATATTGATGTGGAAAGTGTCACTTTTCACCTTCTAAAGCAGCTCTGGAGGGGGGGTCGCCGACCCTGTAAACTGTTCTAAATGGATACATTGATTTACTTGATACATTTCTTTGTCCCTGCTGAGCAGAATCCCTGAGTTTCATTACAATCAGCTGTTGGAATTGATACAATAGTTGCTAATACTCCAGAGATGCTGCTGAGAAATGTATCAACTAAATGTTGCAAAATTGTAACAGTTCAGAGTCTGAACCTGAATTACTGAGCTGTCAGACTCAAACACCAGAGACACGAACATTCAACTTTAAAAACGGTAAAAAAATAAATAATGGAAAGTAATTGAAAAAAGTCTTTATTTCTTGGGAACAATCTGAAACTAACTGAATTGAAAAAAGTGTTTGGAAGGTGAACAACCCATTTAAGAAGAAGTGGAAGTGAATTATAGGAAATGAATCAGAATTAATAGTGGAAAAACCCCAAAAAGTGTCTTCCCAGAACTCACGGGTCAATGATGTTCGAGACTGGAATCATCCATGTGACACATAGACCACATTAATGCTCAATATGTTGGGTTACACCACACAGATTAAAGGGCATGTAAAGTCTAAAATAGAATAAGGCTAGAAATGCTGTATTTTGTATACTAAATATAAACATGAACTTACTGCACCACAAGCCTAATCAAACAAATAATTTATGCTTTCAAAGTTGGCTACAGGGGGTCACCATCTTGTAACTTTGTTATACATCTTTGCAAGACTAAGACTGTGCACATGCTCAGTGTGGTCTGGGCTGCTTAGGGATCGTCATAAACAAAGCTGCTTGAGTTCTGCATGGCTGGGAAGTAAGGTGGGGGCTCCCCCTGCTGTTCATAAGTATGATTGTTTCCCTGCTCAGCAGTTAGGGACCATCTGACAATTCCTATCCACAGCAGTAAATGAAGGGAGAATTTCACTGCATACAGTCAGATTTATTTTAAAAACTGTACACATTTTTTAATTAAAGTATATTGGACATAGGTTTCTTTTTCATTAAAGAATGTAAAAATGGGATTTTATTTTTTTTGCCTTTACACACCCTTTAATTATTCTTACTCTCATTACTTAGGGAGTTATTTAATAAAACCCGAATTTTATCGCCGGGCGACTAATCTCCCTGAATCTGCCTGTTTGCCCTGACCCTTAAAGGCGCACAAAAACTAACCGCATGAATGGGAAGCGATGGAAATCTGATATTAGAGGTGGAGCCTCCTCCTATGTGTAGCCTTACAGAGCATATGATTTTAAATGGGGTCAGTGACCCCCTTTTGAAAGTCGGAAAGAGTCAGACGAAAAAGGCAAGTAATTCAAGAACTATTATTTATTTTATAATTGAAAAGTTGCTTAGGATTGGCCCATTTATAACATACTAAAAGTTAATTTAAAGGTCCACCCCTTAAGCTAGTTACTAAAGCGCCAGCAATTCAGTCATTTCTAAGTCAAGGGATTTGGTGGGGAAGTGGCACACTGAATCAATAGCTGGTACAAATAGAAGGAGGGTTTATAAACAGAGGTCTAGGGCCAGAACTACAATTCCCAGCATTGTTCAAAAGCCATGGGATGCCAGGAGCTGTCATAATAAAAGGATTGTACCTGCAGGGCTTCCGTACAATGTACATAAGGTTACATACAGGCACCCCTGAGTAGCAATGGATTTCTCACCCCCCTGTCCCAATGGCTAATGTGGTTTCTCCTGTACAAGAAAGAGATTTGATTGAGGACTGAGGCATCTCTGTGACACTTACCGGTGAGGAGGAGAAGCAGAAGCAGCTGCAGGGAGGAAGTCCAGCCAAGTAGAGCCTTTACGGGCAGTCCCATGACAGATTGACAATAACCAGCGAAAGCCTCCGACTCAATACAGGGACACAGAGGCCTTTGATTAGAGCTGGGGAAGGTGGCAAGTCATGTGGCATTCAATGGACACGCAGAGAGGGGGATAAAGAATAACGTTCTGTTGTTCACAATAAAGACATGGCGACGGGCTCGGCGAAATAGAAACTTATTACAAATATTCCATGGAGGCAGAGCAAGGGATGAGTCACACGGGTACAGCTCAACAATCTCAATTCCCTTAACACAGACCGCAGAACCGGAACTCTGTCTCAGCGTCCCTCAACACCGTCAACATCCAGCTCCTTTGGCATCAGCCGGACAGCAAAGCCCGACGATACAAATCTCATCTCGCGAGAGTTCCGTCGTCACAGTAATACGTCCATAAGCGTAGTGACGCGGCACGTAGCCGCCTTGGAGGCGTGATGAAGTATTTACAATTTCCCCTAGCTTGTACTAATCAGACGCGGTTGTAGTGTTGCCAGGTTTTTGGTTTTCCAGCCAAATTGGGCTACTAATTTAAAGCCCAGGCGGGTTTTTAAAGTACAAACTAGCCAAGGTACAGATTTGGGCTGCTTTTTCAACCTTTGGCTGGTTTGTATTTTGGAAAATAGACAAAGTTTGTTCTTGTCCTAATGTTCCAAGCGACTGTCTCCCAAATGCATGTTGGGTAATGTAGTTTTTGTTTAACAATTTGCAGAGTGCCAAGTTTAATGTAAGACTATAATACCCAGCTTGCAATGGGACTGGGTTGTGTAGAATCAGAAGTTACCAGATTTTGGGCTCTGTACCCACGTTTTCTGGTGACTTTTCTCAATTTCAGATAATTCCAGGGGGAAAAATCTGCTGGACACCAAAATGTCTAGAGGTTGACCTGTTTTACCAAGTTTATTGAAATTGTATATGAAATAGGGCCTTATGGGGTCCCTCCCTTTACCCCCTGGGCCCTCCTCTGTATTTACACCCCTGGTGACGGGTGAATCTGTCCCATTTTACTTCATGGAAAATTTGCAAATCAGTGAAAATGGCATATTTTCCCATAAATTTCTTTATTTCTGTTTTTCACTGCACTATTTTTGTGCTACTTTTGAAGTGGCTCTTGGCTAGTTTTGGGCTGGTTTTAAAGCTGGTTTTGAAAAGTAGACCTGGCAACCCTGATCTACGATTGTCAGCTAGCCACTACTAGTCAGACCCGATATCAGGGTTGCCAGGTTGGTAATTTTCTAGCTAAATTGGGCTACTAATTTAAAGGACCAGTAACATCAAAATATTGCATGCTGGGATTTGTAGTCTTACATGAAACTTGGTAGTTGGAAAATTGGGAGATACAGGCTTGGAACATTAGGGCAAGAAAAAACTTTGTCTGTTTTCCAAAGTACAAACCAGCCAAAGGCCCAAAAAGTAGCCCAAATCCGTACCTTGGCCAGTTTGTACTTTCAAAACCTGCCTGGGCTTTAAAGGACCAGTAACATCAAATTTTTTTTAAAAAAAATTCGTTAGTATACAGCAAAAAAAAAAATCCACCAACACAAATTAAAGTTTAAAATTGCAAATCCTTTATTAAGAAATATCACTGAAACTCCACTTCCTGTCTTCTTCAGAAACAGCGACCATCCCTACTGCAGCGATCGATTTCTTCTCCCTGGCTCTATCCCATATTCTGACAGTATGTGAAGGAGCCGTGGTCCTTGGTAAGAAGTAGGCAGCGCTGGGCCAGTGGAAGTGTGACTCCGGTGATCGGTCTAGTGGGTCTAAGTCCGAGAAGAAGAGTCTTGCGAGTCTGCGAGGAACGAGGCCGCTCAATTGAAATCTCTCTCCCTTGTCAGTAGGGTTGCCACCTTTATTAAAAAAATTTACCGGCCAGCGGGGGGCGGGTACCAAAAGGGGGTGGTCCGTGACACTAAAAAGGAGCGGAGCTATGTGACACAAAAGGGGTGGAGCAACATCGCACAGCGTTGGAAAAAAGGTAAGTTTTTTGCGATCTATGCGAATTGGGGGCAGGCCAGGGGCTTTTTTTTAAAGGGTATTACAAATTACCGGCAATTGCATTGCCGGTAAATTTGTAATACCGGCCCCGGCCTTGGCAGGTGCTTTACCGGCTAGGCCGGTAAAATACCGGCCGGGTGGCAACTCTACTTGTCAGCGATTTCTGGAGGAAGCCGTGGTAGTGGAGGTGGCCATGATCGCCCGCTCTGGGTCCTGTAGGTGCGTGGCTGTATGGGAGCGATCTCTCGGGCTGCCGGTCTCCTAGCCGTGCACACTCCCCCTCACATTGAACTCGGCCGGGCAGCCTATTGCGCATATTGTGCTATTTTTGGGCTACATTTGAAGGGCCTCTTGGCTAGTTTTGGGCTGGTTTTGTAGCAGACAGGCTGGCAATTCTGCACAATTTAGTCTGTGGCCTGTGACTGCAATTGGTTTTCCTACCTTTATCAGAGACCAAAAGGGAGAGAATACGTGAGTATTACTGTTTACAAGCATATCGTTTATATGCAACATTTTCTTTTTGCTAAGTTGGCCTGAAGGACAGTAATGTGTAATGTGTAATGTAGGCGAATTGAAGAAATATTTTTATACTTTTGTGAAAATGTAATGGGTGGAATATATTAATTGTTTTTAGGAGGGTCCCAGGGACTCACCGTGTTCTTCACAATTCAGGGCCAAAACAAATTAGAGCTAAAACTTATTTAGAATTAAAACTGATGAAACTGACCTAAACTAATCATTTACTCTGGTCCTAAAGTTGGCCATAGACAAGCAGATGATAGCGCCTATGTTGGACAGACGATCATATGTGTTAATCTTCTAACCTGCAACTAACCATTCAGGTTAATAATATAAAGCAGCGCCAGGCCAGACCGGCCAGGTGCCCTAGGCAACCTGGCCTGTTGCAGCGCCCCATAGGCGTGTGCCAAAAAGGACGCAGGCGCGAATCGGAAAGGACGCGGAGACGCAGAAAGTGTGACGAAAGGGGATTGGACTAGGGTATGAGGCAGAGAAGGTACTTGCCTGGCGCCCCCAAGCTTTGCGCCCTAGGCACGTGCCTACTCTGCCTGCCCCTAGTTCCGGCCCTAATATAAAGTAGTAAACAGAACAAATCACATGATGCTCAGGCCAGTAATTGACAGATAGCAATCATACGAAAGTTATGTCTGACAAATAGTAGTGACAGTCTCCAAATTGATATCAGATAGGCAATACATGCAGAGATGTCATCGGTAGCCGATATAAATCTTTTAACCTGTCCTATCAAATGAATGACCAATTGCCATTGTACAAAAAATATCGGGACACTCCACACACGGTTGAAAATCAAACAAACCTTTGTTTTGTACGATGGTATCTTTGCTTCTATGGCTAGCTCTACTCTGGTGTGCAGGTTTCATCTCAGTTCTGCAGCCGCATGTTACGGGGCCCTAAAAGGGAAATGGTGAAGATCGTTAAAGACCAGACCAGGCGAAATGCAATAGAGTATATAGGGATTGCTTCAAAAAAAGTTGAAAACGCTGACGGCTTTTCCTTTTTTAAGGGTGATAGGCTGAAAAAGACCGTAAATTTTTTTGGGGGTACCCTCCTTCCCCCCTACATTTCCTAACATATATGGCAACTCAACTATACAGTGGGCACATGTATAGGGCAAATTAACAACTCTGTTTTATTTTATGAAGGGTTCCCAGGCTTGTTTCTGGTTGTTCTAGAAAGCCATAAAATCCACTTCAAATGGGACCCATTTTTGCCATATTGAGTTGAAGACCTGTTCAGTGGCCATTCCCCTGACTGAGGAATTGACCTTCTCAATTTGTATGCAGTTTGGTTCTCTGGTATAATGCTATCAAATGGACAAGATTTGTTTCTGCCCAAGAAAGAATAGTTATGATTAAGATTAGTAGATTTTTGCACGTTCCCCTTTTTTGCCAAGTGCCTCATTTTGGTGATACTGTCCAACTAGACTACTACTCCCTTGTTCTTTTACAAGTGTCGAAAAGCAAGTTGGTCTAGCTGAACAGCCTTGAGCTCTCTCCAGTTCATTTATCTGGCCCTGTCTTCTGGGAGCCATGTTCCCTGAGTTCCCAACCCTTCTTGCTGGTTTCTGTTGTCAAAGTATTACAGAGTTTGATCTTTAGGGAAACTGGTACTAATAGTTTGGCATATTGAATCCACAGACACATCTCGGCTTGTTGATGTTTTTTGAGGACAGAAATTGAAATGAATCTAGTCGCAGATGATTGTGACACCATTGCAACAGAAAGTTCTACTGTAAATATCTGGAGTGCATAGTGTACCTCTTGCTGCATTTTCTTGCATTTTACAGAGTACCGGCTTTCTCAGAAGCTCTGAGGAAACAACTTGTTAAAATCTGTTAGCGGTGAAGGAGGAAAATGGAGAAGAATGGAACTGCTGTGCGCCAAATACTGCAGACTGCAGGAGGGACAGGAACACCAGTAACGATAATATTAGTCAGTGACTCTTCAAAGGTGCATTTTTAAACAATGCTCTCTGACCAAGATTGTTCTGTAAGTAGAAGCACTGCTAGAGAAGGATGTTCTCACTTGGTTCTTACACACTGGAGTTATTTTACAACTGAGCACTAATTGTGGATATTGGAATGATATTCATGTATGTGGTAAATGAAAAGCATTTGGTCACTGAGTGTTTTTATACCAATTAGTTGGCTTGAAGCACAATAAGGTGGATTGTGAGTGCAGTATTACACCATCATTTTTTTTGGGGTATGAGATAGAACAGCAAGCTGTTAACTTATTTCATGTGAGAATTACATTATAGACTGACAAATATCTGGGCTGGCAACAATAATACATGGAGTGGCTAACTATTGGCAGCAACTCAGATCTGACGGATGGCTACATGAATCAATAGGTAGTGTGCTCAATAGATAGATAGATAGATAGATAGATAGATAGATGATAGATAGATAGATAGGGATGGGCGAAATAGACCCGTTTCGTTTCGCCAAAAATTCGCCGGCGGCGAAATGACGCAGACGCCCATTAAAGTCTATGGGCGTCAAAATTTTGTCGCGCGGCGAATTTTTTTTTTTTTTGTCGCGCGTCTTTTTATTTTGACGCACAACTCCATACAAGTCTATGGGCGTCAATTTTTCGGCGAAACTAGGCGAAAAAATTCGCCCATCCCTATAGATAGATAGATAGATACATTAGATAGATAGATAGATAGATAGATAGATAGATAGATATTTGATTGATAGATAGATAGATAGATAGATAGATAGATAGATAGATAGATAGATAGATAGATAGATAGAATGTGGAGTACCAGAAAGATATAAAAGATATGTAGAGATAGATCGACAGGAATATCGGGAGTTGGGTTTATGAAGCCAGAAGATAAACACATTTTTTAAAGACAAAGAAGGAAACTGTTCACAGACATACAGACAACAAAGCTATATATGAGATGTCAGATTGTTGGGTGAGTGGGAAGAGTAAGGAAAAGGAGAGCTGGGGTGGGAAAGCAAGTGGTCAGTAGAAGGCAAATGAGAGCGAAAGAAATGGCTCTATATGAGGAACAAGAATGCACTGTGCGTGGGAACAATAAGACTCTGTATGGCAGCTCTGTGGGAAACAGGCACCAGGAAGATCGAAAGGGGCTGAAGAGGGGGTTAATATTTGTGCTGGGGGGGGTGAGTGACAAGGGGCCTAAGTGATGGAAGCTGTCCAGTAGAGAAGCCATGGGTGAAGGCAGATCTATGGGCCAAGGATAACAGGGTGACAGTGGATCAGAGTGGGGAGGCCCCAGTGACTGCACAGACTATCCTTGTCGGAGCTAGAGAAGAGCCAACCAGCCACCTTCAATCAAACACTAATAGCATCAACAGCAGCAAGAGACCACCACACACAATGGCTGCTTGGAAAAAGTTTATAGGGAAGCCTATACATAAAGGTAGTGCAGAAGGATCATTCATTCTATGGACCCACTGGCTAATTTTGTCTGAATTGAAACTTCAGAGCTTACCTGGTCAGCAGTTGAAACACAGTGGGGAGCCACATGTTATAAAATGATCACATCAATATCCCCCCCCCCACATTTATCACTGTCACAGCAGCTGCATGTGGGTGGCTGGGCCTCTCTATGTAAATAACAGGAAATCTGGGAGAAAAGCTGTAACACAACATCTTGATGTTTAACCCTATTACTGCCACTTGCTGTAGTATCTATGGCAGCAGAATAAAAGTACCATTGTAAATCATATGGGTTCAGGTTTCTATTTGATTTATGCTGTGCTGTGAGTTTTTCTAGCAACAAGCCACGATGCAACATCAATGAGACCAAAAACAGTTAAACAGAGAATATAATTGTGTCAAATAAGTAGAAGGCTTGTGTGGCTGTACGTTCCATTTTGTTAAAAGCATATATATTAAAAATATAGCAAGGGAGTGCCAATATCATCACACTGCAAACAACCAGATTGCACTGGAAATATATAGAAATGGCCTTACTGGATTTTTATTAACAGCGACCAGGACGGTTATTCCCTGATTCCAGAATATGGACACTCCATCTAGAATCCTTGACTGGGTTATATAAGTAAATACTATTAAAAGATTTGAAGAACTCTTATTGTGTGATCGGAAAGATTGGGACATTTGTACAGATATGGACACCTTTAAATTCAAATCTTATAATAGGCCTTGTCAGAGATATTTATCATAACGAGATTTAATAACCCTAAATGAAGACCATCGATACAGCAATATAATAACAATTATTATTACAAGGTGAATTCTACAATGTAAAACTGTAATCCCAAGTCGCCTACATTAGTGTACATGGTAAGCTAGTTTGAAAAAAGACACATGCCCATTGAACTTTTTGTCTAGTTGGTCCAGAGGTGAAAAAACGAACTCCCGGCTCCATGATGGAAATTGGACCAGTCCCTTGATCAACTTTGTTGCTATCACCTCTCTTCATATGTGAAAAATGTAAGTCATACCCTTAAAGATATTATAAACAGACCCTCAAATCCATATGATGCCTCGTCCCCTGTGGATAACATTGCACCCCCCCTCCCCAGCACATGATTAAACACCTAAGGGGCCGCTAACAACAGCCCTACCAGGCTCACACCCCACAGGGTATAGAGTAGGGCAGACAGAATATGGCACACCCAGGGAGCATAGGGCAAGCTGGGTATGGCACACACAAGGAGCCAAGGGTAGGCAGAGTATGGCACACACAGGGAGCATAGGGCAATCAGAGTATGGCACACCCAGGGCAGGGAGCATAGTGCAGGCAGAGTATGGCAGACACAGGGAGCATAGGGCAGGCAGAGTATGGCACACAGGGAGCATAGGGCAGGCAGAGTATAGCACACACAGGGAGCATAGGGCAAGCAGATTATGGCAGACACGGATCCTAGGGCAGGCAGAGTATGGCAAACACAGGGAGCATAGGGCAGGCAGAGTATGGCAAACACAGGGAGCATAGGGCAGGCAGAGTATGGCAAACACAGGGAGCATAGGGCAGGCAGAGTATGGCACACACAGGGAGCATAGGGCAAGCAGATTATGGCAGACACGGATCATAGGGCAGGCAGAGTATAGCACACAGGGAGCATAGGGCAGGCAGATTATGGCAGACACGGGTCATAGGGCAGGCAGAGTATGGCAAACACAGGGAGCATAGGGCAGGCAGAGTATGGCACACACAGGGAGCATAGGGCAGGCAGATTTTGGCACACACAGGGAGCATAGGGCAATCAGAGAATGGCACAACAATGGAGCATACGGCAGGCAGAGTATGGCAGACACAGGGAGCATAGGGCAGGCAGAGTATGGCACACACAGGGAGCATAGGGCAGGGAGATTATGGCACACACAGGGAGCATAGGGAAGGAAGAATAGAGCAGGAGACAGGGAAACCTATCAGGACTCTAAGATGAACAGTTCATTTATACTATGCTACATACAGTGACACAGTGCTGGTGCCCAGAAAATTGTCTGAAGTGTGAGCAGGTGAACAATGTGGACACTTTCAGTCTGAGGTGAGTACAGGGCTTTAGTGGGGTGGACAATAAAGGTTTTACAGGTGTAAACAATGCAGGAGTTTACAGTCTGAATTTGAGGTGTAAACAATGCAGGGGCCAGTTAATGTCATTACTGATACATTTTAAAGCTTACACAAGGTAAGGAATCACAGCAGGCAGACTTTCATGTGGGGGGCCATACAAAGGGTAGTCATTTTCTGTGGGCCGACCGTTGGACGAATGTATCAGCCAGTACAGCTGATTCAGGGAGATAATTCTATAGCTTCACAGCTTTCACTGTAACAAAATCTTTTCACATATTAAGATGGAAGAGTTTTTTTTCTAATCTCAGTGGATGCCCTTGTGTTTGCTGGAAGGATCTACAGAATGTTCTATGTCAATAATATCCATTTTGAGCACTGAGGAGCAAAACTGTATATTCTAGAAAGAGCTAGGTATACTTCAGCCTGCTGCTGCCATGGCTCCATATAATAAATGGTAGTTACCACTGCAGTTGATAAATACATTATTTATCTCACAATATATAATTTGACGTATTAAAGCACCTTCACCTGTAGATGTGGCAGCCCCTGATTATTCAGTGCAGCATTAAAAAGTGTTGGCTTGACGACAACTTTTTGTGTACAAAACACAGTAAATGAGTCATGTTGCACATGGATGGCGTTTCTAGGACTATTTGTCCTTGGTCTTGTTCTATGTATTGAGAAGGCTGGAGAAAATGTGCTGTACCTTTGCCAATGTCATTGCACTGATCCTCGATTATTACTCACAGACAGTGCAGCTGAGTGGGTGTAAAGGTGCTACCTGTATCATTTCATGTTGGATGTTACAGATCTACAGAGTGAAAAATGTCACTTCCTGCACAGCACTGCCTGACATTCACTTTTATCATGCAATTCCATCATTCCAAACGGTTGCCGCTGAAATACGAAAAAAATAACTTGTCCAAAGAATGTTCCATCTTAGTTTATTGAACATAGTCATTGAACATTGTCATCAACTGATCAACAAAATAATTTTTGGATCATCAAAACACAATAAGATATTTTTATAGTATTTTTTTAGTAAATATATACTGAAACTGAATATCAGGCATTGGCCACTGGACCCGCTATAGGCCCCCAAGCAGTCTGCTTTCTTTATAGTTTTGACCCTAGTCATCGTATGGTTGCCTGGCCCCCCGCCACTGCCTGCCACACAGAATTGCACCACGCGATGATGTGCCCGACAGGTCCTATCCTAGAATAAATCCACCAGTGACTTGTTTGTAGCTCTTGTATATATATTTTGTTTATGAATTTCTGATGGGGGTCATTATGTTCAAAAACCCTTTCTCGCCTTCAGTTCCTTTTATACAATGTGCATAAATTAGTGTCTGATTGGGGCACCTGGGGCAAATCAAGCTTTGAGACTCCCCACTCAATGCTCAAGTAAGTCCACTAGTAACAAAAGATCCCCAACCCTGGGTATACACATATTAGAAGTGTCATGCTCACAAATACCTTGTGCCCACAACCAAGGCAAAGGACCACATACATTTACCAGAAACGTATGCCCTTCCCCAAGGATATGGGGCATATTAGTACCATGCCTGGAGGTGACTGTATCACAACTGAGTTCTGCTGTGGACAACACATGGCTATGTGCTTAGCTGTAAATCTGTAAATCCCCACCATTTTCACGCAGAGAGGGCGGTCAAAGCACTTGCAGAGGAATATCCCATATGAAAATGTTGTACATCTCATGTCTTATTACTAAGGTAAAAACGATGTTAGATACACCCGGTTGTGTCAGGCATCATTACCAGAACACGCAGCCAAGACAATCCTATTGATGGGAAACAGGAAGAAAACAGGAAGAAAACAATAATTGTGTTATCACATTTTACTACTCCAACCCACTCTTTCCCCTATGTTCAAGTTCTCTCCTTCTGCTCTTTGCTTCTCTATGCTTTCTATTGCCCCCACTCACTCTTTCACCTTGTCCATGCTCTCCCTATTCTCTCCACTCCCACATACTTTTTTGCCTATTTACTCTCTGCCTCTGCACCGTAACATTCAGTGCTCTCCCCTGCTTCCACCCACTCCTTCATGAATGTCCACTCTCTCTCCATCTGCTCTCCACCTCATAAAGCTTTCTCTCCTGCTACCACCCAATCTTCATTCGTTCTTCTTCTTCTCCCTGCTACCACTTACTCCTTCACCAATATCCATGTGCTTTCCCTCTGGTCACTCCTGTGCTCTTTCCCACTCACAACCCAAGTTTTACCAAATGCCCATGTTTTCTTCTGCTCCTTGCTTATTTGTGCTCTCTCCTACTTCCTCCCTATTATTCCAGAAAGTCCATGCTCTCTCTCACTGCTCTCCACTTCTCTGTGCTCTATCCTGCCCAAAAACCCAATCCTTTACCAATGACCATGCTCTCTCCCTCTATTCCCCTTTACTCTGTCCCACTCAAGCCTACATGTCCATGCTCTCTTCTTCTTCTCCTTCATATCTGGGCTCCCTCTGTCCTACTCCCACCCAATTCTTTCCGCATGTCCATGCTCTCTCCGTCTGCTCTCTGCTCCTCTGTGCACCCATTCAGGCTTTGATGCCAAAGCTTTTCTCTATCTTCTCCCACTAAGTAATAGACAGTTCTTGTTACTGTACAAGTACAAAGGCTTTAGTGTTATGTTACTCATTGCGAGTGTATTTATGCTGGTGGAAAAAAACAACTTCACTATTCATATTCCTTTTGTTAGAATAAAGTACATTACAACACATACATTTTTCTATTGAAGTATATGGAGTTCATCTGCAGCATGTTGAAATATAATGCTCTTAGATAATGAAATCCCTTAAGTGCTAATGAATGATCTGCTAGACTAAGGTTTATTCCAGAAAAACATATTAAAGTGGCGAGCAGACAAGAAAGGGTTAATTGAGGTTTATAGCAATTTTAACTGTTCCATGCAAGTTTTTGTGACTGATTAGTAATCCACACACTAGAAGTTATAGTTAAATTAGAGTCAGTTTCTCTTCCGCTGTCGGTGAGCTCCAAACAATATAAATCATATCTTTCTAAAATCATTGTTCTTACTAATGAATAAGCACTCAATTGTTCCTTCTGACTGCTGATCCATGCCTTGTCTTTTACATGCAAACCAATGGCAAGATTCATAGTTTGTCCAATACCAATGATTCTCTGGGGAAAATATGCTGGTGGGCATTCTGAAGTTAAGCCAACTGAGCTACCAGCTCTGCATTAACATTAATGGGAAGTGATTGGCTGTGTATAGTTCACTACAATAAGCAGCTAAAATCCATAGATCGCTTATTTCATGTGTGTTTATTTTTTTAGCCTTTTATATTTCTATCCAAAAATAACCCTTTAAAGGGGTAGTTCAAATTACCTTTTAGTATGATGTTGGCAATGATATTCTGAGACCATTACCTGTAGTTTTTCAGCTCAGCAGAGTTTTCCTCAGCAGCATTTTACCTGGTTGCTATGGTCTAATTTACCTTAACAACCAGCAGTTGAATAAGAGACTGGCAGATGAAAAGAAAAAACATGGTGATCAGTGTTGGTAGTTGTACTGTACCTACAATGACCCTTATAATCACTGAGTAAGTCTCTATATCTAGCAACATGCAATATTCTCATTGGCCAACACTCTATCAATATATTTATCGACTGCTGTTCTGTAAGAAGATTATACCTTGATGTGAATGTGAAGATGGAACAAGGACTTCATTTCTCAGTTTCAGTATATGTCATGTAATGGGACAAGTAGTAATTAAGGAGGTGGCATCGGGAAATAAGCCAGGGCACAGCAGATCTGACTCACACGACATTATAAATATCTCACGTTCCTATGGAAAGAATCACTTGCTCGGAATGCAAGTGGAAATGTCATTTATTTATAGTGTAAGCAGCAGATTTCTCCATGTTTTCCTTAAAATGAGAAGCAAAGTACCATATGAGACTGTAGCTTATTATTAAAGCTTCTCCTTGATATACTGTGATTATTATTATTAAGACATATTTCATATAGTTCATATAGTTGTGACTTATGCTTCTGGCATGTTTCTAGTCACATGGCAACAGAACATGGAACCAATTAATTGATTCCTCTTACTGACGTCCTATATTCATTATCATAGATTCCACCAGGTACAAAAACAACTTGTATAATGACAGTGTCTTTTTAATTAGATATACCGACAAGCTTTGTCTGATCAAATAGTAGAGGAGTCATACACTCTGGTAGATCACAGAGCCAGAAATAGGATAAAGAGTGTTTGATGAGCGCACAATCCATGAAGGCTCAGAGATGCTCACCACAGAATCCCAAGGATCACCCGGTCCAATTGGGGCTTCTGTGTAACCATCATCTTATTCTCAACCCCCTCTTCCGGAAATTTACAGCTAAGGCATTATGCCCAACATAACTCCTCAATAGTCTTAGGGGCCAATTCATTAACTTCGAGTGAAGGAATAGAAGAAAAAAAACTTTGAATTTCGAAGTGTTTTTTTGGCTACTTTGACCATCGAATGGGCTACTTCGACCTTCGACTACGTCTTCGACTTTGAATCGAAGGATTCGAACTAAAAATCGTTCGACTATTCGACCATTCGATAGTCGAAGTACAGTCTCTTTAAGAAAAAACTTCGACCCCTAGTTCGCCACCTAAAAGCTACCGAACCCAATGTTAGCCTATGGGGAAGGTCCCCATAGGCTTGGCTAACTTTTTTTGGTCGAAGGATAATCCTTCGATCATTGGATTAAAATCCTTTGTGAAGGATTTAATCGTTTGATTCGAAGGATTTAATCGTTTGATTCGAAGGATTTAATCGTTCGATCGAACGATTATTCCTTCGATCGTTCGATCAAAGTATTTGCGCAAAATCCTTCGACTTCGATATTCAAAATCGAAGGATTCATTAACCCTCGATATTCGACCCTTGATGAATTTGCCGCTTAATGCTTGTCAGGCCCACTGGCCTCTCTGTACTTCGATCCTGAGTGTAAATATCTAAGCAACATGCACTTTTCATTTATTTATAAATAGATAAAATATTAGTGCATAAAAAATCTATATAACACTAGCTAATATGCTCCTTAATATCCTCCTCCTATTCTCCCCCTGGCCAGCTTGACTGTTGTACTGACCAGGGTTCTTTATACACATTCTCCCACAACTGCCATGGCAGTAATTAGTTATACAAAGATACACGTTCCCCCAGGGCCAGAACTAGAAGTAGACAACAAAAATGGTTGTCTAGGGTGCTACAGGGTGGGGGAGGGCAAAAATTGGTTCGGCTGTTCCTCTAACATTCCCAATATACACAGGGATGCCTTTTATTTGGTCAGCTCGCAAAGCGAGACAGTATATGGACTGGATAACGTATAAAACATTCACTGTACAACAATATCTTGTAAAATTACTTTACTTCTCATTTTAAAAAAATCCAGAAATATGAAGAAAACGGCAAGCACGCTCCAGGAGTGCTTGCCGTTTTCTTCATATTTCTTCACTCACCCCAGCTACGGGTTTGGGGCGATGCACCCGGGCCACCCTTTGAGTTTGGTGAGTGCCTTTTCCTAATAAGCTGCGATTGAGTTAACCTGCGGGATTGAACATATGTGCAGGACCCGAAGTTCTCATACACCCGGGTCATGAGAATTTAGGGGTGAGCTCAATGAGTTACGTTTTCCTCACCCTTTGCAACTTTAAAATGTTCATTTAAAAATAGTTTTTCCTGTGGTCATTGACTTTAAACAAGATTATTTGAGCCGTAAATTCCTTTATCTGTAAAAAAAAATCCAGGACATATTGATGAAGATGATGATGATCATGAAGGTCTCGCCTATGGAACTGGCTGATGTCTCTGGTGGTGAAGTAAATATTTCTACATTAGCACCATCCCTGCCAACAGCAGCTAAGTATTTTTTTTTAAATGCTCATCTATTTTAGTAGTACTTTGTTGGCCTAGTATAAGATGGAGGAAGTAAATCAAAATTCAGACCGTGAAAAAGGTTTGGAAACTGGGGAAAGGGATTTTATTAATTGCCAGTTATATCCTCTATAGTGATCCTTTGTATAACATGTTCTGCAAGCTAGTGCCCTCTGCTGGACTCACACATTGTCATGCATTGCATTTTTAAACCTATTTGGTCTGAAAATATATATTGCTTGCTTTTTACTATATAAAAGTGTGTCTGTGACAATCACTTGCCATTGCATTTGATACCAGTAGTAATACAATGCTCCCTTAAAGGAGAGAGACACAACCAGGTGCGCCATACACAATAATAAGCCTCTAGGCAGGAGCTGGGCAAATATTTTATTCAGTTTCCCATGATAGGCTGTGGCCACTCATACTGTTTTGCCCAGGGCTTTGCATAGAGAAGTGAACGTAGATTGCATGGGGACACAAATTTGAGTCACTTTCAGAATAATTTTTATAGAAATAATAAGAATTTTTTTTTGCTGATCAGTAATACAAAGGAATATCCAATTTATTCATACCAAGGTCTCAAAAGATACATAGTTTTAGATGGAATGTGTCCTACCCAATGAAGTGCCTTTGCTACATACTGTTTTTCAGGGGAGTTAAAAATATTCCTTGAAGCCGAAGAGTGTAAAGGGCACAGTGGGGCTCTGACTGATGCGCATTTATAATGCTATCAGCAGCATCAATATATATTTGGAAATACAGCCCCATACTGAAACTCTAGGCCCCAGAAATTTTTGGCGGCATGGTGTTTCTGGAACCCGCCCCCTTTGTGATGTTATCTCTGACATCAATTAAGGAAATGAGACAGGCTTGAGTTCTCTGCCAGATCGGGCCTGGGATTAGAAGAAACATTGTTGGGTGGATGCACATTACTACTAGTTGGCTAGTGTTGGATCTGCAACCTGCATTCAGACCTGCAGCAAGCATTTTTCCCAACTAGGGAGCAACCTGATTCAACCTGTCACCCACTGGCCACCAAAAAAGCTCAAGTGTCATCACCATAAATCCAGAAGTGACATTATCTAAAGGTGGAAGACTTTAGCAGTCAAGCCGTAAGGAAGTGCCATCTAGCACCTGTCTGGTTGTGGTAAATGACATCAGTATTATTGCACCTGAGCTTGCAAGCTAAGGACTGGCTCAGACACTCACTAGACACCAGAGGATTCCCTAAATGTCATAAAAGTGCTTAGCAACAGTGCAGAATTCAAATTTAAAGTGACACTGATACCCATACCTTGCCAGTTAACTTTACCTTAATCAGAGCCTACTTGTTGCCTTGCCTTGTACCTGATAGCCTGTTAAGTTGCTCCTGTGTTAAGAACCTGTTATGTACTTTTTTCCAATTTTGATGGTCTGGATTCCTGACACAAGCCTACTCTAAATTCCATTATGGAACCCAGACTAAACCCCACCCATACCCGCAGAATAACCTCGCATTTGCAGGTAAGCCAGTGGAGGACTTTACCTAGAGCAAACCTACATATTGAGTATAAAGGCAAGAGCGATGGAAAACCCAAAGCCTATGGTGCATCTTAAACCAATAATAAACATAGCTGCAGTTGCAATGATTCACCCTTTGAGACAAATCTTGCCAGTCTTTGGATGACAACTGGAAGACTAACTATATAACGGTTGTTCATAGTGATTTTGTATTTTGAGGTACTGTACTTATGATATTAATGTAGTTGTTCTGACCAGCTCCTTCAGTAAAGACTCCATGGGGCAGATTTACTAAAGGGCGAAGTGGCTATCACTAGCGACAATTTGCCAGAAATCTCATCCTGGGAACATCGCAAATTCCCTAACTAGCATAGACGTCAATTCGATGGCGAAAGAGATCGTCACTATCGTCCTACCGATTAAAGATTTTTGTGTTAATATTGTTTTTCCCAACCATTTGAGGGGCATGCCACATTTGTTTTAGGGTGGACTCGTGTCTAGGGCATCTCTTTTGTCTTTATTTTGTTTCCTTAAACAGGTGTAATAATAAGTGGCAACTTCAAGCATTTGCACCAACATCTCTAATAATGACATATATACGACCGATATGTACCCGCCCTATTGACCTAAGCTTAAGAATACTAACGAAGTTTCGCTAGGTAGAATTGAACGCTAGCGAAAGATCTCTAAGAAATGCTTGCACTGACTTATTAACGCTAGCTAGACTTCACCAGCGTTCGGCTGCTAAGAAGCAACTTTGCATTTTAGTGAATTAGCGTAGTGGTAACGAATTTGCACCTGGCGAAATGGCGCGCAGTGTGGCAGATCGTTCGCTGGCAAAAATTCATAGTCATATAGTGAATTTTCCCCCATGTTCCTCCGGTATCTTGCATGCATATTAATTTGTCTATTAATCAGTCAACTTCTACTTGTTTCAAGAGTCAGAAGCAGCAGTGCAGAGATAAAAAAAAAAAACAGACAGACAAATAGTGTTTTCTTTACACATTGTCGTTGGGCACTGTGAAGTGAGGACACAAAACAAGGAGGCGCAGTGTGTTGGAACCAGATCTTACCTTGGAAAGGCAGGGTAGCACAGCATTTATAATTCCCATTATGCAGCACTGGGGTTCTTAGTTGGAATCATTTGAGTAAATTGCATCGTTCAATAGTCAATTCGTCATAACTTCCACTGAGAACCAATGAATATTCAGCCTTTATTTTAGAAACATTTCTTTTCCCCCAGACTAGTGCATTGTTGTAAACACCAAGTGGCTAGAATATCAAAATCTTGTGTTGTCAAGTGAAAGACACAGGAGAAACCCGCAGCTCTGATAAAGGCCAATCAGCATGGAACCCACCAATATACAGCAAACTACATAACCTGCCAGCCAAAAACACACAGCTCAGCGGAGTGTGAGAAAATCCCTACCCAAAAAAAGATGTAAATCATAGATAAGAAAGGAAACCATCTCCATTTGTTGTAGGACCATCCTCCCGCAGCATAGTTATTTACTCAAACCATAAACTATATTTTTACCCAAACATTTGTCAGAACCCAAAGCATCTTCTGATGTCAACACTGTAATATTTCTGAATTATTGCTTAATAACAGGGCATTGCTTTATATCCAGCTGACTGTATATTAAAAGCCAAATGAATATGATTTAGAATTATTATACTTAAAGGGCATGTAAAGTGTAAAATAGAATAAGGCTAGAAATGTTGTATTTCGTATACTAAATATAAACATGAACTTACTGCACCACAAGCCTAATCAAACAAATAATTTATGCTTTCAAAGTTGGCTACAGGGGGTCACCATCTTGTAACTTTGTTATACATCTTTGCAAGACTAAGACTGTGCACATGCTCAGTCTGGTCTGGGCTGCTTAGGGATCGTCATAAACAAAGCTGCTTGAGTTCTGCATGGCTGGGAAGTAAGGCGGGGGCTCCCCCTGCTGTTCATAAGTATGATTGTTTCCCTGCTCAGCAGTTAGGGAGCATCTGACAATTCCTATCCACAGCAGTAAATGAAGGGAGAATTTCACTGCATACAGTCAGGTTTCTTATAAAAACAGTACACATTTTTTTTATTAAAGTATATTGGAGATAGGTTTCTTTTTCATTAAAGAAAGTAAAAATGGGATTTTATTTTTTTGCCTTTACATGCCCTTTAAAGGGCATGTAAAGTGTAAAATAGAATAAGGCTAGAAATGTTGTATTTCGCATACTAAATATAAACATGAACTTACTGCACCACAAGCCTAATCAAACAAATAATTTATGTATTCAAAGTTGGCCACAGGGGGTCACCATCTTGTAACTTTATTAAACATCTTTGCAAGACTAAGACTGTGCACATGCTCAGTGTGGTCTGGGCTGCTTAGGGATCGTCATAAACAAAGCTGCTTGAGTTCTGCATGGCTGGGAAGTAAGGCGGGAGCTCCTGCTGTTCATAAGTATGATTGTTTCCCTGCTCAGCAGTTAGGGACCGTCTGACAATTCCTATCCACAGCAGTAAATGAAGGGAGAATTTCACTGCATACAGTCAGGTTTCTTATAAAAACAGTACACATTTTTAAATTAAAGTATATTGGAGATAGGTTTCTTCTTCATTAAACAAAGTAAAAATGGGATTTTATTTTTTTGCCTTTATATGCCCTTTAAGGACCTTGCACTACAGACACGGACATCCTCAGTTTTCCTTGCTATACCAAGAGACACACAAATTGTTTTTATCCTACAATGAATGAGAAACAGTACCAAAATCTAACCGAGTATAATAGGAACTGAGTAGTGTCAAGCTCTGTCTTGTGGTTAAAAAGGGAAGCAAAGAAATACGTATTTTCTCCAGAGTTTAACATTGGTTGTGTTGGTTTATAGGTAAATGTTCAGATTAGTATTGTGTTGGATGCCACTATAAATTCTTCATGCTCCCCTCTATGGACATAAATTACTGAATTCATGTGAGAACATATGCCCAGATCTGTGTGATATCATTTGCAAAAATCAGGGAAGCTAAATGAATAATTGGTTGTGTAAGAGCCCGGCCAAGTGGTATTGGTGCTTTATACAATTCTTCTTGGTCTAGCACCCCACTAACCTGCCCATTCTTCACTTGCATCCCCACCCCTCCACTGTTGTCTACCACGTTCTTTGCTATAAATATCATTGGCATTAAGCATCATTTTTATCAGCCAGGCCAGTTAAATACCTTAGTCACAAACAAACCTTCCCGACCAGTTGATTCCACCCTACTGTTTGGTACTCGCTCACCCTCTCCACTCTAGTTGTTCACTTGGAACTGCAACTTCCCAGCAACTTTCTCCTTATTATTATTGATAGACACGGGTCTTACAATAATTAAACAAAGTTGTTACATGTATGTAATTCATGTGATGTAGTTGTATAATCACATTTACTCTACAGTGCTACGCAATATGTTGGCGCTATATAAATACATGTTAATAATAATAATAATAATAATACAAAATAAAAATGGCATCAGAAGGCCCTACTCACAAAAGCTGACACTCTAAAGGGTGAGGGGCAGGTGTTGTTACATAGCTGGACAGTGGCCAATAGCCCTGAGGATTTCTAAACATTTTCTGAATATTATGGCTCATCTAATAGACTTAGTGGTAGTTCAACTATGGCTCTCGCACACCCTTAGTAAATTAAAGTAACGACACCTGGTGCAAGAAGGTAGAGGATCGGTTGCCTCACAAACAGTTCAGCAGAAAGAATCCCAAGGCACACAGGATAATTGCAAGCAAGCTGCCTTGCATGTTTATTGCGAAGTGCACTTTGCAATAAACACGCAAGGCAGCTTGCTTGCAATTATCCTGTGTGCCTTGGGATTCTTTCTGCTCATCTAATAGACTGACCTCTTATCCTTCATCAGAACTACAGTATGTCATTGGGCAGTCTTCGTCCTAAATAAACAAACACCAAAAAAGTACCCACATGACTTAATTGCTTTAAGCCAATAACTGATTGGTGATATTTGCCTCCACCAGAGAATAATTTAATAAGAGAAACACATAATACAGGCATGGGATACGTTATCTTGAAACCCATTATCCAGAGAGCTCCTATAGACTCCATTTTAGCCAAATAATCCAAACTTTTAAAAATGATTTCCTTTTTTTCTGTAATAATAACACAGTACCTTGTACTTGATCCAAACTAAGATACAATTAATCCTTATTTTAAGCAAAACAATCCTATATGGGTTTATTTAATGTTTACATGATTTTCTAGTAGACTTAAGGTATGAAGATCCAAATTACAGAAACATCTGTTATCTGGAAAACCTAAGGTCCTGAGCATTCTGGATAACAGGTCCCCTACCTGTAATACTAATAAAGATGGTGTACTCTTATAATTCCAAATTTATTAAAAAAATGTTTTATGTATGCACAAGTGAGAGAAACCCAAGATAGATATGAATTCCATAGCAGATACCTACACCATAACAGTCACCTCCAGTTATGGCCATGAAACTTCTTTTTGGAAAGCTCTCATTCTTGGTTGGAATGTGAAACATGTCAGCACTGTTGGAATGGAGAAATATTCATCTTCTCATGAAAAGATGTATGGCTTAAGCTTGAGGAGGACTTGACAGGAGCCACTAATTCTTCCTGCACAAAGTGCACATTGATAGAACATTTTAAACTTTGCAGGCATGTAATATTTCAATTAAGCACTAGATGGGGATATTGAGCTTTGATTCTCAGTCATCATTCTGTAAAGGTTACTTTTTATTTTGATGACTTGGACACACGCTATAATCAGTAAGTACATCTGTTTACATAGTTGAGCTATTTATTTGATACCTTTATTTTTGCGATATACAATGTATATCTACCAGGGCAAACACTTTTACACTTTCTTTAGTTTAAACCCATCTACATATACAATGATGGTACATTTATAACTATTCATAGACATAAAGGGGTGTAAAGAAGCAAATCAGTTTATTCAATGAGCACAAATAGGTACAAATGTGTACCCATTAATGCTCCAGCACTTGTGTCCAGGGTCTTCATAAATGCTTCATAGAAGAGGCACTACTCCACTTTATTGCACAACTACTGTAATGTGAATCCTGGGAACCTCCTGGATAAATCGGGGGTCTTTTCTTTACCCCTTACCTGAGTCTCAGGTCCCTTCCTTCAAGAAAATATCATTCTAAGCAACTTTATAATATTCAATAATTGCAAGTTTTGTTTTAAAAATGTACTTGCTAGGTTTTCGGATCTCTGTACTCCTGGTTCCAACTCTTGAAACCTTGTAGCACAAGCAGATTTAAAGAAGTGACTTCTGCTTCATAATTAGAGGAATCAGGACTATAAAAAAGAAAGGGATACACAGATACGGCTTTAAATGGTAGTTACCTTTCCAAATAACTCACTGAAAATGTTTGTTTATTGTATAACGGAATCTTGGGTCTTCTCACTAGCCCTCACCTAACTCTCAGGTCCCTACATTCAAGAAAATATAATTCTAAGCAACTTTATAATATACAATCATTGCAAGTTTTGCAAAACCTTAAAGGAGAAGGAAAGGTCTTTTAATTTGGGGGTGCCAAAAGTTAGGCACCTCCAAGTGATACCTGAAACCCCAGTGCAGAAGAAAACTCTTCCGGCCCGGGGTTATTCCAGCGAGCACCACAGAGCTATTCTCTTCTGGCTTCTTCTATCGTCAAATTTCCCAGGGCAGACACATGCGCAGTAGAACAAAATAACCAACTTGTTTCCCGACTTTTCGCTCTAATGTGCATGTGTCTGTCCTGGGAAATTTGAAGAAAGAAGAAGCCAGAAGACGATCGCTCCATAGTGCTCGATGGAATAACCCGGGTCTGGTGCAGTTTTCTCCTAATAGGTGCTTTGGCCTGGAGTTTCAGGTAAGTACATGCGATCACTTGAGGGTGAATAACTTTTGGCGCCCCCAAGTTAAAAGACCTTGCCTTCTCCTTTCTGAAAGGAGAAGGAAAGGTAAAAACTAAGTAAGCCTTATCAGAAAGGTCCATCTAAATACACCAGTAAACCCCCAAAGTAGTGCTGCCCTGTCAAAAGAAACACAGAATTTCTTTCCTTCTATTGTGTACACATGGGCTTCTGTATCAGACTTCCTGCCTTCATCTTAAACCTCATTGCCCTGGGCAAGAGCATGCTCAGTTTGCTCCTCTTCCCCCCTCCCTTCTCTACTGTAATCTGAGCCCAGAGCAGGGAGAGACTCAGGCAGGAAGTGATGTCACACCACATTAATACTGCCGCTCCTATCCTAAACAAACAGAGAGGTTCTAGAGCTTTTTACTCAGGTATGGTACAACATTCTACAGAATAAATATAGCATTCTAGCTTGCACTATTGCAGCTAATCTATTGGCAATAAAATGCCTCCGTAGCTTTCCTTCTCCTTTAAGGAGAAAATATTTTTTTTCCATTGTTTCAGGAATACACAGCAATAACCTTTCAAAATAACATTAAAAACTGAAAATGCTTGAATAATGTATAATGGAAAGTTGGTTATTATGTAAAAAAAAAAACAGTTTTGGGGAGAAGATCTCTGCTTTTCTTTGAAATATTGGGTGCAAACGTGAATACTGGTCACCTATAAAATAATCTGAGAAGAGAGGCAGTGGAGCAGGTAAAGTGCTGAGTGCATAGAATCAGTTGTGTGTGTGATTGGCATTGTGTAAGACATCCGCGCTGCGCCACTGTGCCTACAAGTGACAGCTGGCAGAGTGCAGCAAAGCAAGTCATTAAAAATAAGAAGAGATTTTAGAAGACTTTGTTGGATTTTTTTTTTTTTTTTTTTGTATCTGACATTCTCGTCCTGTCTTGGTCCCTGTTAGGCTGGAGAAGGGCACGCACTATCAGAGTAAATTTCTCATAAAAAAATAATCATTACTATGAAATTATAATGATTGCTGTTAATGATAACCGTGTAGCTCTCACTGATCACCTGACAGGAAACAATGCAGGTTCTTACTAAACCAGGAGGAAGAAGAATGCAACCTAACATGTATGTCCTTGGTTTGTGTGTGAGCACAGTGCCTCATACCAGCCAAAGGGATACATTTTTGCCTTTCTCTGCAACAAACATATGATCTCCATCAACAAAAGTACTAAGAATTGATTCTGAAAGGATCTGTGGAGGATCTATTTTATATCATTCAACCTTAAAGGAGAACCAAACCCTTGCTAATAAAAACCCCTACCCTCCTACACTACATAGACCCCCCTCCCTGCTCCCCCCCAGCCTAGGTGGTACCTTTGGTAAATGCCCCTAACTCTTTACTTACCCCTCGGTGCAGATTCAGGGCACTGGAGTTCACGGTTGCCTTCTTTTTCTCTTCGGTAATCTTCAGGAATAGATCGGCGTAACGGCGCATGGAGTCATGCCCTCATCACTCTACAGCCATTTAATAAAGAGGCATCCCCTTTTATAATGAAATGGTCTGTGCCACTGCCACATAGAAAAAATATATATACGGCACTACTCAAAAAATAAATGGTAAGCCAAAAAATACAAAATCTAATATTAAATTAATCAAAGAGGATTTACTCAAAGTTCACCACAGTCCCAGGGTGCAAATCCAAAAACAATATTTCAAAAGATATGTGAGGACCTCCAATAATAAAACAACAGTTAATTAAAAAAGAATTGGAAAATTTTATTAGGACATAGAATCCTTTCCCCTTTTATGACAGATGTGCTTTCATGACATATTGTGGCCCCCAACATTTAGGGGGTTATTTATCAGAATCTGAATTTTTCAGATTTTTTAAAAAAGTCTGACAAAACTAGAATCCACGATTTGACCGTATTTATTATTTAAAAAACTCTAATTAATTGGTTTGGGGAAAAGCCGAAAAAAATCATACGAAAAATCATATCAAAATGATTGGATTTTCCGGCTTTGAGTTTTTTTTAAAAAAAAATTAAAAATTCTAATTTTGCTCCAAAAAGCCAGAGTAAATAAACCCCTTTATGCCACAGTCTGGCCCCAGCATTTCATGGCACAGTCTGCCCTCAAGTGTTTAATGGAACAATCCGCTCCCAGCATTTCATGGCACAGTCTGGCTCCAGTATTTCATAGCATGGTCTACCCCCAATCATTTCATGGCGCAGTCTGCCCCACAAATATTTCATGGCACAATCTGCCCCATATTATTTCATGGGACAGTCTGCCCCTATCATGTAATGGCACAAATATTTAACGGCACAATTTGTCCCTATCATTTAATGGCACAGACTGCCCCACAAACATTTCATGGCACAGTCTGTTCCCCTATCATTTAATGGCACAGTCTGCCCCACAAGCATTTCATGGCACAGTCTGTTCCCCTATCATTTCATGCACCAAAATGCCCCCAGACATATCATGGCACAGTCTGCCCCAAGCATAGTCATCACACAGTCTGCCCCCAGTCTTTTCGTGGAACAGTCTGTCCCCAAGCATTTCATAGCATAGTTTCCCAACAAGTTTCATGGCATAGTGTGCCCACAAGCATTTCATAATAAACACAAAACCCTTTGCAGACTGCGCTGCTCATTGGCCAGGGGACTGCATGTGGTGTCATTACTTTATATCCTGCTAAGAGTGAAACCACAATCTCATCTTGTGCGGGGGGCAGCAGAAATTCGACAGACAAGCAGGATATGCAGTTATTATGAAGCATGACAGAACTGCTGTATTTATTATAGCGTCACATGACTTCTAATAAGCAAAAGTGACATTATCAAAATTAAGTAAACACCTTCCAAGTTCTAATTAGGTTATTCATGTTCTGCTGCCACTAATGCATTGGCACACAGTACAAACTATACAATTGTTCATTGGCTGGGGTGTCAGTATGGACATAAAGGTGGTTCCAAGGAAACAACTTGCTCTGGGTCTCCCTAGAGGAGAGTTTTCACCTCTTTTCAGGGTGTAGGGTCATTTCAGGAAGATTTAATCCCAAGTAAATCAATTTGCTTGACTTTCTCTTTTCTACTCCTGGCAGATAACAGCCAACTGAGGGGTAATTACATTCCTAATGGTTCTTCCCTTTATCTCTTCCCATCACCGGCCTTTCACATCAGAATTAGATTTTAAGCTGAACCAGGTCAGAAAAACTCACTTACTGGCATAGTTTCTCTTCAATCTAGATTTCATTCCTAAGATTATCACGCTAGGTTCATCTGTTGTAGCTATGCCTTGCAGAAAATGGGTGGGGGAGGTATATGTATTGTGCATGGAGCTCCTGTGGTACTGTGCACTGGCTAAAGGTGCCAACATCCTACTTTTGTAAAATGGGAAATGTTCAAATGTTAATCCAAAATATATTTTATATAGATTATATATTAAAGGCAGAATTGTAAGATTTCTTATGCACATGTATTAAAAGTGTGGGATGTCTATATAGCGGTCATTTATTGACTGTACCACAATGTGAAAAGTCTACCACATTACAGTATGGTAAGTAAATTACCCCTAGTATATTTTTGGCTCTGAAATGCCTAATGGTTGACTAAACTATCACTGCATTTGTTGACTACAGCCATTAATGACAGTTGCTGGGCAGTTTTGTTGGTAGTGGTCTGTGTCTATTTGACTCCTAAACGGATCACAATAGGGGCTCCTTGTCTGATGGACCTGTCCAATACATTCCAGACTCTCTTAGCAATGACACAGTTACCATCTAATGCAGTGAACCCTAACCAGTGATTGGTGAGGAACATGGTGCTCCCATTTGCTTTAAAGCAGGGGCTTATTTTTGAATTCCTGGCTTAAAGGCAAGTCTTAATCACATAAAAACCAGGGGTATTGCTGACAGAACCCACTGTAGGCTGTCAGTCCACATAGGGGCTACCACAGCCCCTATGTGGCACCCTCAAGGGACCTTTTTCATGCTGGTGTTGCTCCCAAACTTTTTTTTACATTTGAATGTGGCTCACAGGTAACCAAAAAGTTTGGGGAGCCTCTGTATGGCTAGCTGTAGAATTTGTCAGAATTAAATACAGCCAAAAACAGTTCAGTTATAGTCTTGTCGGCTTACTCTGTCATAGATGTACTCAAAAAAAGGAGAAGTTAAAAAACAGCTACCCCCCTACCCTACATAGACCCCACTCCCTCCTCCCCCTCAGCCTAGCTGCTACCCCGGGCAAATGCCCCTAAGTCTTTAGTTACCCCTCGGTGCAGATTCTGTCCAGTGTAGTTCACGGGCAACATCTTATTCTCTTCGGTAATCTTTGGAAAGTAAGTGTCGTATCAGCGCATGTGCAGTTGGAGCAATTTTCTGTTTTGCAATAACTGCACATTCGCTGAAACTAGCGGAAATTGCCGAAGCGTCAGGAGAAGACCTTTCTTCCACTCAGTAGAATTCTACTCCAAAACCCTCCTCCAAAATACTAATTGCCACTTTATGTTTCTTTAGTGGGCCCTCCACTTATAGGGTCAATGAACCAGCTGCAGCCTATCATGCATTGGTAAGGTAGGACCCAGAACACGGAATATCTTAGCTGTTAGTCTGGCTTAGTTGGACGAAACTGAGAACTTTGCAAGTTAGGGGAAGTAACTGTATTTTCTATGGTAACAACTATGAAGATCTGACCTAATGAGTTAATCCAGAAAAAGCCAATGAACGATTGCCATGAGCAGAGGCACGAACACCAGCCTTGGAGTCAGAGTTGAAAATTCATATTCATTTCAATGGTAGGAGTAGGCAACAGTCTTCACAGTCCCTATTCAGGTCAAGGGTGAGGGCAGGCAACAATCTTTTTTAGCATTCATGAACAAGCAAGGGTCCAAAACCAGGGCAGATGGAAATAGCAATAACTTGAGTTTGGACAGACCAGATTGGGTGAAGGTAAATGTTTGGAAACGGGAGTAGGAGATTTGTTTCCAAATGTTCCACACTCTCTGTCACAAGGACCATAACCAGCTTTTATTTTCTTGTTACTATCCCTTTAAACTGGATCCAAGTGCTGCCCTAAGGGATGAATTACACTCGCATTTCCTATGACATGTTTAGATCACTTCTATATTAATTTTTCCACTTGAAATGGAATTTTGGCACATACATTGTACAACAGATTGAATCCCGCTTACTGGTCTCACCATAATGACTCTCATTACATTAGGCTTCACAGAGGTGAGGTTGGGTAACATGGAATCGTATATGTGTATAATTGGGAACTCAGATAAGCGGACCTGTAGCTGTGAGCTGTGCTGAGCGCTTCACCTAATTTGGCTGCAACGTATTTGCTGACACCTTGACTGAAAATAAATGAGAAGCTGTAAAAATGGTGTAAGGAACTGTAGAACAGGATATATCAGAGACCAACCTAGGGGTTTTACCGTTGTATTATCTGGACCGTGATAATTTAAGACAATATGGAAATGGTTATTTATTTTAATTGTCTCTGTATTGTATCGTGCCCTCTCCAGCTAGAAATGCTGCTGGGGTCCCCTGGGTCACTGATCCCAGCAAACAAAAAGCAGATTTTGACTGCAGATTTTTATTGGTTACCATGCTCTAGCTGATCCTTATTCCACTCTGCCATTTAAATATCTAGTATAGGTAAATCTAAAAAAAAAAAGAAAGCACAGTAACTACACAGAATCAACACCTCTGTGAATTTCTTCAGATGTCACCTCTCTGAAGAGTTACAATGTGCCATTGTGATTGGATTAGTGGAAGAGTTTATATGAAGAGAACTTCCCACACCAGTTCAGTTGAACTGAAGAAGCTGCTCGGATGAGAAGTGAAACGTCTTCACTGATTACTCAGCAAGTCCAGTTGTTTTTAGAATCACCTATACTAGATATACCATGACCTGGATGAATGAAATCTTCATAGTCATCTGCCATTGAAACTATTTCCAAACATAATATAGACTATATATATATAAAACAGACAATTTTGTGGACCGGCCGAGAAAGCGGACCACGGGACCTTCAATATCCTTTTCTGTATTTCTTGATGTGACAGGACATAGCATACGACCTGGGTAAAATGATCCAGATCTTGATGGCAATTAATGTTGATGTTGTTGGGCTCAACAAATTTCATAGAGGCATATACTGCAAACAACAAACAATTGCCTTTCATTCTTCAACTGTATTGCAACCAATGCCCCCCCCCAAATTTATTAGGAAGGGCATTGAATGTTGAAGAAATAGAGAGTTTGCATGTTTGTATTGCACTGTGCCCTCTTCATTGGAGAATCCCAACATATATTATTTCCCTATTTCTATTATAATAGTAACTTGGCCTTGTTATGTTTTTGCCTGGAGGCTGATTTAGCCCTGTCCTCCTGAAAGTTGGCTACACACATACCCATCAGACCAGTGCCAGAATGAACAGTCCAACTATGATAAATGTTCATGGGCTCATCCGTGACATTAAACTGCCTACAGGAGACACGCACATGCCTACATTAGCCTTAAAAATGTATTTTGCCATCAGTAGATACATTTCTTCTTTAAACAGATCATCATCTCTATGTCTGGGACTAAGCAGAATTTCCCTGATGCTACTGTACAGTTCATAAGCCTGCAAATAAATCTAATTCTTTACATGGCATTTTAGTGTGTATGCTCATTTCCTCATCATCGCGATCTTTGTCTCATTATAATTTATGTTAAGCCCACGAGATGAACATGTTTGGAAGACTGTTTCTGGTAGGCTTTGAAGTCCAATAAGGATTACAATAATCTGCATAGAGTAGGATTGACAGTGTTTCACCTTTGATGTTCCGTACATGAAAACCATTTACCTTTTATGCTGCGTCTACAATAGTATTATATAGTGGAGAGAGAGCAGAGATGCAATCACACCAGACCACGTTTATGAAAGCAGAGCAATAATCCATGTCACCCTAACTACCCTCTCTCTTGCTGTTATTCAGGGTAACCAGAAAGCCCAAGAGGATATTTGCAGGCAAACAACAATGGATTTTGACCAGATAGCTTTTTGGTTATAGCACATGGTTAAACATTTTATGGAGGAATATAAACAACTGCCAAGAGACAGCAGTAACCATAATGATTTAAAAATTTAGAAAAAAGAATTTGGGAAAAAACAAAAACAATAATAAGAAAATTGTCCAAGTATCATAGAAGGTCCTTCACCAACAGAACATTCTTGTTAAAATTGCAGATGATGTGAAATGCTTTGGAGTGCTCCAACTGC
Source organism: Xenopus petersii (assembly GCA_038501925.1). Classification (NCBI taxonomy): domain Eukaryota; kingdom Metazoa; phylum Chordata; class Amphibia; order Anura; family Pipidae; genus Xenopus; species Xenopus petersii. Next base: position 124,559,036 of record CM076683.1, read on the forward strand.
TTAATTAGTAAAACTCAGTTATAGCTCCAGGATGGCAGATAGCACCAGTTGGCATTAAATCTATTTAGGCTATACTGAAAGGACATACCTATGCTGGAAGTCCTAGGCTGGTATTTGCTTAGCAAAGCCATTTAGAAACCAGGCAGAAATATATGCAACCTCAAGCTGCTAATTGATCCAGAGAAGGTCAATTATACATAGTACACAAAGCTGGTGAAGTATAACATGGGCACAAGGCTTATGCCTACCCAACGCACAAGGCCAGTTTCCTTTACCAATGTGCTTCTTCTTCTTCTGTCATCAAGTTCTGATTAAATATTATAGCTCCAAACATTGTGTATAATATCTAGTATAGGTCAATCTAAAAACAATGAGTTACAATGTGCCATTGTAAATGGATTAGTGGAAGAGTATATATGCCGAGAACTTCCCACACCAGTCAGTTGAACTGAAGAAGCTGCTCGGATGAGTAGTGAAACGTCTTCATTGATTACTCAGCAAGTCCAGTTGTTTTTAGATTGACCTATACTAGATATACTATGACCTGGATGAATGAAAATCTTCATAGTCATATTGTGTATAATGTGCTGCCAACTTCAATGGATTCCTTCATTTAATATGGATTAGGTTTGTCCTTTATATATATTTATTATACAGGTATGGCACCTGTTATCCAGTATGCTCAGTTTTCTTAGTTTGGATCAAGTACAAGGTGCTGCTTTATTATTACAGATAAAAACAAAATCATTTATAAAAATTTGGATTATTTCATTATAATGGAGTCTATGGTAGAGGACCTTTCCATGATTTGGAGGTTTCTGGATAACAGGTTTCCAGATAACGAATCACATACTTGAACAGGTATGGGATGCGTTACCCATAAAGCTCCGAGGACATATCCCTTAGGGGCAGATTTAATAAGGCTGAATTGTCGCACCACTTCGCCAGCTGCAAATTTGCTACCACTACGTTTATTCACTTATATGTGAAGTTGTGCCCTGGGGGCACCAAACTTCAGCGTTGCATTTCATAGGGAAGATAGGCTAGCGCTCATTTGTGCCTAGCGAAAATTCGCTAGTGATCTTGCGCTTAGGTCAATTTGCATAGGGCGGGTAATTTAAAGTTGTATGGACGTCTTTATTATAAATGTTGCTGCAAATGATTGAAGTTACCACTTTTTATTACACATGTCCAGGGAACCTTAATAAAGACGAGTGTTAATATAATGCCCTACACATGAGCCCACTGTAAAATGAATGTTCCATATGTTATGAAATGTCTGGAGAAAACCGGTTACCCAAAAAAAGTTCAAGTCAGCCAAAAAAAGTCAGGTCTTTTGCAGGCGATTCCGCTTCAAAAACGGAAAAGTCGCCAGCGTTTTTGGAACTTTAATGCATTTTCGGCACACAGGATATGATGTAAGTGACAGAAGATCTAGCTTCTTTTAAGCACTTCGCCTGGTCTAAGGTGACAAAGTCAACTCTGGCGAAACATTCAGTAAAATCCACACTTTGGTGAATTTACGGAGTAACGATCGTTTGCCAGAGCGAAAAGTCGCCGTGCTATAAACGCTAGCGTTGGTCCTGTTCGCTCGCGAATTGACGCCTGCGCCTGTTAGTGAATTGGCGATGTCCCTGCGGGTGGCAATGCTGGAGAAAAGTCACTAATGTTAGCCACTTCGCCCTTTAGTCAATATGCTGCATAGACTCCATTTTATCCAAATAATACAAATTTTAAAAAAATGATTTCCCTTTTCTCTATAATAGTAAAACAGTACCTTGTACTTGATCCAAACTAAGATATAATTAATCCTTATTGGAAGCAAAACCAGCCTATTGAATTAATTTAATGATTAAAGGTTTTCTTAAGGTATAAAGAGCCAAATTGCCTGTTATCCAGAAAACCCCAGGTCCTAAGCCTTCTGGATAACAGGTCCCATACCTGTAGTATGGCTCTTACCGAGGAGTTTCATGACCATATAAAAACACGAGGCCGAAGGCCGAGTGTTTTTAAACAGGTCATGGAACTCCGAGGTTACTTCTAATGTCCTCATATATTGCAACCGGGGGTACTTTATTTATTATAATACACATGTTTCAGTGAGTCATGTGACAGAAATGACATCAGAACTCACCGTTTATAACTGATGACATCAGAACTCACCGTTTATAAGGATATAATTTACAGGATATTCATGGCTTTTGTGTATTATATAAGTATCCGATACATACCCAACCCAAGATCCCTATGCTTCTTTTCAAAAAGGTATAATTCTTCTATAAAAGTTATGGCCACACAATTAAAATAAGCATCTGCAGCCATCAAATGATGCACCTACTGAGTCTCCCATGCTATCATTTGCTCAGTATTGCTATTGATGGGCATAGTTAAGGTTTTAAATAGGAACTATAAACTTTACTCTTAATGAGCACATGAAACTGCCAGAGTGAGTATAAAAACGTTAACTATTTTCTTATCAGTAGCTTATCACCAGTTTTAAAGAAACATAGTGGGTATAGATGGGTGTTATACTGCCCTTTATTCCTAGAATCAGATTTTTCTGTGTGCTGGAATTTTTTAATTTTGTTACACAACAGGTACAATTCAAACCTTTTCTCTTATCATAAGATCAAAAAATTCTTCCTAATATTATATTGCCAGGTAATGTCATCATTTACATTAATGTATTGTAGGTGAGCCAATAATAATAATAATAATACTTTTTGATCATGGTTTTGAAAAATCAATCTTTCCCTTTTTGTGCTCCTATTTTTTTTTTTTTTTTTACAAAAACTTTGTATTATTTTCCATTGCATTACAGATTCCGATTGTATATTTTTATATAAAGGTTATTTCTTTTCAAGGTATTTTATTTTAGATGTACAGTCCTTATGTTTATCTCTCATACTCTTACAGCTAAATTAGCCATAGGCATCTTGAGGCTCCAGTGTGGTAATTGCAAAAAAGACTTCCAGATAACAGGTAATTGATATTTCTAAGCATATTGTGATATTTTTCCTTTGATCCTAAGTGTTTATCTTGCGCTGGTTCAGAGTAGATATATAGAGTGCTTGCCATAAAGCAAGGACTACTCACTTAAGAATGCAGGTGCAAAAACACATGCAAAATAGAAGGCAACTTGCTCCTTGCACATCAAAACACAAATAAACCAACATTTTGACATAGGGCCTGTGTAACAGAGTGTATATTGATGCAACAATTCTTGAATGGGCTTTAAGAACATGCACAAAAGCATGTCACTTTTGGCTTTGCCCTTACACTTGTGTACCCAAATGAGTAGATACCGTAACATGAGTACCAACAAGTACATGTCCCCATTCATGTTATATTGTTCTTGATATTGTTACACTGTTATCACAAACAATTAAACCATTTTCTCACGACAGTGTACTCTTGACTGTTGTACATGATTAAACTTTATTTTTTTGCCATTTAGTATTTTCCCTTTTTCATTTATCAAATGATCCAACTGGCTGACCATTTTTGAGTGAAAACATACAGAGGGCTACAAATGTCCAAATTGTGGTGGGGGAACATTTTATTCCTTAGCTATACCATTAGATTGCTTGGCGATTATAAACTTGTGTGTATTTTGCAGAGAATAAGAATATCAAACATTGTCAGGCTCTGCTGGGATTCGAGCAGAATCGGTGACCTTTGGGCCAGGTGAGCAGTCGGTAGGTTGGCTCATTATCAATTACCTGACTGTTGCAGCCCTAGCCCAGCAGCAGCCTGATTGGTGGGTTGGGGTTAGCCAATCAGCGCTGACCCTGTCCTATATAAAGCCAGCCCTCCTCACCCTCAATGCCTGAGCATTGACCTACCATAGCACTGTGGAATTGCCCCTATCTCGGTTTCCTGCTCTAGCCATTTCCTCTTGAACATGCCTTGTCCTTGCACCTTGTACCTTTCATTGCCTTGACTTTGCCTTGCCTTCTCTGACCTTGCTCCTGCTCCAGCCTCGTACCTCTAACCTTGCCTTGTACCTTTAACCTTGTTTTCAGTCCTGTTCCTGCTTCCAGTCCTGCTTCCAGTTCTGCTCTGCTCCATCCTGTCCTGCTCCTGATTCACAAACGTGCTCTGTCCTGCTCCTGATCTGCTAGGCCAGCTATGTCCTGTCCAGTCCTGCTCCTGATGTGCTACACCCGCTCCGTTCTGTCCAGTCCTGCTCCTGATCTGCTACGTCCGACATGTCCTGTCCAGTCCTGTCCACTACGTCCACTCTGTTCTGTCCAGTCCTGTTCCTGATCTGCTACCCCTGCTATGTCCTGTCCAGTCCTGCTCCTGATCCACTACATCCGCTCTGTCATGTCCAGACCTGCTCCTGATCTGCTACGCCCGCTCTGTCCTGTCCAGTCCTGATCCGCTATGCTCGTCCTGTCCAGTCCTGCTCCTGATCTGCTAAACCCGCTCCGTCCTGTCCAGACCTACTCCTGATCGGCCTTGCCCACTCTGTCCTATCCAGTCCTGATCTGCTATGCCCACTCCATCCTGTTCTGTCCAGTCCTGATCCGATATACCTGCTCTATCCTGTCCAGTCCTGCTCCTGATCCACTGCATCTGCTTTGTACTGTCCAGTCTGCTCTTGATCTGCTACGTCTGCACCATCCTGTACCAGTCTGACTCTTTGCCCTTTTCATCCTGCTCCTGTCCTATCTCTCTGTTCCTTGTGTGCATAGCCAGTCCCTGCCTTAAGGATTCACCTTCTTATCTCTGCCTCCACGGAGCCCCCTAACCTCACCCTTGACAAGCATACCTCCTAGCATTAATAATGTAATAGTCTAATTTACCCAGACCATTCCTCAAGTCAGTTCCCTATGTGGTAGGTCATACCCACCCCACTCAAACAGGGATCTTACAGTATGCATTGGCCCTTATTACTGGAACGTAATACTCTGGCTCACAGTACAGTTTATGAATATGCATGAATGAATGTAATGATAATCAAATAGAATTTCATAATTTTAGCAAATGTATAATAAGCATTCATGAACATCTTGCAGATATGAAACTTGAGAAAAATCTCAGTGAATATTTCCAAGTTTGCTAAATACTTTCCAATTTTCTGGAAGGATCTGGCAGGAAAAACATGCAACTGTCACATTCTGGAAATGAATGTTCTTAGATAAGTCTATAGCCCTTTCTATCTAAGAACTAAACTGGGATAGAACCCCAGATTCAACCCAGGATAATAGGTTGCCAATGGCCAACGCTGCTGTTTGTGAGCTACATGGAAGTATATAGAACAAGGACAGTTCTGAGCCCCTTTACAAACACAAGTCAAGTGTGAAAAGTGCAACTTTGGATGCAAGTCGCTATATATTTTCACTGTAATGCAGTGTTTCTTCCCATTGTCTTAGCATAATTGCAGTCACGCTCCAAGTTGTCCTTACCACAATTGTTCCTTATGCATCATCTTATAAATCATCTATGCAATTTGTATTTACCATCTTTATAAGGGGGTTGTGGCACTTGCAAAGCCTCCATTGAAAGTGACGTTTGTATCCACTGAGCCCAAGGCTGCTGCACCTATTGGTGCAACCCATTGAGGGAACCCATGGAGCTACCACCAAGACCAAGGTGGCAGTTTCTTCAGGGGTTGCCAGAGTCAATAGATGCAGTTGCTCACCATTATTTAGAAGTGGGTGGATGAATGCATTGGCAACCAAACACGAGTGTGTTTGAATACAAGTACCTTAATGAATTGCATCAATATGTGCTCTCCATTGTGTCAGACAACCTGCAACCCTTTGAAAATGCCTGATACATAATCATAAAGCCATACTGTAAATCATACAAAGGACAATACAGATAATTATAGTAATATGGTTAGGTTTACGGTCCCTAATAGACAAACTTACCGCATACTTTTTATGTACTAAGATGCTTTTATAAGAACCCTGTGCAATGAGCTACAGCCTGACAATTATGTTTTTTTATTCAAACTGATGGGGATAAATAATATCAAAATAAATTGTATCTAAACTATATGAATTAGCTGAAATCACATAATTATCCTATTGGCCCTAGCAGATGGAAGTGCAGTTTAACACTCTGAAATGTTGCTTGAAATACTGAAATTAATGTTTCGCAGCTATGTAAAGGAATGCATTATCAAAGCATTAAGATATGATTAAACTGACATTTCTTAAGGAAAGGAGAGGCGCTTTAGAAAGCTATTCTAAAAGCACTGAGTGCTACATACTCTAGATTTTATCTTCAGTGCTTACTCAGGGATCTGTAAAGAAGCTTATTACCGAGTACCCTAAGAAGGGATATGTACAGATCAGAGGACTGCACGTTAATGCACCTGCCAGATTTTACTATCATACTGAGTATGTCAATCAGCATTCACACGTTACCAACATCTTCCCTCTGTGAATGTTCCCATTAAATCTTAGGCTGTCACATCCACTTACCTTTATTGCTGGCTCTATTCTGCAATGATCACTTTATTCATAGGGAAATTTCACACGCGCCAGCTAAGGAGGTTAAGAGTAAAAGCAGTGAATTCTAATTAAATAACAAGGTGTTTATTGAGGGGTAATAAGGGCTGCGGCACTGAAGCTATATATATTGCTTTCTGTATTTATAAGGGTGCTGTATTCAAACGTGTTCAAACCTTTTCAAGAACACTCAAAGGGGCAGATTCACTAAAGGGTGAATTGTTGCCAGCGACTGCTTAGTGGTGTGACCAGGTCACACCACTGCGCCAGACACAAATTCACTACACTAATTCACTAATATGCGAAGTTGCACACTGGGCGCGAATGCTGACGAGTGACGACTTTTCACTAGCGTTACTTCGGCAGTGTGCCCATTTCATAGTGAAGATGCACTAGCGTTCATTTGTGCCTAGTGAAAGTTCGCTAGTGATCTTGTGCTCAGGGCCGGAACCAGGTCCGGACTGAGAATTAAAATAGGCCCTGGCATTTCAGGTACACAGAGGCCCAATCAGCCCATATAGAAGCCCAAACAGGCCCCACTAGCCCACTAGATACTGACTTTCAATGGGACCTTATAGCAGCCCCTCTGGCATTTGCCAGAACCCACAGATTGCCAGTCCGGGCCTGGCCGGAACTAGGGGTAGGCATAAGAGGCACCTGCCTAGGGCGCAAAGATGTGGGGGCACTGGGCGCTGTTGAAAAGTTTTCTGCCTACCCCTAGTCCAGTTTGTTCAGGGTCGGACTGGGGGGCCCAGGGCCCACCGGGACTGGTGTCCAGGGCCCCCCTATGGCCCCGCTACCTACTTGATTGTCGATTCGCCGCTCGGCTCCCAGGCGACGCATCGCGCATGCGCAAACGGAAACAGCGCTCGACGCGCATGCGCAAATGCAAACGGCGCTGCGATGCGCCAAAATTCTTTTTATTATTTTTTTTAAAAACTGTTTGGGAGAGGGGGTCTGGCCCGGCGGGGGCCCACTAGGGTCGGGGCCCACCGGGTATTTTCCCGGTATCCCGCCGGGCCAGTCCGACACTGAGTTTGTTTGATCCTCTGCTGCTTGATTCCCTCCTCTCCTCCGTCACTCTCCTCCCTACATCACTCCCTCAACACTCCCCTCCGTCACGCACCTCCCTCCGTCAATACCCTGACCTTCCCCTTCCCTTTCTTCAATCTCCCCTAATGGCGCATGCAAACTGGCGCACGAGTGCATGCGCACGCTCACAGGGGAGAGTTGGGGGTAGCCGAATGAGTGCATAGGGTGCCGTCGCTTGACCCGGCCCTGCTTGCGCTTAGGTCAATTTGCATACGGCGGGTAATTTAAAGTTGGCGTCTTTATTATAAATGTTGGTGCAAATGCTTGAAGTTATCACTTTTTATTACACTGTCCAGGGAACCTTAATAAAGACAAGAGAGTTAATATAATGCCCTACACATGAGCCCATTGTAAAATGAATGTCCCATATGTTATGAAATGTCTGGAGAAAACTGGTTACCCAAAAAAAGTAAGTCAGGACTTTTGCAGCCAATAAAAAAAAGACGCCAGCGTTTTTTGAACTTTAATGCATTGTCGGCACACAGGATATGATGTAAGTGACAGAAGATTGAGGAGGATTGAGCTTATTTTTAGTACTTGGCCTGGGTCTGAGGGTGGGAAGCATTGGTACAAAAGTTGAATGTATTAGCAAGTATTTTCAGTTCCCTATACCTAGATTCTTTTTCACAAGAATTTACAGTGGCGTAATTATAGAGGAGGCAGGTGACTTGGGGCCCAGGTTTGCTTCCTCAATATAGGTGCCCGCAAAAGGGGTCAAGGGGTGAGCCGCGATATTAGCAGGAGCGGATTTCTCCTCACGGCGGCCGGAGTCCAGTGTTCTCTGGCGCCCCATCCCTCTCGTAGAATTGCGCGCATGCGCATCTTTTCGCACTGGAGTACTAAGCATCTATATAGCTTAGTGTTCCAGAACATTGCAAACTACCGATGCGTGCCCTTAATTTATGCCGCCCTAGGTCCAGGCCTATGCGGCCTCGCCGCAAATCCAGGCCTGGATTTTACATTGGTGGGTGACCATGATTTCAAGTGGGGGGGCCCCAGAAAATATTTTTTTGTAAGGGACACTTCTGGGTCTAGAAAGTAATGCCACCAAGAGGTACAGTATATAGCATATATATTTTGAGCGCATTATAGGGCTCATTTACAGTGCAGTGTGCAAGGTATAAAAAGGCACTTTGCACACTTCAAGGTGCATTGTGCAAATAGCCACAGTCCACAGTAGTGATGTGTGGGCTGGCCCGATACTGCGGGAGCCGCAGGTTTACCTGTGGGTCAGGGGGTTCTGGCTGACCTCGCACTCTTCCTTGTGGGTGGAAGGCGGGGGCAGGTTGAGCTCTTCTCCTGCTCTCCCTGCCCGCCACCATCAAATGCTGGCTTCCGACTTCCGGTTTCGTCTTTCATAGATGCTGCACCTGCTCTCCCCACCACTTTTGTGAAATCACCTACGGGTCGAGTTGGTGGGGGTCTATAAAAGTAACCCGGATGGCGGATGTGGGCGTGGGCTAAGGGAGTGCTGGTTAGGTTCAAGTGCGATCAGGGAAATCCCGACCTGCACATCACTAAGCCACAGGCCTCTAAGTTCTGTATTGGAGCCTGGAGTCCTGCTCCAATGCTGCACTCTGCACTCAGCAGATGATTCTGGTGGCACTTTTGCTCCACAAAATCATTATATGTACTCAATATATTTCAAATAATCCATTTCATGGATAGTGCCTTCCTAGTATAAAACATCAGGGGCCACCATACATCCCATTTGGCATTGTTTGGAACAAGATCATCTATAATGCCCAATAAACAAGCTTGTCCATTATTTGAAAACCCTTTATCTAGAAAGCTCCAAATTATAGGTAGGCCATCAGTCATACACTTTATTAGAACCAAATAATTCAAAATTTTCTCTGTAATAATAAAACAATAGCTTGTAATTGATCCCAACTAAGATATAATTAATCCTTATTGGAAGCAAAGCAATCTAATTGAGTTTATTTAATATTTAAATTATGTTTAAGTAGATTTAAGGTATGGCGTTCCTAATTACAGAAAGATCCCTTATTGGAAAACTCCAGTTCCCAAACATTCTGGATAACAGGTTTCATACCTGTATAGATGCAATCACCTTTTCCTAGTATCTAGCTATTCTTGGATATGACTACACATATGCTTAACATTCTGGGGGTTATTTATCAAAATCTGATTTTTTCTGATTATTTTATTAAAAATTAGAATCCACCATTTGTCCTTATATTTATTATTAGATAAATAACGATTTAATTGGATCGGGTAAAAACTTGATAAAACTGAACGAAAATCTGAATCATATGTTTTTTCAGATTTTTCACCGAATTGCTCGATTTTTTCAGAGTTTTCCCGAAAATAAATTTTTCACTGAAAAGCCTAAAATATTCGGATTTTCATATTAAAGGGATACTGTCATGGGAAAAAAAAGTTTTTTTTCAAAATGAATCTAGCGCTGCTCCATCCATTTCTGAAAAGAGCAAACAGATTTTTTTTTTATTCAATTTTGAAATCTGACATGGGGCTAGACCAGGGGCGTAACTACCGGGGGAGCAGGGGGTGTAAATGGGCCAGGGCTCACACCCCCACAGGGCCCTCCCGGAAGATCGTGCGCGCTGCAGCCGGCTGGAGTCGGCTGCAGCGGCAGAGAAAAATCGCACAGACGAGGGTGGGGGCGGGGGTGGGGTCTACACGGCCCTCACCAGGGCCCGCCCCCACCAAGTTATGTTACTGGGCTAGACATATTGTCAATTTCCCAGCTGCCCCAAGTCATTTGACTTGTGCTCTGATAAACTTTAATCACTCTTTACTGCTGTACTGCAAGTTGGAATGATATCACCCACTCCCTTCCCCCTCCCAGCAGCCAAACAAAAGAACAATGGGAAGGTAACCAGATAGCAGCTCCCTAACACAAGATAACAGCTGCCTGGTAGATCTTAGAACAACATTCAATAGTAAAAACCCATGTCCCACTGAGACTCCTTCAGTTACATTGAGAAGGAAAAACAGCAGCCTGCCAGAAAGCATTTCTCTCCTAAAGTGCAGGCACAAGTCACATGACCAGGGGCAGCTGGGAAATTGACAATATGTCTAGCCCCATGTCAAATTTCAAAATTGAATATAAAAAAATCTGTTTGCTCTTTTGAGAAATGGATTTCAGTGCAGAATTCTGCTGGAGTAGCACTATTAACGGATGTGTTTTGAAAAAAACATGTTTACCGATGACAGGATCCCTTTAACCTCTCCCATTGACTATATACAACCTCGGCAGGTCTGAGATGGAGTATTTTCAGATTCTGACTTTTTCCATCCTCGGGGTATAATAAATTTGAAATTTGAGTTTTTTTCCATTCAAAATTCAGATTTTATAGTTTTTTCAAGTTTCTTGGATTCGGCCTTTAATAAATAACCCCTCTGTGTTTTTAAATGTCCAGTTTTGACATTAAGGCAGAAGAGAGTCCTTTTATATTCACTCTGCTCACAGTTTGAAAGGGTATCAGTATTATATCCACGTTACTCCCAGGAGGCAGCATGCAAACTATCCAGCAATCCCATTGAGATGCAGCATCAAAGTGCAGTACTTATATGTGACAATGAGTAAAAAGCATGGACCTTTGAGAAAATAAAAAACATGGCACGGGCAATGCAGCCTTTTGGATATTTATCTCCGGCACGTCCTGCTTCCATGTCTTTGCCTCTGTTATTATTATTATTATTATTATTATTAACCCGTACATGTCCCCTAAGCAGAGCTGAGTCCTGCCTTGAACATCTGTATCCAGACGGGATGTGGGAAATGATGGGCCACACGGGTCAGGCCATGCAATCAGCTCAGGTGATGGGGGAATTCAGGAACATTTGTAGATGTTTGCATATGGGCTGACAGATGGTGGGAGAAAGCAGAATCACTCATTCTCCCCTTCAGTGAAGCGTGCTGAAATATTAATAAATTCCCAAATTACACAAACACACACACAAAAAAACATAATTAAAGCAGAACTCCCAGACAGAATGGCAGCAATGTAATAAGACTGCAGGCCAATCTGATCCTCAAAGTGCCCAAATACTCACCAAAGGCCCAGCATTAAAGGCCAAGTCAACCCCAAAGTAATAAAAAATAATTCTAAGCAACTTTCCCATATATGTTTATTAAAAATTGTCAGCGCTTTTAAAGTTATTTGTAGAAACAGTTGCTATTGAAAGCAGCATTTTCATTAACTCCTGGTTGTTACTTTTTCAAAAATGTTTCAAAGGTCTGAGTTCCCCAGCAATTAAGTCTGTTAATCTTGTTTTACATTGTATCAACAGTCTGAGCCATCAGGGCAGAGACTACAAAGGGACAAACACTGCTTTCAATGGCAATACAAATGCAAATAACTTAAACACCATAGACAATTTGTAATGAATGTATATTGCAAAGTTGCTTAAAATTATGTTTTCTTTTATTAGGCAAAATTTTTTTTTTTTTGGGTTGACACTCCCCTAAAGTAAAATTTAGTAAACTACCATAAAGCGGAAATTAGTTTGGGCCTCAGTAAAAATGAAGTCTGGGAAGGGGACCCAATGAAAGAGTATCAGGGTTAGCATTTGTGCACTTTTGTGATTTATCAATTTTAATTAGTGATGAGCGAATCGGTGCCGTTTCGCTTCACCGAAAAATCCTTGTCCTCTCCCATACATGTATGGGACCTGTTATCCAGAATGCTCAGGATCTGTTAAAAATATGAATTGTTTGATTAAAATGGAGAGGGTATTCATGTAAATCGGAGCTTTCTGGCTAACTATTTCCGGATGATGGATCCTATACCTGTAATATACTGTATGATACTTATATTTTCTATATGCTCCCCACTATACCTTTCCAGCATATATACATGTATATATAGATAAAAAGAAAAAACAAAGTTTAATTTGGCACTCAGACATAACAAATACCAATAGGAACGCTCAGACTGATCTTTAATGTAACTGTGGGGAGGGAAATTTGACCACGCCTATTTTGTGGCCACACCCCCTAATTACCATGTTCATTTTACAAAATTTGGCAGGTTATGAAAGTTTGAACATATTTCTGTGTTTTTTTCAGTTATTACAGTTTTGCTAATAAAGGTGAATTGCCCTTTAAGCTGTGAGTCTAACTTCTCCCAAGAGACCTGTTATCTTATATTGTATGTGTGTATATTTTTATTTGTATAGCACTCCTTGAGTGCAAAGTACTGTACAGCAAAACAATAAATTAGAAGTAACAAACAAGGGGTCATTGAAATAAAAAGTAACAGTAAGTGCATTATTAGAATATAATAAATATAACATACTGTATAATTTCAATACAGATTAAGTGCTCAGTGTCAAGGAGACAAATGACTAGAGGACCCTACCCCGTAGGGCTTACAGTCTAAATGGAAGGGTAACATACAGATACAAATCAGAGGGGTATTAAAGTGCTGTAGGTTACAGTTTGTTACACTGTCATATAAGTGCTAGTTACAATTGTTACAATAACTTATTTGCTTATCTCAAAATTGGTACAAAAGTATATTATCTGCAGCGGAGGCTGTTCTGGGCTCTCTGCCAAAAGCCAATTAAGTTATAAACATTGTTTCTTTTTCTGCCTGTTCAGTGCAGAGAAAATCGGGACTTTCTAGTACAAATGAGGGAATGTGTGTTGAGCAGTCAAAAGAGGGACTGTCCCTCTAAAAATGGGACAGTTGGGAGGTATGTGCTGAATGGCCACAGGTTTCTGTAATCCATTATGGACAGCAGAGACCTCTGTATGCCTCATGAATACACTGCCTGTGTTTTGCAACACTGTAGGGGTGTACAGAAGGGGGCAAATCCCCTCCACCCCTCTTTTCCAGTGGATGTATTGTGATATGAAGTCCTGTCTTCTAGCAGGTAATATGCACAGGGCTGCATTGCTACCACCCTGCACCTCACACCAAATTCTGAATAAGGCATGAGTTCAGATATGACACTGCAATTTCGAAATGCAATCGTCACGTTTTCTTCCCACAATACAGCCTTTTCCCCAGACTTCTAGTGCCCTTACTGGTGCAACGATTAGCTTGGTGCAACGGTGCAGCACCTAACGCAATTGCAGGTAATTTGCCAAAATTTAAACAACTGCATGTGCCCTTTTTCGAAGTCTGTTTGGCGTCATTTCCAGTGTTTGTCGTGCAAGTCAATTCTTTAGGCACCTGTTGACACACAAAGGGAACCATGGAGCTACTGCCTGGTCAAGTCGTGGTGGTATCTCCTGGGTTCCCCTGCGTAAATGGGCCACAGTAGCACCCGATTCAGAACAGAAGGCAAGAAGGCACAACGATATGGAAGTGAGAACAGTGCATTTTGATGGACATACCTTTAATTAAGGGTTTTTAGGATCAACTCCAGTGAAAAGCACACATTGTGCACTGTACTTGCGGGTGTAAAGTCCTATTATATTTTATAACCACCTCATTTTTGTTTCCAGCATATCGTATATACTCGAGTATAAGCCGTCCCGAGTATAAGCCGAGGTACCTAATTTTACCTCCAAAAACTGGGAAAGCTTATTGACTCGAGTATAAGCCTAGGGTGAGAAATGCAGCAGCTTCTGGTAAGTTTCAATCAAAAAATTGAGTATTTCTGCTGCCATTGGAGGTGCCGGCTTCTCGTTTTTGGATGCCGGCGACCATTCTTGGACGCCGGCGAATATTCTTGGACACCGGCGACTATTCTTAGGCGCCGGCAACTATTCTTAGATGCCGGCGACCGATTTTGCGCTTGACCCAAGTATAAGCCGAGGTAGAGTTTTTCAGCATATTTTGGGGGCTGAAAAACTCGCTTATACTCGAGTATATACGGGTATGTTATTCTCCAATATTAGTGATGGGCGAATAAATTTGGCAGGCACAAATTTAGGGCGAATTTCAGTGTTTCGCCATCAGCGATTAAATTTATGAAACTCACCTGCGAAAAATCCTCTGCGACAAAAAAATTTGTCGTGCGTCAGAATAGTGGCATGCATAAAATTGACGCCGGTCAAAATTATTCGGACGCCCATTCACTTTAATGCATTTGGACAAAATAATAGTGCGTATAAAAATTGATATCATCAAAATTGTCAAAAATTAAAGAAAAAAGAAAAAACAATTGCAAGGCAAAAGAAACAACAAGGGAGTTCTGCAACGATTTGTAGCGAGATAGAGAACTGGCTTGCCTACACCAGCGTAGATTATCTTCATTACTTCAGTACATTTTAAAGCAATTTTTGTTTCCCATTCTTTTGTGCGGCATTGCCTCATAATCACCACAGGTAAAAATCTATGCGAGATAAAATCCAAGATAGAAGCTCTTGTTTAATAAATGAAATGTAGCCATTAATTTAAATGCAAGAGGTCATTAAGGAAAAGCAGAACGTCTCCAAAACAATTAAGGCAAAGCTTTTCATTAGGCAAAATATGAAATTTTGCACGACATAAACCTCACTAAATCAGCAGCGGTGGGAAAAGTTATGACAACAATTAATTAAAAGTTAGTGCAGGAAAGAACAGTAATAGGTATATATGAAAGGGAATAGTTACAAGGTGACACGGGAACCCCATTTAAATTAGTCCGCGTTCCTGGCAATATCTTAAACTTAGGAAAGGAAGATGTAACGGTGGATTATCTTTTCTCAAACCTTAATGTCTACATGCATAATGATGGCAACGTACCCAAGGATAATGAGTCTCAAAAGCACAGGCTATAATGAGACTGAGAAAAAAAATTCACTTTTCTTTTTGCAAAGAAAATCTGAACAGAACTTACTCAGCTGCAACAGTGGGCAATTGCTCTTAAGGAAACTGACAAGAGCCCTCCGCAAGTGGAGCCCTTTTTTTGTGAGGGGTGAAGAAGGTTTGTAGCCTTTTGAGGAAGGTAGGCATGATGATAGAACAGAGAACCATATCATTGTTAATTATATTTAAAGGAGAACAAAAATCTAAAAATGAATTTGGCTAGAAATGGAATATTTTATATATTTAACTTATTGCACCAAGCTAAAGGCCCAGCGTCTCTTTAGAAGTAATGAATGAGGCCTTCAAAGTTGTGCACAGGAGCTCACCATCTTGGATTTTTTAAGTAGTGTCATTGACACTTGCACATGCTTAGTGGCATTTGAGCAGTTTAAGGGTTGTCTCAATGTATCAAATAGAAAAGGTGGTTCCTCTGTAATATAAGCTGATGCAACATTATTATGTTTTTTTTCAGTGGTTTCAGATCTACCATGTAATAAGAATCTGAATTATTTACCAATCAGCCTTACATTGTAACTTTTAATTCTGTATAAATAGTTTATTGTGCATCAGTCCCTAAGCACAGAGCATGTGCAGCAGAAAAGAAGATGGGGAGCTACTGGGGCATCTTTGGAGACACAGATCTTTACTGCTAAAGGGCTGTGGTTGCCTTGGGCTGGTACAGAAGCCCAAAACATAATGTATAACATGTCTACCTACTTCCATCCACTTATGTAATCTCCCGCCGGCTAAAATGTAAATCGCTGGCGGGATGGCAGTTTGGGAAGATTAGTCGCCCAGAAGAAGAGGAGATTTGTCACTGGACAACTAATCTCTTCGAATCTGCCTGTGTGCCCTGACCCTTAGTGGGATCAGCTCCATAATCTGAAACTAAAGCAGTTAAGTGTGTATTTGCATTGATAATCAGCAAACGCAACTTCCTAGTTGCTATTGGTTACTAGACCTGGTGCAAACTTTGTGACTTTTTTTTTACATTTTCACCCTAATGTTCTTCCTTTTTTTTTCCCATTTTTCAACCAAACCAATTAAAATGCAAAGATTTACCCTTTTAATCAATTATTTCATTTATGTAAGTAAACAGAATGATTATTTCTACTAGAGTGCATTCATTTGCTATGACTGCAATACCTAAGGCTGGATTTTATTTTTCCAATATGTTTGAAAGGCTGAACTGTAGCTGAGAGAGAAAGAAGGAAAATAGACACACGTCCTGCAGTTTACAAGATACAGATTTCTATCTTTCACAAAGGAAAGGAAACAGGAAAGCGGCAAATAATAAGTTCTGAATAGCAATGACATAACTAGACTAATCAATGTCTTCCAGAACAGGCAAGTGACACTTCTTTGTTTTTCTTGCAAATAAAAAACCTCCTTCACATCACAATATAAACCATTATCTCTGCAGGCAAGGGATATTTAGAAAAGTACAAAATGTACATTTGCTGCCAGCAACGAGATCAGTAGGTGGAGATCTAAAGTCATGCAAATATTATAGTAAACGCAGGCAACCAATTTCTAATTATACCATATCAGCAGATTTGTGAGGAATATAATTTATTTAAAAGAGAGCAGTTTATGATCAGCAGACCTTGGGTACGACTGTTTAGGAATTCAATGCATTTTGATCTAATCGCAAAATCGAAATATTCATGAAACACAATGATATCTCCCTTAAGCAGCCGGGCAGCCATTAATTTTGAAATTCGGGTAATTTATTAACACTTATCAGGAATTGTAAAAGCTTACCTCGGTGTTTGTAATACGGTCAAAAGCAAAAAGCAGTTTTTTTAAACCCGATTCCTAATGATTTATAATGCTTTTCTGTAATTAAATTAAAATGTGAGGCCGGTTGTGTTTCAAGATCTCTAGTTACATTTCCTATTAAATTTCTATTTTGTATTTCCATTAAATATATCTGATATCTGAAAAAAAAAACAACCTCTATTGGTTCTTTAGGCCCCAGGAAACCCTTATGCATTTAATAATTCAGTTGCCGTTGCTGTAATCAAGAAAGATGCGGGATACATTTGTTTTAAAGGCTCGGCATCCTTCAGCCTGGTCAATACATGTCTAATTAAAAAAATACAATTTGGGGGAATGAGACAATATCAATCTATAGTTTAACTGCGTTTTTTTTCCAGCTGGTAAAAAGGTATTTTTAATTTGTGTTTTTATAAAGGCACTTTAATATTATTAATGCTTGCTGTAGTTCAGGAGTGCCCATACTTTACGAATGCGAGGTCTACTTTTAGTGATGTCCCATTATGATCTAAATCCATAGCATTCTGTCCATGGAAAATATTAATTAAATACTGATTTACGTGAAAATGAATAATGTTATATTTAACAAACACCGATTTCTTATGTAACCTTATCAAAATAAATATCTGAATGAAAGAATGAAACAGGAGGGTGATATAGACAAGCTGTTTGTTGACTTGAGTCTTGAGATCTACTGATCACCAGCTAAAGGTCTACTGGTAGATCCCGATCTACCTTTTGGGCACCCTGCTGCAGTTACTACATTAAGGGGCAGATTAATCAAGGGTCGAATTGAAAATTAGAATTTTTATGGTCACAACTTTCAAATTCGACTAGGGAGTTATCCAAATTCGATTTGAGTTTTTTTTTAAAAAAAAAATTTGAATTCGATTTTTGAGATTTATCATACTCTGGCACTTTAAAGGGATCCTGTCATCGGACAATGCATCAGTTAATAGTGCTACTCCAGCAGAATTCTACGCTGAAATCCATTTCTCAAAAGAGCAAACAGATTTTTTTATATTCAATTTTGAAATCTGACATGGGGCTAGACATTTTGTCAATTTCCCAGCTGCCCCCAGTCATGTGACATGTGCCTGCACTTTAGGAGAGAAATGCTTTCTGGCAGGCTGCTGTTTTTCTTTCTCAATGCAACTGAATGTGTCTCAGTGGGACATGGGTTTTAACTATTGAGTGCTGTTCTTAGATCTACCAGGCAGCTGTTATCTTGTGTTAGGGAGCTGCTATCTGGTTACCTTCCCATTGTTCTTTTGTTTGGCTACTGGGGGGGGGGAAAGGGAGGGGGGTGATATCACTCCAACTTGCAGTACAGCAGTAAAGAGTTATTGAAGTTTATCAGAGCACAAGTCACATGACTTGGGGCAGCTGGGAAATTGACAATATGTCTAGCCCCATGTCAGATTTCAAAATTGAATATATAAAAATCTGTTTGCTCTTTTGAGAAATGGATTTCAGTGCAGAATTCTGCTGGAGCAGCACTATTAACTGATTCATTTTGAAAAAAATTTTTTTTCTCATGACAGTAACCCTTTAAGAATTCAAATTCTACTATTCATCACCTAACACCTGCTGAATTGCTGTTTAAGTCCATGGGAGAGGTCCAAGGATAAATTTAGAAAGGTTTGCAGCCTTTCTGACATTTGAGTTTTATTCAGAGAAAAAACTTGAATTGAGTTTGATCGCATTCGATTTGAATTTTCGGGTAGTTTAAATTCATCCGAAGTTTAAAAAATTGATTTTATCAATAAATATTGCCTAGTCGAATTTCAAATTTATGGGAGTTTAAAAACCCCCACATGTATTAGAAATTTGACCCTTGATAAATGTGCCTCTAAGTTTTCTGAGGGGTGCTTGTGCAGTGTGTAATTTTGGATGCAAATTAGCATATTTGTAACCCATAATGCAGTGTTTTCCCCATAAACTGGGACAAGCTGCATCTGGGGGTTGAGTCACTTCCGGAGCACGTGTTTACATCTGATCCACTAGTCTAAGTGCCTATTGATGTGATCTGCTATGGGATCCCTAGAGCTACCATCAGGTTCATGGTGACAGTAGCTTCAGGGTTTCCAAGCATTGTGCATTGAGCATCATTCATCAGAATTAAGCATCTAGCATATAGAGAGTCTAAAGAATCTCTACATTTTAATAATGTCAGTTTTTATCAATTGGTGTTGGACAAGATTCTCTCTTCTGCAGAATGGCATCTGCTCATAACATGGTCTCCTTTGAGTGATCATAACATGGTCTTCTTAGAGTGATCATAACATGGTCTCCTTTGAGTAATCATGACATGGTCTCCTTTCAGAGGTCATAACATGGTCTCCTTTCAGTGATCATAACATGGTCTCCTTTGAGTGATCATAACAGAGCTGGGCCACGGTAGTTTGGCACCCTAGGCAAGGACTTCAATCAGCGCCCCCCCCCTCGTTTTGTAGGACCATTTACCACCTAATCACTTACAGTTTTTTTTTTAATAAAGAAACCTTACAACACATTAATGAATTAAACTTTTCTTTTATATAAATATGTAATGTTAACAAACAAAAATAAAGTACACTAAAAAAATATCATACAAACCAAAACAGTACAATAATTTTATCCTGTTAACAAAGTGCAAATACTAGAATATCCACAACATTTTACTTTTAACACAACTGTGCCAGCCAGCAGCACCCAAAATATTGCCCCCAATCTGTACCTGTGCCAACCAGCAGCACCTACAATATTGCCCCCAATGTGTACCTGTGTCAGCCAACAGCACCTAAAATATTGCCCCAATCTGTACCTGTGCCAGCCAGTAGCACCCAAAATATTGCCCCCAATGTGTACCTGTGCCAGCCAGCAGCACCTAAAATATTGCCCCAATCTGTACCTGTGCCAGCCAGTAGCACCCAAAATATTGCCCGAATCTGTACCTGTGCCAGCCAGCAGCACCTAAAATATTGCCCCAATCTGTACCTGTGCCAACCAGCAGCACCAAAATATTGCCCCCTGAAGTCTCTGTACCTGTTGTGCCAAAAAATGCATTGTGCCATTGCCCCCCCAGCCCCCCCAAGTCCAACTCCAACTCCAAAAGCAGCAGTCAGCAGAATAATCCCAGGCAGTCAGGCAGCCACCTACAGTTTTAGACAGGACCCCAGTCTCAGGAGGAGTCAGAAGAGCTCAGCTCAGGAGGAGAAAGCAAAGAATGCCGCACGACGCGCCAGGCCAGGTCACCTGACCTGGTCACCGTGACCACACAGGCGCACTGCCGCGCACAGCTCCCTCCTGACGTCACCGCGTCAGCCAGCGCTCCTCTTGCTGTAGCATGCAGCCTGCAAGCGCATGATTGGATGTGCATTACGTGCGCTGCTGCCTCTGATGAAGGATCCGGATCCAGCCAGCAGGGAAAGTAAGAGACTGGCTGGGTCTCGGGGAGTCAGGGAGGGTGGAAAGCAGAGCAGAACTCTGCTGGGGGCCTGGGGCAGCCACATTGGGGAAAAGGGAGTTAAAAATTAAAGAAATTAAAAAAAAAAATGTAAAAAAAATATATATTTTTTTTTCTTTTCAAAATTGTGCCCCCCTATGACTGCACCCTAGGCGGGCGCCTACTCTGCCTACCCCGAGTTCTGGCCCTGGATCATAACATGGTCTCCTTTGAGTGATCATAACATGGTCTTCTTTGAGTGATCATAACATGGTCTTCTCTGAATGATGATACCATGGTCTCCTTTGAATGATCATAACACGGTCTCCTTTGAGTGATCATAACACGGTCTCCTTTGAGTGATCATAACATGGTCTCCTTTGAGTGATCATAACATGGTCTCCTTTGAGTGATCATAACATGATAGGCTTTGAGTGATCATAACATGATCTTCTTAGAGTGATCATAACATGGTCTCCTTTGAGTGATCATAACATGATAGGCTTTGGGTGATCATAACATGATCTTCTTAGAGTGATCATAACATGGTCTCCTTTGAGTGATTATAACATGGTCTCCTTTGAGTGATCATAACATGGTCTCCTTTGAGTGATTATACCATGGTCTCCTTTGAGATTATGTTGAAGAAAATACTCTATACTGGATTAACTAAAACACTAAATTTTAGACGTGCAAACTTTGGCAGTATAAGGGTATCTCTGCAAAATATTAATTGGGAAAGCCCGTTTGCAGGGTTAAACACCAAAGAAAAGTCAATGTCAATATATTCCCTTTGTAAGCAAGGAACATCATCGCAAAGCAAAACCTTTGTGGTGTGACAAAAGTGTTGGTGATGAAGTTGGTAAGAAAAGATGTGCTTTTAAGTCTTTCAAATTAGACTCAACATTAATGGGTTTAATTTTTGAAGACTTACCCTACAGACTGTTATAAATGTGCATCTAACTAATAAAATAAACAATAGATATTTTAGGACATCCCGCTGAAGATTAGATGGTACTATATGAATAGTGATATAGTTATAATAGTTTTGGCATGATTAATCATTCCAAAATGCCCATTAGTTTGATCACATGAGGGTCCCATAGTCAGTTTTATACAGAGGCCAATGAAGCAAGAAGATCTGTTTAGCCATTGGGTTTTGATACCACGTTACCATGAGAGGTGACCTCTATATTGCTAACCAAACAGCTATAACAAATGCTGTGAAGGTTGGGTGAAGATTTTCTCCTGGTAAATGCAATTACTTTTACAAGGTTTCAGCCTGCCTTAAGGGATTAATTACACAGGCATTTGTTATGAAATATTCAGATAGCTCCTATGTTAATGTTTAAAATTGCAATGAAATGTAGGACATATATTTGATTGCAGAAAAATTGAATTCTATTTATTGGTCTCACGATTATGATTCTCATTACATTGCGATGCACAGAGGTGGCTATGGCTAATATGGAACTATATGCGTTTATAATAAGTGAAGTTGAACTACCCTGACAGATCAACACAAATATATTTTTATTATTTTTGTAATGTTTCACTCTGGGTGATCAGGCAAGTGTTATACATTGGGCATATATAACATTTTATAAACACTCAGCTCATGTTTATATTTGGTTGCCACTTGACATATACTCATCATATACTCATCATATACTCATCAGCAGTTTTTCTCTTGTCAATAGGGTTTTCCACAAAAATGGGTAAATCAAAGGCAAAATTATCATTCATACATATCTGCACAATATAATTCCATCTAACATACATAGTAACTGTCAGGGCCCAATGGCTCTGGGTTGATATTTAGGAACAAAGGAGGAAGCAGCAGGCACAATACAGCAAGCAGGATCCAAGGGGTTAAGCAAAGTTAAGTCCAGCAGAGGGTCAGATTCGTAGTCAAATCAGAGGCCGAGGTCAAGATCAGGAAGGTAATATAAGCAGAGAAAAGCACACTCAGGAACGTCCAAAGGAAGACTTCTTAATAGCTAAGATTTTCCATACCTTTTCTGGACCCTCTCTAATTCAATAATGTCCTGTTTGAGCACTGGAGACCAAAATTGTACAGCATATTCTAGATGGGGCCTTACCAGTAGTCTGTAACCAGTACTCATAATGTAGAGATACTTATTAACAACCAAATCACCCAGCATTAAGTTGTTGCAAAAAGGCATCTTTCCGTTTCTTGAACTACGACTAATGCTACAGTTTCACATTTTTCACTTAAAAAGCTTTTTCACAGATGAACCTTATTTTTTTTAATGCTAAGGAACCAAGGTCCCCTTTCATTTTATATATATTTCATATAGAGAAATTAGTCCGTGCTCCTCTGATGCTTGTTTCCCTGAACTCCCCCTGTAGGGCAACTACTTTATCCCCTCCATTTCAATTCTCTGCAAGATATCTCCAGACAGCGTTGCATGCGGTTTGTTGCATAGCGACGTGTCGGCTCCAGACATGCCGTGGAGTTCTAGCCTAAAACCCAGGCTGGTCAGTCTCTCAACAGAACTAGCTGAGAGAAACAGGGAAAGAGTGTCTAGGATCTTGACACAAAGGATCCTATGTGCCTGTGCACACATAGTCACCACGTGGAAGGTCTATAACTGCTTTTTTGTTGTATTAAACTTATACTGCTGCCAAAAGCTATTTTTTTTGTTTGGAAAGAAAACTTGTACTTGTTGCTGCCGGCTGAAATAAAAGCCATTTTTCTTAGAAACTTTTGCTGTCCTAATGCTTATTCTGTGGGAACCTGTCATAGGGACCTTGTTGGATTTCTAAAGTTATTTACTGTCCTTGAGTTCACAATACAATCTGTACGCTTGCATCGCCTTTCTTTCTTTCTTTCTTTTTCTTTCTTTCTTTCTTTCTTTCTTTCTTTCTTTCTTTCTTTCTTTCTTTCTTTCTTTCTTTCTTTCTTTCTTTCTTTCTTTCTTTCTTTCTTTCTTTCTTAAATGGAAAAATAAAAATAAATTCTTAAAAAAGGAAATTTTCATATAATGATCATATCCCCCTTATTCGGTTCTCCTTCAGTGTTAAAATCCCAACTTGGCCAATCTTTCTCCATTATCAAGAGCTTCCATACCTTCTATTAGTTTAGTCAGATTGTCTGGATCTCTAGGATGACCGTCAAAACATTGTTGTAAATAGTCTTGTATTGAAACTGCCTGTAAATACTTGTGCTACATTAACAAATAACTATCACCTGCCAGTCTTTGGGGTGGTTTCAAATGTTCGTTGCCTTAGTTTTGGTCTACTAAATAACACAATGCTGATAGTTCCCTGAGTGCCATTAGCTTTTGGTAGGGTTGCCATCTTTTCAGGGGTGGAAAATGGGAAAGGGGGTGGGGCAGGTGACGCCGGAGGCAAGGCAGGGGCAGTACCAGTAACGCCAGGGGAGGTTAAGTCGGGGGCAGGAATGATGATGTGGTGATCAGGGATTGGCTTGTCGTTATGTCATTATTTTCAATGTCCTACCCGGATTTCCTAATTTGGAATCTGGACAGGAAGTTTTCACTCGGACTGCCCAGACCCGGAATCCGGACAGGTGTAGATAGACTGAGAGTCATGGATATTAGGTTATAGTGCTTTACAACCACTCACACTTTAGTCATTTAACCACTTTTCTCAATGAGGCTCATTTATTAACACAGCGCAGCGCTAAAAAGAGCGCAGAGGTCTGATATTTGCCCAGAGCATGCGAGTATTTATTAATGTTACGCACAACCCTGCAAGATACCTTAAAAAGTGCGATTGTGCGCTGTTGTAGACGCAGGCAGTTGAGATGGCGCGGAACTGCGTCTCAGTTGTCGCAATGCTTATAATAAATTGTGCGCTAAGCTAAGGCTTAGTTGTGCGCATGTATGAACGCACATCTTATTTTAGTTGCGCTACCTATCGCGCATATTGCGTTCAATGTGCCCCACCTGCGTTTATTTTTACGCAAATATTTCTTTGCTTCCAAAGGTTTTTCGGCATCCTGGAACTCTTAAAGGAACCTTGGTCTCTTTTAAAATGTTGGGGGCGAGACCTGGTTGCTTGTTCTCCTTTGAGTTATCTTTTAGTTTAACATTTGGTTAGTGGTTATCATTTTCCATTAGTTGAGTTTGTTTTAATTAGCTTTTTATTTAGCAGTTCTCTTGTTTGCAGTTTTAGCAATGTGTTTGCTAGGGTCCAAATTACCCTAGCAAACATGCATTGATTTCAGTAATAGATTCAGATATGAAAAGGTTAGGCTTTCAATAGAAACTGGAGTAATAGACACAGCATTTGTCATCTGAAAAACAAACATCCCCACCAACAGGCAGCAGACACTAAGGGGCAGATTTACTAAATTCGAGTGAAGGATTCTAATTAAAAAAACTTCGAATTTCGAAGTGTTTTTTGGGCTACTTCGACCATCGAATGGGCTACTTCGACCTTCGACTACGACTATCGAAGGATTCGAACTAAAAATCGTTCGACTATTCGACCATTCGATAGTCGAAGTACTGTCTCTTTAAAAAAAAATTCGACCCCCTAGTTCGGCAGCTAAAAGCTACCGAACTCAATGTTAGCCTATGGGGAAGGTCCCCATAGCCTTGCCTAAGTTTTTTTCATCGAAGGATATTCCTTCGATCGTTGAATTAAAATCCTTCGAATCGTTCGATCGAATGAATAATCCTTCGATCGATCAATCTAATTTCCTGTGCTAAATCGATACTCGAAGTCGAAGGATTTAATTTCCTAAGGATTTAAATTCCTAGTCGAATATCGAGGGTTAATTAACCGAACAAACTAGCGCAGCTATTTTGAAGAGCGTTACTATAACGCCACCAAGAGGCTGTCGTAAAAATTGTGGTGCTGTTGTGTGGGCGCAAATGTGCGAATATATAGACGCAACTCTGTGACGGCCGCAGTACAAGCGCATTGTAGCCACACCCCCAGACACGCCCCTCTCAAACACGGCATAGTATGCGACATAAATGCCCAATCTTTTGCACAAAGCGCATAAAAAAAGCCATCGCAAAAGCTAAGTGATAAGCGCAATAACACGCAAATATATTTGCGGTGTCGCTTGTGATGGCGCAGTCAAATTTTGCGTCTAATTATGCCCTGCGTTAATAAATGAGCCTCAATATGTTTTATGGCACTATTGTAATCGGATTGGTAATGGTTTCAATACTGTGAAATTCCCCACCACTTAGTTTAGTCAAAGAGCTTCTTGTGCGACGATGAGCAAGGAAAAGTTTTCAAGGATACTCAACAACTACATGAATTGTATATTGATATACCATGGCCAAAACCATCATCTTTTTAATTTAATTTTTATGAAGTTTATTTCTGATAATAGATCTTTCATTTGTATAGTTTTTTATTCAACACAGCAGTGTATACTGTTGACCTCCATGGCTATATATATATATATATATATATATATATATATATATACAGTATATATATATATATATATATATATATATATTTATCTATATATATATATCTATATCTATAGATATATATATAGATATATATATATATATATATATATATATATATATATATATATATATATATATATTTAGAAAAATAAGAAAATAAAGAGGAAAATACAAGTAACAATGCAAGTCCTCCATCATAGAATTCCCCCAATTTTTCTTCTAAATGTATCGACCTAAGCATACTTGTTTATAAAAGGGCAGATTGAATAGTGCATGCTACTCAATTGCATGCAGTATCTACAATACTGGTAATTACTTTGTATTTAATTAAGTCCCCTGGTATTGTTTCTATCTCATAGATTGCATTATAATGTGATATGTTAAAACAACAAGACAAATACCCAAACAAAGGAAAGAATGCCGTTTTATAATTAATTCAACGGATCACTTAGTTACGTTTAAAAAGTATATTTGCCTAATAAATATGATATTTGAGCACTCTTTCATATTATGCTGTTCTTGCGTCACAGCTCTGCTGCCTGACTACAGCCTTTATTTTTTGCAATATAAATGTGCATGTTATTTGTTATCACTGTAAGTATGAATGGCATGCATATGGTTTGCATTAGCTATAGAACAAAGTAATTATCTGTGTGAGAGCATTTTACATTTTTCATTTTATTTTTTAAAGGTTATTGTAGTATAAGGGAATGTAAATGTTTAAATGTTTAAAAAATGTATTTGGTTTAAAAACTATATAAATACATTAGATAAACAATATATAAAATGTAGCTGCAATTTTTAATATATATTATAGATCAATTAAAAAAATATAACATTTACATTAGAATAAATATACACAGGTAGACTCCATTATAATAAAATAATCCAGATTTTTCAAAATGATTTCCTTTTTCTCTGTAATAATAAAACATTAGCTTATCCTTGATCCAAACGAAGATATAATTAATCCTTATTAGAAGCAAAACAAACTTATTGGGTTTATTTAAGGTTTATATGATTTTCTTATCAAAAGCCGAAAAGTTCTCACTATTTTCTGAAAACTACTCTGACCAAATCCACATGGATTTTTCCCCTTATTTATCAATACGTTTTTCCGAAAATCTCTTGTGCAGAAAAAAAAAATCAATAAAATCGTAAAAAAATGCAAAATGTACACATTTTTTGTATTTGTTGCCGAAACTCGTGACTTTTTCGGACACCCAAAACCTGCAACTTTTTTTGGATTTGCCACCATGAGCAGATGACTGAGGTATTAAGTCCTTTATAGATATAAAATTTCAAATTACATTGAAAAAAATATATACGTATTATATAGAAATATATCATAAATTTTTTTGAATGTTAATTAAAATTTAATATTTTTAATCTAATATATATTTTTATCTAATGTACATATATTTATTATCTAATTTATACATGCATAGTGTAGATAGATTTTAATCTAATATATATTTCATATATTTTTTTGAATGTTAATTAAAATGTAATATTTTTAATCCAATATATATTTTTATCTAATCTACATATATTTATTATCTAATTTATACATGTATACATAGATTTTAATCTAATATATATTTTATATTATATATTTTTTTTGAATGTTAATTAAAAATTTATATTTTTAATCCAATATATATTTTTATCTAATCTACATATATTTATTATCTAATTTATACATGTATACATAGATTTTAATCTAATATATATTTTATATTATATATTTTTTTGAATGTTAATTAAAATTTTATATTTTTAATCCAATATATATTTTTATCTAATGTACATATATTTATTATCTAATTTATACATGTATACATAGATTTTAATCTAATATATATTTTATATGATTTACTTTACTTTTATATCTATTTAAGGACTTAATACCTCAGTCATCTGGTCATGCAAAAAGTTAATTTATTGTGATATATATAATGCAATATTAGAAGCCCTGAGTTTTTTTCTCTTTAACATAAAATCATAGAATTAATTTGGAAATGACTAAAGGCTATTTTAGGTTGTGAAAATGTGTGACATGACCTCGGCTTGCTAAAAAGGTTTCTTATTTTGCAGACATTGAAGTTATGCGATTAAAAAAAAAATAATCAAAAAAACCGGGTTATCACATGCAATCCTGAGAATGTAATTTAAGGCAATAAAAAAGTGATTATCTGGTTTATTTCATTTGGCTTTTAGCTCTTGCAAGATGAAAGGTAGATACAACATCTTGTAACATTCATCCAACAATCTTGCTACGTCATGACTACGGAAACGGAAAAAAAAGTAAAGTCGTGTTGCTTTGAAGTTACACCAAGTGACAGGTGTGTGGAATATAAGAGTGAAAAACATCTAGAAGCTTTTGCACAACGGTTCAAACCATATACACTTGCTACAGCTAGCAAATTGTGTCTTACCTATGTTTTGGACACTAAAGGCACAGCAGTTTTATTACAGGGTCTATGAAGAAAAATGTTTAAGGTCCCCCAAAACTATTTGTTAATTAATAGACATTATGCATCACCCAGAACCGTATTTGTAGGGGCAGATTTATCAAGGGTCGAATTTCGACTTTGAAAAACATCGAAATTCAAATTCAAAAAGACCAACCGAAATTAAATCGAAGTTTTTTTTGGCCGAATAGGTCTGTTTTCAATCAAATAGGTCTGTTCGAATTCGAATCGTACGAATTGAAGTTATAGTGCATTCATATGATTTTAAGTTTTTCTCAAAAAAAACTTTGAATTTTCAAACTCCACCAATTGACTCCAAATGGGTTCTAGGAGGTCCCCCATAGGCTAAAACAATTCAAGCAATTTAGAAGGATGGTAAATGGTCGAAGTCAAATTTTTAAAGAGACAGTACATGATAAATTTCAACATTTGAATTTTTGAATTTTTTTTAAATTCGAATCGAATTTGGACTATTCCCTAGTCGAAGTACACAAAAAATACAGATGAAGCGACTTGGATTTGTGTGTTAAATGCATCATGACTCGAGATTAACTGAAGAAACTGTGTTATCTAAAGTCATTTTAACTCATTTAATGCATTTAACCTTTTCATTAGCATACCAAAGCACCATTCTTCACAATGGTGAACACTTTAATTAGATGGGATGCTGTGATGACATTTTCTGTGTTAAATGGGATAAGTGGGATCTGGGTTTAGTTATTCTGTGTCAAACACACTAACCAAATTGGCTTCATCTGTAGCTTGAAATTTGATTTTTTTTTTCATTCAAAAATTCACCTCGACCTTTGATAAATCTGCCCCTACATGATACATTTTGAAATTTTAATTTTCAAATTTTTTTCAAATTCGAATCGAATTTGGACTATTCCCTAGTCGAAGTACACAAAAATTAGATCAACATTTGAATTTTCACCTTTGATAAATCTGCCCCGTAGTATTTGTCACTTACAAAATTCACTTTGGCAGCCAATGTGTTAAAAAATGGGCCCCCATGGTGTTTAAGATCCACGATCCCTTTAAAAATGTGATCTGTTATCCAGAAAGCTTCTAATTGTGGGAAGGCTGTTTCCCATAGACTCCTATTCGAATTTTTTCAAATTATATCCTTTTCCTCTGTTATAATAAAACAGTAGCTTATATTGTTACTAAACTGCATGAATCCATATTGATGGCAAAACAAATGGTGGGGTATGCTATTTCGCCAGATCAGTGAACCCCACAATATTGCCACTCTCTCTGTACTTTTGGATAAAGGGGGTAGCGCATCCTCAGGAATCCTAACTCTGTCATTCTGTACTGAAGGTGAGGATCTGGTGTGTCTGGCTTTCACTTTTTGTAAGCCTAAGATTTGGCCAAACCTTAATTATTCAGCCAAACGTAATCTAAACTCTAAGGGGGCTATTTATCAAAATCCAAAAAGTTCTCACTATTTTCTGAAAACTACGACCAAATCCGCACGGACTTTCCCCCCCTATTTATCAACACATTTTTCCGAAAATTTCTTGTGTGGGAAAAAACTCTCTAAAATCATAAAAAAAAAATCTGAAATGTACAAAATTTTCAGATTTGTCATGGAAAACTTTTTCGGATTTAATGCCCGAAACCTCAGACTTTTTAGAATTTGACATCCGAAAACCACAAAATCTTCAGATTATTGAATGAAACTCTGGATATCAACGGGAGATCTGCCATTGACTTCTACATGAACTTGGCAGGTCTGAGTTGGAGTACTTTATTATTCGGACTCTTAACACCATTGGAGTTTAATAAATCTCAAAAAATTAAAGTTTTTTTTTTCTACGAAAAAATGGTGTTTTCCCCTTTATGGGGCAAATGTATCAAGGGTCGAATATCGAGGGTTAATTAACCCTCAATATTCGACTGGGGAATTAAAATCCTTCGACTTCGAATATCAAAGTCGAAGGATTTTGCGCAATTCGTTCGAACGATTAAATCCTTCGGATCGAACGATTTAAAGGATTTTAATCCATCGATCGAAGGAGTATCCTTCGACCAAAAAAAGATAGCCAAGCCTATGGGGACCTTCCCCATAGGCTAACCTTGACTTCGGTAGCTTTTAGGTGGCAAACTAGGGGGGTCAAAGTTTTTTCTTAAAGAGACAGTACTTCGACTATCGAATAGTCAAACGATTTTTAGTTTGAATTGTTCGATTTGAAGTTGTAGTCGAAGGTCGAAGTAGCCCATTCGATGGTCGAAGTCGCCAAAAAAACACTTCGAAATTCGAAGTATTTTTTCTTCTATTCCTTCACTCGAACTTAGTGAATGGGCCCGACCAGAAAATAATGGATAAATAACCCCCTTGGAGTTGAGTGATTTTAAAGTCCTAGAAAACGGAATGCATCAATTTTTGATCTGGTTTGGTGTTTAGTCACATCCTTTTTAGAGTTTTTGATGTTCGGCTGTATCCAAAAATGATGTATTGCTTGAACTGAAAATGAAGCTGCTTTGTGGCCATTATTTTCATCAAAACTGCATCTATTGACCAAAGGTACCCTGCTTAGCCAAGGCTCTATAGTTTATATATCTTTTCAAAATAAAGTTTTCCTAGCCTTGAGTACACTTTTTGTTTTAGCTGTGCGGAATTTCTCCAAACTTTCAGTTCTCCCGTCTGAAAGAGAACAGGTTTAAACTTTTCAAGAAGACACTTAGCAGCAAAAACTTATCTGAATATTTCCATGCAACTCATTCAAAATTCTGAATTTGGAACACAAATTTAGAATGTTAAACATGGCATTATTCATAACCTGGCTGGCACATGCTTCCTTTGCGGCAGCTTGCCAAGCAAGCTATATCTCCACTCACAGGTGAAACAACATTTGGAATCTTTAAAAAACTGAAAACATTCATAAATCAAAACAGGACTTTCTATATGAGAAACCTTCCATCCATGCCAGCAATTTTGCGCTGAATTGGGAAACAGTCAGCTGATTAAAGGACAACTGTGACAGATGCACATGCTCACTCGTACAAATATCAATTGCTGCCTATAACAAACGCTTCCCGAAAATGATGTTTCAATTTAGTGTATCACCTGCTGGCACATAAGCAGCTCTAATTGTTCTGAGAAAAGTTGATTTGCTGCAAATTGGATTTTTTTTCAAAATGTCCCCTTTCAAAAATGGGATAGCAGCAGTTTCACATGTTTTTTTTTTCCCCTTGAAGTTTTGCTAAAGCTATTTTTAAAGAATGTATTGTAAACCTTGTCCATAAAGGGGTAATCACGCAATGAATTACCCATCAGTTCAGCCCCAAGATTAGAAAATCATGAATGTTTTCATTTTTGTTCTTAAAGGAATTGTTCAGTATAAACATAAAAACTGACAAACAAATAGGCTGTGCAAATTAAAAAATGTTTCTAATATAGTTAGTTAGCCAAAAATGTAATGTATAAAGGCTGGAGTGACTGGATGTGTAACATAATAGCCTGAACACAACTTCCTGCTTTGCACCTCACTTGGTTTCCACTGATTGGTTACCAGGCAGTAACCAATCAGAGACTTGAGGGGGGCACATGGGTCATATCTGTTGCTTTTGAATCTGAGCTGAATGCTGAGGATCAATTGCAAACTCACTGAACAGTTATGTCCCATGTGGCCGCCCTTCAAGTCGCTGACTAACTCGGAGTTAGAGAGCTGAAAAGGCAGATTAAATACAGTGGCAATTTCATATATAATGTCCCCAGAAAATTAGGTTATATATTAATACATGTGTTTTTAAAGCCATTTTATGCATGAAGCTAGTTATTTATATATGTGTATTAAGGGATTGCAAATTCTGTTTATTGACTGTGGAAATGTCATTTGAATTATTAATAAAATTATTTTATAACCGTGCATTTTGCATTGATATCAGCATAACTTAAATAAATTCTCTGCTGCATCAGCAACTTTACAGAATGCTTCTTCTACCTTGTAGTAGAATTGCGGCTAATTAAGGGGTTAAATCAAATCTAAACTCAACTAAAATAAATTAATGTAACCTACTTATGGTGATTTAATTTTTTTTTTGTTTTTATTGGTTTCTGAGATATTAGTTTTAGCCTTCTAACAGCAGGTTTTTGGCTCCCCGAAACTCTAATAGCCAATGTTAACTGAATACAGGAAGTGCATAGACAAGTGCAGGACAGAAGGGCTCTGACAGTCTGATCTTCAAAAAAAGCCTGGTGTTAGCAGACTAAAACTGCTAATGTCTCAGAAACCACTGAAAAAATAAAGAAGAAGAGGTTTATTTCAGAAGTATTTGTCAGATTAGGAAATGTCCCTGTTAGTAGAAACACCATATGCAACATCCATTGTTTTCTAAATCTACAACTAAGTGGTCCCCAAACTGTGGGGGCAGCTCCCATGGGGGCCCAGAGCAGTCACTTGGGTGGGGGCAGGCCTTATGTAAGGGTAACTTTTGTGGGGAATGTCTGTGTACAACCCTAGGTGCACAAAGAAGATCTCATTGAAGGTCATTTAATTGGAGATTTGAGATGAATAAATTGCTGAATACAGGGGTGTAACTACCTATACAACAAACCCTGCAGATGCTGGGGGGCCCAGCCGTCATCGTGATCACCCCTCCCTAGCCCCTCTTATGCCTTTAAAATATTGGTGAGGTGAAAGCCGTGAGTTAGCCAAAATATGCCACTGGCTGAATTACTATTATAGAATAGGGATGGGCGAATTGTTTCGCCTTGGTTTCGCCTTGTTTCGCCCGCAAATGACGGCCATAGACTTGTATGGCGTCGTGCATTTATAAAAAAATAAAATTTCACCTCGCGACAAAAAATTTTGACGCCCATAGACTTTAATGGATGTCGGCGACATTTCACCGGCATTTTTTGACGAAACGAAATGGGTCAAATTCGCCCATCCCTATTACAGAAGCATTTTTATTGGTCTATAACAGGGGTCCCCAACCTTTTTCACCTGTGAGCAACATTCAGATGTAAAAAGAGTTGAGGAGCAACACAAGCATGAAAAATTTTACTGGATGTTGCCAAATAAGGGCTATGATTGACTATTGGTAGCCCCTATGGGGACTGGAAGCCTACCAGTACACCTGATTTGTATGCAACCAAAACTGGCCTCCAAGCCTGGAATTAAAAAATAAGCACCTGTTCTGAGAGCAACATCCAAGAAGTTGGGGAGCAACATGTTACTCAGGAGCTATTGGTTGGGGATCTCTAGTCTATAACCTTGTTATTAGCTAAAGAGAGGACTGACCACATGCTGCTTGAGCCAAAAAGACCACAGTTGTAACGGGTTAGTATAATAAAACAGACTGCAGTTTCATTTTCCAGACTTTCTTGAAATCTTCGGAGCCCTTTTCTCGCATACAGTCATATTAGTATAGTGTCCTCTGTTTAACCCTATTGAATCATATTCAGGAAGCAAAAGACCATCTTGGAAATGAGCATTCATTCATGGGGCTCCAATCACTTAGTAAGTGCTGTCTCCCCCTCTCTTTACAAGTGTTAATAAGTGGCTGTCAGATGGGTCTTCTACAGATATGGGACCCCTCTAAATTACAATTTACTTGTGCTACAATATATTTTCAGATGACTTTCTACTTTTTAGAGAGGGAGAATGATAAGCAGCAGGTTAAAATAGAGTAGAGCAAAGTTCACTTTGTAAATTCTAGAAACTATGAAAAAGACTTTAAGGCACTACCTAACTCCTAGTTTTCCTTTCCTGGTCCACAATATGAGGCTTATATCTGATATATCTAGATTTTATGGTTCTATAATCCTCTGAAGGATTTGTGGGAGAGAGAGTATGTCCATCACTAGATGAAATGAGCACTTAACCAAAAGAGATAGAAGCCATTCCTTCGTAGCGCTTATCTTTCCTTCATGGGGTCAGTTTGTAAATGTAGCTGGGACCATCCTGAATTCATTGATGTTCCACAAAGTGTTAAGGCAACTGTCATTGTGAGAAGGATTAGAGTGCTGCCACTTTGGTGTTAGATGTCATCCTATTACTCTTTAACCCTGATTATGAACAGTTTCCTTTGTGATTGTCCCTAGAAATTTTGTTGACCACCATGGTTCTTACTGACAGGACCACAGCATGTAAAAATAAACAAGAAGCACCAGTCTAGGTACATGGGTGTACTTAAAGGGATTCTGTCATGATATTTATGGTGTAGTTTTTATTTCTAAATTACACTGTTTACAATG
Source organism: Xenopus petersii (assembly GCA_038501925.1). NCBI lineage: Eukaryota > Metazoa > Chordata > Amphibia > Anura > Pipidae > Xenopus > Xenopus petersii. The sequence continues at coordinate 124,593,645 of CM076683.1, forward strand.
AAAATAATTTACTCTACAATATAAATGTTAAAAAAGGGACAAAAAAGTTGGAGCACGGTGGGTGGTGAAATTTTTTTGACCATGCCCATTTTTGTGGCCACACCCCCTAATTAACATGTTCATTTTACAAAATTTGGCAGGTTATGAAAGTTCATTTTACAAAATTTGGCAGGTTATGAAAGTTTGAACATATTTCTGTGTTTTTTTTGCATTCATTACAGACTTGCTAATGAAGGTGAATTGCTGTGAGTCTTACTTCTTCCAAGGGACCTGTTATCTTATATTGGTACAATTACTTATTTACTTATCTCAAAATTGTAACAAAAGTATCTTATCTGCAGTTGTGGCTGTTCTGGGCTCTCTGCCAAAAAGCCAATTAAGTTAGAAACATTGTTTCTTTTTCTGGCTGTTCAGTGCAGAGAAAATTGGGACTTTCCAGTTCAAAACGAGGGACTGCAGGTTGAGCTGTCAAAAGAGGGATTGTCCCTCTGAAATCGGACAGTTGGGAGGTATGCTTTAGGATGGAACTGCTTTCTGATGTTTCTTTTATTCAATATAATTGAATGTGTCTCAGTGGGACCTGGATTTTTACTATTGAGTGCTGTTCTTAGATCTACCAGGCAGCTGTTACCTTGTGTTAGGGAGCTGTTATCTGGTTACCTTTTCATTGTTCTGTTGTTAGGCTGCGGGGGGGGGAGGGTGCAGATATAACTCCCACTTGCAGTACAGCAGTAAAGAGTGGCTGAAGATTATCAGAGCACAAGTCACATGACTACACGCAGCTGGGAAACTGACAATATGTCTAGCCCCATGTCATATTTCAAAATAAAATATAAAACAATCTGTTTGCTCTTTTGAGAAATGGATTTCAGTGCAGAAGTCTGCTGGAGCAGCACTATTAACTGATGTGTTTTGAAAAAAATGCATAAAAAAAACAGTATCCCTTTAAGCTTATGCAGCCATAGCTCCCGAATAATTAAATGACTGTTCTGATTTAAACTATACCAATTATGTAATTGCTGGGGGCCTTTGAAGGACAAATGATTGTCTGATAGACTAACCTTTGGGTTATGAAGGGTAAACATTCTTTGAACTAGACTTTTAATGAGTCTTTAGCATAATATCTATTTTCTTACAGATGGACAAATAATTGGGCTTCTTGCAAAGATGTTGTTTGAAAGAAGTGTGAGACAGCAGTAAAATTAGATGGCGACAGCAGGGCAGTGATAATTTATATCAGCGTTGTCTCACCTGCAGTCCATACGTTGTTTTTGAAGCAGAATTCTCAGTGTTTACAGACAGCTTATAGTGTCCAAGGGTTCTACAGATGCCCACAAATAACTTTTGAAGGTGCATTGGTGTTGACCAGGGTGTAGGCCCCAGGCCCATGGTGGAACTAGGATTAGGCAGAAGAGGCACATGACTTAGGATGGCAGATACTTTTTCTCAACTACCCATAGTCCAGACTCTAGTGTCCACCCACTGCCTGCTCTTCTGCTCCTCCAAGTGTCAACGCACAAGCATAAGCTTATTTATCATGCACTGCAGGGAGGCCTCAGGAGGGGCAAAGCGGTTGGCTAGACTGATTAGAGTGCCCAGCCAGCTGTGCCCGCCACTACCCAGATGACTACACTCACCGGTTATGATTTCACCCATAATTCTACCATCATTCTATTTTGCTATGTGTACCTAAACAACTACAAAAAAAAAATAATGAATGGAAACAAATGAGTTGAGTTGCTCCGAGGATACTGGATGCCAAACGTACATGATCTGTAATTGCATGAGTGCAAGAGAATGTTTAGAATAAGTTCAAGCACAGCGATAAGGATGAATATGATGTTATCTGCAGGATAGAAAGAAGCCATTAACATACACCAGAGTGTTTTAAATCACTGTCTTTTGTCCATGTGCCACGGACAAATATAAATATTTTGGCTTCCCTGCTCCGGTTTTTGATAATGGAAAATAAGCCCCTCCCACCTCAAAGAAAAATGTTAATAACAAATGATAGCGCTTGAAAGACAGATCTTATTCCAGTGCCAGGAGATTTATTGAATCACTCAAAGGTTCTCACTTTTTCATATGTCTCTTCATTTTTTCCCCCTTATTGTCCAAATCCATAAGGGTTTTTATTGACAATGTTTTTACAGATGTTTCTAGACGTATGGTTCCTCCTAATAAATAAATGACTGTATTTAATGAATAAGCAAGTAAGGGCTGAAGAATGTTCAATTATCTCTCATGATGCCCCTAAATATAACAAACATTTTTATATGTATTTTATCAATTAAAAATCCATTGTAAGTACTGAATGTGCAAGGTTTCAGCTAATTAAAGATATATGGGCTCAAAGGGGCAGATTCACTAACCTGCTGAAATTCGCCAGCGCCGGCTTCGCTCACATCTCAACACTTGCCACTGCCAGGCATAGATTCGCCAGGACAATGCTAATTCAATAAAATCCGAAGTTGCGTCCAGTGCGCCAACTCTGGCAAAGTTGCGCTAGCGCTGGCTAATTTGTGTATGGCGGGAAGTTAAAGTTGAATGGACGTATATGTTGCAGCAAATACATTACATTACACAAGTCCAGGAAACTTTAATAAAATAAAATAAAATTGTTATATTGCCCTACACATGAGCCCAGTGTATAGTTTATGTGCCATATGTTAGGAAATGTAGGGGGGAAGCCGGGTACCCAAAAAGAAATTTACAGACTTTTGCAGCCTATCACCTTGAAAAAGTAAAACAGTTAACGTTCACTAAAATGCGCAGTAAAATTTGCGAAGTAACACTCTTTCGCCAGAGCGAAACGTCACCTGGCGTAAGAGTGCAAAGTAGCGCTAGAGTCTATCTCCTTCGTTAGCAAAATTACGCCTGCGCTCGGCAAAGTACCGAAATTACTTCACACTGGTGAATTTTCGCTAACGTTAGTCACTTCCCCCCTTTAGTGAATTTCCCCCATAATTGGGGCAGATTTATTGTAGACTAGGGATGCACCGAATCCAGTATTCTGTTCGGCCGAACCGAATCCTAACGAGGAGGGAAATCGAGTGACTTTTTTTCACAAAACAAGTAAAACAAGTAAAAAATGTTTTCCACTTCCCACCCCTAATTTGCATATGCAAATTAGGATTCGGATTCGGTTCGGTATTCGCCAGAATCTTTCGCGAAGGATTCAGGGGGTTCAGCCAAATCCAAAATAGGGGATTTGGTGCATCCTTATTGTAGACTGAACTGAAAAAACCAGAAGGATACCAAGCAGTTCTATTTTACAATTTTTCAAACTTTCTTGACTCTCTGGAAAGTTTTTAACAAATCGACATATTTTTGAAATTTGTATCAGTTTGTCGATGAGGCTAATTGATAAACAATGGGCACATTTGCACCTGGTCAGTAACCCACAGCAACCATTCAGAGATAACATTTTTGCAGACAGCTGCAGGCAGAACATTGAAAGCAAACTGTCAGTTGTTTGCCATGGTTACTGCCCAGTGTATATAAATTAGCCCAAGTGTGTTAGAAGGCTTTTAGCAGTTATGGTTTTCCAACCTGTTGAGTGGGGGGGGGGTGTTCAGTGTTACTCAGCAGCAGAACAAGGAACTATCACCCATCCAAATCCTTGCTCCCCAAAGCAGGGATAAAGTATTCTGACAATTACTTGCTGTTTCTGAGTAGAGAGAATAAATAAACTTTAATGTGTCACCAAGTTGTGACTCTCATATTGTTTGCTGCCGCCTTTAGCCTCTATTCATCTGTTGGAAGTAGGGATGTAGCGAACTGTTCGCCGGCGAACTAGTTCGCGCGAACTTCGACTGTTCGCGTCCGCCGAATGTTCGTGAACGTCGCGCGACGTTCGCCAATTGGTGTTCGCGTTCGATTCGAAGTAAAATTTCGTTCGACCATTCGACCGTTCGACCGTTCGATCGCTAAAATCGAACGATTTCCATTCGTTCGAACGATTATAAGCATTCGATTGAATTAAAATCATTCGATCGAATAGCTTCGATCGTTCGATTCGAACGAAAATCCTTCGATCGTACGAATAAAATTTTTATTTTATCGAGCGTTCGAAGTTCGCGAACTGTTCGCGAACTGTTCGCTTTTTTGCCGGTGTTCGCGAACGGCGTTCGCGAACACATTAACGGCAGTTCGCTACATCCCTAGTTGGAAGGTAGAAACTAAATAAATATGAATGGTGGCTATGGGTAACTGAACTAGTGTAGCTTAGTAACCATCTATGTAAATGAACCCCAGCATGTTTTGGGTCACATTAGTTAATATATTTCATTCAGCCTCCTTCCATGCATAAGATCCAAATGCATTGGAGCAAAGGCACATGCTCAAGTTTCAGAGCAATTGAATCCAGGCCAGGATCTTCGTCAGAAATCACGGAGCCCCGTACAGCAACATTTTTTGGGCCCCCTGATACCCGCCCACCCCAGTACAGTAAGGGCCCCCTTACAAGTTAAAGGGCATGTGAAGTCTAAAATATAATAAGGCTAGAAATGCTGTATTTTGTATACTAAATATAATCATGAACTTACTGCACCACAAGCCTAATCAAACAAATAATTTATGTTTTCAGAGTTGGCTACATGGGGTCACCATCTTGTAACTTTGCTAAACATCTTTGCAAGACTAAGACTGTGCACATGCTCAGTGTGGTCTGGGCAGCTTAGGGATAGTCATAAACAAAGCTGCTTGAGTTCTGCATGGCTGGGAAGTAAGGCGGGGGCTCCCCCTGCTGTTCATAAGTATGATTGTTTCCCTGCTCAGCAGTTAGGGACCATCTGACAATTCCTATCCACAGCAGTAAATGAAGGGAGAATTTCACTGCATACAGTCAGGTTTCTTATAAAAATGGTACACATTTTTTAAATTAAAGTATATTGGAGATACTGTAGGTTTCTTTTTCATTACAGAAAGTAAAAATGGGATTTTAATTTTTGCCTTTACATGCCCTAAAGATAAATATTGGTGGTCAGGGGCCCCATAGAATATTTCTTTTCAAAAAATTGGTGGCCAGGGGTTTATTAAAACAAAAATAACAAAAAACATTGGTATTCAGTGGAACTTACCTTAGGTTTTCTTCAGCTTCTTCTTTGGGTCTTTTCGTGGCTTTCGGTCTTTCCGCAGGTTCGGGTCTTCAGCTTCGGCTCCTTTTGTGACATCAGGTCTTTTTGTGGCTTCAGGACTTCAACTTGTTGTGGCTTAGGGTCTTTTTGCAGCTTCAGGATTTCAACTTCGGGCCTTTCTGTGGTTTCGGGTCTTTTTGCGGCTTCAGGACTTCAACTTTGGGTCTTTTCATCGCTTCAGCTCCATTTGCGGCTTCTGGTCTTCGGCGCTTAGAGGTTTTTGGCTCTTTCAGGACCTTGGTGCTGTTACAGGGGCCCAGCTAATTCAAAAAACTGCAGCACAGCCCGACCCCCCTTTAGGCCCAGGCCCAGTGCAACTTTACCCCCTGTGCCCCATGATGGCGGCCCTGATCCAGACCATTGTTGTTGAGATAAAAAATGCCATTATTGTGAGAACTAAAAAATCTAGACTCTTCCTATCTCAGCACTCCAATGAACCAATACTCCCACGACCACCAATTCACTAGAAAATTTTACTTGACTTTACATGGATCTTTTCCTTTGCTTTTTATTTACTGAACAAAATAAAACTACTGCTCAAAGCATCTGTCATGTATATTTTCATCAAGATCAATATTCCAGTTGCTGTTGATGCAGATGACAAACCTTAAGGGAAATATAAGCAAGGGAAAGATTCTACTTTGCTTCTTGCTAAATTTACACCCTGTTTTCTCGAATTTTCGGGGCAAAAGAAGAAAGAAAAATAATCATGCTTAAAAAAATTCGTGGGGGTCATTTATAAAGTTTGCGCAGCGCATATTTTTCACAAATGGTTGTATTGCGCATGTTTTTTGCTGAGAGCTAATATATTGCACTGCTCGCAGTGTGAATAAATTTTCGCAAATGGCGCGCAAATGAGACAGGAGTTTGCGTGAGCGCACCCAATGTGCGAGGTTGTTGTGCGCGAAAATAGCGTTAAATTCGCAGTTTGCAAAACTGTTTTGCGAATATTTTATCTGCCACCAAAGTTGTGGCGTAATTGAGTTGCAGACTGTGCGCATAAAGATTCGCAATTTGCGAATTGTGACATATTTATAAAGCCCCTTTAGACATTCGCATTGTGAATAAAAAATTCGCAATTCTGTATGCACCCTCTTATTCAGCTTTATAAATATAACCATGCGAAGGGCAAATATATTCACTTTGCGAACCAATCTGCCCTGCGCGAACTTTATAAATGACCCCCAGTGTGGTGTAAAAGATACAACTACAGAAAATAAGTAATTTTGATCTTCAAATGGGCATTCTGAAAGGGTAAAAAAAAAACCAAACTATTTCTACCTACGTATGTGCTTAAAGGGATCCTGTCATCGGAAAACATGTTTTTTTTCAAAACGCATCAGTTAATAGTGCTACTCCAGCAGAATTCTGCACTGAAATCCATTTCTCAAAAGAGCAAACAGATTTTTTTATATTCCATTTTGAAATCTGACATGGGGCTAGATATTTTGTCAATTTCCCAGCTGCCCCTGGTCATGTGACTTCTGCATGCACTTTAGGAGAGAAATGCTTTCTGGCAGGCTGCTGTTTTTCCCTCTCAATGTAACTGAATGTGTCTCAGTGTTAGGTAGCTGCTATCTGGTTACCTTCCCATTGTTCTGTTGTTTGGGTGCTGGGGGGGAAAGGGAGGGGTGATGTCACTCCAACTTGCAGTACAGCAGTAAAGAGTGATTGAAGTTTATCAGAGCACAAGTCACATGACTTGGGGCAGCTGGGAAATTGACAAAATGTCTAGCCTCATGTCAGATTTTAAAATTGAATATAAAAAAATCTGTTTGCTCTTTTGAGAAATGGATTCAGTGCAAAATTCTACTGGAGCAGCACAATTAACTGATTCATTTTGAAAAATGTTTTTTTCCCATGACAGTATCCCTTTAATTGGACTTGTCTACCTGTGTCACTTGGACCATATCAAGGATTTTGTGGTTTTCAGGCGTCACATCCAAAAAATTTGTATGATTTAAATTTTTTCACGATTTTATTTTATATATGAGTTTTTTCACTGCACAGGAAATTTTCGGAAAAATGGATTGATAAATATAGGGAAAAAAATCTGACTATTTTACTGAAAATTATCAGAAATTTTAGGATTATGAAAAAAAATCTCCCACCTGTGTTTTGGTGTCAAATATATAACTTTACAAATGTGCCCCAATATGTTTTTTACTGATCTGTAAATTAAATCACAGAAAAAACTTTTAAAATGTGCAAAATAACATTATAGTTTTGAGTCAAATTGCAGTGCATGGTGAAATTTAGAAATAAGATTGATTGAATGAGTTTCATGATCATATATTTATACAGGTTATGGAACTCCAAGGTAACTTCTAATATCCTCATATTTTGCAACTGGGGGTACTTTATTTATTATAATACAAAAGTTTCAGTGAGTCATGTGACAGAAATGGCATCAGAACTCACCATTTATAACTGATGACATCAGAACTCACCATTTATAACTGATGACATCAGAACTGTTTATAAGGATATAATTTACAGGATATTCATGGCTTTTGAGTATTATATATAAATATCAGAATCTATGATTGTCCTGCCTGCTCCCCAGCATAAGTGTATTATTAAAGTTGTATATGGATTCTTAACATTCCATTGTAAATCATTTTTGTAGTTATAGAATTTTTTTTCATATTATAGTCTGGGCTGTCTAGGTGGCAGGGCCTTTCATTGATAGGCCATTTTCTTTTGTTTAGGTTCCAAGCTGATGCTCTGGGCTGCTGTCACTTACCTGAATCTTAATGATTTTACACTACATCTAAGCTTAGTTAGCTTATAGCAGCCAAGAGCACACTGAGCACTTAGTATTCAGGATTCTGCCAAATCCAAAAATAGTGAAATTGGTACATCCCAACTAACTATACCTGCTATCTCACAGCCCCTTCCTAGAGACTATTATCCCACTATTACTATAGACACCATCTCTCCCTACTATACCTGCTATCCCACAGTCACACTCCCTTCCCAGATACTATTATCCCACTGTTACTATAGGCACCATCTCTCCCTACTATACCTGCTATCCCACAGTCACACTCCCTTCCCAGAGACTATTATCCACTGTTACTATAGGCACCATCTCTCCCTACTATACCTGCTATCCCACAGTCACACTCCCTTCCCAGAGACTATTATCCCACTGTTACTATAGGCACCATCTCTCCCTACTATACCTGCTATCCCACAGTCACACTCCCTTCCCAGAGACTAATATCCACTGTTACTATAGACACCATCTCTCTCTACTATACCTGCTATCCCACAGTCATCTATCCCTACTATTCCTGTTATTCAGCAGCTACAGTCCCTTCCCAGTTGATATGGAAATCCTCACAATATAAGTAGCCACAAAGGCCCGGGCCTAGGGCGGCAGAATAATGGGGCGGCATGCCGCCCAGCCATTTACCGGGCAGCTCCCCAGTGGTCAGGCGTGCATGTGCGCTCGCACCAGAGGGGGCCATACTGGCAGGCGCTAGAACCACGCGGCCTTGGGGCTCCCGCCCACTAAATCCGGCCCTGAGTACATATCAGTAACCCTTTGTGGAACTTTTAACTGCAGCAGCTCTGTTTACATTTATATGATTTTGAATGCAAAACCCTTTATAAGACCACCAGTGCTTATAGCATTTCAATCATTTATTTGTCCTGTGATTTACAATACCTAAATAAACAGCATTTTATTTCTTAACAAAGTCATATGAATCGCATCACAATCTCAAGGCTATTCCAAGATGAGCCAACTCTGTGAGCAAATGACCTCTTCATCTCAGTGATAAAACTCTAGCCAAAATATGCTATTGGCCTGAGACGTAATTCATTAGAAATATGTGCATGGTGCTCTCAATCTGGCAGAGTCCGGCCTGCAGACTGATAAAAGGGAAATGCAAATGTCCTGATAAGAACTGAATGCAAATATTTATGATATGATATTCCTTGGGAATTATGTGGAGATAAAACAAAGTGTATTATTTTCCCGCTTCTCTTTCAGGTTTGCCAAAATGCCCTTTTTTCACTTTCAGAATTTGCATTTCTTCAAAATTGATTCGGCTTGCGTATTATGTTAAGCTATTTGTTTGCTAAGGATGGTAATTAGTTACTGTAATTACAGCAATGACAGTTGCTAAATTGTTTTTAAAGCATTACAGTGAGCCTGTGCCAGAAGATTGCAGTACTTTATTTTGGATTTAAGTACAGACTGGAAAAAATTCCTACTCTAGGGCCTAGCTTGGGATTTTCAACTACAAAGTTGCCTTTACTGGTTTCATTTCTTTTTTTTAAATATTCATTTGCATTGATTTTGACAAAAACGAACACAAACTACACTTTTTAAGTGCTATTTCAGTTTCTATGTAGATCATAGAAATATTAGTGATAGGGAGGTCTCATGGGAAAGGGATGTTGCTTTAGAAATAAAAAGCAGGGCCGATTACTGGAAAGAAATATGGCAAAACATTTAGACTGGCTGCTAATTAAAGGGTTTAGTCTTTTACAAAGGCAGATAGAGTAGAGCAGAAAAGTACAAGTGAAAGTCATATTTGAACTTGAATTTTCTTATGATAAAACTTGAATTCCCAACTCAAAGGCAGCCAATTTCATATAATGTAGTGTTTTATTAGGTATAATAAATTATTATTTATTATATTATTATTTAGGAATGCACCGAATCCACTATTTTGGATTTGGCCAAACCCCCGAATCCTTTGCGAAAGATTCAGCCGAATACCGAACCGAAGCCAAACCCTAATTTGTATTTGCAAATCAGGGGTTGGAAGGGGAAAACATTCTTTACTTTCCTTTTTTTCTTGACAAAAAGTCACGTGATTTCCCTCCCCACCCCTAATTTCAATATGCAAATTAGGATTTGGATTCGGTTCAGTTTGGCAGATGGATTCAGCCGAATCCGAATCCTGCTGAAAAAGGCTGAATCCTGGCTGAATCCCGAACCGAATCCAGGATTCAGTGCATCCCTATTATTATTACCTGTTTCTTCTTCTTATTATATATTATATTATTATTACCTGTTTCTTTTTTATATCACATCCACCATCAAATGACTACACAACAGCCACAGTGGAGAACTGGCTGCCGTGATGCAATGACAACCATTGTGCGCTGATGTCATTTTGGAACACATTCTAGTACATAATTTTCAAATCACATGTTAATAACTCCTCAGACTGGAGCTGGTCAGAAAAATACTAGAACTAAAGTGGAAGAAATAAGTAGGCTATAAATGATGAAGCTTATATTTTGGACTTCTCTACCAGGCCAAGGCACCACAATTGCCCCCAGTAGTAGGGTTGTCACCTTTCCGGTTTTCAGCCTGGTATTTGGAAGGACCGTCTGGGTGAAAATTGCCTTTCAGGACATTGATGTTAAAGTCATGGTGATCAGCCAATTGCTGATTGCCACATCATAACCCCATCCCTGATGTCACTAGACCCGCCTCCAACAGCACGCATCCCGACGTCACCCAGCCCCCTGTCTGGAGTCTTTCTACTGAAAAGGTGGCAACCCTACTCAGTCGCTCCCCCTCTTCTTTTCTTAATGTTCCCAGCTTACTCTCTGATGTACTATACATATGTAACCTTACTTTCTGCTAATGTTGGGATGATTTCCCAAACCCCCAAACTTCGTTTGATAACAGCAGCCCAGAGCATGTGCAAGGCTACAGTCATGACCTAAGAAAATCCAATATGGCGAGGTCTTGTGGACAACTTTAAAGGCATGGATCATGATGTTATATATTTGCTGAACCTCTGGGATGCTATAGTAAGTTCATTATATAAAGTACAACATTTAAAGGAGAAGGAAAGCTACCGAGGCATTTTATTGCCAATAGATTCGCTGCAATAGTGCAAGCTAGAATGCTATATTTATTCTGTAGAATGTTGTACCATACCTGAGTAAAAAGCTCTAGAAACTCTCTGTTTGTTCAGGATAGGAGCTGCAGTATTAATGTGGTGTGACATCACTTCCTGCCTGAGTCTCTCCCTGCTCTGGGCTCAGATTACAGTAGAGAAGGGAGGGGGTTGGGGAAGAGAAGCAAACTGAGCATGCTCTTGCCCAGGGCAATGAGGTTTAAGCTGAAGGCAGGAAGTCTGATACAGAAGCCCATGTGTACACAATAGAAGGAAAGAAATTCTGTGTTTTTTTTGACAGGGGACTCAGAGCAGCACTACTTTGGGGGTTTACTGGTATATTTAGATGGACCTTTCTGATAAGGCTTACTTAGTTTAACCTTTCCTTCTCCTTTAAAGGAGAAATAACTAAAATCTATCTATATACATTAGGGGGTATGGGATAGGTATCCCTACCTAGTATATAGTAGTGCTTCCAGTTTATAGAAGGTCCTGTTTATATGTGGCCTATTTAAGATTGCTTTTTGGCATGCACAATCTTTAAGGAAACCCCCACGTAAGTTTCCTAGCTCAAGCTGGGTTTTGAAAAAACCTATGCAATTTCCACAAATTTACTTTTCTTCATTCCAAAAGCCCTTTCAGATAAATTTATGGAAATTGCCAAGGATACAGTATTTGGCTCAAAATTAAAGATTTCTTGTGCCACAAAAGCTTGAGCAATCATAAATAGGTTCCTAGGTGTCGAGTTATTCTAACTGTATCAAAAGAAAGGGATTGCCCCAGGTGACCCACTAGTGTAAGGAAGGGGATGATTACTATTAAGTCTCTTCGATATAATTTAGGGATGCACCGAATCCAGGATCACATTCAGGATTCGGCCAAGATTCGGCCTTTTTTAGCAGGATTTGGATTGGGCCAAATCCTTCTGCCCGGCCGAATCCGAATCCTAAGGGGGAAGGAAATCGCGTGATTTTTTTCACAAAACAAGGAAGTAAAAAATGATTTCCACTTCCCACCCCTAATTTGCATATGCAAAATAGGATTTGGATTCGGTTCTGTATTTGGCTGAATCTTTCACAAAGGATTCAGGGTTTCGGCCGAATCCAAAATAGTGGATTTGGTGCATCCCTAATATAATTATTTGATAAGGGTTGACCTTAGTGATAGTGCAGAGAACTCTGTAAATGGGGAGTAGCCAGTGTACTAGGACAGAGGACCAGATCCCAAAATACATAGCAAAAGGTTGTGGGGCTAAGCAGTATTTACTTGGAACGATATTTACACAAAATGATGTCATGCAAGGGGGTGGAACTTGATTATTGAGTACATATGGACAGATATGCAGATATGCGGGCACACTTGGAGTCAATGTCTTCTTTGTCCAAGAATGCCATTTGCTAGTACATGGCTTTGCACCTTTAAGCAGACGTGTGCCTTTGCCTTGTGAATTATCTAGGACAATACAGGGAATAAAAGATTTAGTAGCTGGAGTGAAAACAAAACTCTGCCTGCCTATTCTCTCTCTAACAATACAATGAAGGCTCAATTTCATTTACCATCATATGATGCATTTACCTTTACTGACTCAATTTATAATGCAAATTACATTTTACACATGTATCTTAAATAATGTATGCTGCTCAGATGGAGAAATCCAGCCGGCCTTCCGATTGGTAAGGATAGTTCTTTATCAGCCCTCGTTATGTGCGGTTTCCTTTTTTTTTTGCCCCTAAATCACTAGCAGTTAATTTATTTTCTCTTTTTCAATTATAGCCAGGAGAACTATGGAGCTATACCATATTTTTTGTTTTATTATGTACAGACTATGCAAATGGTGACTGTGTTAAAATGAAAGAAATATGAAGATGTGTCCTCTAAGGTATTGTGCATCTAATGTGTGCGAGAAGATTCAGTTTACCTCACCCCGTAGAAGATAAGATAAATTAATGAACAATAATACATTTTGAAGAGTGTGTTTAACATCTCTTTGTTTTGTCCTTGGTTGTCTATGAACCAGTGCTGGGTCGTTCAGAAAATGCCATTATTCTCCTTCGTGCCTCTATGTGTCCCTGGGATTCTTAGCCTGGCCAAAATAGTAGACAAACGTTAAAGGAGGAGGGTCATCAAATGTTTTTTGACTTTGTATCTGTGTATTTTTTTGCACAAAAAGAAAATCATTTACTTGAAATTTGAGTAATTATTTTAAAAAGTATAGTGTGCCAAACAGCAGAGAACATGGCTTCTGTTTTTTGCCTTATGGAATTAGCATCTTGGACCCATAGAATAGAGTGCTGCACACACAAGTGGCTGAAGGTGGGCACCACCTGGCACAATCCCTAGCTTGACTGGCGTTAAGAATATGCAAGCCAATGTTGCAAGTTGTAAGTGTAAGGATCTAAAGGGGCAACTTTGTGTCCTTTAGTGGTATAAAACTTGTGCCCCCCGCCCATGATACCAATGTTTCTTCCAATAGCTGGAAACCCCTTAGCAGTGAGCTCAATTTCTGGCAAATTTTGTACCTACTTCAATAAATAACCCTGGCGTCAGTCTGGGATTAATGGCATAAATTAGGTATTGGGAAAAAAACATTGCACTGAGGGAACGTGTGATGTATTAGAGGGAGCAGCATCGGACTTGGGTGTATAGGGCGCACCAAGGCTAACACCTCAAGGGCTCCCACACCCCCTCAGGGGACCCGCCCCAGTTGTCAGCTTCTCCAGGAATGTACCCATCATCTGCCTTCCCCCTGTGTGTGGGTAAGAAATCACTGCCACTCAAGGGGCAGGGACAGTCCCTTGTGTTTTATTAGCAGAAAATGCGACGTTTTGGGGTCAGGCCCCTTTATCAAGCATAACAGGGGCCTGACCCCGAAACAGCGCATTTTCTGCTAATAAAACACAAGGGACTGTCCCTGCTTGCACCTGCCCCTTGAGTGCCAGTGATTTCTTACCCATTTGCAGTTGGAGGGTGCCGATCCCTTTGTCAACGTGCACCGGGCAATCAACATGTAGGCCAGGGAGTGCGAGAGGAGCTTCTATTTGATTCCCCCTGTGTGTACCTTTTACATTTGTAGCAATCAGTGAGGGATTGAAGGGATGGCCCACAGTTTTTGATCGGGAGTGCGTCTGGACTGGGGCCCACCAGGCTTTTTCTCGGCATCCCGCCAGCCCAGTCCAACACTGACAGAAGCATTTATTGATAGACACAGAGCTATTTGGTAAACTGGGCTCCATATTTTATGTTTACACCATATTACAAATAAGTTACTGCTTTCTTGCCGGTGAAACTTGCACCTGTTCTGCAAAAAAACTGTCGTACTTGTTTGATTAGTTGAAGCATTTATGTTGTAATTCTAGGAAAGAATGTTGCATTGTGGATAAAAAACACTGCTAATTATGCAAATCTTAAAAGATGGAAAATAAAGAAAAACCTATCCATTGCTGTAACCACAGACAAACCCTGCCCAGAGAAAGAGAGAGAGCGGACAAAGTGAGAGTTACAGCTAAGATGAGTATCCTAATCTGAGCGGTACTCATATCAAGAAATGTAGTACATACATGTGAAGCAGACTTTATTGAAGTATCTGGCACATACAGTGAAACAAACATTTTTTATAATGAAATGAATAAAGTGCATTGTGTACACCGCACCTTAGTACAGAATAATTAACTCCACTAAGTTCGAGTGAAGGATTAGAATAAAAAATACTTAGAATTTCGAAGTTTTTTTGGCTACTTCGACCATTGAATTGGCTACTTCGACCTTCGACTACGACTTCGACTTCGAATCAAACGATTCAAAGTAAAAATCGTTTGACTATTCGACCATTTGATAGTCGAAGTACTGTCTCTTTAAAAAAAACTTCGACCACCTACTTCACCACCTAAAACCTACCGAGCACCAATATTAGCCTATGGGGAAGGTCCCCATAGGCTTTCTAGGCACTTTGAGATCGAAGGAAAATTGTTCGATCGACGGATTAAAATCCATCCAAAACTATTTTTCCTTTGATCGTTCAAACGAACGAATTGCGGTAAATCCTTCGACGAAGGATTTCGAAGGATTTCACTTCAACGGTCGAATATCGAGGGTTAATTAACCCCTGCTTTGAGTGCTGAGACCAAAACTGTGCGGCATATTCTAGATGGGGCCTTACAAGTACTCTATACAGTGGAAGAATGACCCCTCCTCCCGTGACTCTATGCCCCTTTTAATACAACTCAAGACCTTATTTGCCCTTGATGCTGCTGACTGGCATTGCTTGCTACAGACAAGTTTATCATCTACAAGGACTCCAAGGTCCTTTTCCATTACGGATTTGCCTAGTTCAGTCCCATTAAGGGTATAAGTGGCTTGGATATTTTTACATCCCAGGTGCATGACTTTACATTTATCAACATTGAATCTCAATTGCCACTTAGCTGCCCAGATTGCCAGTTTGTCAAGATCATGTTGCAAGGATGCCACATCCTGGATGGAATTAATTGGGCTGGATAATTTTGTGTCATCTGCAAACACTGATACATTACTTACAACACCCTCCCCTAAGTCATTAATGAACAAGTTAAATAAAAGTGGACCCAATACCGAGCCCTGAGGGACCACACTAAGAACCTTACTCCAAGTAGAGAATGTCCCATTAACAACCACCCTCTGTACCCGATCCTGTAGCCAGTTTCCTATCCATGTGCAAACGACTTCATTAAGCCCAACAGACGTTAGTTTAGAAAGCAGTTGTTTGTGAGGCACAGTATAAAACACTTTGGCAAAATCCAAATAGATCACATCTACTGCCCTACCACTGTCCAACATCTTACTTACCTCATCATAAAACGTAATCAAATTTGTCTGACATGACCTATATAAGCCTACATCTGGCAACAGATTGTTGCTTGGTCATTAAGCTCTCCAGCTAAGATCTAGCCACTCAATGCTCCTTGTGCTTCTTGTACCTGAGTTCCCTGCCTAGTTCATTGTCCCTCTTAGCCCTATTCCTGTGACTCTCCCAGTTTTTATATATGGACAAAGCCTGCCGTTAGCTACTTCCACTGGCTTGTATATTTATGTTTGTATCTAAAGCTGTTCTAATGTTTGGTTTTGTTTATTAAAGACTTTGCATTCACTCAACATGGCTTCCTGTCTTGGTTCTGCCAATTACAGGTCTAATCCGGTTTACCCAGCAAACAGGCTCCCATCTGCTTGCCTTTCTTCAGTGATGGAACATAACAGCTCTGAGGAAAACTTTGGACAACACATCCTTAAAGGAGAACTAAGTCTAACTAAAGAACTAGAAATGTTGTGCATTATATTTTGTTCTTCTGTACCAGCCCAAGGCAATTACATCCTTTTAGCAGTAAAGATCTGTGTCTCCAAAGATGCCCCAGTAGATCCCCATCTTCTTTTCTGCTGATTCACTGCACATGCTCTGTGCTGCTGTCACTTACTGAGCTTAGGGACCCACTCACAATATACAATACACATAGAATAGAAATGTCACACTATAAGGCTGATTAGTAATTAATACAGATAATTACTACATGGCAGCACAGAAACCAGTGCAATTAGCATCAGAATTTAATAACCAGCCCTGTAGCAACAGCTTATATCACAGACCAACCTCATTTTCTGCTGGATAATTAGTGACGAGCCCTAAGCTTAGCTTCTCAACAGCTGCTCAGAGCCCACTGAGCATGTGAGTGTCACAGACACTTTCCAAGATGGTGACCCCCTGTGACAAGTTTGAAGTCCTGGATCATTGCTGCTATTGACAAGCTGAAACTTTAGGCTGGGGCAATAAGTTCAGTATATAAAATGTGGGATTTTTAGCCATTCTCATTTTTATTGTTTAGTTCTCCTTCAATGAATGCAAAGCCTGTCGGTGCCAATCCGTTTATTGAATCAAGGAATATTCTGAAAGTGCATTTTTTTGTTTTTATCTAAAGATTAGTGCTTGGGTTCCGTCTTGTTTTCATGTTCTCTTTTATTATTCTTTCATCTCCATTCGGAATCAATCTGTTTCAGGAAGACTTGAAAGGCACAAGTCTTGAGATATTGTGTATCTGCCTAGAATACCAAACTCACTCCATTCACAAGATGGGGCTGTATCACAGTTTGAAGCTTTCCTTGCCTTGTCTGTTATAGAACGAGCACGCCGGGCTCAGAGCCTATAACTTTTTGTTTTAGGATGATATTCATCTCTTTGACAGCATACAGTAAGTGACTCCTTTCCCCTACCCACACTCTTGTCCATATTGATTCCATCATGACAAAAAGATATATCTGCTAAACAAATTACATCAACTTGTAACAGCATGACCTTTAACAAGCAGAAAGTAGTTGCTGCCCTTTGAAGAAAAAGGAAGAGTCTGTCGCTCCCCGGTATCATGAGATTGCGATATTCCACTTTCAGAAGATGATGCATCTATCAAACCTTCCTCTTCTCTCATGTCACAGTCAAACCGTGACTCTGTTATCAGCGAGGATGAAAATGCATACCTCCAACAGGAGAGATCAGAGACGGAATCTGCACATGCCTGCCAGCAAATAAAATCAAAACAGCAGTGTGTTACAGCGAAGCCATCTGAGTCCACATTTTACCATCTGGGAAAGACAACTGTGCAAAGAATTAGGGGAAAAAAATCCAAAAAAAAAAAGAATATTGTCTACTGTCATTTTTGTGAAAAAAAAAAAAATATGGGCTCATCGTTTTTCACTGCATTTTTTAAAAACTCGATTTGCAAATGTCTCCAGGCCTAGATATTTTAGGCCTATAGTGTAATCATTACAGATTCTGCTTAACAGCACTATAAAAATATTTAATTATTGAGGTTTATCGTTAAAGTCTGGCCTGCAACGTATTTGAACGAATAAAATGAAGGCATTAAAATAGAGAAGGGGAAACTTTGCCAAATTTCGGTTGCATTTTTTTTTTTTGAGCCAGAAATGATTAGTGGAATTTTTAAAGGCCAATAATATATACAAATTGCCGTTTATCCATTTACATACAAGGTACACGGGGACTGTTTTTTTTTATATCAATTTTTAGGCTTTTTGCCACAGGTACAGATATGAGTGGATGGTTTTCTGTTATAAAAGTAAAATAAATATTGCCTGTAATCAAACATTGCCAACTACAAATACAGGTATGGGACCTGTTATCCAGAATGCTCGGGGCTTTCCTGATAACGGATCTTTCCGTTATACTTTAAGTTCTACTTTAAGTTCACTAGAAAATCATGTAAACATGAAATAACCACAGCAGACTGGTTCTGCTTCCAATAAGGATTAATTATACCTTAGTTGGGATCAAGTACAAGCTACTGTTTTTTTATTACAGAGAAAAATGGAATTATTTTTGAAAATGTTAATTATTTGGATAAAATGGAGTCTTTCTGTAATTTGGATCTTCATACTTTAAGGGGCTGATTCACTAAATTCGAGTGAAGGATTCGAAGTAAAAAAACTTTGAATTTCGAAGGTTTTTTTGGGCTACTTCGACCATCGAATGGGCTATTTCGACCTTCAACTACGACTAGGACTTCGAATCGAAGGATTCGAACTAAAAATCGTTTGACTATTCGACCATTCGATAGTCGAAGTACTGTCTCTTTAAAAAAAACTTCGACCCCCTAGTTCGGCAGATAAAAGCTACCAAAGTCAATGTTAGCCTATGGGGAAGGTCCCCATAGGCTTTCCTAAGTTTTTTGATCGAAGGATATTCCTTCGATCGTTGGATTAAAATCCTTCGAATCGTTCGATTCGAAGGATGTAATCGTTCGATCGAAGGAATTATCCTTCGATCGTTCGATCTAATTTTCTGCGCTAAATCCTTCGACTTCGAAGTCGAAGGATTTCAATTCCTAGTCGAATATCGAGGCTTAATTAACCCTTGATATTCGACCCATAGTGAATCAGCCCCTAAGTTTACTAGAAAATCATGTAAACATTAAATAAACCCAATAGGCTGGTTTTGCTTCCAATAAGGATTAATTATATCTTAGTTGGGATCAAGTACAAGCTACTGTTTTATTATTACAGAGAAAAATTTTATCATTTTTGAAAATGTTCATTATTTGGATAAAATGGAATCTTTTCCGTAATTCGGATCTTTCTGGATAACGGGTTTCCGGATAACGGATTCCATACCTGTATAGAAATTGGATACAAATACAAACAAACTCAATAAAAAAAAACAATAAATCAAGTTGCCTTTTTCTGGTAACTAAATGTTATAGAGATTTAGCCACAATTACCAATATCATTAGGAACGTTTAAGACAAAAATATTTCACTCCCTGTTCTTATTGTGACCCATTTTACAGCAGTGGATTAATGCCATTTAGTTGCAATTCCTTCACAGGCAATCAAAGCAATGATCCACTTTTATTTATTATGGATAATTAAAACAAATACAGAAAAAGTGTGTTTAGCATAAAAGCAAAGAAAGTGTTAAAACCTGTTTAGTTTCAGGAATAGCTGTGATAGAAATAATCAGGAATTAATATTCTTAGTTAAAAGACAAACCTGAGTAAAATACCACAAGGTATCACACTTTAAATTTAAATAAAATTATTATTGAGATTGGCTAAAACCTGAGTCCTATGTCAATAATATGTTTTTCCTGATATCTTTATTTAATTGCATTTTTTTTCTTTAAGTATTAAAAATCAAAAGCTCAAAACCTATTACCTGGCGAGCTGTTTAATCTTTTTTTTTCAATCCTTGATTAACAATAGCTCAGCCCCAACGAATCATAAGGCACAATAGCACAATGACCACACATGGGGAGATAAAGTTGACCAATTTGTCCGATATCTAACATACTGGCCCAACATCTACCCATATTCATTGTTGGTCTGGCCCACAGGGATACCAAGAAATCTCCCGGTGGGCCCAGGAGTCAGTGAGCCCTATGACTTCTACACATTTGGCCTATTTCATGGTCATTCCCTCTTTCTATGAGAACAAAGAGGCTAAATAGATGGAATAATAAATTATAGTATGTAAAGAAAAGATACTAGGAGAATAGAGGTTGAGTAAGGAGAGGAAAAAAATAGTACTGAGAGTGGGTGTCATGATCGGCACCCAAAATCCAGAACCAATGCTAGGCCCCCTGGTCTCGGCTCTTGCTTCCATCTTTAACAGCCGCCTTTCACCTCAGTAGGAGCCCTCGGCTAATTGGATGCCGCCAGGTCTTATTAAGAGAGGAGCCAAGTTAAAGTTCTGGGCTAGCAGAGGGGCATGATCGTTAGCAAAGTCTTTTGGGCAGAAGGTCACAGACGGAAAGCGTAGTCAAAATCAGGCCGGGTCGGTGCAGGCAGAAAACAAGCGGAGTCAAACAGGCCGGGAGATCAATCAAGAATGGTCGAGACAGACACGGGTCGGAATACAGATATCAGAATAGTCGGTTTACCAGGCAGAGGGATCACAGAAGTCAGGAAAAGTCAGGCAGACAGGGTCCAAACAGGTATCAGAACGCAGGATTTACACAGGATAGCACCCAGGAACTCTCACAAGATAAACCTATAACGGGCAATGAAAAAATACAAAAAGCCCCTTTAAATTTCTAAATTACATTTTGCACGCATCCTCTTTATTTATATGCGCATTCATGCTGGCGTGATGCCGCCAGCGCTAATGCGCCTATAAATAAAGAGGATGCGCGCCGTAAGGAACTGGCGCACAGGAGGCCGAGGAACAGCGCGGTGGGCATCCCCGCCGGACCGCTAGACTACCAGGGTGAGTAGCTATTACAGTGGGCCCCTGGTCTAAGGTTTTTTGGTGGGCCCCTGGTGTCCCAGTTCAACACTCCCCATATTTGATGACCAAAATGAACAGATTCTGACAGTACATGTTGGTAACTGTATCTGACAGATGATCAAATTGGCATCTGTAAATGATCATTAGGTAAATAGATGCCAAAAACCTACTCATGCCTGGACATTTTGTCGACTGTCAAGAAATCAGATCTTTTTTATTGGCCAGTTTGTCTCTCCCCATGCATTGAACCACAATGGATCAAACACATGGATCTGCCCATGTGTGGCTAACTACCATATAGAATTGCAAACAGAAGGCTTTGGTTGGAGAAGGAAAGGCATGTTATACTTGGGGGTACCAAAAGTTAGGCACCCCCAAGTGATTGTATTTACTTACCTGAAACCCTGGGCTGGTGCTCCTATTGGCAGAAAACTGCACCGGCCCGGGGTTCTTCCAGCGAGCACCATGGAGGGATCATCTTTCTGCTTCTTCTTTATTCTCGTGCCTAAGCATGCACAATAGAGTGATAAGCTGAACTTTAAGGAAAAAGCCAGCTATTTTGTTCTACTGCACATGTGTCTGCCTTGGGAAATCTGAAGAAAGAAAAAACAGGAAAAGGATCGCTCTGTGGTGCTCGCTGGAATAACACCGGGCTGGTGCAGTTTTCTCCTAATAGGAGCACTGGGCCAGGAGTCAGGTACTGTAAGTAGATACAATCACTTGGGGTTGCTTAACTTTTGGCACCCCCAAGTAAAAATGCCTTTCCTACTCCTTTAATTATCTTTAGACCAGAAATTTGCAACTGATAGCTAGACCTCCAAGCAAACCTCAGTGCTAGGGTTAACCAGCTCAGCTATAAAATTATATAGTACGTATAGTTGAAAGTACCATTTGGAGTTTACCATTAGGAGCAAAGATACGAGTTTAAGATTAAAATGTGTTTGACAACAGATGATAGTCAAACCACGTAGATCTGCTATCTCCTTCGCAAATATCAAACCTCTTTGTGATTCCAGGAAGCAAGTAGACCTTGTTCAGCAGTAGCTAAAAGCAACATGATATAGACATTGAAATGATTGTCCCATGCGGAGGTGAGAGAGTATCAGCTGTGTTCCTGATATATAATTACAGCCCAAAGTGAATTAAAATATAATTGATGCATTGCTAGGTGGTAGCTTGAGCATTACGAAGCTTAAAAGGCGTAACAAGTAGTAAATGTAAAAGCCATTTTCTCTTCCATCCTTTTTCCCTACCCAGATTAGAAGCAGTATAGTGGCCCCAGGAAAATGATCATCTGTCATAATCTCTAAATGGAGAAGGGCGTTAGAGCTTTTAACTGAGAACTAATCAAAATGAATTGTATAAAGCTGGAATGCGACAATACTCGACAGTGGGGGATGGAAGGTTTGATCAGACACAGTAATGAGCATATCCCAAGAAGAACTGTTGACTTTGAACAATGGTATAGTCAAACCAACTAGAACCATACATTTATTGGTCTGTTAAACAAAAACACCATATTGAATATTCAATACTGCATCTAGAGTTCTGTGACAACAAATAAATTGTTACAAATTTGCAACATTACCATGAACAAAATATTGTCTTTCCATATATGGTACAAACACCCCAAGCAAACATTTAGGACATTACTGAAAAATATATTGGGACAATACTTTATCCTATAACAAGGAACACATGATTGCCAAAATACAATGTAAATATTAAAACATGCATTTTAAAGCCACAATCAAGAAGGCAAAAATAGCAAATAAAGGCTAGATTGTATAAAAAAAGTATGCTTAAAGGCATACTGTCATGGGAAAATTTTTTTTCAAAATGAATCGGTTAATAGAGCTGCTACAACAGAATTCTGCACTGAAATCCATTTCTCAAAAGAGCAAACAGATTTTTTTATATTCAATTTTGAAATCTGACATGGGGCTAGACATATTCTCAATTTCCCAGCTGCCCCAAGTCATGTGACTTGTGCTCTGATAAACTTCAATCACTCTTTACTGCTGTACTGCAAGTTGGAGTGATATCACCTCCCTCCCTTTCCCCTCCCCAGCAGCCAAACAAAAGAACAATGGGAAGGTAACAAGATAACAGCTCGCTAACACAAGATAACAGCTGCCTGGTAGATCTAAGAACAACACTCAATAGTAAAAACCCATGTCCCACTGAGACACATTCAGTTACAGTGAGAAGGAAAAACAGCAGCCTGCCAGAAAGCATTTCTCTCCTAAAGTGCAGGCACAAGTCACATGACCAGGGGCAGCTGGGAAATTGACAAAATGTCTAGCCCCATGTCAGATTTCAAAATTGAATATAAAAAAATCTGTTTGCTCTTTTGAGGAATGGATTTCAGTGCAGAATTCTGCTGGAGTAGCACTATTAACTGATGTTTTCTGAAAAAAACATGTTTTCCGATGACATTATCCCTTTAATGATTAATTTTCACTCTAACATTACAAGAATCATATTGTAGTAGTCAACTTGTCAATAGCTTATGCAGGGCATGGACATAGACAAACTCGTTGGTTCCTAAAGGTGGCTATACACAGGCAGATTAAAGCTTTTGATGTCCTCTAGACCAATTCGGCAGTTTATCTGCCCGTATGTGGGGGCGTCCAACGGGTCTCCCCGATTGATATCTGGCCAAAATTGGCCTGATATCGATTGGGCAGGTTTGATTTTTCCTGCGATCAAGGACAACATTGGATAGCTGATTCAGTCCTACGACCCATCTGCGCCCATTTCCTTCATATAATCTGATCATTTGGCCCTAGGGCCGAACGTTTGGCAACTTTTCCAAACCAGCGGATCTTATCGTGCATGGCCACTTTAATTCAACAGTAGACTAGATGGCCCGAGGGCATCCCTTGAGATAATATAAAGTTAACTTTCATCTTAAGGTACAAAAAGGGATTTTTACAATAAAAGCCCCCTCAAATAGTTGTAGCCATATATATTTTAATTTGGATGATTTTTGTTGAGGCCACTGATATCAATACTAACAGTGCCATTTTGGAATCAGAATATTTTTCCCCCCTGGAAAGAATTTCCAAACTAAAGGCTTTATTCTTGCCAGAAGAAGTTAGAAGCAGTTAGGACAGATTGAATATTATAGACGTGTTTTGTTTTTTTTCAACCTCATCTTTTACCTATGCTGCCCACAGTGTTATAAAGTCTAGAAACCTTCATCCAACAGTTATGAATTTATAATCTAATGAGGCCAGGTTGTGACTCGTTTCAAAGATCTTTCTACTTACTTAGAACATTCATTCAGACTGTTATTCTGCAGTGCCGGAGGAAGGGATTATGTTTGCTAATAAACTTACCATATGGCTATTCATCCATAAAATACACTGACTTGGGCTGCTGCAGCTATGTGATAAATATTTAATGTATACATAGGTATTATTAGCTGATTCCATATTTAGTGTTTTCTTTTAAAGGAGAAGTGTCAGTAATAAAGATACATTTTCAATCTGTACACATATACAGATATACTGTATATATGTTATGGATATGTGATCCATTATCTGGAAACTTCTTATCCAGAAAGCTCCAAATCACAGAAAGGCTGTCTCCCATAGACTCCATTTTATATAAATAATCAATTTTTTAAAAATGATTTCCTTTTTCTCTGTCATAATAAAACAGTAGCTTGTACTTGATCCCAAACTAAAATATAAAATGTCCTTATTGGAAGCAAAACCAGCCTATTGGGTTTATTTGATGTTTACATGATTTCCTGGAACACCTAAGGTATGAAGATCTAAATTACAGAAAGATCTGTTATCCAAAAAAAAAACCCTGGTCCAGAGCATTCTGGATACCAAATCTCTCTCTCTCTCTCTCTCTCTCTCTCTCTCTCTCTCTCTCTCTCTCTCTCTCTCTCTCTCTCTATTTGACCCTGCACCCACATTTACAAAAATGGGATATATATATATATATATATATATATATATATATATAATTTTTTTTTTTGCAGGGGGGCCCAA
Organism: Xenopus petersii; assembly: GCA_038501925.1. NCBI lineage: Eukaryota > Metazoa > Chordata > Amphibia > Anura > Pipidae > Xenopus > Xenopus petersii. The sequence goes on from CM076683.1 coordinate 124,618,427, forward strand.
AATGTAGATTGCCATCTAACAGCCGGTGATCAGTGGGTCTCAAGACATTGTCTAAATCTTATGTAATGCTGAAACCTTGAACTTGCATAGAGTTTTCGATGTCAAACATGTATAAAAGCTGCAATGGATTGATTTATTTTAAAAAAAATATACTAGTTAGTGAATTTCCAAGGGGAAACTTGGAGTAGAACTCATGACACTAAAGTATTTTATAAAAGCCACTAAAGATCTTGATATTTTGGTCTTTATCTGTTGGACTAAAAAACAACTGGCATGTGCTAAGTTTTGCTGTAAAATAGGAGAATATTCCCCACGTTCTTTCTTAAAGAAGAAGTAAAGCTTCAATCATTGGGGGGGTATCAAAAACATGAGGGGTGCTTCTGCCCCACCACCATGGTGCAATCCTCTTGTACTTTCTTAAAATCCTTGTGGCCAATGCGTGGACAGAAGAACTTGGACAGTAGACAACTTTAAGTCTGGCTTTGACATAATAGGAATAGGAATAAGGTCAGCTTCAGTCAAGAAGTAGGAATGGCTGCCATGTACTGAATTACTAGCTTAGGATGAAAGACTACATTGCTACAGTATATTGTTTTTATATCATTATGAACAGTATAAGTTTAACTGTTGGCTAATATGGTGATTTGTGACTGGCACATTTCACTTAAGAAAATGATTAGACACGTTGTAAAATCTGTTGGTCTAATCAATGGCCAAGCTTGGTGACCATTACCTGACAGTTGTCTCCAGTGATCCCTTTAGTATGATCATTGTCAAAACACTGGATCTGTGTCAATAAAGGGTATCTTTACATTTTGATAAAACATTTACTGATTTATATTCTAATATGTGGATGACCAAGGACCCAGTGATTGAGATTGATTCCAGACAGGGAACTATCTTCACAGAGTTTGTATGTTCTACCTGTGCTTGCATTGGTTTCCTTTGGGTACTCTAGTTTTCTCCCACACTCCAAGAACCTATTCAATCTCTGTAAACCTCATCTAAAATACCAATTAGAGGGGAAGAAAAGTCTAAAATAGAATAAGCTGTATTTTGTATACTAAACATAAACATGATCTTACTGCACCACAATCAAACAAATGATTTATGCTTTTAAAGTTGGCTACAGGGGGTCACCATCTTGTAACTTTGTTAAACATCTTTGCAAGGCTAAGACTGTGCACATGCTCAGTGTGGTCTGGGCTGCTTAGGGATCATCATAAATTATCAAAACACCACAAGTCAAATAATGTCTGCCAGAAGCCGATACAACAAGACTGATTAATAATCAGAATATACAGACTGCAGTGGGTCCTGTGTTGTCATGTAATCTAATGTGTATTTTAGAGTTTTTGTATTGTTTAAAACAAACTTTCTCCAACTCTGCAGAACCAGCGGCTGCAGCAAAATAATCCTCCAAATAGAATCTCAGTTTATCTGTTTAAATCTGGCTCCATTACCTTTGTCCCTGCAGCTGGAGTTGGAAACAGTAAAGGGGATGTAAAGGCAAGAATAAAATTCAATACAAATCTCTACACAGTCGCCAACTGCTCTATAGGAAAACAAACAAAGCTGCTTGAGTTCTGCATGGCTGGGAAGTAAGGTGGGGGCTCCCCCTGCTGTTCATAAGTATGATTGTTTCCCTGCTCAGCAGTTAGGGACCATCTGACAATTCCTATCCACAGCAGTAAATGAAGGGAGAATTTCACTGCATATAGTCAGGTTTCTTATAATAACGGTACATAGTTTTTTTAATTAAAGTCTATTGGAGATGGAACATCTTAGCTATGAGGAAAGACTGGCCAAATTGGAGATGTTCACGCTGGAGAAGAGGCGCTTAAGGGGTGATATGATAACTATGTATAAATATATAAGGGGATCATATAATAATCTCTCTAATGCTTTATTTACCAGTAGGTCTTTACAGCTGACACAAGGTCACCCATTCCGATTAGAAGAAAAGAGGTTCCGCCTAAATATTGGGAAGGGGTTTGTTACAGTGAGAGCTGTGAAGATGTGGAATTCTCTCCCTGAATCAGTTGTACAGGCTGATACATTAGATAGCTTTAAGAAGGGGTTGGATGGCTTTTTAGCAAGTGAGGGAATACAGGGTTATGGGAAATAGCTCATAGTACAAGTTGATCCAGGGACTGGTCCCATTGCCATTTTTGAGTCAGGAAGGAATTTTTCCCCCTCTAAGGCAAATTGGAGAGGCTTCAGATGGGTTTTTTTGCCTTCCTCTGGATCAACTGGCAGATAGGTAGTTAATAAAAAAAAAAAAAAAAAAAGTTGAACTCGATGGACATGTGTCTTTTTTCAACCTTACTTACTATGTTACTATGTTACTATGTTACTATGTTAGATTGGTATAGGATCTTTTTCATTAAAGAAAGTAAAAATGGGATTTTATTTTTTTGCATTTACATGCCCTTTAAGTGGTTGAGGTTCCTTTTAGTAGGACGATCAGCAATGTGTGCCTAGATTTAGCAGCATGAAAGGCAATTTACATAGTACCTTATAGAGATTATACATCAGCCATATTGGTTCCTGCCTAAGTGGTTCTTACAATTTATGGTTTTTATGAGATTTGCACACAGAAGGATACATTTTATCAGGAGGTATTTCAGCTGCTTGTATGTTCAGGTGGAAACTCACACAGACATTGGGAGAACATACAAACTCACCGATAGGGACCAAGTTGGAATTTAATCCAGCACTGCAAGGCAGAAGTTCTACCCAGTGATCCATCGTGCCACCCAAATTGTCAGTGACCCAACATGGCAGGCAGAGAAGCAAAGAGAAGATATAATAAATGGGTACTGAGATGAACCCTTTTATTTATCATATTGTTTATTTCATGTTGCTTTCATTTATATTTATAATAGCACAGTATGCATTATTTCATATTTGGCAGGTGTGATATCATAATTTGCATATTTTTCCCTCAAATGTAGATTTAAAAAAAACAAAAAAAAAACGAAGTACAACTAAATAAAAGAAGCCATAAAATGAGCATAATCAGGACTGATTACAAAACGATAATGAGGCAAGCATATGATTACATGGCAGTGGGAGCAATAAACATCCAATAACTCATAGGCACTAAAGAACGGTAATGCAGAACAATGGAAACAGGCAGGAAATTGTGATTTACATAATCATGTATAGGCAGACTGGCTAATGATGAGGCTACAACCGACCTTCTCTGGAGAACAGCTGGGTGTAAATATCCAAGAGGAACCAATTACAGGGAAGAATTAAGGCTGTGCAAACGTACTACCTTGGTGCAACGGAGACTGGCTATGAAGATGGTGGCATCATTATAACTGCAAATTGGACGAGTTAACAAGCTGCAGTGGCCCCTGATGTGGATAACTCCGGAGTCTGCTGACTGTTAAATGATGCAGAATTCAATATTGCATATAAACAGAATGTCTATAATTTATTGTGTTCTTTAAATACAATTATCAGTTTGTCATTTAGCAGAGGAAACAAAATTCAAGCATCCACTAATTCTTGTATGGGAATATTTGTGCCAATGTGTCTAAAGGCTTCAGCCCTGGAATATTGGGTGGCACAGCTGGTACTAGGGGGCTGCCACAGGTGCAACACTTACATCTTATGCAGATTTTATTTCAATCGTACATACAGATATGATAAATGCTAGCGGCAAGTGCCTGGGCTGGATGGAGTGAGCACATGCATTTTTTCCCCCCAAAGTTGGCCTGAGTGGGGTCTGTATTGCTGCCAGTTATACACAGATGGATGGTCTTCATTTCAAAATTTATATTATACAGGCACATGCTGGGCTGTGATTTCAGTTTCTATATTTTTATCATGCCCAGCGTCTGCTTATTAACTCTAGTGCCGTGCCTGGTGTCTTTGCTGAAAGAAGGAAAAGTACTGTTTTTTTTTTTTTAAACGGGATCTCCACCCAAAACATTGGTTATTGCATAATAGAATTCTAAGCAACTTTCCATTATATATTCATTACATAATTCCAGTGGTTTTAAAGTTATCTGTAAATGTAATTGCTACCGAAAGTCCTATCTATCTGTCCCTTGCTCTTTTCCTCATGCAGAGAATATAAACAGGCAGACAGATAGCGACTACATTTATAAATAACTCTTAGGGGCAGATTTATCAAGGGTCGAATTTCGAGTTTATGGGAGTTTCTAAAAACTCCCATGAACTCGAAATTCAAAAAAAAAAAACACCAATTGAAATGTATTTAAAAATTGTTTTAAATTTGGGTGAATAGGATCGACCTGCAAACTTGAATCGAGTTTTTTCACAATAAAAAATCCACCAAACGACTCCAAATAGATTGTAGGAGGTCCCCCATAGGTCAAAGCCCCTATTCAGCAAGTTTTAGATGGCGAATAGTCGAATTCAAATTCTTAAATGGACAGTACATGATAAATTTCGAATTTCAATTTTTTTTAAAACTTGAATCGAATTTGGACTATTCCCTAGTTGAATTACAGTGAAATAGACTCGAAATTCAATAAATCTGCCCCTTAAACTGAGAATTTGAGAGGTAATGTGAATGATCTATTATTTAATTATGAAAAGAAAAAACCTAAATAACAGTTTGTGGCACTTCATAAGCAACAATGAAAGTGATTTCTGTTACCTTTACTATGATATAATTTTACATTGTCTCCTTGACAATGTGTGTTGAATTCTCTGATGTTCTTATGAACAAATAGTAATGGCATCTGCTGGCATAACACATTGCTTGTACAGGTATGGGACCTATTATCCAGAATGCTCGGGACCTGGGGCTTGCCGGATAACGGATCTTTCCGTAATTTGGATCTTCCCACCTTAAGTCTACTAGAAAATCATGTAAACATTAAATAAATCCAATAAGGATTAATTATATCTTAGTTGGGATCAAGTACAAGATACTGTTTTATTATTACAGAGAAAAAGGAAATAATTTTTTAAAATTTGGTTTTAATTAATGATTATAATGGAGTCTATGGGAGACGGCCTTTCCGTAATTTGGAACTTTCTGGATAACGGGTTTCCGGATAACGGATCCCATACCTGTACAGCATTATATACGTCTTTGGTATCTGAAGTCGTGTACAAGAAATGGCAGTGGGTATGACACTGGCCAATGGACACTGCTATACAGAAAGGATTATCAGCAATTCCATCATTATGTTTGGCAGCAGGTAAGCATATGTATAAAGGAGTGTGTAATATGTTACCAATGGTGTAAAATAGAAAGTGAAATTATGAAGCTCTTATTTTTGCACTGTAGGTATGGCATAACCTATTGTGAAAAAGGCACAGTTTAGTATGCATAACAAATTCAAATATTTGCACCATCAAGCCTGCCCTAGACGCCTGCTTTCATATAGGTAATCAGAAAAATTCTGCTTGCTGATTGAATGTATGGGTTAGTAGAACCAGAGCAAACTTTGTGACTTTTATGACATAGTAACATAGTAAGTTAGGTTGAAAAAAGACACACATCCATAAAGTTCAGCCATTTAACTCTATTTCAACCTGCTTAACTGTCAGTTGATCCAGAGGAAGGCAAAACACCCCATTTGAAGCCTCTCCAATTTGCCTCAGAGTGGGAAAATTCCTTCCTGACTCCAAAATGGCAATGGGACCAGTCCCTGGATCAACTTGTACTATGAGCTATCTCCCATAACCCTCTATTCCCTCACTTGCTAAAAAGCCATCCAACCCCCTTTTTAAATCTATCTAATGTATCAGCCTGTACCACTGATTCGGGGAGAGAATTCCACATCTTCACAGCTCTCACTGTAACAAACCGCTTCCGAATATTTAGGCGGAACCTCTTTTCTTCTAATCAGAATGGGTGACCTACTGGTAAATAAAGCATTAGAGAGATTATTATATGATCCCCTTATACATAGTTATTATAGTTAAGCGCCTCTTCTCCAGCGTGAACATCCCCAATTCGGCCAGTCTTTCCTCATAGCTAAGATTTCCCATACCTTTTACCAGCTTAGTTGCCCTTCTCTGTACCCTCTCTAATACAATAATGTCCTGTTTGAGTGATGGAGACCAAAACTGTACGGCATATTCTAGATGGGGCCTTACCAGTGCTCTATACAGTGGAAGAATGACCACCTCCTCCCGTGACTCTATGTCCCTTTTAATACAACTGAAGACCTTATTTGCCCTTGATGCTGTTGACTGGCATTGCTTGCTACAGACAAGTTTATCATCTACCAGGACTCCAAGGTCCTTTTCCATTATGGAATTGCCAAGGATGTCACATCCTGGATGGAATTAATTGGGTTGGGTAGTTTTGTGTCCTCTGCAAACATTACCCAGCAGATATTTTGGCACAAGCATCCCAACAGGGGGAGGTCAGAGTTTAGACAGTTTAACAGCTACACACAATAAGTAACACACTCCTTGCACATACTTAATGAAATATTACACAGGACTTGAGAGTATAATCTGACCCTTGTACTCTTGTCCATCAAGTCTACAAGTCAAGCTGAGCTCCTACTACCGTTTTTGTTAGACAATAGATACATTTCAACGTCTATACTCTATCTAATTGTATGGCAAGAAATTAAGTCTCAGGACTGGGACTTAAGGAAAGACATGGTTCAGTTCTTGCTTTAAGCATATGTAGCCTAAACAAAAAGTTATATGTTGTTAAAAGACCGAGGGGTCTATGTAGCAAGAGAAAACCTTATTGCTGATAAAACCTTATTGCTGGCTTTGCTTATAAGACTTGCATTGGATCATTTTTGTTGCTATATTTCTCTGCTTGATTAACGCTTCCTTATTTTACTAACTCGGCAGAATCCATAGTTTGAATGGGTAAATAACACATGTCCAGTATGAATGGGAAGCTGACAACACATAGAAGTGAAAGCTGAATATAGTGCAAAGCCTATAATTTCGTTTGAAATATTGCACTTACATCTGTATAGGCTTTATAGGTCTGCAAATTCTCATCTGGAATACAACCTGAAAGACATTAAACAGCGCTAGTATATGGAAAGATGCTGCATCTAGCTCTGCATCTGATACCAATAAGTACTGTGAGTGTATATTAGATGATTTAACTCATAGAGAGTAGCTTGTTGTAAGAATGGGCGACAGAGTACAGTATAAAATGAAGCAGTGAGCGATGGAACCAACAACGCCTGGTGACTAATCGCCTTGTCTTTGCGGCGACCAACCTCCCCAAACGACTTCCCTCACTCTGCGCTGGCTAAAATGAAAGGAAACTTCAGGCAAAAACGGACCACCATGTGTGATTAGCGCCGGCATTTTTTCATTTTAGCCGGCGCAGAGTGAGGGAAGGCATTTGGGGAGTTTGGTCGCCACAAAGACGAGGCGATTATTTGCCAGGCGACCAAATCTCCCCAAAACTTCCAGTGTGGCCTTACACTAAGAGTGGCTTGGATGATTTCTTGGACAGACATAATATCAAAGGCTATTGTGATACAAAAATTTATAGTTAGCATAAAGGATATATATATATAAGGTATACATAGCCTCCCTCTCTGCTCCCCCCTGCTCCCCCTGCTCAGTTCCCGAAGAAGACCGAAGAGGCGAAGATGGCGCCCGTGAGCTCCGCTGCGCTGACTCTTCAAGTAAAGTAAAGAATTAGGGGCAATTACAGGAGGTAACACCTAGGCTGAGGGGAGCAGAGAGGGGGATAGCGATTTTTAATATCAGGGGGTTTATTCTCCTTTAAGAATGGTCCTGTTCCCTCCATGTACTGTATGTGTTTGCCTGTTTCTGCCTGGTTCCTCCCTTCTCTCCACTCATCTCATCTCATTACTCTCATATGTCTCCCCTCACTTGTTCATGGCCCTTTATAAGCCTGGCCCTGACCTTTGCTCTGGGCTATGTCATTTCTTGTTTCCCTGCATGACTTGCCATCCTTCGGTCCAAGTTCCAAGTTCTTTAATCGAAGTTTCAAGTTCCTGTATCCTGTTCTGAGTTCCTGTGTCCCCACCTGATTCCTACCTTCGTGGATTCCCTGGTTCTGACCTTGGCCTGCTCCTGACTACGATCCTGACTATTTTTATACATCACTGCCTGTACTTTTTGTTTGCACCTGTTCTGTAAGTTTAATCTTCATTCAACCTTGTATTCCTAATGGCTTCAAGACAGGTATACCCTAGGCTTCCTACCTTGCTTATTACCATCTGAATACCTCTCTGCAGAGTCAGAGCGTAACAGTATAAGTATGTGTTTGTTTGTGCACGGTGGGTAATTTGATGGGGATGAACTTGATGGACTTTGCTCTTGTTTCCAACCGATCTTAACTATGTAACTATGTAACTCAATATACCCAGCTCAGATGTTCTTGCTATGGATGGGCCCTGAGTAAAAGTATGTGTATTAGCCCCATTAAGTTGATGGTGCTGCCCTCCAGCCTACGTATATTATACCTGGAACTTGGCCAATAAATAAAAATAATCCCTCTTCAATGAATGTCACATGAGCTGTCGGAATAAAACATTTTTTTAAAGTAAAACAAGAGTTCTCGGGGTCAATTTGTTAATGAGATACAGAATTCCGGTGCATAATTCAATTGCAAGACATCAATAAAAAAAATGTAATTTCTGAGATCACCAAGTCAAGTAGACGAGAGAATTAGACGGCGCCGAGTGGGGCTGCTTGGCAATCACCGCACCCTTTGCTTCATTCTAATAAGAAATGATGAATTACACTGGGACTTCAAAAGAAATTGTTGGGAATTGTTAGCAGGTTTATTAAAGTTTTTTTTTGTTTTACATTGAAAGTTTTGGGTGTACATAGCACAATGAACGACATCAAAAAAATCAGACTTTCTGCCTGTAATTTCTCTTCCACCCTGTCTCCCTGCCTTTGGGATTCGCTCTTTCCCTTTCATCAGCGGCCATTTTTAGCAGCATGCAGTAATTTCATGGCTCATTGGAAGCTCTGAAAACCTTTGAAACCACAAATGCTAACCTACCTGGCCTGCAGCCATTTAGGAAGAGATTAATTTAGCAAACAGAAGCAAAACACTTTCTACTTCTACACTGTGCATAATTTCACTTCTATCTATATTTATTTTACAGTGAGCAGAGTAATGACAATTTCAGTAATTGCAGCCCTGGAAAAAAAAAAAAACTTGCCTACCTAGCTTATCTCCGTATCACAAGACTGTGAGTCAGTCAGATTAGAAAAAGGAGCAGCGTGCAAATCTGCTCTAGTTGCTTTCCAAAATTATGTGCTTTGTATTAAAAAAAGAGGGGGAAAAACTCAAGAGCGCTTATTTGAATACCTATCTGGAGCACAGGAATCTGCTGTTGTGGGGGTTTTTCTTTTTTTTTCCAAGATGTGTCATCATTTTACTGCTGGGGGATTTATCTGCCCATTTTTTTTCTGTTTTTGGATAAAAACGGACAGCATCCAAGCGATGCACCGAGTTTGGATGCCAGGGCTTGTTTACGGCACTCTCTGGTTTCATATTTCTGCTATTGAGCTGTCAAGTGTTAGAACACAAGCGAATGTCTGTCTGGGGTGAATCCAAGCTATTGAGCTTGGAAAAAAGTCAGATTTCGGATTATTCTTGTAAATGGCTCTCATCAAAATGAAAACTAAAGGCAAAATGGTTTCCTTGATTTTCCCTGTATATCAAAAATGATTTGTCCATTGTTAGAAGAAGTGCTTCACCGGCATGGACTTCCTTTCCAAATGTCACCCTGTATTTTCAGCAATTGTAGGCTCAAATAAATTAGGTGTCTCCAGCCACTCATCTAATTGCACAAATAATTTTAAAAGCATCATGGTGTAACCTTCTCTAGATTAACCTCCTGAAAGGGAAGTTATACCTTATTTATGTTTTGTTTTATTACACACTTAAAATTATAAAGTGTAGCTTATTTTGTACTTTGTTCACAGAACCTTCTCTGCAATGCAGTAATTGTTTTTGGAATGAAGAGGGATGGCCATATTGCTTCTTTTCTGTTTAATCGGCATTCCAAGTGCACACCTTTTTCTTTTTGGCAACTGGAGCAGGAATAGGAGGTTGGACAGCGGTGACAGTTTGAGCAAGTAGCAGGTATGGGCCAGCAGGGCCCACCAAGTTTTTCCCCGGTGTCCCACCAGCCCAGTCTGACCCTGACCTTGTACTTGACCCAAACTAAGATATAATTAATCCTTATTGGAAGCAGAACCAGTCTATTGGGTTTATTTAATTTTTAGATGATTTTCTAGTAGATTAAAATATAAAGATCCAAATTACAGAGAGATCTGTTATCTGGAAAGCCCCAGGTCTAGATCACTCTAAGATCCCATACCTGTACTGTACTTTTTCTTTTGCTGTCTATGAATAATGTGTAAACAGAAGCAGTTATGTGAGCACCCCTAATAATCCACTCATATTTTACTGTACATTAATTAATTCACTAGGGGGAGGGGGGCAATATAATAGGCAGCCCCTGTAACTCTAATCGCTAACCTGGGACCCCAGGATGGTGCTCATTTACTTAAAATATGCAATGGAACCAGTTTTGATCAGCAGTGCTCAACTGTAATGATGGGCGATTAAATTCACCTGGCACAAATTTGTGCGAATTCCCTCGTTCAGTGAAAATTAGCCGGCGTCAAAATATTTTCGACGTGCATCCGAAAAGTCGAATGTGTCAAAATCGGTGTGCATCAACATTATACAGACGCTTATTGGCTTTAATGCCAGCGTCAGCTTGGACGCTGGCATCAATTTCCGATTTTCACAATTTTTTGGGGAAAATGTCAGAATTTCACGAATTTTTCACGGTTTTGCAAATTTCGCAAATTTTGAGTGAAATTCGAGAATTTTTCTGTGAAGGGAAATGGGAGAAATTCGCCCATCACTACTCAAGTGGAATATTATTGAATTAATCCAATGAATGAATTATTGAATGGATCCAATGAAGGGCAACCAAGTTGGTAAAGAGTATGGAACATCTCAGATATGAAGAAAGACTGGCCAAGTTGGGATTGTTTATGCAGGAAAAGAAGCATTTAAGGCAGAATAAGGCAGAATACAATGTATAAATATATAAGGGGTTCATAAAATAAATTCTCTATTACTTAACCTTAACTTGTTTATTTCCTTCCAGCAGACACATGGGTACCCATTCCAATTAGAAGAAAAGAGGTTCCATCTTCATATTCGAAAGGTTTTTTTTTACAGTGAGAACTGTGAAGATGTGGAATTCGCTCCCTGAATCAGTGGTACAGGCTGATACATTAGATAGCTTTAAGATGGGGTGGATGGTGTTATGGAAGATCGCTCATAGTACAAGTTGATCCAGGGACTAGTCCCATAGCCATCTTGGAATCAGGAAGGAATGTTTTCCCCTTTGATACAAATTATGGAGGATTCATAAGGATTCTTTAGTCCCTCTGGATCCAAAAGCACTTTTATACAGACATAAATGTAAACTAGTAAATAGTAACCTATGGGGGGGTCAAAGTGTTTACGATTCTAGTAACCCATATCAACCAGTCAGATATATACAAAGATTTCATTACCTTCATGATTTTGTTATTGTGTTTTTATACTTCCCCCGTCACAACCTTTTGCACTGAGCCCATCATCACCATAAGGCAAATATGACATCCATCCCATACACAGGCCACGACTGTCGGCTGCGCTGAGATAATCTTCTTATCCCGACTGCAACAAATAAGATAAAATGCAAGTTAAAAATAGTGGCGAGGCACATTCGCTGTTGTAAAAGTAATTAGATATTAACAAAGAATCTACATAAATACAGTACATCCCTTCCGGCTACCAACAGGATCGATTTGTAAGATTTCACTAATTAATGTATAATTAACCAATTAACTGAGATGTAATTATAACTAAATCAGTTTGCATGGTTATGTGTGTCTTTCCATAAATACATCAGCTATTGTACTAGTAATGGTGTTATATATACACTGCGTGTTTTAGAAAAGAAAAAAAATAGCTGTACTCACTTTATTGGAGAAAAGACTTTAGTATACAGCGCTCAAACAGGACATTATTGTATTAGAGAGGGTACAGAGAAGGGCAACTAAGCTGGTAAAATTAATGAAAAAATCTTAGTTATGAAGAAAGACTGAGCGAATTGGGGATGTTCACGCTGGAGAAGAGGCGCTTAAGGGATGATATGATGACTATGTATAAATATATAAGGGGAGCATATATAATAATCTCTCTAATGCTTTATTTACCAGTAGGTCTTTCCACCTGACACAAGGTCACCCATTCCGATTAGATGAAAAGAGGGTCCACCTAAATATTTGGAAGGGGTTTGTTACAGTGAGAGCTGTGAAGATGTGGAATTCTCTCCCTGAATCAGTGGTACAGGCTGATACATTAGATAGCTTTAAGAAGGGGTTGGATGGTGTTTAGCAAGTGAGGGAATACAGGGTTATGGGAGATAGCTCATAGTACAAGTTGGTCCAGGGACTGGTCCCATTGCCATTTTGGAGTCAGGGAGGATTTTTTTCCCCATTTGGAGAGACTTCAAATGGGGTTGTAAGACACGCCGGCAGATTGTCCCAGCTTCTTACCTCCCGTTGCGTCTCTCCCCGAATGGCGGCACGCATGCGCATGCTCTTCCAAGTGACACTGGCGTCCGACGCCGGGCGTCTTGACGTCTGTGTCGTGACGCGGCGTCATTATGTCATCTGTGTGTGGCAAATTTGAATTTTTAGTGCCAAAGACATCTTAAAAAGCCAGTCCATCATTTTGTTAATTGCCAAAGTGGTTTCAGTTTTACTGATCCTGCCGAAGTGTTGTTTGTGATATTGATTCCTGGTTTTTGACGTTTTGCCAGACTCTTGACTACGTTTTCTGCCGCCTGCCCTGAACCTTTTGCCTGACTTCGACTACATCTTCTCTTCAAGCCTGCCGGTACCTCGCTTGCGGTTTTGCTACGCACTTCCTTGTTGGATTCCACAGCAGAAAGCCCAGTTCACCTGTGCGTCCGCAAGGTACAGTCACTGAACAAGGTCAATTGGTCATTACAGGGGTTTTTGCCTTCCTCTGGATCAGGTATATATAGACTAAAAAGGTTGAACTTGATGGAAGTGTGTTGTTACTTACTTACTTACTACAGCTATGTTAGCATATCATATAGAGCAAGGCACTCAAAGGACATTAAGATACAGTAAAAGGGTTTATTTCAACGTTTCAGTCTTCCTTGAGACCTCAAGGATGGATTTGTAAGATTTAATGAATTCAATTATTATTAACAATTAAAGGGCATGTAAAGGTAAAAAAATAAAATCCCATTTTTTACTTTCCTTAATGAAAAAGAAACCTATCTCCAATATACTGTAATTAAAAAATGTGCACTGTTTTTATAAGAAACCTGACTGTATGCAGTGAAATTCTCCCTTCATTTACTGCTGTGGATAGGAATTGTCAGATGGTCCCTAACTGCTGAGCAGGGAAACAATCATACTTATGAACAGCAGGGGGAGCCCCCGCCTTACTTCCCAGCCATGCAGAACTCAAGCAGCTTTGTTTATGACGATCCCTAAGCAGCCCAGACCACACTGAGCATGTGCACAGTCTTAGTCTTGCAAAGATGTTTAACAAAGTTACAAGATGGTGACCCCCGTAGCCAACTTTGAAAGCATAAATTATTTGTTTGATTAGGCTTGTGGTGCAGTAAGTACATGTTTATATTTAGTATACAAAATACAGCATTTCTAGCCTTATTCTATTTTAGACTTTATATGCCCTTTAACTCAGATGTAATTATAACTAAATCAGTTTGCATGGTAATGTGTGCATTTCCATACATTTCCAAGAATAATATTGATCACATTTAAACTCATCCATTGGAAAAAAAAAAGGGGGGGGGGAAACAGTTACAAGGAGGTTATTTATTCAGTAAGTACTATATATTTATACAGGTATATATCTAGTACCAAGTACTAGATCCCAACTAGGGATGCACCAAATCCACTATTTTAAATTTTGTGAAAGATTCGGCTGAATACCCTACCAAATCCCAACCTTAATTTGCATGTAAATTAGGGGAATGAGGTAGAAAGAGAACTGTACGCACAATGCGGACATGTACATTTTTTGACATCTGTGTTTGTGTGACAAAAGGTCAGTTTAGTTTTTGAATTCAGATTAGGGTCGGCCCGGCACTTGAATCGTGCCGAATTGAAAACTGCTGAAAAATGCAGAATCTTGGCCGAATACTGAACCATGCACCATTCGGGGCATACATAATTTCAATAAAAAGAGAATGTATCCTTATTGAATGCAAAACAATCATATTGCCTTTATTTAACATTTAAATTATTTCTTTAGTAGACTTAAGTTATGGAGATCCAAATTACCGAAAGATCCCTTAAGTCCTGACCATTCTGGATAACAGGTCCCAAAAAGCAAAACTTTCCGCAAATATGAGCAATTTATTGAAAGTGCTCATTTAAACAACCTTACAATTATTATTTATTACAGAGGAAAGAAATTGGAATATAAATTCCTTGCACCTCAGCATAGGCACAGATTTAGCCAGCTATTTGGATCACTCTGTGGATCCTGGAGCTAGTGACTCTAGCAGCCAGATAAGTGAGAAGATTTGAGAGGTAAATTATTCAAGTCAATAATTTATCATACTTGATAAAGGGCCTGTGTGCTCGAAACATGTTGTTGGAATAAACACTTTTTGCAGCTAGAACTGCTTCATTGGCTCATTCACAGTTCCTGTTTTCCTTATACACATTCAGTTACATTAAGAAGGAAAAACAGCAGCCTGCCAGAAAGCATTTCTCTCCTAATGTGCAGGCACAAGTCACATGACCAGGGGCAGCTGGGAAATTGACAAAATGTCTAGCCCCATGTCAGATTTCAAAATTGAATATAAAAAAATCTGTTTGCTCTTTTGAGAAATGGATTTCAGTGCAGAATTCTGCTGGAGCAGCACTATTAACTGATTCATTTTGGGGAAAAAATTTTTTTCCCATGACAGTATCCCTTTAAAGTTCGGCTTTCACTTTAATGCACAGCTGAGAGAAGAAAGAAGAAGCCAGAAGAGGAGCGAGTTTTTTGCTGATTGACACACGCGGGGGTTTAAGGTAAGTAAATACATTCACTTGGGGGTGCCTAACATTTGGCACCCCCAATTGGTAAATGACTTTCCTTCTCCTTTAACATCATTGACAAGTGGTGAGCGAATCTGTCCTGTTTTTGGTTTGCCAAAAAAGTTGCAATACTGCTGAAAAATGTAAGAAATGCGTTCAACTCAATAGGTGTTTTTCTCACAACTTTTTTTTTTTTTTATTAATGCCACTTTTCTTCTCAATCCAAATGCATTATAGTCAATAGGCTTTTTTTTCTCTCCAAATGCTTTGAAGTGAATGGGTGGGGTTTTTTTTTTGCATTTTTCTCTGCAAATTTTTGTTGCAGTTTTGTGGGTAAAAAATTTTCCTAGACATGCTTCATAATTTTTCCACAAATCCATATGATAAAAATTGCTCATCACTATCATTGACTGCTATAGGTTACTTGACTTGAAGCAAACACTCTGTTCACTTCATCTTGCCTCTCCAGAGGTTCCCCAATCCGCATAATCCGCATAAACAGTCAGTAAAGGAGTAAAGCAAAAGAACAAAGATCAAAACTCAGAATGTAAATGTGGTTGTTCTATTGGGTTGATGCAAATACACTACAATCACAGCTGTGAACTTGCAAATGGAGCTGAATAATATTTGCTCCATTTGTAGCTCATCTTTAACTTGAAACAGCAATAAACAATAAAAACCTCACAATTGGATTGTCACATGACCTCTTATTTTCTCTTTGTTTTCCCCCGGAGCCGCTACTGTGCTCTAACACAAGGAAGTTCTAGAAAACTGTGCTCTTTATGCAAGTGATTTCCTAATAGCTAATTCATTTAACATTTTACAGCTACACAGACGGTGGTGGGATGACCAGCCAACCCACACAGATGCGCACATCCAATCTGGCATCACATAACATTCAGCAAATATATCAACACAGCTTGGACTGGGGCCATAGTTTATGTTATGTTATTTGTGCTCTAACACGGAAGAGAAACTCTTCATGTTCTTAAAACTTATGTTTTCTGGGGAAAGTATTTTATTAAAGGATAATAGAAAGTCATTAAAAAAACTGTCTAATAAATGCCTACGATACATACAGAGTTTATAAAATGTATGTACAGTAGTTCCAGTCACATACAAAGAGAGAGATGCACAATGCCGGCTATTAAACAGTTCATTCAATGGCTGTTGCTCTATCAATTTGCTAGGATCTTTTTTTGCATCCAGAAAATAAATTCAGTGTAAGGGAAGGGTTGTTGCTTGTTTCACAATCCAGAATCTAGACCAGGGTTGGGCAACTTGCGATCCTCCGGGTTTGAAATGTTACACTGTTACAGGGTTTGTATTACATCAGTATCTTTTTTTATATTTGTTTCACAGTTATAATTAGGGATGCACCGAATCCCGGATTTTGTTTGGGATTTGTCCAAATTCGCACCAAATCTGAGCCTTTTTAGTAGGATTTGGAAGAATCAAAGAACCTGGCAAAACCAAGTGTAGGGTTCACACTACATAATAATAGTATACACAGGTGGTCCAATTACTAACTAGCAATTTATTCCACGAATCTCTAAAAATTTGTGGTTTTCCTATATTTCTTAAATGTAAGATTCATTAAAGGGCATGTAAAGTCTAAAATAGAATAAGACTAGAAATGCTGTATTTTGTATACTAAATATAAACATGAACTTACTGCACCACAAGCCTAATCAAACAAATAATTTATGCTTTCAAAGTTGGCTACAGGGGGTCACCATCTTGTAACTTTGTTAAACATCTTTGCAAGACTAAGACTGTGCACATGCTCAGTGTGGTCTGGGCTGCTTAGGGATCGTCATAAACAAAGCTGCTTGAGTTCTGCATGGCTGGGAAGTAAGGTGGGGGCTCCCCCTGCTGTTCATAAGTATGATTGTTTCCCTGCTCAGCAGTTAGGGACCATCTGACAATTCCTATCCACAGCAGTAAATGAAGGGAGAATTTCACTGCATACAGTCAGGTTTCTTATAAAAACGGTACACATTTTTTAATTGAAGTATATTGGAGATAGGTTTCTTTTTCATTAAAGAAAGTAAATATGGGATTTTATTTTTTTTGGCTTTACATGGCCTTTAAGTGAATAAGAAAGTTGTTGAGGTGCTATAGAAGTCATTGGGAGATCTTATTGAACCATCTTTAATCCGTTCAGAATTTTAGAGGTTTTCAGGGATTTTATTCTCTCGGAATTGTACGAATAACTTTTAGAGGTTGTAGAGGTATTCAAATTTTTTAGGCAATCGTTTATCACTTTTTTTATATTTGGTTCTTTTAATAAATGTAATGACAATTGTGGTTTTAGAGCTGTTTGTGAGTTTAGCCATGGGTTTTAAAAACCTTTAAAACCACAAAAATTCAACCTCTAATAAATGAGTCTCACAGCATGCATGAAATGGCTTTTTATTGTTTGTGCTCTAGGAATTTCTGACACCGTAGAGGGTTCGGTTTGATATTTGCCAAAAATCCGTTCTGAAGGATCCGGGGGATTGGCCGATCTCTAAGGAAAAGGGTTTGGTTCATTCCTTGTTATGATTTAAGAAAATTTTAAATGTATTTTAATTTTTTCAAGTATTGGTGCTGTCCAGTAATATCTTCTGTAGTTTCTACCTTCTTCCAGTGGTAGAAATTACATGTTTCTTTGGTTTTAGTCTGCTTGACAATTTGATCATTCTTCTTTGCTCATCAGTAAAGGGGTGAAATCTCATGTTCTTTCAAGTAACTGATTTGTCTTCCCCTTTGCTTACCTCTAATATTAATCTTACTAATTACTTATAATTAGTATTATAGTTTGAAAATATGCTAGAGATTGCTTTTGAGGCATGACTGTGACTAAAGTTCTTCATGATAAATGATTAGTAATGAGCGAATCTATCCAGTTTTTCGGCCAAAAAATTAGCAAAACTACAAGAAAATTTGCAAAACAACGAAAATTTGATGACTTTCTGCATTACTTTTTGCCAGCAGAGATTTGCCACGAAACCATACATGGAGAAAAAATTCACTCATCCCTATAAATGATCGTTAGTCGTTATAGCATAGTGGCACTTTGATCATTGATACAAGGAAGTGATCAAAATGGTCAGAAGGGGGTCAGACTTCTTGGGAAATCATGTCTCTCTCTCTCTCGGTATATACCACATGGGCAGGGTTGGACTGGAAATTGGGGGCCCACTGGGTTTCAAACCATTGGGGTCCCCAGTGTTCATGTGCGAACTCCAGGGCCCTGCATGCGCGAACTCCAGGGTTCCAAACCCCTGGGGGCCCCAGCACGCATGTGCGAACTACAGGGGCCCCATGCTCATGCACTAACTGTAGGGCCCCTGTGCTCATGCACCAACTCCAGAGCCCCCATACTCATCTGCCAACTCCAGGCCCCCCGTGCTCATGCACCAATTCCAGGGCCCCATGTTCATGTGCCAACTCCAGGGCCCGGGTGCTCATGTGCCAACTCTGGTCCCACATGCGCATGTGTGAACGGCAGTGCATGTGCACAAATGCCGGTGTATGCCACCACAGTTTGTTTCTTTGGAGGGCCTGGCATATCGGGGGAGGGGGTCTGGGCCGACGGGGGCCCATGAGGGCCGGGTCACACCGGGTTTTTCCCCATTGTCCTAACGGACAAGTCAGACCCACATGGGTCTTGCTATGATAATTTCTGCTTTCCGTCACCAGTGATCATCCACCTACAGCCCATGTTCTGCATTTGATTCGTGCAGAGGTATTCCCAAAACAACAGATGGATTGATAAGTTTGCAGTCAAGCTGAATGGATGGTGAATAACTTGGGTTTATGATAATGAAAATATAGAGGGGGTGTGGTGGAAGCACTCTTAAGGCTAATACAAAATATATTTAAGTATAAGGGAAGTGCTACTTACAATGCACTTCCCTGGGCCCCTGTCTCATAAGTAATTCAATATAAATGCAAATGCATATGTTTACAAAACAGGGGTTTTTAGTTACAACGTTATGATCATAAAGTTGAAAAGCCACCATACCACGTCAAGGTAAACCCCATATGGCGGTCCCTAACTTACTTAACTCAGGTCACAATATAAAAAGATACTTCTCTGCATAATAGCATTACCTGTACACAATGTGTGTTGTGCATTGATTTCAATCTGAAAGCTAAATCCTCCCCCGCCAGCAAGGGCTTTTAAGAGAGAGAGAGAGAGAGAGAGAGAGATTGCTCAAACCAACACCCATATTTTAGCCTTAAGAGTGCTTCCACCACCCCCCCTAGATTTTTGTATGTTCGCCTGAAGCTGTGGCTCAGCTCAGTGTGGTTTTTTAATAGCACCCCATACCCACCCCTTTATACTAATGGTGGTCCTATGCTTTTAAATATGGGTGTTGGTTTGAGCAATCTCTCTCTCTCTCTTAAAAGCCCTTGCTGGCGGGGGAGGATTTAGCTTTCAGATTGAAATCAATGCACAACACACATTGTGTACAGGTAATGCTATTATGCAGAGAAGTATCTTTTTATATTGTGACCTGAGTTAAGTAAGTTAGGGACCGCCATATGGGGTTTACCTTGACGTGGTATGGTGGCTTTTCAACTTTATGATCATAACTTTGTAACTAAAAACCCCTGTTTTGTAAACATATGCATTTGCATTTATATTGAATTACTTATGAGACAGGGGCCCAGGGAAGTGCATTGTAAGTAGCACTTCCCTTATACTTAAATATATTTTGTATTAGCCTTAAGAGTGCTTCCACCATCCCCCTAGATTTTTGTTATGATAATGAACACAGAAGAACAGAAGCAAGAGCAGGTTTAATACTCTAGGGAGGTGCATAATTGCGGTGGAGGCATCTTGGAAGTCTTGAAAGCCATGAAAAGTATTTTTATTGCATTTTTATTGCAATGTTCCATGGCACTAGAGCCACATGCAGGTGAAGAACGGTTTAGATCCTTACATGTTTTGTATATTGGAGGTGCCTATTGCGTCTCCTGATTTTCTAGTTCAAACAGTGATATCTGGTAACTATTTGTTGCCCAAATCCTGCATTTGATAATAATACAAATAGATCCTCATTACAATGACGTGGCAGGTGCCTGTGTGTTTGTTTGTTTGTTTTAAGATCCCCTCCAAAAAGCAGGCTGTGAGAGTAAAGGTTTGGTAGAGAAAGGTTAATGAAGATATATGTTTACACAAAAACACTGTTAATGCAGAATAAATCATTGGTTTCCTGGCATGGAATTATGACCTGAATTAATGACTGCATTGCCCAGAATCTGTCTAAATTAACATTTAGTTAAAAAAAATCACTAATGAGTTAATGAGGTTCTTCATTTCGCCACAGTATCTGGGAGTTCCCAATTAATAGGTCTTTAAAATAAGCAAGCACATTTACGTGGACTTTTATGTTTGCTGGAATCGCATACGAACAGGTGATTTAGAGGTTTTTTCACTTGCTCACCTATACGGGCATTTTTATAGTTATATAAAACAAGGTTTAGCCATTCTTTAGCTACATATATTGTTGAACAGTACCAGGCACTCTCAAGGTGTATTATGGGCAGCAAACCTTTAAAGCATAATCCCTAGCACCTATTCTATTCTTTCATAAAATTTGCAAAAATAAATTAATCCGGGAAATAAATGACCATTTGCAAAAGTTTAAAAAAAAAAGAAGTATTTTTCTTTATTTTAAGGCATTTCTAATTAGTGCTAGACAGTTTTACATTTTTTAAAACAGCCATGCAGCTTTGTCCTTAGCACTTTTTTCCCTTTCCTCTCGTAATTAGGTTTGTGGGTTTAAAGGGGAGGTTCATCTTCAGGTTAAATTTTAGCATGTTATAGAATGGCCTAATCTTAGGGGTTTATTTTTCAAAGGTCGGCTTTTGAACTTATGTGATTTGTTTTTTTAACTCTAAGGGCTCTTACACACGGGTTGTTTTTCCTGTTCTCCCCTGCGTTGCACTTTCTTCCGTTCAGCCGCAGGGGAGCGCAGGAGTAGACGCAGTCAATTATTGTGAAGGGGGCTGTACTCATAAAGACGTATGTATGTGCCAAATGCAGGTGAAATGCCCATCTGCATTTGGTGCATACATGCGTCTGTGTGAGTACAGCCCCCTTCACAATAATTGAGTGCGTCTACTCCTGCGCTCCCCTGCAGCTGAAACCGCCCATTTGTAAGAGCTCTAATAAATTGGAATGTACTCACAACTGGAATGGGAGGTTATTTTTTTCATGACATACATTTGCATTCACAATCATTCTTTACTCTACTATTGTTTCAATGGAATGATACAGCCATCACACAAAAAAGAAGTCAAGACCTAATGCATGTCATTGCAAAAGTATTGTGAACAGTACATTAAAGAATTAACAGGGGAATGTAATAAAAGTCGGTAACGGAAAAACTATTTTCAATGCCAAAAAGTTATGCCTTTGCGCAAATAAATTTTGCTTTGCGCAAATTTAATATAGCTTTTGCGAACCTGGAAACTGTTTAGCGATCACTTCTGACAGTGAAAGACTGTTTGCGAATTTTATAGCTCGCGCCAATGCGCAGTCAATGTAAAAAAACTTCTTTCTGAAAAAGTTGTTGTGTTTGCTCCAAAAGATTACGACACCTTCAAGCACTTCTTAAAGGGCATGTAAAGGCAAAAAAATAAAATCCAATTTTTTACTTTCTTGAATGAAAAAGAAACCTATCTCCCTTCATTTACTGCTGTGGATAGGAATTGTCAGACCGTCCCTAACTGCTGAGCAGGGAAACAATCATACTTATGAACAGCAGGGGGAGCCCCCGTCTTACTTCCCAGCCATGCAGAACTCAAGCAGCTTTGTTTGTGACGATCCCTAAGCAGCCCAGACCACACTGAGCATGTGCACAGTCTTAGTCTTGCAAAGATGTTTAACAAAGTTACAAGATGGTGACCCCCTGTAGCCAACTTTGAAAGCATAAATTATTTGTTTGATTAGGCTTGTGGTGCAGTAAGTTCAAGTTTATATTTAGTATACAAAATACAGCATTTCTAAGCCTTATCCGATTTTAGACTTTACATGCCCTTCAAGAGTGTGCAATTAAAATTCATAATGCAATAACAGTTTAAGGAACAATATTGCATTGCAAGATGTGGATTTATAGTCTTATTGGTGCGAATTGTCTTTCTCTTTGCGACATTCGCCCCTAAAAGTTTTAACCAGCTAACTTCAGGATAGTGCTTCTTGTTTTGTTGCTTGAGGCATTATAGGGGTCCATTTTACGCTTGGGGGCCAATGTGTGCCTGGTTACCTTAGGGGGAAGGCCAGATACCCCACACTGCCTCAAACTTTTCTGGGGTTGACCTCTTAGTGTACAGGTACTGCATTTGGTTGATATATACTTTCATTTGTTCCAGCCAGAATTGGTGGGTTGGGGGTCTGAATTTTTCCAAAGCATGGTTACGCATATAAGGCTTGGAGCAGGCACTCGCGTATGGTTGTATTTTGGCATTTGTTATACTGAGAGTCTTTGCGTGTGCTTAGTATGGCTAGTTCTGGAGAGGGTTGTAGGTGTGTTGCTGCCTCCTCTGAAATTGTTCTGAGGACTTCTCTCCAGTATTGGTGCATTGAATCTGAGGTTATTTATGAAAAAACTCAAACGTCGAACATTCAATCAAATAGGAACAACCTGAAAATTTGAATTGAATTTTTCCTCTGAAAAAAAAACGCTTGAATGTCAGGAAGGCAATTAATATATTTTAGGGTAGGACTACATGGATGATTTCAGTGCGATCTGACACACTGCGCAAAAAACGCAGGCGTCACGTCGGATGTGACCAAAATAAGGTAAGTAATGGAAATGTCGGATGAAGTCGCAGCGTTGATCGACACAACAAGACTGTCGGATCCAGGCGCAGCGTGCAGTGTCTGCATCCAACAGTCATGTCGCGACAGATCAACGATACGACACCATCTGATAATGATATTACTTATTTCTGTTGCATCCGATTTGACGCCTGCGTTTTTGCGTAGCGCATCGGATCGTGCTGAAATTGTCCATGTAGTCCTACCCTAAATGGTCCAACAGACCTCTGCCATTAACTTCTACATGAACTAGGCAGGTGGCAAATAGTCGAATTACAACTGCTTCCAAGATGGAGGTGAGATAGATCTCCCCTTCAAATTCGAGTTGGTGGTTTTAAATCTGAATTTTTGAGTTTTGACCAAAAAAATCTAAAATTCTAATTTACCATTCAAAATAAATCTGCCCCTTAGCAACTTTTCAACTGGTTTTCTTTTTTTCTTTTTATTGTTTTTGAATTATTTGTTTTCCTTTTCTGACTCTTTCCAGCTTTCAAATGGGGTTCACTGACCTAAGTGGCCAAGAAGCAATTGTTCTGTGAGGCTACAATTTTATTGCTATTGTTACTATTTATTACTTATCTTTCTGTTAAGGCCGCTCACGTATTCATATTCCTGTCTCTCTTTTAAACAACTGCCTGGTTGCTAGGTTAAATTGGGCCGTAGCAACCAAATAGCTGCTGAAATTCATCAGAGATCGACTGATCAAAAAGCTAAATCATTACAAAAAAAAACCAGACAAATAAAATCATCATACTAAAAGTATACTAAAAAAAGTGAACAATCCCATAAATGCCCACAAGCATATAAACAATAGGTTTCAAAAGAATTTCTGACAAGTTTGGTCTGCATTCATAGAGCTGTAAAATTGTCGTCAAAGAGAAGGATACTTATGAAAAAGCCAGTCATACATGCCCATCTTGGAATTCATGGCCAATCATTGGGTCGTTCCAATTGATAATCCTTCGATCCTGGTCGATTCAGCTCCTGATAGCACCAATGGAGGGCCACCTTTATAGTAATAGTCTTGGTTTTCAAATGTGATCATGGACATACAGTTGTCCAGATAGTTTTGCCCATATTGTGTATTTTAGAAGCTTTTAAGTTTCCAGTTGTTGGATTTCATTGCATTGGCGCATTGATTAGTGACAACTGATAGCAATTATGTCAAGATCTTCCCTACTTTTGAAGACTTTTTCATAGTTACATAGTAAAAGACAAAGTCCATCAAGTTCAACCCCTCCAAATGAAAACCCAGCATCCATACACACACACCCCGCCCTACTTTCACATAAATTCTATATACCCATATCTATACTAACTATAGAGTTTAGTATCACAATAGCCTTTGATATTATGTCTGTCCAAGAAATCATCCAAGTCCCTCTTATAGTCATTAACTGAATCAGCATCACAACATCACCCGGCAGTGCATTCCACAACCTCACTGTCCTGACTGTGAAGAACCCCCTACGTTGCTTCAAATGAAAGTTCTTTTCTTCTAGTCTAAAGGGGAGGCCTCTGGTACGGTGATCCACTTTATGGGTAAAAAGGTCCCCTGCTATTTGTCTATAATGTCCTCTAATGTACTTGTAAAGTGTAATCATGTCCCCTCGCAAGCACCTTTTTTCCAGAGAAAATAACCCCAACCTTGACAGTCTCCCCTCATAATTTAAGTCTTCCATCCCTCTAATCAGTTTAGTTGCACTTAGTCTCTGCACTCTCTCCAGCTCATTTATATCCCTCTTAAGGACTGGAGTCCAAAACTGCACTGCATACTCCAGATGAGGCCTTACCAGGGACCTATAAAGAGGCAGAATTATGTTTTCATCCCTTGAGTTAATGCCCTTTTTTATGCAAGACAGAACTTTATTTGCTTTAGTAGCCACAGAATGACACTGCCCAGAATTAGACAACGTGTTATCTATAAAAAACCCAAGATCCTTTTCATTTAAGGAAACTTCATTTATAGACCGTTTTGTCTTTGTCATACAAAGCAGAATGTACATATTCAATATTGTTTACACAGAAGAGTGAATGCCTTAGGTAAAGCTGGGCATGCATAGGTAAATTAAGCAGGACAGTTTGGGCTATTCTGGCTTTCTGTCAGCCCATTGTTCCATCTGTAGGCAGTTTTAACCGACTGCCCATAAGTACCAAATCTGTATAAGCCCTATATACCAAATCTGGTCTGCTGATTTTTCCTTCAGTAGCTTTATAGACCAGGAGATTTGGGGAGATTTGAGAGATTCAGATCCCTGCTACTTTTATGTAAACCAGCTTGTTTTTGTCACTTGCACGTTGAGCAGATCACTGCCATTCTGTCATTAAGTGATCATTAGGCCATTGGCTGTATTTTGACAAATATAATATACAATTTGTTTCATAACAACTTGCCTTCAATGTACATGGTCTGGGCAGGCGGCAATACAAAACACAACCCTTAAGACGGGCTAAAGATCTTGGCGGTTAGAAAACAAGCAGAGTCAATTGTCAGGCAAAGGGTCAAAAGTGGGGAGTCAAAATATGGGGAACAGGACAGGAACAGATTTATGGGACAGGATCAAGGACATCAGGATACAAGATGCAGAGACAAAAATTCAAGAGCAAGAACTAACAGTTTAGTCACAGTGGAAAGGCTAATGATCTGGCACAAGTTACCGAAGGTGGTAGGCCTAAATACCAGTTTAATTAGCGAGAATGGCAACCAATTCACCAAACACATTGAAGTCAATGGGCATTTTTTGTGCAACATTTTTCAAAGCTTTTTGTTTTACTATATATAAGAGTCTATGGGATTTTTTTTTCACAGTGAAATACGTGTAATTTTAACATCCTCTAGTATATCTCTGGTTAGGGGGATTCTGGGTACATGCATTTCCCCCTAAAATAACCAAAGGTTATTTTTTCCTATGACCTGTAAAATCCAGTGCTGGTTTTGGGGGTGAACATCAACACTGGGCCTCAACAATAACTGAGCCAAACTCTGTAGCTATAAATTATTTGTTAGGACGCCATTCGTTTTATTGTAAAAGTCAACTTCAGAAATGTATCTACGCCAGGAACGGCAAACAGACAATGCCAATAGAACATTTTCACAGCAAATTCTGCAGATTAATTTGAATTATATCAACATCATAAATGAGTATGTGCACAAGTCTGCGGGACATAATCAAGAAAACAAGTCTCTCCTGCTCGACAACCAGAAGTGGGAAGCAAATTAACTCAATACAGTTGAAGCACAATAATTTATATTCAAAATGTTTTTGTATTCCGACATGTTCTGTTTATTTTTACAGTCCCATGAAATGTCATTTAGAAAAGCAATTTTCTGACTATGATAAGTCAATATTGGTATTGATAAAATAATATTATTATCTCCGTAACAACTTTTCTTAATTCGGCAAATAGTGCTTTCATGGTAGGTGCGCTCATTGTTTCTGTTGCAAATACAAGTGATGGAAAAGATAAAGAGAGTGAGATGCTGGTATGCGTGCTGATACAACAAAAGAGGAAAAAATGGATGATTTTCAAATGAGGTGCATATCTAACACTAGTATAATAGAACGAAAATTATCTCCCCCAAATATAATTACAATAACTTGAAAATATGGAGATATTTCCTAGCAAATGCATCCAGTGTAAAAAGGACTTTCCATGGCCACTTTAAATATGTTACAACTGAGATGATTCCAAAGTTGTCACTGTTTGATTTATTGGGATCTTGTACTGTTGTTTATTGTTCACGTTCCACATCTGCGCATGTTATTTGTCACATGTCAATAGAGTTGCCCCCTTCTGAACTTTCTTACCAGGCGGGCTGTGGTGGGGAAGCAAGGGGCAGGCTATGACATAAAGGGGCTGAGTGATGATGTAATGGGAGAGGCAATGATGTAATGGGTGGGCTGTGGTCGAATTCTGTACAAATTTGGTAGGAGAAGGGTTAAGGGGGCAGATCGAAATTAAGTGGGCAGGCAATGGGTGCAACAAAAGGGAATTATGTATTCGCAGTACATTGCCAGTAAATTTGTAAAATTGGCACTTTCAAGGCTGGTAAAATACAGACAGGTAGCGAATCTAAATTTCAAGCCTTTCCCATAGAATAGTGCTGCTATGATCTTTAATTTTAGTATCTTTTATTTCAGTGGGCTTTACTTGGATAGCCCAACCTTAATTGCATAATCTTCTATCACATGACTTTTAAATGCTACTAGCTGTAACTTTTCTATTTACTTTTTTTTACATCATCAGAGAAAACACCATGGCGAGTTATTTATCAAGGTCTGAATTTATCTCAATATTGTCTGCTACAAACTCCGATCAAATTAGCTTGGGTTTTTTTTTATTTATTATTACATTTTCCCGAAATTTTCTTTCCGGGAAAAAATCCCGGATATTTTCACTGCATACAGTCAGGTTCCCATTTTCACAACGGTACACATTTTTTAATTAAAGTATATTGGAGATAAGTTTCTTTTTCATTAAAGGGCATGTAAAGGCAAAAAAATAAAATCCCATTTTTACTTTCTTTAATGAAAAAGAAACCTATCTTCAATATACCTGTACTTTAATTAAAAACGGTCTATTGTTTTTATAAGAAACCTGACTGTATGCAGTAAAATTCTCCCTTCATTTACTGCTGTGGATAGGAATTGTCAGATGGTCCCTAACTGCTGAGCAGGGAAACCATCATACTTATGAACAGCAGAAAGAACCCCCACCTTACTTCCCAGCCATGCAGAACTCAAGCAGCTTTGTTTATGACGATCCCTAAGCAGCCCAGACCACACTGAGCATGTGCACAGTCTTAGTCTTGCAAAGATGTTTAACAGAGTTACAAGATGGTGACCCTCTGTAGCCAACTTTGAAAGTATAAATTATTTGTTTGATTAGGCTTGTGGTGCAGTGAGTTCATGTTTACAATTAGTATACAAAATACAACATTTCTAGCCTTATTCTATTTTAGACTTTACATGCCCTTTAAAGAAAGTAAAAATGGGATTTTATTTTTGTTGCCTTTACATGCCCTTTAAGCAGGCAGTAAAGACAAAGCCCCAATGAGGGTTGTGACTCCTGCTGCTCCCTACATTGCACCTCCGAATGAAGTGCAAGGTAGGGGGCAGGAGGGGAGATGGTTACATTTTATCCCTGCCCACCCCACACCAATACCGCACTGACTAATACAATGAGAGTGCACCTCAGGTCTTTGTGCTCTGTTGCAGATGCCGTGGTGCTGTCTACACATTCAAGGGCTGAATTTATAGAGTGTTATTGAGCTCTTCCACATTGCTCCTTCTCATACCTACACTCATTTAGGCTCCATTTTGTGGGTGCCAAGGGAAGTCAACTCTATATATATTGGCACTAATGACAATTTTGAAGGTTGAGCATTTGTCACAATGGCAACTGCAATAGTTACTATAGACTTTACAACACTGGCACAGTATAAGGAATGTCTTAATGTACTGTTTGTCTGACATTATATATTTATTCAGGGCCGTACATTTCAACACATCTTTGGATTACTACTTTGGTAATTAGTTGCCCGTGCCATCCAGCTCTGTGTTGAACCTCAGATTGAAAACAAAACAATTAAACCTTACCCTTTCTCAAGGAAACAAACCAATTTCTTCACCTGTTCATTTGGGCACTTCATTTAGAAGTAGACTGATACACAATGTTTTACATAAAATATGTTATCACAGATGATTCATTAATTCCAGACTTTCTGCGTGAATGGAATCTCATGAATTAGAAGGAGACAACTTAAATTTTCTAGATGAAATGAAAATGAATATTACATGGGTGACAGATCTACTTTTGTGGAAAATATTAATTCAGAAATTATTCAGTGCCGTATTTTAGTTTTATTGAACATCAAAATACTGTGTTTCCTGCCACTAGGACTTAAGTAGTTTGGTTTATGTCTTTTAAAAGTGATGCACAATATTAGAGGAATAATGCAAATCATACACTTAATTAAACACATATACATTTTGGGAGATGCAGACCCAGGGACAATATATAGACCCTGAACCAATACTATCCATGTTGGAATCAAACTAAATACCTCATCACTCATAGCAAACATAACATCTAATTTATGTTGGTTATTACAATGTAATTTATTAGCTTTTACAATTTGGTAGGGAGGAAAGAGCATGATCTTTACTTTTCTTCCTAAATGAATGTAAGCTCTATGGCTTCTGGTCTGGTCCCAGGAGATTCTGCATCGGTAAACTGCTGTTTCTAAAACTTCCAGCAATGTTTCCTGGCAAGGGAAATCATTTGCAAACCTGGAGGGCTGGTGAGAGAGTCCACCAGCATCTTGGGAAAGCAGTTCCTAGTTGAAGTATTCCAAGTAGGAAGGGTATGAACTTAGAGGAATGGTGAGAGAATCCACCAACGTGGGAAGGGTAGGAACTTAAGAACCTGGAGGGATGGTAAGTGAGTCCACCGGGATCTTCGGAAAGACCTTCAACATCTTAGGAAAGTAGTTTGTGTCTGGAAGATGCCCAGGAAGAAGGGAATGCAGGTATCAGGTTTTAAACTATCTATCAATTGTAGTTGCTGAGAGCAGGAATTTAAAAACCTGAAGAGATGCTAAGAGAATACATCAGCATTCTGGGAAAACCATATTAGAGAATCCCAAGGAGGAAGTGGAGGAACTAGGATACTGGGAGAAATGATAGGAGGAACATCCAGCATCTTAGAAAAGTAGTTTGTTATTGCAGGGTGTGCAGGAGGAACAAGAGACAGTTCTTAATTATACAAGTCAATTAGCCTGGGCCCCCAAGAGATGGATACAACATACATAAATCATAATAAAATATATAATAATAATGTAACCCCTTTTTGGCCACCCCCTGTGCCAAGGGTTGTACATAACACATATCTTACCCTTTACAGGTCCTGAGTCCCCTTTGCTAAGTGAAAGGGTACTGGGAATTAACACTCATGGCAGTGCCTCCTCCTAATGGAATCTGGGAATACACCTGCAGGTGGCTCCATTAGGAAAACATTCAAACACACACAGTGCTGTATAACAAATATAATAATGCTGTATAATAAAGGAAAAGTGCAGATTAAATATTCATGTACATAACAATGGCCCACTTCTTGTAACAACCACGTTCTGGAACCTTGATTGGTGAAAGTACCTTGTGGACACACAGGGAAATCCTGTGGGTTCTGTTGTTCACCAATGCCCTTTTGGGGCCCGGGCTTTCTGCTGCGGAAACCAAACAAGCAGTGCTTAATAAGTCCGTAAATGAGGTACCGGTAAGGATCAAGAGTAGGCGTAGTCAAAGTCAGGCGAAGAGTTCAAGGCAAGCAGCAGCAATCGTAGTCGGGGATCAGGCAATAGTCAAAACCAGGAATTCAGAAAGTCAGAATAATACGCTGTGGCAGGAACAGATAAACTGGAACCAGCTTGGGCATCAGCAAAATGGTTGACAAGCCTTTTAAATCATCTTTGGCGCCACAACTCCCAACCAGACGCACCCTGATAACGTCATGACGCCTGTGACTAGACGCGCCGGGAAGTAAGCTGCTGAAGAAATCTCCCGGCGTGTCTTACACTACCCTGGGGAACCTGTTGCAGTCCAATCCTGGCACCGCCCTGCCCAGCAAAGTCTCACACTCCACTCCTGATGGATAAAAAGTCTCAGTCCTTTTTCCCCAAAAGTGCATTACTTTCCCCAGGTAGCGCTACCTGCCCAAAAACCTCTCCGGCTGGACAGAGGTAATTTGCTCCCACGTGGCAGGCACACCAACAAAGCCTGTTCACAAACAGATGACACACTGGAAAATTTCACTTCTGTCTTTATTCCTCCAGGCATGGACAGTAGAGTGTAAAACATTTTTCTTGATGTTCGGCTTTTTACTCTACTCCACAAGTGGACCTGTGCAAAGACGAGAAGCAAGAAGTGTATCACATCATGGTGCTCCTCCAGAAATACCCTGGCCTGGTGTAGTGTTCTGCTAACAGGAGCATTGCCCCCGGGTATCAGGTAAGTGATTACAATCACTGGGGGGGGGGTGCCTAACATTTTGCACCCCACAGTAATTCATCTTTTCCTCCTATAAATTAAATGTTGCTGGTTCCCATAATAGATATTTAAATATGAGATCTATGATTTGGAGGTGCCATATTGTTTGCTTCATTTACGTCTGTAGCAGAGATGGCTTCTTTATTTCTTCTGGGGGGGGGGTTGTGGTCAATCCAATTTAAAGTTGTCTGTAAAAGGCTGTTATACATATCCTGTGTTGGGATTAGTAGAGAAGAATACCTGTTTAATTATTTCACTCTGTTAGGGTTAGTAAAAAACATAAAGGGCATGTAAAGTCTTAAATAGAATAAGGCTAGAAATGCTGTATTTTGTATACTAAATATAAACATGAATTTACTGCACCACAAGCCTAATCAAACAAATAATTTATGCTTTCAAAGTTGGCTACAGGGGGTCACCATCTTGTAACTTTGTTAATCATCTTTGCAAGACTATTTGCATACACATCTCCTGGGTCATATTCCACTTTGTTAAGTGACTTGTAAGCATCTTGTAAGGGGAATTTTAAAAAAACAACAGCAGGGTTGATGAGCAGGAGCATAGATGAAACACATGGTGTGAGTGCAACACAATGTAACACCGCTAAAGAAACAGCTCCAAAATATTAACCTTTTGGGAATTTTTTTAAGCGCTAATAGATATGAAATACAACTGATGCATCATTATTAGCATAAACTGAAAAGAATTTAATTTTTTTTTAACTTTTGTTCAATTTGGTCTCCCATACAGCCTGCATGTTATGCTAATTCTGTTCCTTTAAAACTGAATAATGAGCAGCGGGAATCCTCGTTAGGTGAAAGTGGCATTATCCCAAGAGTTGCATTTTGACTGCACAATCGGAGTAAGCCTTCAGTGCCTGGCTACATATGCAGCTTAGCAGATACTGAACACACCTTGGTTTTCAGAGATATCACAGAGGGAAAAAAAAAACGTATGCAGCAAACCTGATACTTCTTGCTGTATTCAACGGGATATGGAGGGAAATGGCGTACTGGTGCTACTGATCCCATTTGATATGACGAGTGTTTGCTACATTGCCTGGATCAAGTACAATACATGTTGTCAGGGCCATTATAAAAATTGGCTTGGGCAAATAGTACAGTAATATAATGTGGCTGTTATAGAGGGTAGACAGCTGATTACTCTTTCCTAATCCCATCACAAGTAAGCGATGGGCCATTGTGAGTGAGAGTTGAAGATGTCAGGATTGGCTCATTACAGCAAAGTGCTGGGATATATCTACAAAAGCTAAGCCTTCAAGCCGTCAGGTCTTTTATCGTGCCAACCCATGCTGGAGTGTTGTATAACCCAGAAAAAAAAACATACAGGTTAGGTTGTTCATCTTTTAAATTCTGGTGAGAGAAGGATTAAACCAGCATTCTTAGTTTCAATATGGAAGCCATGGCATTTGAATACATGTAATTTGCATTCTTTTATTTCATTGATATTGTCATTATATATATATATATATATATATATATATATATATATATATATATGCAGAATAACACATTTGAAGAATAAGTAAGGGTATCCTGTTTAAAAGAAGGACTTGTCTTCAATATATTTTCCATTAGAGAATGTAAGGTATGCCAGAATATTCACCCTATACTATATATACATGTGACAGCTACCATATTGCTTTCCTTATTATAGGCATTCTCCATATCATCTCAGTTTCCACAGATAGAAAAAAAATATTCTTGAATTTGTAGAAGAAATAAATTATCCAATAAAGAAAATGAAAGAAATATTACTACAGGTATAGGATCCCTTATCCGGAAACCCAATATCCAGAAAGCCCTGAATTACAGAATGGCTCCCATAGACTCCATTTTATCCAAATAATCCAAATTTTTAAAAATGATTTCCTTTTTCTCTGTAATAATAAAACAGTACCTTGTACTTGATCCCAACTAAGATATAATTAAACCTTACTGGAAGCAAAACCAGCCTATTGGGTTAATTTAATGTTTTAATGAATTTCTAGTAGACTTAAGGCATGAAGATCCAAATTACAGAAAGACCTGTTATCTGGAAAACCCCAGGTCCCGAGCATTCTGGATAACAGGTCCCATACCTGTATTAGCGATTTTTTTGGAACATTTTTAAACTCAAAGACAATTATTTTTAAAAATATTTTATTTTTAAAAAAGCTTGAAAAGTAAAATAGTTACAAGGATTTATTTACTAAAATCTGATTTACAAAAGTATTTATCAAACACCAGAAACTATTATTTTTTCTTTTTTTTAAGATTTAGGGGCTAATTCACTAACTTCGAAGTAAAAAAGTAAAAAAACTTCAAGTGTTTTTTGGGCTACTTCGACCATCGAATGGGCTACTTCGACCTTCGACTACGACTTCGACTTCGAATCAAAGGATTCAAACTAAAAATCATTCGACTATTCAACCATTCTTTTCAGGAGAAAGCTCGAAAAAAATTGGGATTTGGGAAAAAACTCAGAATAAAACGTACGATTAAATTGTGATTTTTTTTATAATAAATAAGGTTCAATTGTGGATTCTAGTTTGGTCTGATTTTTTTATTTTAAATACTTTACATACTTAAAAAAATAAGGCCCTTAATGTTGAAAATACATCTATTTCTGAAGCTCACCAGCTTTTAGCTGCCATATTCTTTCATTTGAATTTTCATATTTTTTCCCTTTTGAATTAAAAAAAATTGAGATTGTAGGGCAACTTCATAAACACTGGGCAAATTTGCACATGGACAGCAACTCATAGCAACCAAATCAGTCAACTTTACCATGGAAAAAAACCTGATTTCAGATTTTAATAAAGTCAGAATTTCCATTAAATAGGGGGTGGCAGATTTAATAGACAAATAATTGATTTAATAATAAATAAAACCTTGCAGAAACTGGAACATATTTTTTCATCTTTACTGAAAACAAAATAAAAGAAACTCAATTGCACTAAAGTAGCATTCTGCTATTCATGTTCAATCTAAATCTCAAATATGTTTTGTCAAATTTGTGCGACAATTTAGCAGCTATATACTGTGGATATTGATTCTTCCCTGTTTGAAGAATACAACCTTCCGTAATATGGACGCTTGTACGAATCGTCAATTAAACTTTGTGTGTAATGCAATTTCCGATAATAGACCATATGAGGCTCATGGGAAATAACAGCTGCACTACTGCCTATGCCCGGGACCACCACAGGTTGCAGGTTTTAGTAACCGATCAGCTAAAGTGCTCATTGTAACAATAGATCTGTTTCATAATCGTGAATTATTCCTTTTCTCCTCCTTTCCCTTTTCTTTCAGTTAAGCCGCTATTCTGCAAAATAAATCACCAGCTTCTTTCTTAGCAAAGTGATTGACTTGTTATACCCTTAAAAGCATTTTTCTGCAGCAATTGACCCACACTGGCTGGGCGAGTGAATTTGCAGAGCATTTTTCTGTCTCTTGGAGCTTAAGAATTTGCAGGTGATGAGAGGAGCTTTCATGTGACGGCAGAAGAAACCAATCTTCTGCTCCGAGAAAATTGAAACAAGAAAGAATAATTAAATACAAGTTTTCTTCGATATATAAAACTCCTTATGTCTCACTATCGGATACTGTAAGCTAGATGTCAAATGTTTCTCATTGAAGTTGATGCTGAAGTAATTACTAATTTGATTCTATAAAGAAGCTGATCTTGATAACATTTCAGTACAACATAATAATTAGTAATTAAAGACAACACCGCAGGGCAAGCTTTTATTGGCAAATTAAAATGCAGCTTTGCTGCAACCTTTTAGGCACAATATATTTTTTAATTTACTACAAGTATCTTTGTGTACGTAGTTGTTTAGAACCCACAATGCCATTGTTTATACAAGTGTATTGTTTGGCATGTGTATCATGTATAGGGCATTGCTTTCATTTTGAAATGCAAAATACATTTTGCAAACTCTAAGGGGGTTATTTACTAAACTCCGAATGCAAAAATCCTGAAAAATTTGGGATTTTTTTTTTCCAGAATTTATTAAACCCCAAAGATAAAAAAGTCCAAATGAGAAAATCTGGCATCTCAGACCTGTCAAGGTTGCATATAAGTCAATGGGAGAAGTCCCACTGATTTTTTGATGTGCGCTGGGTTTCGTGCGATACCGTTTTCTGAGTTTGGGCAAAAAGCATAAGAAATCGGAATTTTGGGTGAAAAATCTGAAGAAATCATGAAAATCGGATGAAAAATCTGAAAAAGTCATGACATTTTTTTTCGGGCAAAAAGCAATATAAAAAATCCAAAAAAATCGTAATTTACCTCAAAGCAAATTTTCGGGAAAGTGTAATAATAAATAAGCGTAAAAAAAAAACCCGAGCGGAGTTTGTAGCAGAAAATGTTGACACAAAATCAGACTTTGATAATTAACCCCTAAAATGTACACATATTATCGTTGACAAAGTAACATTTGTGGTCACTAATGCATAGCACCATCAAGAAAATTAATTCTGGCCTTGAAAAACACAAACAAACTTATAATTAATATATAATTAGTGTCCACACAACATGAATTCCATTACACGCGGAAACCATTTTTAGTTTAGTCACAGAATTAATTTTGTTAGCACAGAATGTATTCTGTGCAGACAAAAAATAAACCATGCTGCGGTCAGTAAATTCAATGCATCCATACAAAATGAATTCTGTTCTAACAATATTCATTTTGTCATTACATTTATTTAGCAACACAACAGTTATACAAAATATGTTTTTATCTGCAAAATATGCAAGATGCCAACTAATTAATTGGTTTTAGGTTTAAACATCCATTTAGTACCCCTAGTATGCACTGGTGCTGCTACCAACTTTAAGCTGACAGTAGTTTTAGGTTCCCACCATGAGTTCCATAAACAAAATCACTGCAGACATCATTTTAATGGTAAGCCCCAGAAATTGCATCCTGATTTAAACCACTTTAAATGTGCAAATGTGTCCCATTCATGGCAAAACACAAGATCAATTATGATTGTGTTGATGCATTGGGTTGCAACTTTTTTTTTAGAACATTATAGTATGAGACTTATACTATGAAAAATTCTTTACATGAATAAAAGAAGCAATGTATTAGGTTGTATGAAGTTTTTAATGATATAGGTTGATATGACAAGTTATAGGGGGTTATTAATTAAACTCCGAATGCAAAAATCACGAAAAATTCTTTTTTTTATAAAATCAGACTTTTTAAAAATCAAAAAAAATTCTGAATTTATTAAGCCCCGAAGATGGAAAAGTTAGAATCAGAAAATCGGGCATCTCAGACCTGTCTAGGGGGCAAATTCACTAAGATCCGAAGTTGCAGTCGGCAATAGCTTCGCCACACTCCGCCGCACTTCGCCAGGCATAGTTTCGCCAGCGCTACGCAAATTCACTAAAATGTGAAGTTGCGCTCAGGGAGGCGAACGGTAGTGAAGTTGCGCTAGCGTTAATTCGTCTAGCAAAGCGAAGTTACGCTAACGATGCCTAATTTGCATACGGTGCCAAGTTAAAGTACAATGGATGTATATGTAGCACCAAATACATTACACTACACAAGCCTGGGAAAGCTTCATAAAATAAAATAGAGTTGTTATTTTGCCCTATACATGTGCCCACTGTGGTTTAGGTGCCATATGTTAGGAAATGTAGGGGGGAAGGAGGGTACCCCCAAAAAAATGTACAATCTTTTTCAGCCTATCACCCTTAAAAAAGGAAAAGATGCCAGCGCTTTTTGGGACTTAGAAAAAATTTCAACTTTTTTTGAATCAAGCCCTATCTACTCTATTGCACTTCACCTGGTCTCAGTTGGCGAAGGCAAGTCTGGCACAAGAGTTAACGTTCATGAAAATCCGCAAGTAAGTGAATTAGCGTAGTTACGTCCCTTCGCCATAGTGCAACTTCGTCTGGCGTAAGGGTGCGAAGTAGCGCTAGAGTAGGTCCACTTCGCTAGCGAATTTACGCCAGCGCCCGTTAGTAAATCAGCGAAGTAACGAAATGACATCACGCTGGCGAATTTGCGCTAGAGTTAGCCATTGCGCGCTTTAGTGAATTTGCCCCTAGGTTGCATATAAGTCAATGGGAGAAGTCCCAATGACTATTTGATGTGCGCTGGGTTTCTTGCAATACCCCAATGTTTTCTGAGTTTGGGCAAAAAGCATAAGAAATTGGAATTTTGGGTGAAAAATCAGAAAAAAATCATGAAAATCGGATGAAAAATCGCAAAAAATCATGAAAATCGGATGAAAAATCGCAAAAAATCATGAAAATCTGATTTTTTCCTGCAAAGCAAATTTTCGGAAAAATGTAATACTAAATAAGCATAAAAACCCAGAGCGGATTTGTTCAGAGTTTGTAGCAGAAAATATTAAGAGAAATTGGGCTTTAATAAATAAGCCGCATAGTGTACAGGAAAAAGTGCAGTTACATAACACAGACCAAATGAATACTTCCTAGTAACTAGAAGAGATAGACATGGCGCGGATCCAACATCATCACAGCAAAGAAGACACAGATGATTAGATAGGGCTTTCCTCTGTTAGAACAAAGACAATGGCCACTATTTTATTCAGTCCTCCAGAGATTCACTGCTGAGCCACCTGCATCCACATGACATCACAGATATAAAGGGCAGAGTTGAATCATTTGATGGGTGCTGTTTATCAAATATCAGGTATCACCTGTGATTATATGCATCATTGCAAGAGATAAAATTCATCTGTCATCTGCTGAGCTACTTGAATTATTTGCCTTTCTTTATTTTTTCAGACTCTGCAAGAGACACCTGAGATTTAACTCACAAAGTAAGTACCTTACATGACCATCAATGAGAATATGTTTAATGTATACTATTGACCATGCTACATGTAATAATATGTTGTTGGACATGTTTACTCTTCAGTGCTGCTCCATCCATGGAGGAAGATGAGAACCTTGTCTCGGATGGCAGAGGGTCCCTGGAAAATTTAAGAACCAAATTTCTGGTCTTCTCCAACACTATCGATGCAGCCCCAATTGCAGTGAATTTTAAGCGGCAGCAGGTCAGCCACCTCAGGTAGCATTTGGACCAGAAATGTTGTTGCCGCTGAGTTTTAGCCAAAAATTAGAGATACAAGAATGTAAAATGGGGAAGGTGGTTAGCAGGGGTGTAACTACAGAGGAAGCCAACCCTGCGGCTGGAGAGGTATAGGGGCCCCATGAGACTCTAATTCATATATAAGTAAAAATTGGTAAAACAGGTCAATCTCTAGACATTTTGGGGGCCTGAAAAATAATTTGCTGTTGTGCCCAGTAATTTCTAGTTACAACACTGGTGGTTAGGGTGTCAAAGCAAATCAAATCCTTCATTGTTGTGTAAACTACCTGTTTATGGGACCACCTTTGTCTAGTACCTTATACATTTAAGAATATTTTGTTCCCCTTTTACGACTATGGCCACTACTTGTAGCAGCAATACAAACTGCCATGAGTGGCCCAGTATCTAAGATTAGTGTTCACAAACATGGCAGAGCACTAACTATCATCCAAAAGTCCCATAGTGCTTCTAGGTTTAGTTAATGAAAAGTGATTTTGGGTAGTTAGCCGAGGTTTCATCATTGCCACAAGAAAGTGCAATTCTTTAATGCTATCAGTCCATTAGAATGTTTTTATAGAAACTGTTGCATTTACTCTCACGCACAGATCTGGCAAATATTTGTGCACTCGTATTTTATATTTATGTACGGTACTGTTACAACCTTCTATGCCAGGACATTATGAAGTTTAATGTGGATTACAGAACCATAGGAATATTTTTGCACGTGTTTCTCCCATTGTTGACTTGATGTGGAGCATTACAAAACCGTTCATTAACTGTCCAGCAAATTGCTGTCCATTGGGATTTATTGCATCAGTAATATGTAGATAAGGGGTCAGCCACCTTGCAAAGTGAGCATGGTGCATATTAGGGCATTTTGTGTGCATAAATCAAATGATGTATGTGCAAAGAGCTGCACGCTAATGGAATGCAAATTGTTGCTGGTTATCTGCTTATCATCTAAAATGTTCCAACTCATTCAAAACTATGTTGACAAAAGGCAGATGCACTAAGCTGTTTATTCACATCATGCTGTGGTTGGAATTCATATTTAGAGGCAAAATCCAAAGGGGGGAATGAAATTAAAAGTCACCGTCGTTAAGCACTGCTCGCAATGTACAATCAGTCACTGGTGAATATTACATTGTGCATTTTCCCTAAGCAAAGGTTTAGCGTTAACACGTTTTCTGAAATTTCATTAAACATTTTGTAGCTTAAAAGACTTTGCATTCGTAAAAGTTAATTACATACGCTGCGAATGTTCGCAAACTTTGCGATGAAGTCATTGAGGTCTTTAATCAGTCAGAAAGGAAGCAAACATGGTCGATAAGGTTCGAAAACATCTTTGCGCAGGTTTTTTTACGCTAGCGAAACACATTACATCCCCCCCAAAGAGTGCAATGAGAGGTAACATTTCATGTTTCCACTCTGATATGAATAGAAGTGTGTAGTGTTATATAATTATAACATTATAATGTTCATTGTCTCTAGTTTAATAGCAAAGATGGAGTATTGTGGCACAATGGTTAGTGCTGCTGCCTTATAGGAATTGGGTCATATTTCAATTCATGGAGGTCACTATCTGCAAAGAATTTGTCCCTGTATCTGTGTGGCTTTCCTCCAGGTAACCAGTTGCCTTCCAAAAATATACAAGCAAGTTCACTAGTTCATTGACTTTAGCAGTGATCCCCAACCAGTAGCTCGTGAGCGACATGTTGCTCTCCAACCCCTTGGCTGTTGCTCCCAGTGGCCTCAAAGCAGGTGATTATTTTTGAATTCCAGGCTTGGAGGCAAGTTTTAGTTGTATTAAAACCAGGTGTACTGCCAAACAGAGCCTCAATGTAGATTGACAATCCACATGGAGCTTCCAAATGGCCAATCACAGCACTTATTTGGCACCCAAGAACATTTTTCATGCTAGTGTTGCTCCCCAACTCCTTTTACTTCTGAATATTGCTCACGGCTTCAAAAGGTTGGGGATCCCTGGACTATAGTATGTGTGAATGTGATAGAGACCTTAGATTGTAAGCTCCTTCAGGGCAGTGACTAATGCATAGTCTCAATAAAGTCCCGCAGAGTGGTCAAAATCTAAATAAATTTAGATAATATAAAGCGCAAGAAATTCTAATGGTTCCAGTGGCAAGTGTTGTACTGATGTTGAGTGATATTCATAATTCTCTTCTGTATCATCCTTTCAAATTGGCCTCTAATATTCCTAATAGTATGGCTGACTTGTAAGTG
Source organism: Xenopus petersii (assembly GCA_038501925.1). NCBI lineage: Eukaryota > Metazoa > Chordata > Amphibia > Anura > Pipidae > Xenopus > Xenopus petersii. Next base: position 124,658,703 of record CM076683.1, read on the forward strand.
TCAAGCAACCAATCAAACAAAGAAAGAGTTAGGAGAACTTAAAAGCTTCTGAGGGTTTCTCAAAGAAAACAAACCATGACACCAATGTAAAATAAAATAAATTTTCTTCCAAAAGAGAGAACAGAGACCATTATTATGGCAGCACCTCCATCTGGAGTAAGAGAATGAGCTTAGTATAATATGCTGAACTAAAGGTGGCCATACACGGGCCAATAAAAGCTGCCAATAGACCTAGTCAGCAGCTAATTGGCCCATGTATGGGGCACTACGACGGGCACCCCCAATCGATATCTGGCCAAAGTCGGGCAGCTGTCGATCGCACAGGACTAAAAATCCCATCGGATGGTGGCCGCGGCCCCGCAATCCGCCTGTCCGTTTACCCTTCATTATGATCTGATTGTTGGGCCCCGGCGCTCGTTGGCAACATCGCCAAATGAGGGGGTCTCTAAGTGTATGTCCACCTTCAGGGACACTGAAGATTCTCTTGGACTCCCACAGATCTAAGTCTAGAAGATCCTTGTTCCTATCAGGGTGTTGCTGGATAATTACTGGATAACTTGATGTTAGAAACAGGCAGTTAACGCTGCTTACAATAGGTCTTGCTAGGGAGTGTGTGTATTATGCTGTATTCACCTCTATACTTTGATTTATGAATTATTATTTCCTGAATGATTAGCTCTGTTCATTCATGCAGAAGCCACTGGAAGGCACTGTGCCATGACTGATTAGATTTGAGTCCCTGCAAATTGACTTCATGTTTCAAAGAAAACATACTGCGCCATTTTAACATAAATATAACAAAGAACAAAAGTGTTTGTTTCACAATAAGTTGCCTTTATTTAGATTTGAGTTCTGATGGACTGTGCTGGCTAGTATTCTCCTGACAAGGTTTGTTTTTAATGACAAAGCAACCCAGGTATGATATTTCAAAAAGGGCCAGTTGGAATGAAAATCATCTGCTATTTGTCTAGTAAAAAGGAAACAATATGTAGATTCCACTGTTAATTTGGGAGGTAGGTTAAGCTCTTACCTGCCACCAATGAATGGGCCAGGTAATGAATTTTATAAGTGAGACTAGCTATTTTCCCTACCCCTCCCAATCAGCAAGTATTGAGTATTGGCCTTCAGATGCTTATCTGGAGGCAAGATTGAAGATACTCTACTATTTATGTCTGCCCTTCAACATCAATCATAATTACAAGTTAAACTGCCATTGTTGTCATGGGCACAAATGCTCCTTCTTTCAAAATGTTTTCAGAATGATGTTCTCCTTCACTTTGAAAATGCATCAAAGTTCAAAAAACGCTGGCGTCTTTTCCTTATGTCAGTGTGATAGCCTGCAAAAGTCCTTAAAATTTTTTTTTGGTAACCGGTTCTCTCCATACATTTTCTAACATATGAAACATAAACTATACAGTGGGCTCATGTGTAGGACATTGTAACAACTCTATTGTCTTTATTAAGCTTCCCTGGACCTGTGTTTTAAAAAGTGTAATCTGTAAGTATTTGCACCAATATTTAACATAAAGACATCCATACAACTTTAAATTTCCCGCCCTATGAAAATTGACCTTAGTGCAAGATCCCTAGCAAAGTTTCGCTAGGCAGAAATTAACGCATTCCCGAAGTAACGCTAGAGAAAAGTAGCCAGCGTTCAGTGCCCACGGCGAAACGCCACATTTTAGTGAATTAGCGTAGCCTGAGCAATTTTTGCCTGGCGAAGTGTTGTGCTGGGTGCGGGGTGGATACGGGTGTTGATTTTTCAAGTTTCGCAAATTTTTCGCCATTTCACGGATCGAAACGGCAGAAATTCGCCCATCGCTAGTTATGCTCACTGATATATATGTATAGCAAATTCTAGCCGATTTCACAGAAAATATACAAACATAAAGAAGCACTTGTGGCGGTAAGTTCCAGTTGCTGCGAATTCAAATTCAACAATGCTTATAACCAAAAGTTAAAGAATTAATCACTACCTGCTGATTGGTTGCTAAAGATTCCTGAACCCGTTGCAAACTTTACAACTTGTATTTAACATATTTTCATGGACAAAGATGCTTATGTTAGCGGTGTGCTCCATTTTATTCATCCGGAGGCATGTGCTCTTGTTATTACGCTGGGAAGTGTGTAAATATTATTCTATTATTTACACTTCTTGTGATCAGCTTCTTCTAACAATACTAACAAATATAATTCTCTCCCTGTTTATGTGGCCAGCCCTGAACAAGAGCACAGTCACTTGTACCATGTGCACTTGCTGAGAGCGAATTACAGTGGATTAGATGCTATAAATACGAGAGAACTACAGTGTGATATAAGGTGCATTACCATTATCAGGAGGAGTGCAAATATTATTCGCAGGCTACTCTGCATAATAATATAATTCATATCCTTCCATTTTTTGTGGCTAAGCATGACGGTAAGAGGTGTAAAGCAGAAAGCATGTATAGTAAAATAACAAGTGACCAATGAGTAGTACAATGCTATTACAGGTATGGGATCTGTTATCCAGAAACCCATTATCCAGAACGCTCAGAATTACGGAAAGTCTCCCATATGAAATAATCCAAATTATTAAAAATGATTTCCTTTTCTCTGTAATAACAAATTAGTACATTGTACTTGACCCAAACAAAGATATACAGGTAATTAATCCATATTGGAAGCAAAACCATCTTTTTTTATTTTTTATTTAATGTTTACATGATTTTCTAGTAGACTCAAAGGACCAGTAACACTAAAAAACTTATTTTGTTATAAAAGCATTATAGCCCCCTCTAGTACCTCATCCTTCCAGCACAATGTTCACTATTTTAAATGCTTTATATACCATAATGAATATCTTCTCTACCCTCAGCTTTATCCTACATGCGCGAACTGGCTTGACTACTACCGGAAGTCAGTTGCAGCGCTGCTATAGAGGATTTTTCAGCCTGCATGTTTTAACTATAAGTCTGATTTATTTCTGTGAGTGCTGCGAGCACCGAAGGCAGCACCCAGATCAGCCTTAAATCCTCTACAGCAAAGCAGCAACTGACTTCCGGTAGTAGTTTAGTCAGTTCGCGCGCACATTGGATAAAGTTGAGGGCATGTCGTCATATCGCCCTATTTCTGAACACAGCACAACAAGAAGATATTAATTATGGCATTTTTTTTAAATAAAAAATTCAAAATAGTTAACATTGTGCTGGAAGGATGAGGTACTAGAGAGGGCTATACTGTTTTTTTAACTTTTTTCAATGTTTTTTTTTTAACCCACACAGCTGCAGGACTTGCACCCATATGGAGCAGACGGCTGTTGTGGGTGAACAGGAGGGATTCATGTCATATGGTTGACCCCAGTGGAATTGTGTGGGTCCTCATGATTTTTGAGGGTAGCCTTGAATATAAATTATTATTATCAACAATTATAGGAATGGGACTTGTTATCCAGAATGTTTGGGACTTTGGGTTTGTCAGATAAGGAGGTCTTTCCATAATTTGGTTATTCATTCCTTTATTCTGCTAAAAATCATGTAAACATTAAATAAACCCAATAGGCTGGTTTTGCTTCCAATAAGGACTAATTATATCATAGTTGGATCAAGTACCAGGTACAGGGTCAGACTGGGCCGGCCCTGAGGCAGAAACCCAGAGAAGAAATCCAGGTGGTGGATCTGGGATTTCTTCTTGGGGCTTCTGCCTCAGGGCCCCCCTCCAGACCTTGAGGGCTACTGCCACAGAGTCTCTCGTCCGCAGATCGCCGATCGGGTGCGCTTTTTGCTGTGACCAAACAGTGCATTTACTGACGCGCATGCGCGTGTGTGCACACGCGCGGCAGGGGAGGGGTTGCAGGACGGGAGGCAGTGAGGCAGCAGTCCTCAGAGTCCAGAGGGGGGGGCCCTGAGGCAGAAGCCCCCTAGTCCGACCCTGACCAGGTACTGTGTGTTTATTGAAAATAATAAATAAATGAAATATGTTTTAAAATTTTTAATTATTTGTTTAAATGAAATTACCTTGCTGCAATTTGGAGCTTTCAGCAGTGATGTACAACAGACATATAAACTAATAATACTTACCAACAGTGCAGAGCCTACAGAGCAGGGTGAAAGACAACCCACAGCAACAATACAGCCTCCACCCACCCTCCGTGCAACTCGTACACTGAATATCCCTGCAGCTAGACAGTAGCGCAACAACTAACGCAGAGATTGGCTGCACCTCCTAGAGCATATTCCTTCTGACAGAAGATGCAACTCAATTTTGGCAAGGCATCGAGGCTAAAACACAGGGCCCACTGTATATTTGCTTTTCAGTTTCATACCATGTCTGTGCCACTATTCAAGCTAACATTGTAACATTGTGGGGGTCACACAGCGCATATTTATTTGCAAATGGTTGAATGGGCCATGCGTTTTCCTGAAAGCTAAAATATTGCAAACTGCTGTGTCTGTCTTTCTGATTTTTGCGAATTCACATTGTGAATAAATTTTCGCAAATGTCTCGCAAATGAGACCGGTGTTTGCATGAGTGCGCCCACTGTGCTGATAGTGGGGCTCATTTATAAACTGGCAGAATGATTCACACAGTGAAAATATGTGCCCTGCGCCTGGTTATATTTATAAAGTTGAATAAGAGGGTGCAAACAGATTTGCTAATTTGTTTTTCATACTGTACTTCCAATGTCTATAAGAGCTTTTTAAATATGGCAAAAATCACAAATTGTGAATATATATGCACCCACTCTGCATTTGAATTACGCTACAACTTTGGTGGCAGAGAAAATATTCGCAAAACAGTTTAGCAAATTCTGAATTTAAGTTACTGTCAAGGCTATTTTCGCACACAACAACCTCGCAAAGTGCCTGCACTCGCGCACAGACTCGTCTCATTAGTGAAAATGTAGTCACAATGCGAATTCGCAAAAACCAGAAAAGTGGTCACAGCAGTGCAATATTTTAGCATTCAGGAAAAAGCATGGGCAAAACAACCAATTGAGGATAAATATACGATGCGCAAACTTTATAAATGACCCCCAGTAACTTAAATTCACAATTTGCAAAACGGTTTTAACTCTGCGTAATTCAAATGCTGAGTGTGCAAATAAATATTCGCAATTTGCGATGTTTGCCATATTTAAAAAGCTCATAGACATTCGCAATGTGAAAATCAAATGCGCAAATCTGTTGGCACCCTCTTATTCAGCTTTATAAATATAACCAGGCGCAGGGCAAATATATTCACTTTGCGAACTAATCTGCCCTGCGCGAAGTTTAAAAAATGAGCCCTCTTGTGTGTGTGTTTTGAAATAATCAGGTAAAATTTCTGGTTCCAGTTTATTTGCTGCTGTCCCTTGAATGTGCTGCTTTTTAAACACAATTTAATTATCGTTTGTTTCCCTGGGGATTCTGTTACCATATGTATTAATTTGGTATACGCCTTAAGGAGAATATATTTCAATTATGACACATTTCCTCCAGGAAACAATAATATTTAAGTGATTTACTCCAGTATCTCATTTTAAAAAATGAACATTTTCACACCTTGCTAGAGACCTCGCATCCAATGCACATACTGTACGTTAGGGCCATTTCTCTACAGCCGAACCAAAACGGTATTTATTCACTTTTATCCTCATGCGAAGCTCATTTTACTTATTATATCTTTAGAAAAAAATAAAGCTGAGAGCTCCCGAAACATTTACATTATTATCTCTTCAAAAGTTCATTTTTGGACAAGTATCTTTTGGATAGGGATTAACTTAATCAGAGATTTTGAATCTCCTTCCCTTTAATTTTTAATCTCTTTAAAAAAAAATGTTTCTGAATCTTAAAAAGGCCTAAACCTGAAGTCACAATGCAGTGCCTTAAAGGAAGAAAAAAAAATTCACGTTTTTTAAAGCAGACGGCAGCTGTAAGAGAGATAGTGCAGGCGGCAGATTTGTGACAGAGTAGAGCATGAATCCCATCAGTTGATGAGTGAAAATCCCTGGTTTCTAATTAATCGAGGTACACAGGCCAGGGGATGAAGAGGATCAGGGAAATGAAATCAGGAAAAAGATACCATCAGTCATTTCTGTGGCCCATTGTCATACTTCAGAATCTGCTGTAATGAATCACTCAGGCATTCCAGAGATACATTCAAATGGTGAAGAAAATGCATTGTCCAGTGAAGAACGCTCGATAAAAATCTTCCATCCCTCCCTCTTTGTCAGAAGCCTATGATCAGAAAAGGAAATCCAGACAGCACAACAGGTGTGCTCTTACAAGCCTGGTGAAATCTGCAAATGAAGTGAAATCTAAAAAGAATGTTTTGATGTGCAAAAATTTACCTGCGTTTACAAAAAGAAAAAAAATCCTAGTGCTCAGTGAAGTCTGTTTACATGGGCATCACGGGATTTGTTGTATATTGTTCTATATCTCTCGTGTAATGTTTGCCATGAGAAGTTCTGCACCTGCCCTTTTCTCTTAGTTATAATATATTACTAAAACTCTGTTTTATGGCTCATAACTGAACCACATTGAGATGTAGAGTCACTGGTGGCTTCCAAATAAGTGAGTTTCTGTTTAATTATCCCCATGTGGACAACCAACCTGCACTAGCCCAAGCTCGATAGTAGGAATGCACCTACCAGCACAATTTGGATTAGGAAAAACCTTAAAATCATGTGACTTTTTGTCATACAAACAAGGAAAAGAAAGAAGTTTCTCTTCGACCATTCTTATCTCTTAAGGCTTGACCCCACGGACGATTCGGCCGCGATCCACAGCGCTGCACAAAAATGCTGGCGTCGCGTCGGATGCGATGGAAATGAGGTAAGTAATGCTATTGTTGGATCGTGTTGCATTCTTAATGCGACGTGACACGACTGTTGGATGCAGACGCAGCGTGCATTGTCTGCATCCAACAGTCGCGTTGCATCAACGCTGCGACACGATCTGGCAATAGAATTTCTTACCTTATTTCCGTTGCATCCGGCGTGATGCCTGCATTTTTGCTCAGCGCGTCGGATTGAGACGGAATCGTATGTGGAGTCCTGCCCTTAAGGTTCAGATTTGGGGGCAGATTTACTAACTGGCGAAAAGTCGCTTCACACCCAACGCTACACGTCACCAGGTGAAAATTTGCTCAGACAACGCTTATTCACTAAAATGCGGAGTTCCGTTTTGGGTACCGAACCCTGGCGACTTTTCACTAGCATTACTACGGCAATGCGAGCAATTCAAAGCGAAGATGTGCTAGCGTTCACTTCTACCTAGCGCAAATTCACTAGAGGTCTTGTGCTGAGGCTAATTTGCATACGGCGGGAAATTTAAAGTTGAATGGACGTCTTTATGTTATATGTTGCAGCAAATACATTACATTTCCACTGTTAATTACACAAGTTCAGGGAACCTTAATAAAGAAAATAGAGTTATTATAAAGCCCTACACATGAGCCCACTGTAAAGTTTATGTTCCATATGTTAGAAAATGTATGGGGGGAAACTGGTTACCCAAAAAAAAAAAAAGTTTTAGGACTTTTGCTCTGAAAAAATAAAAAGACGCCAGCGTTTTTTAAACTTTAATGCTTTTTTCCACTCACAGAATATGATGTAAGTAACAGAAGTTTGAGGAAGATCTATGCACTCTATTTCACTTTGCCTGGTCTGAGCTGGCAGCTCTGGTGAAAGAGCTAACGTTCAATAAAATCCGCATTTTAGGGAATTTGCGGAGTAACGTCCATTTGCCATTTGCCAGTCTGAAAAGTCGCTCGTGTCAAAACCGTTGCGCGTCAACATTATTTGGACACCCATTGACTTTAACGCTGGTGTCAAAATTGACATGGGTGTCAAAATTTGCGTTATGTGAATTTTTCAACGTATGTTGCATTTCCTGTCGAAACAGGACAAATTTGGCCATCACTACATTTCAATCAGGCAACAATTCTAAGTGGCTGTTCTACAGTTCCCTTTGGATATAAAGGGACTTGTTTGGGTCTTTTGGCACAAGGGGAATGGAAATATCTCAGCTTTTAAATCATTTTACGATCTTTGGAGCCGGCACTGCAAGCATATAAGAAAAGCAAAATGGAACAATGGTGAGCTCCAGAACATGCTTGCTGATGTCCTTTTCCCAAGCAGCTGCCCACCACATGGTCAGAATGCTAATGGTCTTCTTAGGTGGAAAGGTTGGAAACTGCAACTCCGTCCATTCTGGCACTAATATTGACCTGACTTGGGAGTTGAATGCTAGAGCTCACCAAATTATTTAGCGCATTGGACACAGAAACCCCAGTCTCTGCTCCTCAATACTAACTCTAAAAATGCTTTTGTTGCACAATAACTAATAATGTGGTGAAATTCATATATTTTTGTCCTGTGATATCCTCCATGAAGTTCAAGGTATTAGGAAAAAGTTGAAAATGATGTTAGAGTGAATAGACTTTTAAGTCAAGCTTCTGCTGCCCTTAGATAGATACTAATATCACATAAAAATGATTATTTATTTCATCCGCCGGGCCACCTTTCCTGACCCCGAGTAATTTGCTTTAGATGCTTAAAATATTTGGTAGCTTTATTGACACGGGGAGATAATTGTTTTCACATAATCAGGTAATGTACGGAGACATGTAAGAATCTCGATTTCATTTTCTGTTTAATTATCTTAATATGTTTTTTTTTTCTGGCTCTAATATCAATCGCTGAGACACTTTTTAGTTGATAAAGTTAAAATGGCAACAATAATGAGAATTCGGCTTCATGAAGAAAAAAAACTATATATTTTAATCACAGTCAGATTACAAAGCCATTTCTGGTTATAGTTGCTGAGAATTCCTTTATTTACCTCTTCCCACGAAAGATGCTGAGTAGTTCCCCGAACATATAAGACAATCTGGCTGTTTTTTTTTTTTTTTATATATATTCAATTTTGAAATCTGACATGGGGCTAGATATTTAGTCAATTTCCCAGCTGCCCCTGGTCATGTGACTTGTGCCTGCACTTTAGGAGAGAAATGCTTTCTGGCAGGCTGCTGTTTTTCCTTCTCAATGTAACTGAAGGAGTCTCAGTGGGACATGGGTTTTTACTATTGAGTGTTGTTCTTAGATCTACCAGGCAGCTGTTATCTTGTGTTAGGGAGCTGCTATCTGGTTACCTTCCCATTGTTCTTTTGTTTGGCTGCTGGGGGGGGGGAAAGGGAGGGGGTGATATCACTCCAACTTGCAGTACAGCAGTAAAGAGTGATTGAAGTTTATCAGAGCACAAGTCACATGACTTGGGGCAGCTGGGAAATTGACAATATGTCTAGCCCCATGTCAGATTTCAAAATTGAATATAAAAAAATGTGTTTACTCTTTTGAGCAATGGATTTCAGTGTATAATTCTGCTGGAGCAGCACTATTAAATGATTCGTTTTGAAAACAATGTTTTTTCCCATGACAGTATCCCTTTAATAACCTTGCTGACATTTGAGGGGTTTTTTTTGGAGGAAAGTTTTCTGGTCGTTCCTATTCAATTGCATTTTAGACGTTCAAGGTTTTTTCATAAATAACCTCCCATTCGAGTTTTGAGTACATTCGAGTTTATTAGAGTTAACAATAATTCACATAGCTCTAAAATTTGACCTTTAATAAATAACCCCCTTAATGTCCTTATAGTTTGCAATAATAACAACATATCCTCTAAATATTCATATATAACATTCAGGATGCAAGGAAACTAAGAGAAGCCCACCTTTAGTAGACGAGCATGAAAATCCAACATAAATACAGTTGCTCCGTATTGCATAAAGCCTTAAGGTACAAAGTTTATATCTAATTAAAAATTAATTCAAACTATATTGTACAATTTAATGGGCTTTTCAGCGCAACACACGTTTCAGACCTGCATTATCGAGAGAAAGGGAAATGTGTCTCCAGACATCAAGTGTCATCTTGCAGATTTTTCAGGAATGTATTTACATAATTCTAAAAAATTATATTTGTATTTCTCTATATTTGTCCCTGTGTTCAAGAGATTAGCTAGTGCCTGGATTAAGCAATGTGTACATAGATAGGGAGATTACTGCGTATGTGTTTATAGCTTGGATCTTATCGGCGTATAGGAGTGCGGAACCTAGTAATTGGCATTAGAATGACAGATTTATGATTTACTGAGTGGTGAATTTATGGCTTTTTTTGCATGTATTAAATTGGGATTCCTTACCCCCTCAACCATGTAAAAATTCCGTATTGATGCTCCTAGCAAAAACAGTAAAGAATAGATTTAAGATTGAAGTGTTGGAGGCTTCGTTGCTCCATATAATATAATCCAGTTCTTCCATGCTCTACAAAGTGAGACAGGGTTGGGATGGAAATATACTGATAAGCTGTCTTGTTTTCCTTTCTGTCAAACTGACAGTGAAACATTGAATGTGTAGCCAATTTGCATTGATGATGGGTTTTGCCAACTTGGACGAGGAGTGTTTCAATATAGTTGCATCATTAATGTCTGTCCAGTAGATGGTCATGTTCTGTTGAAGTCTAAGGCTTGTGTTACACTGAATTTTGACCACCACTGTAGTCTGGGTGGAAAAGAGTATCTTTAATATCACACCTGTCCACCTATCCCCACTGCTGGTACTGTTATTAAATGGAGTGCACCATGGTTGATGCACATGGAGCAATGACAGAAAAAATGCTCAACCAAGAGATTACAGTGGAAGACGAACAGCAACAAGGTGAAAGTCAATGGCATAAATAGGCTGTAGAATGGACATTTTTGCAATGCCTCTTTGATAAAGTGATTTCACAGAAGGCTTGAGAATGAGTTTAATATTGGAGTATTGTCAACATGTATTTACACGTATATAACCAGGGGCGCTGCTCCAATGAGGCTAGTTGAGAAGCTCGCCTCAGGCAGCAGCCCGCTAGTTACCAGGTACAGCAAAAATGCTGCTCTGGTAACTTTAAGGGGCAGACTTATCAAGGGTAGAATTAAAAATTTGAATTGAAAATTGTAATTTTCTAATTTTTTTTATGGTCAAAACTGTCAAATTTGACTAGGGAGTTATTCAAATTTGATTTGAGTTTTTTTAAAAAAAAATCTAATTCAGTTGTCTAGATTTTTCATACTCTGGCCCTTTAAGAACTCTAATTCGACTATTCTCCACCTAAAACCTGCCAAACTGCTGTTTAAGTCGATGGGAGAGGTCCAGGGATCAATTTGTCTTCTTACGTTAGTCTGTTAAGAACTATAAAGACTGTCATCTGCCCTAACCTATGAACAGTCTACTGATGCTGTTTTTTATTATCTGTACTGAGCTTTATCTGGCTTTGGATTTCCATAGCAGCACATCTGCTTCTTTCCTACAGACCTCTAACCTGTTGGGAGCATGGGATGCTATTCCTTTTGTTAGGTTCCAGTAGTCCATTTTATTTACTTTAGAGCTATTATTATTACATTAGACCTTGTCTGATTTGCACTATACAAGAATGCCATAGGTTTTATAGGTCATATACTATTCTCCATACAGTATGTACAAATAACTGTTTAATTCTAATTTTATGCTTGTTCAACTATGCCTGTAGTAGCACAGAAATTAATCTTCATCAAACCACTTTATTGAAAAATCTAAAACAATTGTTATATATGTTCCTATCTTTACATGAGGTTCCCATTTCTTCCATACCTTGGCAAGAGGTGAGAGAAGGTTTTACCTTTAAAAAAATCAGAAAAAAAGAAGAAAACATTAAAAGGATACTGTCGTGGGAAAACATGTTTTTTTTCAAAATGAATCAGTTAATAGTGCTGCTCCAGCAGACTTCTGCACTGAAATCCATTTTTCAAAAGAGCAAACAGATTTTTTTATGTTTCATTTTGAAATCTGACATGGGGCTAGACATATTGTCAGTTTTCCAGGTGCTCCCAGTCATGTGGCTTGTGCTCTGATAAACTTCAGTCACTCTTTTATGCTGTACTACAAGTTGGAGTGATATCGCCGCCCCAAGCAGCCATCAGCAGAACAATGGGAAGGTACCCCGATATCAGCTCCCTCGTAGATATAAGAACAGCTCCCAATAGTAAAAATCTATGTCCCACTGAGACACATTCAGTTCCATTGAGTAGGTGAAAAACAGCCTGTCAGAAAGCAGTTTCATCCTAAAGTGCTGGCTCTTTCTGAAAGCACATGACCAGGCAAAATGACATGAGATGTAGCCTACACACCAATATTACAACTAAAAAAATACTTAGATATTTAATATATATATAATTATATTGTGATTTATTTGCAGTGTAAACACTGTAATTTACAACTAAAAACGACACCATAAAAATCATGACAGAATCCCTTTAATTCTGACATTGTTTAGAAAAGCAAATTCCATAACAGACCTTTTTTTTGATATTGCGCAGATAGTTTTTCTCCCATACTCCAAAAAAGAACTGCCTGGTTTAATTTGTCCCTAATTAATTAATCCTGGTGTGTGAATGTCATAGGGACCTTAGACTGTAAGCTCTGCTAGGGGCTGTGACTGATGAATAATTTCTGTAAAACACTGCTGAATATTTTGGCATGATATAAATAAAGGCTAGTGATAGAAAGGAGGATTGTTTTCATCTTCTTTTCTATACTGATAACCCATCAGGCTATTACTGATCAGCACTGGGAGCGCTTCATTTTCCAAAGTCGCCCGCAGATGCCTCACGAGGAAACTTTGGATAATAAAGCGATCCGAGTGCCATCCTGCTGGCGATTTACATTCTAGCCGGCGGGAAGGCAGTTCGGGGAGATTAGCTGCCCGAAGAAGAGGCGATTTATCGCCAGGCGACTAATCTCCCCGAATCTCCACGTGTGTCTCTGACCTAAAAGTGACATGAGTAAAAAGTGCTGATGTGTATTCCGTCTCCATATTCATTTGATCACTGTTACAGCTAAGAGTACATAAACAAATTCAACAGAATAGAAGCACCCTGACTTGATTTGATGTCACTTCATGTAGAACAATCCTACTGAAATGCACTTGTTTCCTTGTTAAACTTCTCACTCTTCATGAACTGCTGACTATACCTGACATCATTGTCTCTTCAAGTTAGGAACTGAAGGATCTGTGATATTTTTCCTCTTGTTAGAGCTGAGACTTTGATCAGAACTGGCGGTGACATCAGAAATAGTCAGTATTCTCTGATCCCTCTGAGCCATTTACATACTGGCATTTTATGACCTTTAATTTGTATTACAAAAGGTCTGGTGATAGCACACTTTGTTGTGTGGAAAAGAACTTAAGGGCCTTGTTAGAGATGCTCTATAGATAGCAGAGCGCTATAGGTAGATCTTAATGGATGAGTCTTTTCTGCTTTGAGAATACTGTGAAAATGCTGAATGGCATGGGTAACATAATGCTTTGATTTAGACAAATGAAAAGAAATGGGTAACGCTTTGGTTGTCCACAAGAAAATTCTGTATCCAAAATAATTGTATTGCCATTGTCATTAAAAGGTTGGCTGCTCTTGAAAAGAAACGCATGATTGGTCTGATAATGGGGCATGTAATGTGCAAATCCACCAGAATTCTGGCCATATTCTCCCCATTTTTTGAATTCCAAATTCAATATCAGTATGAAGTGGCTTGATATCCAAAGAAACCTAAGACAGAGGGCCAGTTCAACCACTCTTTGGGGGTAATCAAAGTCCGAAATTATGTCAATATTTTCTGCTACAAACTCCGATCAAATCTGCTCTGGTTTTCTACGCTTGTTTGTTATTGCGTTTTACCAAAGATTTGCTTTGCAGCTCAAAATCCGATTTTCACAATTTTTTTGGATATTTTTATCACGAATTTAACGTTTTTTTCTGGAATTTTCACCCAAAAACATTAAAGTATTGCACAAAACCCAGCGCACATCAAAACATCATTGGGACTTCTCCCATTGACTTATATGCAACCTCGACAGGTCTGAGATGCCGGATTTTCAGATTCAGATTTTTCCATCCTCAGGCTTTAATAAATTCAGAAAAATTTGTGATTTTTTAAAAGTTTGATTTTATAACAAAAAAAATCAAGAATTTTTCGTGATTTTTGCATTTAGAGTTTTGTAAATAACCCCTTTTGTCTTCTTGTAATAAAATGACCTTTTCTTGTTTTCTTCCTTGACCTCAGTCAGCAAAAAAACAAGTTAGTTATTAAAGGTAAGTTTTGTGAGGTTGTTCTTTTAGAAAATGAAGTTAGTGAGCAATTCTAAATTATTTTTTATTCCTCCTTTTGTTCTCTTTCTTCCTTCTGTCCTTTTTACATTTTTATGTATTATCAAGTTTAGCAGCACCTTGCAGCTAATTAATGGGTAGAATTTGTGAGTCAGCTGTTTGGAAGTAAACAACAGAATTTTTGCTGCAGAATACAAGACCTTGTGTTGATGTCATACAGTGATTATACATTGATTGCATTAAGGTGTATCATCTTAGTTAGATCCCTTCCTCTTGGACACTATTCTGTGGATTCATTTTTAAAGAACCTAATCCTTTACCAAAAACACATCTCCAAAGAATTTTATGGAAGTCTGGTGTTGTTTCTCAAAAGTTCAGTTTTCAGGAAAAGGTAATGATTCTATGGAGGCCTGCTCTTTATTTTTCTAATACATTGAGATACCTTTCTCAAGACATCAGTTATTTGTAGTGATTTAGGTGGCCATAGATGATTAGATTTTTAAAAGATCTTTTCGTTATCGTTAGACCAAGCTTATCTTAAAATGATTGTTTAAGGGGCAGATTTATCAAGGGTCAAAGTGAAAATTCGAAGTAAAAAAAAAATCTAATTTCGAGCTATTTTTATGAACTTTGACTAGGGAATAATCCAAATTCAATTTGAATTTGAAAAAAACTAGAAGATTCGAAAAATCTCTCTAAAACTTCAACTTTGACCTTTCGCCATCTAAAACCTGCCAAATTGCTTTTTAAGCCTATGGGGGACCTCCTGGAACCTATTTGGAGTCAATTTGTAAACAAAAGGAGTCAAAGGTTTTTTTAAAAAAAATCTTACTTTGATTTGTTCGAATACAGCCTATTGACCCGCAAAAAATGTTGATTTTTTTAATACATTTCAGTTGGTCTTTTTTTATTAGAATTTCGAAGTTATGGGAGTTCAAAAAAACTACCATTACGAAATTCAACCCTTGATAAATCTGCTAAATGTACGATTTGTCCATCAACTAAAAAGACCATATCAAGCTATATTGTCTAGTTGGCACTAAGAAAACCAATGGGTAGCCACCTGCTTGGTCCTGCAAACAATTGGACAGTGGATAAATTTCACAATTAAAATTTTCTAATCTGAACGGTCGATTTCCTGATCAATGTCGGTTGAAAAATCGACATTGATTGACGCCCACTAACCTCACAATAATTTAACGGATTTGTCAGATCATACTAGAATCGGTCTTTACGAAGAGAAAAATCATTATCTTCTATGGTGACCCTTAGTGCTGGTGGTTAAGGATTGATGGGTTTAAACTGCACCTTGTTCCACTTTTATATAATAAGGGTCATCAGGGAAGAAGAGGTGTTACAAGCAGCATCAAAGGAGGTGGCCACTCCTCCTATATAAAAGGAGTGCAAAGTGGCCATGGCCATGGCATAAATGCCAAAAATGATCCTCTGCAGTCACCTTTCCTAACCTAAAGCCATTGGAACTGCCTATCACTCTGAACAACAGACAGTGTTGTGAAGCACAGGTATGGGACCTGTTATACAGAATGCTCAGGATCTGGGGTTTTCCGGATAATGGATCTTTCCGTAATTTGGGTCTTCATGCCGTATGTCTACTAGAAATTCATTTAAACATTAAATAAACCCAATAGGCTGTTTTTGCTTCCAATGAGGATTAATTATATCTTAGTTTGGATCATGTACAAGCTACTGTTTAATTATTACAGGGAAAAAGGAAATTATTTTTAAAACTTTGGATTATTTGGCTAAAATGGAGTCTATGGGAGACAGCCATTCCGTAATTCGGAGCTTTCTGGATATCGGGTTTCAGGATAAGGGATCCTATACAATTATTTTTAACACAGCAAATGTTTTAACTCTTGGATTCAGCAGAATACCAAAGACAAACGCAAAAAAAGTAGCGCAATGTGGCTTAGCAAATTGCATGTTGGCAAAATCATGTAAAAAAAATAAACACCTTCATTTGACAATTTCTTTAACTTTAGGTGAAATTAGGGGGTTGGGTTTGGTTCGGCTGAACTCTTATTTTTATTTTAATTTGCTTCAAAGGGTTTCATGTGCCATAAGAGAAATATTCTGAATAAATATCTTCATTATTTTCTATAAAATATTCAGCAAGTTACAATAGTGCTATAGTTTTATTGATGATGTGGTGTACATCATGTCCATGTCTAACAGGCCACTCATCTCTTCTGTCTTATGTCAGAGTCATATCCCTCCAGCTGTTGTGAATTCCCTCTCCCACCATCCCAATTCGGCCACTCATAACAGCTTGTAGGCCACAACCTTGACCTTCAGACTCTAATTAATATAAAAATGGATCTGGAAAGTAAGATTTAGTCTGACCCTAAAAACCTTTCTGTCACGCGTCCGTAAGGCTTTGCG
The DNA here is from genome assembly GCA_038501925.1 of Xenopus petersii. Taxonomy (NCBI): domain Eukaryota; kingdom Metazoa; phylum Chordata; class Amphibia; order Anura; family Pipidae; genus Xenopus; species Xenopus petersii. Next base: position 124,675,247 of record CM076683.1, read on the forward strand.
TTGGGCAGACATGCCCATATTGCAGATATGAAAAGCAAGGATTTTTTTTTGATCTCTCAAAAAATGTGAAGAACATTTGCATTCTTTTTTTTTGTGGCTCGTATTTCAATCCTGTTTTCCTCAAAGAATTTAAGATGTTTCAGCAACACAAAAAAAACAATTAAAGAAACAGCGATGAATAATCTTTTTTTTGTATTGAAACAGGGAGTTGTTTCACTGTGTGTGAATAAAGTAAAGGGAATAAGCCCATGCCTTTTACATATTCCGGCTTGTTTTACATATGAATTGTCACAGCGAAAGTCTGAAAATATAGCAATTACCAATTTAGGGAGAAACGATAAGGGCAATCAAATTTTGTCTAAATAACTGGAGCAGAAAGTGATTTGTATGTGCTAACTTCTTTTCCCCCCCCCCTGTAACTGAAATATAAAAATACATTTGTAAATTAGGTCAAAAGCAACGTCTGATTATCTGGATTGGAACAAAGCATTCATTTTGACATTATTTTTTCCCCTTGCAACCAAGCTCCTCGCATTGCTCTTATATCAATTTGAATGGAATATTTGAGACATTTCTATCATAAAACTTGTGCGCTGCATGACCTTGTGTCAGTTTAAATGAAGATGTATTCATACAGTTATCTTGACAGCGCTATATAAATAAATGATGATGATGATGATGATACAGTTATATATCATAATTAGTAGAATTTTTTTTTGTAGTTCTAAAACAAAAATAAGAAAAAATGGAATTTTATATATTTAAGATACTCCTCAATCAAGTGAAGACCAATGTTTCAAGGTCCGGCACTCTGAAGAAGAACGTCGAATGAGATGCCAAATCAAACAAAAAAGGGGGAAAAAGTGAAAAAGAAAGAAAAAAAACGGGAGCATGTAGCATTACAGAGTAGCAATGGCCATTTATTGTTTTCTATGTTATTATCCCACGGCAATTATTCTGTGGACACCCACTCATTGCTTCACAGCAGATAGCGCTATAATTGTATGTTATTTTTTTAATTACAAGGGGGTAAAAAAAATGTGATGATGGGCTGGAAGGTGCCATTGCATTGTTATTTTTTTCCCTCCCTTTCGTTTGCTGATTATGTGAGCTGGGCTCCTTTGCTAGCCGATGATAAGCAGAATTTCCATGTTCTCTGAATAATTAATCCATCTCTGCCTCTCTTCATGCCAACTCGCCCGTTATCGCCGGCACATGCCTGAATTGCAAAAGAATCCACTCTTCAATTGGAACTTATTGATATTCTTAAAAAAAAATGAGAGAGAGAGTGGGGAGTGGGGGAAACTGGAAAAATTCTTAAGTTTATGCTGCAGATTTTTAAATGGATTAATTTCCCTGCAATCATAACCATCTAAGAGAAGGAGGCAGGCAGAGCAAATTGAAAGCGTCTCCATGTTTGCGGAATTGGGTCCCGGACACTGAAATATACTGGCAAAGCTCTCTTTTAAAGTCGGAAAATTACCATTCATTTACATCGCATGAAATACTTTTTTTTTTTATGCTAAATATATTCAAGAGGAGTTCTTTAAATGCCTGCTATTGCTTGATAACATTGCTAACTTTTAACGTTTTACAAGACTTTGATATGACATGATAGGAAAGGCTGCCTGCAAGGAATGTTATATGAATCCGCAATCTCTTTGTATCAAATATTAGATGATATCAGTTTCTTTCAACTGTCCCTATAGAGCAGTTCAACAATGTATTCCCAAAAACACCCTACTACTTACTTCCACTTGTCAAGTATTCAAATTATATAATAAGTTTTTTTTTGTGGTTTGTGGTGCAGGTGACATACAATGCAAAAATAACAGAAAAAGATAATGCACCTGTCTGTGATTGCCCCTAATTTACGAGATCTCATTTTATGTGAAAACAGTATATTTAGATGCACGAATGAGATGCATTAATGATGTACTCAAGGATGCAGCAACAAAAAAGATTAGTTCTAGGGCATTTGCATTACAGAGATATGTAACTAAGAGTTCAAAGTGCAGCTGCGCAATTGTATAGCTATTGGCAGTGACAGAGCTGTTGAAGTGTATTTTCTTAGCAGTATTTGCTATTTTTGCAGCATTTTGCTATAAATTTTACAAGACTTTTTAAAGGGGAACTCCACAAAAACATAATTTAAGCTTTTTGAAAAGTAAACATAATTTCAAGCAACTTTGCAATATATATATCATTTAAAAAATATGCAGACTTTTCATGATTTTTAATGGTTTCTGACAGTTCCCTAAGCCTAGCCCCATGTTCTTCTGCTGGTCTCTCTGACTACTTTTCTGAGCTGGCTGACTACTGTTACTTTGCATCAACAGCCAGCTGTCCTTAGTCTGCATCCTCCAAACCCCACAATTCCCTGCACACGTGATTTCAATAAATAAAGGAACATCACTGTGCAATGCATTGTGGGTTATGTAGTTCCTGCATGCTGCCTGTAAGCTGTGGAGAAGTTGTTTTAGTCCCTCCTTCCCTGCGAGGATTTCAAATGATGCAGAAAGAGAAGAACTGTTTAACAGCTGGATTTCAGCATAGAAAATGCCATTTATTCATACTTTTTAAAGAAACGGGTAACTGTGATGGGTATATTAGGGGTTTCTGTGTTATGTGGGCCTCTTAATCAAATTTTGGTTTGGAAGCCGGAGTTTCCCTTTAAGTTCATTCTAGTAACAGTGTAAATGGAGCCTGAGAGAGAGAAATTGACCTCCGTTTTGTTTCATTCCATTTACATAAAGCCATATAAAGGCTGTGTTTCACATGGCTTCTTCCCTGTACAGTGGCATAACTTGATTACTGGACCCCACAGCAAATTATTTTCAGCCCCACAAAATGTTTAGCGGTTGACCTGTTTTACCAATATTTATTGAAATTGAATATGAATTAGGGCCTCAAGGGGCCCCTACACCTCTTGGTCTGCTTCCTCTAGTTATGCCCCTGTAACTGCTGACCATGGAAACTTTTCTTTGGATCAATTTTGTTCCAACCGTCTTTGGAGAACTGTTTCAGCTCAGCTATGTTTGCAGGGTTTTGAGCATGAATGGGTCTTCTTGTTCTTGCCATGACATCTTTTTCAGATTCTGGTCAGGCAATTCCATTTTGAGCTACTAACTTACTCATATATTCATGGTCATTGTCTGGTTGCATAACCTGGTCATTCTTCAGTTTTTGCTCATAAACTTCTTCTTAAGAACTTAAAAATAAGATTTCATGGTTCCTACAGATGTAGGAAATTTGAAGAAAGAACAGGGCTGCCCGGAACTCAAACGGATCCACAGGACCAGAAAAGTTTCAAGTTAAAAAATATATCTTTATTTTACAAAGTTAAAAGTGTATACTTGCATCTCCATCTGCCCTACATGTTTCGTACCCACCAGGGCACTTAAAGGGCATGTAAAGACTAAAATAGAATAAGGCTAGAAATGCTGTATTTCGTATACTAAATATAAACATGAACTTACTGCACCAAAAGCCTAATCAAACAAATAATTTATGCTTTCAAAGTTGGCTACAGGGGGTCACCATCTTGTAACTTTGTTATACATCTTTGCAAGACTAAGACTGTGCACATGCTCAGTGTGGTCTGGGCTGCTTAGGGATCATCATAAACAAAGCTGCTTGAGTTCTGCATGGCTGGGAAGTAAGGTGGGGGCTCCCCCTGCTGTTCATAAGTATGATTGTTTCCCTGCTCAGCAGTTAGGGACCATCTGACAATTCCTATCCACAGCCGTAAATAAAGGGAGAATTTCACTGCATATAGTCAGGTTTCTTATAAAAACGGTACACATGTTTTAATTGAAGTATATTGGAGATAGGTTTCTTTTTCACTAAAGAAAGTAAAAATGGGATTTTTTTTTTGTTGCCTTTACATGCCCTTTAATCATGGGCTATCCCATAAAGCTGGGGGTCTGGGCCTGGTGCACCTGGACAACATATACTATTCAGTGGATCACTGTACCAGAGGCCTCCCCTTTAGACTAGAAGAAAAGAACTTTCATTTGAAGCAACGTAGGGGGTTCTTCACAGTCAGGACAGTGAGGTTGTGGAATGCACTGTCGGGTGATGTTGTGATGCTGATTCAGTTAATGACTATAAGAGGGACTTGGATGATTTCTTGGACAGACATAATATCAAAGGCTATTGTGATACTAAGCTCTATAGTTAGTATAGGTATGGGTATATAGAATTTAATTAAAAGTAGAGAAGGGTGTGTGTATGGATGCTGGGTTTTCATTTGGAGGGGTTGAACTTGATGGACTTTGTCTTTTTTCAACCCAATTTAACTATGTAACTATGTAACTATTTACGATATATTCTGGGGCACCTTGTCTCTCTAACCATTGTATCCTACAGAAGTAGCTTGGTGTTTAGCTATCACCACCAGACACGACTTTTGGGAAGATGTTCTTACAGATAAAATGCTTTCTTTGGCTTCCACTTGCCGGGTCAATTTCTACTTGTGATTCACCAGCCCACAGCACATCATCTAATTGGTTGTGGGGAACTGCAAACAAGCTTTCATATTCTTTTAAATCAACATTGATTTTTACCTTGCCCCACTGCCATGTATCCTATGTTATTGTTGATGTAGAGCAATGAACACTGACTTGAATTCAGGTAAGACAGGACTTCAATTGTTGTGCCTGATGTTTGTATAAAGACCAACCCATTCTGCAGTGATATGCGTAATAACAGAAGTGCAAACAAACTGATACAGTATGCAATGAGGGCTCTGCCCATAAAGGATTGCAATCCAAAGGGGTGGGCATAACTGAGGCAGAGGGTTCCTTAATTATTCTTTAAAGAGGGACTAAATTAATAAATTTCATTTTTATATAAGCTTCATACTAAAATAAGCAACATTCTAAATACTATCAGTGAAACATTCTGAGCTGTTTCTGAAATAAATGCTAATAATTTTCATTGATTATATTTAAAAAGTTTCCTATTTCAGTGAAATGAAGCTTATATTTAATTTTCATTTAATTTGTTTTCATGATTTTACACCTTGCTCATGGAAAGACTTTGCCAAGATGGTGGGTTTCCCCACAGTTCCAAGCAGTCTCCATTTGATGCTTATGACTCTGAGCATGTTTCACTGGAGGTTTCCAATTCTACGAAATTGCTATATAACCATGTCCAGGCTGAGAGTCTTCAGCAACACATTTCTTTTAAGCGACGATGTTGAGTTGAATCTCTATTTTGCCAACTTAACCTTTGCTGGTAAGGATTAAAGTAGCTGAAAATGATATTGGGCATGGCTGTTAAACACCAGGGGGGTTATTTACTAAACTCTGAATGCAAATGTTTTTTAGTATAAAATCTGACTTTTAAAAAATCACAAATTTTTCGGAATTTATTATACCCCATGGATGGAAAAGTCAGAATCAGAAAATCCAGCATCTCAGACCTGTCAAGGTTGCATATACAGCAAGTCAATGGGAGAAGTCCCAATGATTTTTTGATGTGTGCTGTGTTTTGTGCAATACATAAAATCTGACTTTTAAAAAAATCACAAATTTTTCGGAATTTATTATACCCTGAGGATGGAAAAGTCAGAATCAGAAAATCTGGCATCTCAGACCTGTTGAGGTTATATATGTCCCAATGATTTTTTGATGTGCGCTGTGTTTCGTGCAATACCCCGAAGATTTCAGAGTTTTGGGGAAAAAAGCATACAAAATCGAAAACCAGATTTTCAGGAAAATCTAAAAATTAAATAACGGAAAAAACCTGTGAGAATATAATTGTGAGAAATGTGCGTTTTTGGCAGACAGTGTCGGAATGAGAAAACAGGGGCCCACCCAAAAACCTTTGACCAGGGGCCCACCAATTAATCTTAGACCAGGGGCCCACGTTTAGTACTATTTTTCTTCCTCTCCTCACTCAACCTTGATTCTCCTATTCTCATTTCTTATACTACTATACTCTAATCTTCCATTTATTTAGCCTTTTTGTTCTCATAGAAATAGGGAATGGCCATGAAATAGGCCAAATGTTTAGCAGCATGAGGGCCCACTGACACCTGAGCCCACCGAGAGTTTTCCTGGAATCCTAGTGGGCCAGTCCGAAACTGTTGGCAGAACAGAGATAAATTCGGACTTTGATGAATAACCCCCCAGGACTACTCTAGTCAAACATCTGCCTCCTGATATCCATTTTAATTATACAGATTCAAGTTAGGAGGCCTTTCCCTATTTATACATATGACATGTACATTTTACTATATCCCATACCATGGCAATATCATGAAAACCATACTGGCATCATTTTTTCTCTCACAAGCCCCATTTATGTAGTTCTAGAACAGGGGAAATATCTGGCCAGATTTAACATCAAACTGTTTCTAAAATAAGTGGATACAGAGAACTAGCTATTATAATCCTCCAAAAGTTTTTAGAAAGCGGGCACAAAAGATAATTTTTCAAAGACAGAGTGAAACAGTTAAGGGGGGGTACGACTGTCATATATTTTGGTACAAGGTATACATAGGAAGGGGGCTCTTTGCTTTATATATGTAGAATAGACATGTAGATGTTATGGCGCATGTTATGAACAGACTGGTAACAGTGGAAGTGGCATCCCTTGTCGTGAGTCTAGGGCAGTGATCCCCAAACAGTAGCTCGTGAGTAACATTTTACTCACCAACCCCTTGGATGTTGCTCTCAGTGGTTTCAAAGCAAGTGCTTATTTTTGAATTCCAGGCTTGGAGGCAAGTTTTGGTTGCATAAAAACCAGGTGTACTGTCAAACAGAGCATGTAGGTTGACAATCCACATAGGCGCTACCAAATAGCCAATCACAGCACTTATTTGGCACCCCAAGAACATTTTTCATGCTAGTGTTGCTCTCCAACTCCTTTTACTTCTGAATGTTGCTCACGGGTTCAAAAGGTTGGGAATCCCTGGTCTAGTGTCTCTTTTTGATTCCTACTTGGAGGCAGTGACCCTCGACCCATGACTTTAGAACAGAAGAACAGTAAGATTATTCCCTGTGGGGTATCATTTCCTATTGTGTCATATTTGTGTCTTAAATAAACCCATGCTGGACCTGATGTACAGTATGTCACATGTAAAAGAGGAACCATAAGCAAATTTCATTTTTTTCGGGGGGTATTTTTTTCACATTTTTTTCACAGCAGAACAATAATAAACAAAAGACTCTTCAACAATAACTATCTCATACTAAAGCACTGCGTATCTTGACAGCGCTATATAAATAAATGATGATGATACTCAACAATTACCTTTCAGCAAGGCCACCTGTCCACTTCCCGTCCAAACGGATACAATACTGAATTAAGCAAAAGACTGTTTGTGGCAGGGATCATTTTTACTACACTGTTTTATTTAGAGAACATTGGTAAGAGGTGCTGTCTTGAACTTTGTACAAGTTGAGGTTTTCACTCTAATCTTGCTTGTCAAATGACAGGTGTTTTAAGGGATCTACATAATTATCGTTTTGTTTGAGATTAGTGTGTGTGACAAAAAAATTCTCCTAAACTCACAGGTTTCCTTAATGACTGCTGGAGTTGAATGGCCCCATAATATTTGTATTTGGATAGATAACTGGTTGAAGGATAGAATTATGTGCACTGGGTTTATTTGAAGGGGTTGAGCTTGATGGACTTTTGGTCTTTTTTCAACCCAACTTAACTATGGTACTATCTAACCCTTTCCTCCTCTCCATAATTTACCCTCAGCCCACTCAAATCCATTGTTGTCCTTTTTCTAGATACCCTTAGATATCACCTCTCCTCCAGCTTTCCTCTATCCGACTCAAAGTCAATATGATCTGGTGACAGTTGATGGTATTGATGATGGTATTTCAAGGAAGGCAGAAATCAATAATGCAAGCATATAGCTGATTGTGGAGGGTTAAGAGTGGATAAAGGAGAGTGGAGGAAGGATGAGATAGGTCAGAAGAATAAAACTAGGAGGGTTGAATGTTGATTGTTGAGGCGAGTAGAGCAGAGGGAGGATGGAGGAATATATATAAAAAATACGGCTCACACTCACCGCAGGTGCTTTCCACATTGCAGGCTGCCCATAAAAGTGTTGTCGGGTGCTGGAATTCCTTGGCGTCCCACGCCATGTTGAATTGCTGGAAAAAGGAAATGGAGTTTTCCGCACACTGTTAGTAGTTGAAAATCCAAAAATCTTTATTAAACGATAGTCATCGGCACACACAGCATCACACTTGACGCGTTTCGGGCTGCACACCCTTAATCATAAGCATGAAAGGAACAGACATAGAATGAACTATATATAGGCATTCACCACAGCGACCTCTGTTGGAGATATTTCAGTAAAGATAAATATATGCCCCATACATAGACAAAAAAGAAAAGAAAAATGTACATTTAAAATTTAAAAGACACATAATGTATATTAAGTAAAATAAGAAATGTCAAATCTGGTATTGAGGCCAAGTGGATAACGTGTATTTAAAGTAACAATCCAATAGGCTTCACGTGTGTTGAGTAAACGTAATGTATCTCCCCCTCTTAAAGGTGTATACACATTCTCAATCACCTTAACCCCTAAATCCGAAACCCCACGTATACTACACACCCACAAAGTGTGGGTGATCTTCTTGAAACCAATTTCAGAGAGTTTTTGGACAAGATATCTTTCAGAATAGGGTCATTGAAAAGAATAGGAATATGCTTACATATTACCTTACAAATATCATCAAATTCAGCACTATACTCCGTACAAAGAGGAGGTTTGAGGAGACCTAAGGGCAGGTTGTGGAAGGCAAATGGAGGAAGAGGATAGCTGTATACTGACCTGAACTCATATATCTTCAACATTCAACAATTCACTGCACCAAATGCTTCTGTATGACTTCATTCTTTTATGGAAAAATTAACATGTAAGTCACAAAAAAAATGGATGTGAGGGAAAGCAGCATACAGATGATTGTAAGTGCAGTTACAATTTTCTTACACCTAATATAATGGCTACATGTTAAAGGAAAACTATACCCCCAAAATGAATACTTAAGCAACAGATAGTTTATATCAAATTGAATGACATATTAAAGAATCTTACCAAACTGGAATATATATTTACATAAATATTGCCCTTTTACATCTCTTGCCTTGAACCACCATTTCGTGACTCTATCTGTGCTGCCTCAGAGATCACCTGACCAGAAATACTACAACACTAACTGTAACAGGAAGAAGTGAGGAAGCAAAAGGCAGAACTCTGTCTGTTAATTGGCTCATGTGACCTTACATGTGGTTTGTATGTGTGCACAGTGAATCTTACGATCTCAGGGGGCGGCCCTTATTTTTTAAAATGGCAATTTTCTATTTAGGATTACCCAATGGCACATACTACTAAAAAAGTATATTATTATGATAATGGTTCATTTACATGAAGCAGGGTTTTACATATGAGCTGTTTTACTCAGTATCTTTTAATAGAGACCTACATTGTTTGGGGGGTATAGTTTTCCTTTAAGTTAAAGCAGGAACTAATAATAGAAAAAAATACATTTCTTGCATGTGCTTTTAAAACAGGTAAGGGAGGTGAGCACATCCTCTATTATTCCATTCTTTATTCAGTTAGTGTTTTCAGAACTGCAATTTTGCTTTTATCTCACACTGCCTTTCCTTACCCTTACCTGTATAACTTACGACAAAGCTATTTTCATTCATATTAAACCAAATTGATGATCTTTCTCTGTTATCTACAGATTCCCATCTCCCATGTGAATTCAACATCCACAAGTTTTTAGGACTGCATGGAAAAAAGCTATAATTCAGCAACAGTGGGGGAAGAAATGCAGTTGTAGTTACAAATACAAAAATATCAATTTATCATCTATATCAATGTGTACTTTATGTCATTTTGGATCTCCATACCTTAAGACTACTAAAAAGCTTGCTGACATCTACTTAAAATTCATTTAGAAATTATATAAATCCAATAGGCTTGTTTTACCTACAATAGGGATTAATTATAGTTTAGTTAGAATAAAGTACAAGTTACTGTTTTATTATTACAGAGAAACAGGAAATACCTTTTAAAAAGTTAATTGTTCAATTAATATGGAATCTATGGGAGATGGCCTTCCTATAATTTGGAGCTCTCTCAATAGTGGGTTTCTGGATAACGGACCCATACATGTATTGCAAAGAAGGAAATTGCTACACAAAAGTAATGTAATGCAGGAGGTCCCCAACCACTGGGCCACAGACCGTTGGCAGATCATGGGTTGTGCAGAACTGGCTGCCTCTTGTCCTGCCCACAGTCACCGGCACAAATTACCTGCAATCCCAGATCCCTGGTGCCATCGCCATGTGATGTCCAAGAAGCTTTCTACTGATCACGACAAGGACCAAAATATTGTTTGGACAGTTTTTTTTTGGTAAGCCTAAAATGCACCCATCTCCCAATCCCAATCTCCCACCACCACCGGTCCACGGAAAAAATTGTCTTGCTTGAAACTGGTCCGTAGTGCAAAAAAGGTTGGGGACCACTGATATAATGTAAAGTTTACTCCAGAAAAGTAACCCATTTTAATTTGGCATCCATATGTCTTGCAGGGTGATTTGACTAAACTTGAGAACTGGGCAGCAAATTGATAATGAGGTTCAATGTTGATAAATGCAAGGTTATATTTATCAATAAATATTACCCTTTTACATTTTTTCCCTTGAGTCTCCATTTTATGATATTCTCTGTACTGCCTCAAAGATCATCTGACCAGAAATACTGCCGCTCTAACTGGAAGCAAAAGACAGAACTTTGTCCATTAATTTGCTCATTTGACTTAACATGCATGGTTTGTTTGTGTGCCATTTGTTTGCTTGTGTGCAACCGTGTGATTCCAGGAGTGGCCCGTACTTACTTAAAATGGCAAGTTTCTATGTAGGATTAACCAATGGCACATAGAGTACTACTGAAAATTGTTTATTTAGATGAAGCAGGGTTTTATAAGTGACCTGTTTGTTTGGGGGTATAGTCTTCCTTTCATTAAGAAGGAGTTGGGGATTTTTATGGACAATGGGCTGTGCAGCTCTAGATAATGTCATTTAGTGTTTACTAAAGCAAAGTGTTGCATAAAAGGTATTAACTTGAGGGATGAGAACATAATTTTGTGTACAGTATCTAGTACAATTAAGCTGAAGGCAACTGGACATTTGGGGCCTTATTTATCAAAATCAGAATTGTTCTGAGTATTTGAATATAAAAAGTTTGGCCAAACTAGTGTAATAAAAAACTCACCCTGGTGGTCCAGTGGTGCGAGCGGGGACGCCCGCCGCACCATCGGCAGGGGGCCTGCCACAAAGCTCCTCTTCAGCCGCCATGTCTGTCTCTTAGGGCACGTGCGCCCGTGTCTTGTTTCTAATATTGACGCGGACGTGCTGACGTGGTGACGCTGGCGCACAATGGCGCGAAAATCAAAACCCTACAAAAGGTTAATTTGGGCTTCAAGTCCTTGCCCGTTATAGGTTTATTCCTGGTGGTGTTTGAGCTCTGTGCTAACTTGATTCCTGTTTTGACCCCTGCCTGGCTTTTGACGATTCTGAACTCCTGTATCCTGACCCTTGCCTGATATCCAACTTCGATTGTGCTTAACCCTTCTGATTTCCTGTTTTGACCCTTGCCTGCCTGACTTTGTTTGTACTCTGCCTGCCCTGACCCGGCCTGATCTGACTACGATTCTGTCTAACGCCTTGTACCACGACCTTCTGCCCAAAGACTTTGCTTTACAGTTGTGCCCCTTTGCCTGTTCAGAACCCTTCGCCTTGCACCTCTTGTTATAAGACCTGGCGGCATCTGAGTAGCTGAGGGCTCCTCCCGAGGCCAAAGGCAGCTGATACAGGCAGAAGCACGAGCCGAGAACAGGGTGCTTGGCATCGGTTCTGAATTTAGGGTGCCAACGATGTGACTAGAATTCAACTAGAATCCACAATGTTACCGTATTTATTAATAAAAAAGCACAATTTAATCTGGGACAAACTCGATAAAATCAAGCCAAAATCCGAATCGAACAATTTTTCTGAATTACACCATTTTTTAGGATTTTTGCCTGGTAAGTCCAAAATAGTTGGATTTTCCCCATTCTTCTTCTTCATCTCTTTTTACTGGAATGACAGATTCTACTCTGTACCCTTAATCCTAACATGCACACCAGTCCAGGTTTTCTATTTTGATTCTGTCGCTCATACTGTATGCTTTCAGCCATACTCTCATATTTAATCACATGCCCCGCCCAATTCCATTCATGCTTTTTACCCCAGCAGGTGAGGACTGGGACAGCTCTTAAAGGGCATGTAAAGGCAAAAAAAATAATAAAACCCCATTTTTACTTTCTTTAATGAAAAAGAAATCTCCAATATACTTTAATTAAAAAATGTGTACTATTTTTATAAGAAACCTGGCTGTATGCAGTGAAATTCTCCCTTCATTTACTGCTGTGGATAGGAATTGTCAGATGGTCCCTAACTGCTGAGCAGGGAAACAATCATACTTATGAACAGCAGGGGGAGCCCCCGCCTTATTTCCCAGCCATGCAGAACTCAAGCAGCTTTGTTTATGACGATCCCTAAGCAGCCCAGACCACACTGAGCATGTGCACGGTCTTAGTCTTGCAAAGATGTTTAACAAAGTTACAAGATGGTGACCCCCTGTGGCCAACTTTGAAAGCATAAATTATTTGTTTGAATAGGCTTGTGGTGCAGTAAGTTCATGTTTATATTTAGTATACAAAATACAGCATTTCTAGCCTTATTCTTTAGACTTTACATGTCCTTTAAGGAAATGTATTCAGGCCTGGAGATGATGACACCCAATGCATTGTGGAAAATACTATTAATAATATTTAGGAATATCCATACTGCAACCCTCAAACTGCTACTGAGCTGCATCTGGCAGAATTCTCTGTTAGGCTGTAGCTATGGGGATTGTTTTGTATACTTTGTGTAATCCCTGCTAAATAGTGTAACCTGAGAGTGGGAAGATCAAATGATTTCCTTTCTGACCAATGTGGCACTAGAACATTATTACATTGAGACCCTTTTTCTCAGATGAGCCCTTAAAAGTGATACTGATGCTAAAAGCTACTTTTTAAAATATGAATGTACATTAAAAGTTACAGATGCAGCCACTTTGGTTTGTCTGTTTGACACAGAATAACTAAACACAGATATCCCATTTATCTCATTTAACACAGAAAACTGCGTCACAACATCCCATCTAATTAAGGCATTCACCATTGTGAACAATGGAGCTTTGGTATGCTAATGAAAAGGTTAAATGCATTAAATGAGTTAAGATGACTTAAGATAACACAGTTTCTTCAATTACCCCTGAGTCATGACGCATTTAACTCACAAATCCAAGTGGCTTCATCTGTACCTATAGGTCATGTTGATCGTTTTTTACTGAGATGTTTGTTTTTGTAAATAATCTTTAGTTGATGTTCCTAAACCTGACTGTTTTGCCAAGATGGTCTTGGACATTAAGATTTTTCTCTCTCGAACGACCAATTTTTGTGCTATCCGACAAATCCATCAAATTATAATGATGTTAGCGGGCACTGAATGATCATGCATCTAACAATTTATCATTTGACATTGGTCAGAAAATTGATCGGTCACATTAGAAAGTTTTCATCGGATGCAGTGAAATGTATCCATTGTCCAATTGTTTGCAGGGCCAAGCAGGCAGCTGCCCACAGTTTTCCTGGCTTCAACTAGACGATATCACTTGAAATGGTCTTTTTAGTTGACGGACAAATTGTACATTTAAACAATCGTTTCAAGATAAGCTTGATCTTGTGATAACGAAAAGATCTTTTAAAAATCTTAATGTATGGCCAGCTTTAGTCCTGCGCCATACTAGATGTTTCATCCAGCCTGGTATATTTGTAAAGTTTTTCAAATGCAATGATAAAAATGACTGCAATTATGATAAATGATAGAACTAATATCCGTATACCCCACATGAAAAAGAGCTATTCCTTCATCATTCTGTTTATTGCTGAGCAGAATCTCACAATTGCAGAAGGCATAATATTAATTACCCCTGCCATCTGTGCAAAACAATCGAAAAAAACATATTTTAGTCCAGAGATGTCAATGTCATCAGTTATCTTTGGCATCAAGCTGTGTGTTTGTTGATCGCATTTACTGCACTTTACAATTTAAAAATTAATTTGCAGGCAAACATTTATTGAAACATACAGCAACCCGCGAGGTTCACTAAAGGTAAGTGTCCTGGAAATAATGAATAAATGTGCAAATTGGGATGCAAGTGGGAAAAAAAGTAATTACACTGCTTTATAGTGAAAGCTCCTGATTTTTAATACAGGTTATAAAAGCACAAGTGTTAAACTCATATGGTGATGTCTGTGTGTTGTCAAAATGGTGTCAATCCCTCAAAGTTCATGCATAACTCATATTTAATTCCTGAAACAAATTCTTAAAGGAGAAATACCCTAAAATGATTATGGCTAGAAATTCCATATTTTACATGCTGAATTTATTGAACCAGCCTAAAGGTTCAGCATCTCTATAGTAATAATGATACAGATCTTTAAAGTTATAACTGGAGTTTCCCATTTTGTATTTTGACATCACCCATATGGTGATGTCTATGTGTTGTCGAAATGGTGTCAATCCCTCAAAGTTCATTCATAACTCATATTTAATTCCTAAAACAAATTCTTAAAGGAGAAATACCTGAAAATGATCATGGCTTGAAATTCCATATTTTACATGCTGAATTTATTGAACCAGCCTAAAGGTTCAGCAGGTTCAGTAATAATGATACAGATCTTTAAAGTAATAACTGGAGTTTCCCATTTTGTATTTTGTTGGGAGTGTCTGTGACACGCACATGCTCAGTGGGAAGCTAAGCTTAGGGGTCATCACAAATCATCAAGCAGAAAATGCGGTTTTCCTGTCATACTGTATAAGCTACAGGGCTGATTATTCAATTATCATGATGATTGTTCTGGTTTTTGTCATGTGACGATAATCTTAATTATTTACTTATCAGCCTTATATTGTACCTTACATTAAAAGCTGAAACCGAGGCTCAAATCTTTAACTGCCTCATAACAATCTCTGGATGAACCAGCACCAACTCATACTCAACCTAACAAAAAAACTGAATTCCTTATCTTTCCAAATAAGCCTGGTCCTACTCCCCCATTTACTATTGATGGCATGCTCATTAATCCTGTCAATTTAGTACACTGTCTGGGGGTAGGGTTGCCACTTGCCATTAGGTGGTAAAAATGATGGTTGATCCCAATTTTATTAATAGGGAAAAAAGATAAATCTATAGGAAGGCCGGTATTTTTTTCCAGAAAAGGTGGCAACCCTATCTGGGGTTAATTCTGACTCCTCCCTCATCATATGATCTCTGATCACACCGCTGTCAAAACGTGTCCCTTTTTCTTATGCAATATTGCCAAAGTCTGTCCCTTTCTTTCACCTGCTATGGCCAAGACCCTCATGCATGTTCTCATCGTATCCCGCCTAGACTACTGTAACCTTCTACTAACTGGCCTCCCTAATGCTCATCTCTCCTACAGTTTGTATTAAATACTGCTGTCAGAATTCTCTCATCCATGGCTTCCCATAAAACAAAATAACTTACAAACTCCTCCTCATACTATTCAAATCCCCATCCCTCATCTGCAGCTAACTACATCTCATCTCTTCTCTCTCTTTATGCTCCTAGGTGAATCTTACACTCCCCCCACTACTACTGCTGTTTCCCACATCAAACCCTTCTTGCTGCTCCTTATATTTGTAATTCATTCTTGAATTTCTCCTGAAAGAATCCTCTCTCAATGTCTTCAGATCTAAACTCAAAGACTCCCTCTCGGAGCACTTGTATAACACCTAATCTGGGAACTGGCACTTATATGGCAGTGTCACCTACAGCACTTAATATCCCTCCGATCTGGGACCTCCATCCTTTTGTCTCCTTGACAATAAGCACTTAATATGTATTGTAACTATAATTTATATGTATATATATATATACATACACACTTATATTTATGTGTATTGTATATTTGTACCTATTTGTACTTATTATTGCAATGACCCCCTGTTTCTGCTACTAATTTATTGTTCTTCTCTACAGTGCTTTGCCCTTAAGAAGCGCTATACACATAAAAATATACATACATACATACATTTTTATTTTATATATTCAGTATCTTTTGCGTTGGCCCCTGAGCTCAGTAAGTGACAGCAGCACAGAGCATGTGCAGTGAATCAGCAGAAAAGAAGAGGGGAGCTACTGGGGCATCTTTTGAGGCACAGATCTTTACTGCTAAAGGGCGGTGGTTGCCTTGGGCTGGTATCAAAGCCTAAAACATAATGTGCAAGATTTCTACACTACTTCTTTAGATAAGCTTTAGTTTTCCTTTAGAAAAATTATTAAAGCCATGTCGCCGAATCACTCTAAAGATGGAAATATGTCTGCATACTAGTGCCAATATCTGTGCTGGTATACTTCTATGTCTCTGTAAAGGCTTTGAGAAAGCCAAAAGTGTCATAGACCTTTGGCTTATTATACCCCCCAATTAGTGATGTTCGGACTGGCCTGATACCATGCGAGCCGACCTCGCACCCCCCATTTCCGGCCTTACAATGCTAGCTTCCAACTTCCGGGTTCAACTTTTATAGACGTGCACTGCTTGCCCCACCCCTTTTGTGACATCATTGGTGGGGTGGGCGGGTCTATAAAAGGAACCCGGAAGTCGGGCTTGGGCAGGCGCTGGTGGAGGGAGGGCGGGTATCCAGCAGGTGCGGGTCGGGATCCAGGACACGCCTCCTTTCGGCTCCTCAGAAAAAGTTATGGGATTTTCTTTGCTTCTTCTGTAGCATTGATGTTGCCAAATGAACTATATTACCATGTAACATCAGAGAGAGTCAAGGATTAATCAGGGAAGCAGATTAGCCCATGGTTAGTTTTACTACCTTGAGTGCACTGGCCATTTATTTTCTCCTAAGAATAAACATTTGGTTTGGGGTAAATATGAACTGCCAAGTTCCTCACAAGCAAATGTGAGCTAGGGCGATAATCACAAGACCCAAATAGAAGAGAAGGTGCCAGGTCCGATGTTTTACTCTCCAGACTGACTAGGAAACCTGCCAATTGTGTAGGTGGTTTCCTAGGCAACTGAAAAGAAGCCAATCCAATGCCAATGAGGAGTGGAGGAGTTAAATGAGCATTATTATGCAGAATCATTAACCCTTCTAATGCTGTAGCTCAAATCAGAGATGTGATGTACTTTTATTATTATCACCCCAAATCTATATATACTCTCTCACCCCAAACCTCTCCGAACACTTTTCTCACTGCAAAACCTTCCGTTGCTGGATAGTTACTGGGTACCAAAACAAAGCACTTCCCATTCTCCAGGTTCCCAGTGAGGCAGAGTCAAAGTATTCACCAATTGTCATACACAGTAGCTGGAAACAATAAGAAGAGAAGAGAAAAAGCTAAAAAGAGATATAAAAAGGTGGGTAAATGCTGAAGCCTAAACTCAAACCCAACTTACATGGAGAACAGTCTATTAGAGAGAAAAGTATGATTGCAAACGTATTGCTTGGGTCTTCAGTGACCAATGAGACTGTGGGGCAGATTTATCAAGGGTCGAATTTCGAGGGGTTAAATCCCTCCAAATTTGACTGGGGAATAGAATCGAATAGGGAATTTGGGCGAATTTACGCGCTGGCGAATAGTCGAATGGGTGAATTTTCGCCCGGCGAATAGTCGAGAGATCGAATATTCGATTGAAGGATTTTCATTCGATCAAATGATCGAACGAATTTTATTCAATCAAAAACTTAGAAAAAAAGCCTATGGGACTTTCCCATAGGCTTTTAAAGCAATTCGGTAGGTTTAATCTGGCGAAGTAGACAGTCAAATGATTTTTAAAAGAGACAGTACTTCGACTATCGAATGGGCGAATAGTCGCAGCATTTTTCGCTTGATCTATTCGAATCATTCTACTCAGGCGAATTGACGCCAATTCGATAGTCGAGGAGCACAAAAAACTCCTCGAAATTCGAGTTTTTTTCCCTCTATTCATTCACCCGAGCTTAGTAAATGTGCCCCTGTGGTCATTGCGGGTGGCAAAACTCGGAAATGCATGCTTAGCAAATAAATTTACCCATCACTACTCTCTGTATCATACTAAAAGTTAACTCTAAGGTGAAAAACCCCTTTATATTGTTAGTTTAAGAGCTATTGAATGCTTAGGACATTTTGGGTTTTGGTCTGTGCTGGCACCAAAAAACAAAACTATATTCATTACATTGATAATTTCATATACATTTATATACAAGCTAATTATTATTATTTTTTTTTAATGAAAGTATTTTAGCACTTCCCATTTTAGTTCTGTTCCACAGAGAACACTACTTTACATTATCCTTTAGAGGATTTCTTACCAGTTGATAATAGCTGCCCCTCCTGATATGTAAAAAGCACAAATAGGACCCGTGTCCAGGAGAAAGAAAGCATATGCTGATATGTTTTACTAAACATTTATAGAAAAAATATAATAAGCAGCCAACAAAAAAAAAATCCCCTGTGTCAGGAAAGTGTTAGCAACAAACTCATAACTGAGACATCACTGTACTTCCATCAGGATAAACCATATTATTTAAAGTATAAAGACATTCCTATTCAATGAGATAACGTTGAAATCCAGCCATTCCCTGATTAGCTAACGGAAAGAATATAAAGATAAGGGCCTATCTCTAAGAGGTATCATTAAGCAAAAAATAGTAAGTTATCAACTATCCCATACTAGGTGACACTGCAGAGAGGGAAACAAGAGCAGAACTGACGCGGTGCTTAAATACAATAAACAAACTAGTGATGGAAGAATAAGGGGAGAGAGAAGTAGAGCTGTGAACCTTCAAGATAATAAAAGGAAAATGACAGTCGTTAAATATATAAGGCACTTGACTATATAAATACATATATATACACTGTATATTATGTTATTGCTAGCTCAATTAGGCCAGCTTGGCTAGTATTGTATCAGAAAGTCTCTGCTGGTTACTATAACCTTACCTACCTTACACTAATAAATAAACCCCAGTGGGGTGAGTTCACTAAAAGGAAACAGGTACCATAGGGCACGACTTGCACAAATGTCCTTAAGGTCAGAGGCAGACTTGTTCCATTTAATATGAGACAAAGGGGCAGATTCATCAAAGGGTAAAATGGCTAACGCTAGCGACATTTGCCAGAAATCCCATCTGTAGGCAGGGCTGTATTTAGGTCCGATGCAGAACTAGGCATCGGACCTAAAATGCCCCTACGTCGCACACAATGATGTCACACGACGTCACATGTCGTGCACTCTGACATCACGTGACGTATTCAGCGGAAGTGACATCAGCGCGCCGTGTGCATGAAGTCACTTCCACATTCTTCCTCGGCCCCCCTACCCTATTTTCCTATGGAAATCCGTGGTGGAGGGTGGGGAGAGTTTAAAAAAAAATAGGCACTCTGAAGGCTACCCACAAATCCGTGTCGGGGGACTATATATCTATATAAATATAGCCCTGGACATTGCCAATTCACGGGCATAGGCTAGAGTCCTGCATGGGTCCATTTTTTGTGACCCGTACCCGACCCGTACCTGCAACCTGCAATCCACAACCCGGACCCGCAACCTGCATTCTTATCCGATTGGACCCGCTACCTGACACGCAAGTACCTTATCTGCAACCCGGACCCGCGATCCGCTGACCGTCAAGAGGAAGTGCTGTCATTGTAAACCGGAAGTGACCTCATCGGAAGAAAAAAAGTAACTATCACTATTGAGAAGACGAGCGGCCCGACCCACGACCCGCAAACCCACAGACCCGCTGACCCGCATCTATACCCGCACCCTGAACTTCTACACACAAGGTACTGCAGGTTTTCACGGGCACCCGACCCGCTGCAGGACTCTAGCATAGGCTACAATTCGCTAGCGAATGGGACCATCGCTAGCATTCAGTCGCAGAAAACTTTTCTCTATAGGGAACGAGCGTAACTCCTCAAGATGCAATTTTACAGAACGTTGCCTCTTTTTTCAGAGCTTCCTCAGACCTCAGACCAGACAAACTGCTAAAATGAAGCTACATCCTCCTCAATCTTATGTCAATGACATCACATCCTGTCTCCCGGAAATGCAGAGTTGTAAAAACGTGGGCGACTTGTTATTTTTTTTGTAAGTGGAATTGCCTACAAAAGTCCTAACTAATAAACTTTTTTGTGTTAACATTTTTCCCCAGACATTTACGAGGCATGGAACATTTGTTTTAGGATGGGCATTAGAGGATCTCTTTTGTCTTTATTCAAGTTCCTTGGACATTTATAATAATAAGTGGCCACTTCAAGCATTTGCACCAACATCTCTAATAAAGACGTTCCTACGAGTTTAATGTACCCGCCCTATTCAAATTAACCTAAGCGTAAGAGGACTAACAAAGTTTTGCTAGGCAGAAGCGATCGTTAGCGTCATTTAGATTTGAAATGCTTGCACTTCCGAAGTAACGCTAGCGAAAAGTCGCCAAACTGAACCCTGGAACTGATTATCACTCACTATTTGAAATACACCTACTCTCCAGATTTCAAACACACCCACTCCAAAGAAGCGTGAAGCTCTAAGTCTTCATGGTCAACAAGCCTATTATGGCCTCTGTCCATTCCAAATCTGTATACAGTCGCTACTATACTCTCTGTATCACTTGCCCAGGGTTTTGCCAACCTTTCATCCTAATTTGACTGTATGTTACTTTTTATTTCCTAGACTCACATTTATCACTTTTCACATTTATCAAAGTCCGAATTTATCTCAATATTTTCTGCTACAAACTCCGATCAAATCCGCTCTGGTCTTTTACGCTTATTTATTATTACATTTTCCTGAAAATTTGCTTTGCGGGACTTTTTCATCAGATTTTCACAATTTTTTCGTAATTTTCACCCGAAAACTCCAAAAACTTCGGGCACATCAAAAAATCATTGGGACTTCTCCCATTGACTTATATACAACTCTGAGGTCTGAGATGCCAGATTTTAAGATTCAGACTTTTCCATCCTCTGGGTTTAATAAATTCTGAAAAATTCGTGATTTTTTAAGTCAGATTTTATAAAAAAAAAAATCAAGATTTTTTTGTGATTTTTGCATTCGGAGCTTAGTAAATAACCCCCATAGTTATGTGTATGGAAACATCTAAAAAAAGAAGAGTCACATTTCTGTCTCAGGCTTAAAGGAGAAACAAACCCCTTTAAAAAAAAACACTACCCCCTCCCTCCTGCATAGCTGTTACCCCTTGCAAATGCCACTAACTCTTTACATACCCCTCAGTGCAGATTAAGTTATCGGAGTTCACACCAGCCATCTTCCGGGTCTTCATGTCTTCTTCTGGTGCTTCGGCAATTTCCATCAATTTCGGCACATGCGCAGTTGTCGCAAACCTGGAAATTGCTCCAACTGCGCATGCGCCGACACGCCAGTCTCGTTCTCAGATTACCGAAGTCCCGGAAGATGGCTGCGGTGAACTCCGATCCCTGCACCGAGAGGTAAGTAAAGAGTTAGGGGCATTTGCCTGGGGTAGCAGCTAGGCTGGGGGGAAGGGGGGAGGAGGGTCTATGCGGGGTAGGGGTTTTTTTTTAATAAGAGGTTTGTTTCTCCTTTAAAGACAGCCAAACAACAATATGGACAGACTAGTTCATTCTAATGCTCATACTAACATTAGTGGAGTGTCCCATAGCAACCAATCAAACCGTTGATACCATTTTATAAAGGGGTTGTTCACCTTTAAATTAACTTTGTATGTAGAGAGTGATAGTCTGAGACAATTTTATTTGTGTTCTTTGAGTTATTTAGCTTTTTAATCAGCAATTTCAGCAATCTGATTGTTATGCACTCATATGAATGAGATACTGGAATATGATTAGGAGAGGCCTGAATAGTCAGATGAATAATAAAAAAAGTAGCAATAACAATGCATTCGTAGCCTTACAGAGCATTTGGTTTTTAGATGGGGTCAGTGACCCCCATTTGAAAGCTGGAAAGAGTCAGAAGTAAAAGGCAAATAACTCAATAACTATAATATGTAAATAATGAAGGCCAATTCCAAAGTTACTAGGAAATGGACGTTCTAAAAAAAAGGTACCTCCCCTTTAACTTGTAGTGCACTGTTCATAGCTAATTGCTTATTGGTTGCTATTGGCAGTCTCAAATGTTTTTGTGTATTCCTATAAAATGATACTAATGATGAGGTTATTGCTGAAATCAAATGTACAGTAGTTTCCTGCTGTGGCTCGTTTATAAACAATGGGCAAATTTGCATCTGAGCAGTAACCCTTAGCAACCAATCACTGATTAGCTTGTTCAGCCAGCTGCAGGTTCAATAATGAAATCAATCATTTCATTGGTTGGTATTCCTGGTGTTGTTATCAGCCCAATATCACTCACTCACTGAAAGTTGGTGAGCAGGGACCCCATGAATGAGGCTTAGTCAGTGATACATTATTTCCTTAATAGCACTTTCTAAGAAAGTTAAAGAAGGTTAAATAGAATGAGCAGCCTGTGCTCCAACAAGGATTGTAGTAGGGAGTAGTTCTCCCCTCTCTACCTAAAGTGAAGGGACCACAGCTGGATAGGGAATCAGGCTTAGATCATTCTCTCTAATCTTTTTCACTGTATGGGATCCGGACCACAATGGGGCATTACAACCTAGGGGTGCACCTTCATTTTCCCTAGCTGCATCCATATGGTGTCACATGTGCTGTCTTTGCTTGAGTATAAACCTGTGGATCTATTGTCTGTTTTATTTCAGCAAGAACCTCTTGGTGTTCTTTATTTTATTTTGAAGCA
Organism: Xenopus petersii; assembly: GCA_038501925.1. Classification (NCBI taxonomy): domain Eukaryota; kingdom Metazoa; phylum Chordata; class Amphibia; order Anura; family Pipidae; genus Xenopus; species Xenopus petersii. The sequence goes on from CM076683.1 coordinate 124,698,148, forward strand.
CAGTAGCCTGAGTGAGTTGCAGTCCAACTACCTTATTCCTTCATATCTTCCACATATTGAAGGCCCAGCCCGTTATTTATAACATGCAACCCGTGCTGAACATAGTCTTTTAATCTTATAATTGCCCAAAATAGTGTTACATACCCTACTCCATTGTCTGTGAATGACTCCCATTCTTACTTATCTTGAGTGCTGAACCCGCAACCCTCATTTTTACCCGCTTGGACCCGCTACCTGACCCACAACTGCCTGATCTGCAACCTGATCCGCGACCTGCTGACCACCATTAAACAAGTGCTGTTGCTGCAAACTGAAAGTGACATCAATAGAAGTTTAAGGAGTACAATTTGTATTTTTAGATAAGACCCTCAACCCGACACACAACCTGATCTTTGACCCAGAAACCCATTATACCCACATCCAGTAGTCCTACCCGCAAAACGTAGGTTACCTGAAGGTGCCTGACCCACTGCCAACACCTTAAAGTGGACCTGTCACCCAGACATAAAAAGCTGTATAATAAAAGCATTTTACAAATTAAACATGAAACCCAAATTATATATTTTTATTTAAGCATTCATAGCTGTTGAAAACTCTTTTAAAAATCTCAGCTGTCAATCAAATATTGTCTGACCCTCCTCTATGACTTATGCATAGAGGCAGAGCAGACAATTACTTTCACTTTCCATTCAGCGCTTCCTACATGTCACTGCTCTCCCCACATTCCCCCGTTCTCTTCACCATTTAATTGTGTAGCCAGGACATGGGGATGGACATCAGGTCCCCCATTCTGGTGCACAAACAAGATTCTGAGATGATACAAGGCTTGTCTTAATAACAGTGTCCACAAAATGGCTCCTGCCTACTTGTTATAATTATGAATTCCCAGCCTGAAGGAAACAAGATTCAAATATTTTTTACAGTGTAATTAAAGTTCATTTGGCTTGACTAACGTGATAAAATAGGATTTGTAATTATTTTTTTGGGTGATGGGTAACATTTGCACACAAGATTCTATATGAAGTGAAAAACATTACATAATCCTAAAGAGATGCTGTTTCACTCATTTTATCTCAATGGTATTATGGTTAAAACTTCTTGTTTATCAATTCTGTATTCCGTCTCCCCTGTTTCCTCGCGTAGAACAAATTCTCTCAGCAAAGCACAGCATTACCCCGAGTAGCTCGTACTGTTACATATTCATTCAACTTATAATATAATGTGATTGTGCCCCCATAGGGATCAATAAATAAAATCTTAGATAAGGCTATTGAATTTCAGCTCCTCGTTTAGCGCCTTAGGTTGTAATGTGTCCAAAGTATAGATCCATTTGCTCTTAGTCTGAACCAATCTTAGATCTCAATCTCCTCCCCGCGAGGAGCCATAAATCCTTTCAGTGCATAAGAGAATGTGTCTAGGCTGTAGCATGTTACATCTATTAATGTGTTCTCTTTGCTATCGTAAACAAATTTTAAGACTTCCTTAGCAATTCAGTGCGGCCCTCAGATCACATTTCTACCTCTAAATAAAGCTGTTGCTAATGTGCATTAAAGGGGTGGTACACCTTTAAATCAAATTGGGGGGGTCTTATTTATTTTTTATTTTTTATTATTTAATGAGAAAAGTCCAATCAAACTTGAATCCACTACTGGAGCTTATTTATTATTAAAAAAAACACAATTTAATCGGACCAGGACAAACCTGAAAAAATCTAGCGAAAATCTGAATCATGCAATTGTTGTTACGATTTTTCCCCAATCACTCGGTTTTTTGTGGCTTCTTTCCTAAAAGCCCGAATTTTTTAGATTTTTGGCCAATCAGATTTTTTTTGGAGTTTTGCCTGAAAAATCGAAAATAGTAGGATTTTCAGGCTAATTTCAACGCAGACCACAGAAACTTCCGCATAGGATAGGGACCTCTCCCGTTGACTTATATACAACCTCGGTAGGTCTGAGATGCCAGATTTTCAGATTCAATGTAATAGATTTTCAGATTCAGACTTTTTCCATCCTCGGGGTATAATACATTTTTTTTCCACTTAGGGGGTTATTTATCAAAGTCCTAATTTATCTCAATATTTTCTGCTATAAACTCCTATCAAATCCACTTGGGTTTTTTACGCTTATTTATTATTACATTTTCCTGATAATTTGCTTTGCTGGAAAAATATCAATTTTTTTCGGATTTTTCACCTGATTTTCAGATTTCTGCATGAAAACCCAGCACACATCGAAAAATCATTGGGACTTTTCCCAATGACTTATATGCAATCTTGACAAGTCTAAAATGCCAGATTTTCTGATTCAGACTTTTCAATCCTCTGGGTTTAATAAATTCCAAAAAAATTGTGATTTTTTAAAAGTCCAATTTTAAAAAAACCCCACAAATTTGCCCATCACTACCTATGGCATACATAACTTGGCATTAAACCAATGGGACGCGCGTCCAAAATTTTGTGATGCAGTTGATTATCATGGGAGTTTTGGGAATTTTTTTTATTGGCAGCAAAATGCAGAGATTTGCCGCAAATGTATTCGCCCCTCACTAGCCATAGGCCTTAGTGAGTAACCGCATGGCTTCATTAGCTTGGCATATACACACACATCGGGGCTTATTCAGGGTTGATCCTAGTCCCTCTGCTGCCCAAGCAAGACCCTCCCCCTTGTGCTCACTCATTCGACGCTGGAAGGGATCCATAATTGAAGTTCAGTAATTCAGGAAGCTGCAGGAAGTACCATGAAAGTATTTGGTTCGGTATTCGGCCGAATCTTTAGCGAAGGATTCGGGGGCTCGGCTGAATCCAAAATAGTGGATTTGGTGCATCCCTAGTTTTTTGCATCTTTTATTAAAAGAGGAAACTGGTTTTAAAGGGGAAAACTATTTTTTTCTAAGAAAAAAAAAGAACTCACATTTTTTCGTGATTTACTAAAAGTCAGAATAAAAAAGTACTCCATCTCAAACCGAGTTTATTCATAAATATGGTAAAAAATGTGCATGGGAGTTTGATCAAAGTTGCTGTTACACAAGTATCTCTTAACATGGGGGCTAAGAGAATTTTAGGGGCATATTAATCAAGGGTCTAATTTTGAATTGAAAAAACTTCGAAATTCGAATTCAAAAAGACCAACCGAAATAAAGTCGAAGTTTTTTTGGGTCGAATAGGTCTGTTTTCGATCAAATAGGTCCGTATTTTAACCAGTTCTATCAAGAAATATTGCTCACTAATTAGATCTTCACTGGACCCGCTACACTCCTGGGCTGTTTCTTCCTAACCAAGCCCTTGATTGGCAGCAGAGCACACACTCTACTCTGCAACTTTATTTCTGCTACTGTATGAGATCATAGGGCCACAAGCTCTGCTGGAATTATGGGGAGACCACCCCATATCCCCCAGCGATGTTCTACCTGGGATCCTCCAGCTGTAGCTGAACTGCACCTCCTAAACTGTGTTTGTGATCTGCAATTCGCCAACAGCTGGAGGATCCCAGGAGTTAATAAAAGTATCCTATACCATGGGGTATATTTATCCGCAAGAGTGAAATTATGCCACTCTCTATTGATTTCTATGGGATTTTTAAAAGAGTATGTATCAATGGGTGAAAGTGAAAGTTCATCCTTTGATAAATACACCTTTCAAAATCCCATATAAATGAATGGCGAGTGGTGGAATTTCACTCTAGCGGACTGTAGCGATCTTTAACTTCACTCTTTGATAAATATATCCCATAATGTAAGCCATGTTTTGCTTCCCCCTGTGATGCTGCTGGTGGGTAGTGACGGGTGAATGTGGGCCGTCCTGTGCTTCGCTGTTACATTTGCGAATTTACCACTAAATTTGTGTAATTGCGAAAAACTCGAGAGACGTATTGAAGTAAATTGGTGTCAAAATAATTTTGATGCGTGAAAATTTTTTTGTACGCGCGACTATTTTGCTCAAATGTATTAAAGTCAATGGGCGACAAATCTTTTGTCCTGCCGGATTATTTGCCGGCGAATTTTCGCCACAGTTTTCGCCACAAATTAATTCGCTGCTGCTGAAACCTGCAAATTAGTTTGTGCCGAATTTTTTCTCCCATCACTACTGGTGGTCAATGCACTCTCTGCCCTGCAAGCGTTGGTAGATAAGGGTTGCAGAGAGGTGCAGCACAACAACATCCTCCATCCATTAAAATAGTAAGCAAATACTGGTTCATGTTAAATTAATTTCTTTGAGTGATTCACATGGAATCTTGACAAATATTGTTTTAAACTTTGCTGCTGGATTATATAAAATTCAATAAAGAGAAATAGAAAAAAAAATAGTAAGCGGACTGTTGCATCCCAGATGTGAGTAGCAGCTTGTATGTCAGAGTTGGCAGTTTTCCAGCCAAATTGGGCTACTAATTTAAAGCCCAGGCAGGTTTTGAAAGTACAAACTGCCCAATGTATGGATTTGGGCTACGTTTTGGCCCTTTGGCTGGTTAGTACTTTGGAAACCAGCCAAAGTTTTTCTTTGCCCTAATGTGCCAAGCCTGCGTCTCCCAAAGCATGTTGGGTAATGTAGTTTCTGTTTTTTGTTGTCGACTGCCAAGTTTAATGTAAGACTACAATACCCAGCATGCAATGGGACTAGGGTTGCCACCTTTTCTGAAAAAAAAATATCAGCCTTCCTATATATTTATGTTTTTTCCCTATTAACTTTGGGATCAGCCATCATTTTTACTGGCCAGGTGGCAACCCTAAATGGGACTGACACGTTGAAGTCGGGAGTTACCAGATTTTGGGCTCTGTACCCCAGTCTCCTGTCATTCTCAAATATTCTGGTGACTTTCCTGGGGGCCCATGCGGGTGGCAGAGGGGGGGAGTCTGGGGCCCGTGCGGGTGATGGAGGGGAGGGTCGGAGTCATGTGTGGGTGATGAAGGGGGGGGGTCGGAGTCCCGTGCGGGTGGGGGTCGGAGGCCCATGCAGGTGACGGAGGGGGTCAGAGGCCCGGGCGGGTGGTCGGATGCCAATGCGGGTGAAGGAGGGAGGGTTGGAGTCCCATGCAGGTGACAGAGGGAGGGTCGGAGGCCAGTGCGGGTGATGGAGAGCATGGTAGTCCCGCCCATCCCTAGTCTGATACTGGGGGTCCCTATACCTCCTGGGCCCCCTCTGTAGTTCCACCCCTGGTGATGGGCAAATCTGTCCCATTTTGATTAATTATTTGCAAATCAGTGAAAATTTCAAAAAGGCGTATTTTCCCATATATTCATTTATTTTTTAGACTTTCTTTTCACTGCGCATATTGTGCTATTTTTGGGCTACTTCTGAAGTTGGCTAGTTTTGGGCTGGTTTAGAAACCACTGTTGTATGTGACACACACTGACTGTCTCACTCCTCTCTCTGCAGATGCTCCACAGCCGGAGCAGGACATGCGCAAAGACAGCGCCAAGGTTCTCAGTAACGCGCACTGGCCACTCAGGGAAGGCTCCTCTGCTCCGCGGCGCTATTTGCGCTTGTCAAAGGGAAAGTGACAGTTCGCTAAAGAGTTTCCACTCCCAGCTCGTTCCTTATCTCCCTCCCAACTGCAAATGCTCCTCCCCTCCCCCTCCCTCCAGCGATCAGTGAGCGGAGTGGATGGAAGAATCAGGGCCAGTCCATTAGAGACTCCCCGCGCTCCTCCGCTACTTCCCATTCACTTCTCTCCCTCGCACTCAACCCTATCGTTTCATCCGACTCCCCATCGACGGCTTCTTGTATGAAAACAACCAATTGATCTGCCGCTCGGTTCCCTTGGAGCAAGTTGCACAGACATGTCCCGGAGGAAGCAGAGCCAACCCCGGCAAATCAAACGTAAGTCCCGAGGCAAATGGCATCTGGGGGGCACTGGGGGGGCTGGATCTGGGGGGAGGAGGGGGGTCCCCTTTAGACTCACTCGGGGCTGTCCCTTTATCAATTCTGTTTAACTCTAATCACAGCTCCAGCCTGGAACAGACTGTCACTTTGTACAGCTTTGCCCATTGTCTCTGCTGCCAGCTGACAGTTAGTGGGCAGAAATGGTCAGACTGGCACTGACTGCCAACCCTTAGCTCCAGTGCCCTGACCTGACACATGGACTGGGGGAGGGGGGAGCCAGTAGAATTCTACTAGCTGGCCATAGACATTCACATTTACCTTCATATTGGACAAATGATCGTTCAGTGCCATCTCCCGAGCTGCCACTAACCATTCAGATCAAATAAAGTAGTAAAAGAACAGATCAGCCGATGTTCTGCCCCTGACAGCAATCGTACGAAAGTTATGTCCGACCAAAGCTGGTTACAGTCTCCCACTGATATGGTCAGATCGGCAATACATGCAGAGTTATTATTCCGACAGAAATGTTCTAACCTGTCCGATCATCTGAACGACCAACCGACATCTCACGAAAAATGTCGGGACACTCTACAAACGGCCGGAGATTCGTACGATCAAATCTTTGCGTCTATGGCCAGCTTTAGATCTACTCTGGCACAACTTCTGTATCCCAGACCTACTGTACTCGCCACTGTACTTTTATTTGCTGGGAGGAAATGACAGTTGCTCTCTGCCTCTTTGCTCATTATATACTGAGAAATCTCCTTTAGAATAGTTGTGAAAACTTTTAGATACATTGTTATCATATTTATAGGCTTTATACCGTACTGGTGACTCCAGTCTTTCCCATTGCTCCTCTTTATTACTGCTCCCAGTGCTCCATAACACATTGCTGATTTGAAGTTGCCTAAAAATGTGTTTTTATTTCTTTTTTCTTCATCGTGGGCATAAATAAGTCGCGCTAGCGTCAGCATACTCTCTCTTTCCTCTATTTTAGATCACAATTGGCTTTCATTGCATAGAAAAAGGGGACTTTTTTAACTTATAAGAGTGTATCATTATAATAACTTATTCATTGTTGATTTTTTTTTTTAAAATCTGTATTCTGGATGATTTGGCAATAGCTTTTTCGGCCTCGACATTTCTTTGTTGTTGTGTAGCAGCTCGTTTAAAGTCTTTATGGTGATGAGATATTTGTAAACATTCATATGCAAAAAAAAAATCCCTTTGTAGCCGGTTTGGGACTGCAGCCCGGACACTTTACTCTAACGAACGTACAGTAGTCCTGTTTTTTATTTGGGGGGCAGTGTATTAGGTAATAGACCAGTATCCTGGTAGTGCAGGTGCCAAGGTGCAGTTGGTCTTTTGAGCACTTTATGATCTGCTTAGTTCAATCTGTTTTTTTAATAAATGAGGATGAAAGTTTTTTTTTTTTTAAATTTGGAAAATATATACTGTATTGTAAAAGAATAGACCCTATTCCGATGACATCAAAAAGCACATAAATCATGTACGTGAGACCTGTGTGTGTATGTGTGCATATATGTACAGATTTATATATATATATGGGACCTGTTATCCAGAATGCTCGGGACCTGAAGCTTTCAGGATAAAGGATCTATCCATAATTTAGATCTTCATACCTTAAGTCTACTAGAAAATCATAAACACATTAAATAAACCCAATAGGCTGGTTTTGCCTCCAATAAGGATTAATTGTATCTTAGTTATTACAGAGAAAAAGGAAATAATTTTTAAAAAATTTGGATTATTTGATTACAATGGTGTCTCTGTGATTCGGATCTTTCTGGATAACGGGTTTCCAGATAACGGATTCCATGTATATATATTAGGGATGCACTGAATCCACTATTTTGGATTCGACCGAACCCCCAAATCCTACGTGAAAGATTCGGCTAAATACTGAACCGAATCCTAATTTGCATATGCAAATTAGGGGTGGGAAGGGGAAACCGTTTTTTACTTCCTTGTTTTGTGACAAAAGTCACGCGATTTCCCTTCCGCGCAAATTAGGATTCGGTTTTGCCAGGCAGAAGGATTCTGCTGAATCCGAAACCTGCTGAAAAAGGCCGAATCCTGGAGGAATCATGAACCAAACCCTGGATTCGGTGCATCCCATATATATATATATATATATATATATATATATATATATATATATATATAATTGTAAACTATAGCTCTATCTATATCTATCATCTATCTATCTATCATCTATCTATCTATCTATCTATTTATATATCATCTATATATCTATCATCTATATATCCTGTCTCTAGCTCCCTCAATTCAGGATATAGTCATATATGACTGTATGCAAAAGTATATATGTGTGTGTGTTACATAAAAATCCCTGTCTACAGTTTTTACCCTATTTATGGGCAGTCCCTGTTGGCTTTAGAGGGCCTTGTGTTTATTATAAGAGCCCATATATGTTGAGACAAAGTTGCTGGTTACACTATCCAGTGTGGCTGGCCTGAATTGAGCCTGTAGGGTTACCTGTATGCTTAACTGCACTGCTGTATGTGTGTATTGTAAGGGCCTTAGTGTTTATTTACAGTAGAGGAAACAATATTAGCATATCTATGTATACATGTGCCTGTGTCATTGCCCAGAAATGGTAACGGAGTGATATTATACAACTTATACATATGAAATGATTCTTGAATTTATTCCAGTTTTTTTAATGAAATTTGCTTATTAAAAATGAAGCAGGAGGGAGAAAGGGAGCAGCACCGGTGAGACGTCTATGTAAATTAGGACTGAGAAATGTAAACCGATCGATTTAGAGCAAGAAAACTGAACAAGATGCAAAAATAAAAAAATAAAAAAAGTCAGCCTGTGCCAAGAAACTCCATAGACAGTCATTTTAAAGGACAAAAAGGTTGTTGGGAAGAGTTTTTTTTCTCCTCTCTCTCTCTCCACCTCCTCTTACTGCGTTCTTTCTCCGCTATCTAAAATTGTGATTTATGCAGTATTTTAATATTTTGCTTATTCTTTTCCCCTGGGTGCTCTCTGGGCAGCGATAAAAAGGCGAAGCTGAAAGAGTACCATTAATTTGCTCTGATGACTGGCCAGATAAGGGGAGATAATGGAAAAGATAAGCGGGGAAGATATACCATCAGAAACCCGATTATTACCATTAAAATTCCAGCCCAGCAATCTGCACCAGCCTGATAATTCCTTCTCCGTTTCTACCACTTTGGATGATAAGGCAAAAAATAGTCACTCAGTGCTCCTTGATTAGACTGCCTGGATTTCCTGATAATGGCGTGATAAATTATGTATTTTGCCCCCACGTTTTTGTCAGAGGAAGAAAAAAAAAAATCAGATTTTATTTTTTTTTATTATTATATTACAGGGCTCTGGAAAAAGAGATCTCCCCTCCCAGCTCAGAAAATAAAACCTCTCTCTCTCATAAGCTATTATTGTAATGTGAGTTTGATAAAAAGCAGTGATAGGGGAGAAGGTGTTTTGTATTGGGTGCCCTGTATCAATGTTATCAGCCCATCTCCCTGCGCCAGCTGCTCTTGTTTTAGCCTTATCACCTCCTGCCAATATGCCAATAAATTGCCCAGATTGTTCTCTGGGCTATAGTTTTGCTGCACAATTTATGGTGCTGATTTACTTATTTCTCTATTGGGCCTGACGTCGGTGCAGGTTTTTTTTTTTTTTGTGTGTATGATGAACAGATGTGGGGAAAGTGCTTTTTGTTGTGATATTATTTCCCCCATTCGTCCAAGTAGCCGGCAAACTCTCACTGGCTTTTCTCAACCAAGTCCATCAGCCTTTCCCCGGAAATTGTGGGAGGAGTTAATGAGGGCCGCATTGTTTGCAAACAGTGTCCCCCCCCCATGTGACAATAATGATACAATTCTGCACATATATACACACACTTAAACCTAGATTGTTACAGAACGGAGAGTTAATATTTCTCAATCCGAAGAGCCAAGAATATGATCCTGTTTAAAATACTGACACTTAAGTTAAGGCAGAAATGACAGTTTGCGACCAATGAAATCATGACCCAGTAAACAAATTAAATGAAAGGAGGCCATTCCTCTGCTAAACACACAGAATAAATGGGAATAGAGGGCCGTATCGTCAGATTATATTTTGTATATGCAGGTTATTCCATAAATATATTTATATTTATTTCAATATATTTATATATACTATACCATAATGCATAAAATAATAAATCTGTTTAGGAAGAGAGCTGTGGTAGTTTGAAATACATACATACAGTACATATATATATATATATTATCCTTTTCCCAAGTTCATTATTTTGGAAATAAGTAGTACATATAAATTGTGTGTGTGTGTATATATATATATATATATATATATATATATATATATATATATATATTCAGAGAGACTCAAAACTCCCTGTTGTTATGGTACACATTATATACAGTATATATATATAGGGTCGTCCCTTTGCGAAATATATAATGAAACTATAGAATTCTTAATGAATCAGATGAAAATTGAGCATAGGACTGGCCAGATATGGGATGACTTTGACGTAGTTGGCCAGCTTAAATATATTGCAATATATGGACAAACAATCCCTGTTTTGTTTAAAGGGTAAGGCATTTTTCAGTAGCAGTAGCACAAAATGTCTCTGTCTTAAATATACTGTATTGATAATAGGTTGTGAGTGCTGAGGACTCTTGTAATTGTCTATATATATATATATATATATATATATATATATATATATATATATATATCTATAAAACCTTGATAAAGGTTCCTGAATGAGACTGAAAGTCGGACTAATAAACCTTTTTTAATTTTAAATTTTTTTGTTAAACCTGGAGGATGGGAAAAGTCTGAATCAGAAAATCCGGCATGTCAGACCTGTCGAGGTTGCATATTAGTCAATGGGAGAAGTTCCAATGATTTTTTGATGTGCACTGGGTTTTTGGCAATACCCCAAAGTTTTCAAGTGAAAAAAATCAGAAAAAAACGTGAAAATCGCTTGAAAAATCCAAAAAAAATCTTGAAAATCAGGTTTTTTTTACGTTTTTTTCAGGTTTTTTCCCCGCTAACAAAATTTCCGGAAATTTTGTATTAATGGTCCGGAACAGTGTATTAATAAATAAGCCCCAAAAAATCTAAAAAAAAAACAGTGATAGAGGAGAAGGTGTTTTGGATTGGATGCCCATTTTTATGACAGGGTATTATGAAGGATTACTGTATGAATCACTAGCTGTATGACTGCGTAGAAGTTAAGTTGTATTACAGTTATAGTTTGTGTGTATTGTGAACAGTGTATATATGTCTCTATATGGGATCCAGTATTCTAGGAATACATGATATCCAATAATTAAGTTAAAGTATATATAAAGTAGAAGGATACACAAGTTGGCATAAAACAGAATACCATATATATATATTATATATGTATATATATGTATATATATATTACACAAAAACCATGAATATCTTGTAAATTATATCCTTATAAACGGTGAGTTCTGATGTCATCAGTTATAAACGGTGCGTTCTGATGTCATTTCTGTCACATGACTCACTGAAACTTGTGTATTATAACAAATAAAGTACCCCCAGTTGCAAAATATGAGGATATTAGAAGTTACCTCGGAGTTCCATGACCTGTATAAAAACATTCGCCCTTCGGCCTCGTGTTTTTATATGGTCATGAAACTCCTCGGTAACTTATAATATCCGTATATTTTACAGGTACTTTATTTACTATATAATACACAAAAGCCATGAATATCCTGTAAATTATATCCTTATAAACGGTGAGTTCTGATGTCATCAGTTATAAACGGTGAGTTCTGATGTCATTTCAGTCACATGACTCACTGAAACTTGTGTATTATAATAAATAAAGTACCCCCAGTTGTAAAATATGAGGATATTAGAATTAACCTCGGAGTTCCATGACCTGTATAAAAACACTCGGCCTTCGGCCTCGTGTTTTTATATGGTCATGAAACTCCTCGGTAACTTATAATATCCTTATATTTTACAAAAGGGGGTACTTTATTCACTATATATTTAACAATTGCAGATTCTACCATAGTATTTTAGTATTTTAGCAAAATGGTAATGGTTTCAGTATCTGCCCAATGTCCAAATTTGTTGACATTCCTGTAACAAAGATGCAGATATATCAGTCCTGCTGCTTTGTATCAGGGCTACAACTATTCATGGAGATGCTTCATTGGACAGTTACTTTTAATTACCCATGACATATTTTAGATCTCAAGACACTGTCAATGAACCGGAAATCATCCTCTTATTTACTGCTTTTTATTCAGATATTTATTATGTTAAGGTCACATAAGAAAAATTGTTTGTTAAATATAGCAATGTACATTTTCCTATTAATCAGCATTTAAATCATATCTTTTTAAGTAATATTTTCCATGGAACAGAATGCTAACAAAGCTTTTATGGATGTAGATCATAATGGGTAAACATCACTTAGGGGCTGATTCACTAAATTCGAGTGAATTCGAGTGAAGGATTCGAATTAAAAAAACTTCGAATTTCGAAGTGTTTTTTTGGCTACTTCGACCATCGAATGGGCTACTTCGACCTTCGACTACGACTATCGAACGATTCGAACTAAAAATCGTTCGACTATTCGACCATTCGATAGTCAAAGTACTGTCTCTTTAAAAAAAAATTCGACCCCCTAGTTCGGCAGCTAAAAGCTACCGAACTCAATGTTAGCCTATGGGGAAGGTCCCCATAGGCTTGCCTAAGTTTTTTTCATCGAAGGATATTCCTTCGATCGTTGAATTAAAATCCTTCGAATCGTTCGATTCGAAGGATTTAATCGTTCGATCGAATGAATAATCCTTCGATCGATCGATCGAATTCCCTGCGCTAAATCCTTCGAATTCGATATTCGAATTCGAAGGATTTAAATTCCTAGTCGAATATCGAGGGTTAATTAACCCTCGATATTCGACCATTGGTGAATCGGCCCCTTAAAGTCGACCTCACATTAGTAAAGTTCGGCCCCTCCTGCATTATATTATTTATAAGAATGTGCAGCAAGGGTTTGCAGAATAAATAGTGGGATTATAGGGATTATCATGTAAAGGATTGGGAAATAAATGAGACATGAGGTTATATTTATTATCAGAGGTATGTGTATTTGTGGAGATAGATATAGATTTATAAACACAGGTATGGGATCTGCTATGCTTGGAACCTGTGGTTTTCCGGATAAGATGTCTTGCTGTAATTTGGAGCACAATTCCTTAAGACTACTAAAAACATTTAAAGATTCCAGTAGGATTTTTCTTGCAGCAATGATTTAGGGACATATTTATCAAGGGTCGAATTTCGAATTGATAAAAACTTTCAAATTCGAATTCCAAAAGACCAACTGAAATTAAGTTGAAGTTGTTTTTTTTGGTTGAATCGGTCCGTTTTCGATCGAATATGTCCATATTTGTCCGAATTCAGATCGTAGGAATAGCGCATTAGATCGAATTCGATTCAAAGTTTTGCCCAAAAAAAACTTTGATTTTTCAATCTCCACCAATTCACTCCAAATACTCCTTTTAGGAGGTCCCCCATAGGTTAAAACAGCAATTCCGCAGGTTTTAGATGGCGAATGGTCGAAGACGAATCTTTAAAGAGCCAGTACATTTCGATATTCAAATTTTTTAATTTTCTTTAAATTGTAATCAAATTTGGACCATTCCCTAGTCGAAGTACACAAAAATAGCTCGGAATTCAAATTTTTTTCATTCGAAAATTCACCTCGACCTTTGATAAATCTGCCCCTAATTGTATGTTAACTGTCATCAGTTTGTTTTATTATAGTTATGCATATATATAGATTTATATGTATCTTTTGTACATGTGAATATATACAGTAGATAGGTCTGCATATGTATATGCACTGGAGGTCATTTGAAGGGGTGTTACTTGATGGACTTTTGTCCTTTTTTTCCACCCAAATTCGCTTTGTAACAATATTAGTTTACAAGGCACTGAGAACAAGAAAAGAAGCAGAAAATATAGAATTTTTGTTTAAATAGGAAAACATGGCAATGCTGTCATTCAGAGCTTTCTGGATAACAGGTTCTTGGATATTAGATCCCATATATATATATATATATATATATATATATATATATATATATGTTTGGATAAATATAAGTATATGTTATAGACATGTACTAAACCTACAAAATAAAGATATGATGATTATATTTGCATACATGTCAAAAAATATTTGCACTCGTATACACAGATGCCTATATAACCCAAGTAAAAATGCAGAACAGTAAATAATACACTATATACCCACATTTCTGCACACCCGTCCCTAGAACACACACACATAACACATTTATAAAATATATATATATATATATATATATATATATATATATATATATATATATATATATGACATTTTTTTGATTGCATTGCCTACAAAGATTTGGAAATGCGTTAGTTAACGCACACGTAGGATATTCCATATTAAGGCTGGCTTTTCTGGCTGGTGGGATGTGAGACGAGCCAAATGCTCCAACGCAGCACAATGTGATTTCAAAATAATGCTGGACCCTTTGCAAGTGTTATGATAATAGGAAAGAATTTCCAATAAATGCTACAATAAAGTCTTTGTCTGTGATAGAATATGTATAAATCTCCCTGCCTCCCACCAGTCTGTGCTGCTATGTTTTTTTGTAATCCTTTAACTTCAATAGTCTGTGATTTTTAGACTGCATTTTGCTCTCTACCTGTAAGGCAGGTACCTGTAAGGATATATTTTACTTTTCCATAAAAAAAAAAAACCTGTGTCTTTTTACAAGAAAAATCGGCATAAAAAACTGATAGCAGAGAGGGCAAGGTATATACTTCTCTTTTAGAACTGAGCAATATTTTAAATGATTCAATTTTTGTGTTGAGTATAGAACTGCCCAGAACTGTACATAGATCAGCTGTAACAATGAATCAGCTTCAAATTCCAGATGGAAGGCTGCCACATCCCTGGACCTTGTCAAAGGCAGTTATGTTAAATTGTCCCCTATAAAAATCACCAACTTTAAAAATCTGTATTTTTGATACCTTTAACCTACTACAAAGAAGACTCAAACGTTATTGGCGGATACACTATAGACTCTAAGGGGCCCATTTACTAAGGGTCGAAGTGAATTCGAAGTGAATTTTCGAATTCAAAATTTTCAAGTATTTTTGGGTACTTCGACCATCGAATAGGCCAAAATTCGATTCAAATTTTGAAAAAACTTTGAATATTCGACCATTCGAAAATTGAAGTGCTGTCTCTTTAAAAAAACGTCGACTTCGACACTTCACCACCTTAAACCTGCCGAATTGCTATTTTAGCCTATGGGGGCCTCCTAGAACCTATAAGCACTATTTGGCTAAGTTT
This sequence comes from Xenopus petersii, assembly GCA_038501925.1. Classification (NCBI taxonomy): domain Eukaryota; kingdom Metazoa; phylum Chordata; class Amphibia; order Anura; family Pipidae; genus Xenopus; species Xenopus petersii. Next base: position 124,713,396 of record CM076683.1, read on the forward strand.
TTAGAAGTCAAAGTTTTTTTTTTTCTGAAAATCGTTCGATTGATGAAATCGTTAGAATTGTTCGATTTGAGCGATTTCTACGTTCGATCGAATGATTTGAATTAGATCGAAAATGTCTACGTTCACTCAAAAAAAAACCTTTGACTATCGAATTTCTACAACAGTAGCTTGTACTTGATCCAAACTGAGATATAATTAATCCTTACTGGAAGCAAAACCAGCCTATTGGGTTTGTTTAATGTTTACATGATTTTCTAGTAGACTTAAAGGGGTGGTTCACCTTTAAAGTAACTTTTTATTATGTTAAAGAACGACCAATTCTAAGCAACTTTTCAATTGGTTTTCATTATTTATTTTTTTATAGTTTTATAGTTTTGTCTTTTTTCTCTGATTCTTTGCAGCTTTCTAATGGGCATTGCTGTTCCCTTCTAAAAAAAACGAATGCTCTGTTAAAAGGCTATACATGTATTGTTATTGTTAAGGTGACCATAGACGCAAAGATCTGCTCGCTTGGCGACATCGCCAAATGAGCGGATCTTTCCCCGCTATGCCATTAACGAGCATGACTATATCGTGGGGGTAATCTGAACGTTCGGCTGTGTGGCTGTGTGGCCGAACGATCCGATTACGTTGCGCAATGGGTCCGGTGGGATCGGTTGGGTCAAAATCAAACCGATTTTGTCCGATCGACCAAACGACCAATCTCCGCCGGACGAAAGATGTCGGCACTCTCTACACACGATCCAAAAATCGTACGAATCCTCGATTCGTACTTTAGGATCTGTGCGTCTATGGCCAGACTTACTTTTTATTACTGATTCTTCTATTCAGACTCTCTCCTATTTATATTCAGGTACCTGTTATCCAAAATGCTCAGGCACTGGGACTTTCCAGATAACGGAATTTGGATCTTCATATTTCAATCTACTATGAAATCATTTAAAACATTAACAGGGGAATGTAATAAAAGTCGCAAAGAGCAAAACAGTTCACACCAATAAGACTAAAAATCCACATCTCGCAATGTAATATTGTTCCTTAAACTGTTATTGCATTGCGAATTTTAATTGCGCATTGCGTCTTTTAATTGCGCATTGCAAATTTTACTTGCTCACTCATAAGAAGTGCTTGAAGGTGTTGTAATATTTTGGAGCAAACATAACGACTTTTTCAGTAAGAAGTTTTATTACATTGATTGCGCATTGGCGCAAACTATAAAAGTCGCAAAAGGTCTTTCACTGTCGGAAGTGGTCGCTAAACATTTTTCGGGGCTCACAAAAGCTATATTAAATTCGCACAAAGCAAAAATTTGTTCGCGCAAAGGCATAACTTTTCGCATTGCAAATAGTTTTTCCGTTAGCGTTTTTTATTACATTCCCATGTAAGGGGGTTGTTTATCAAAGTCCGAATTTATCTCAATATTTTCTGAAAAAAACTCAGACCAAATCTGCACGGGTTTTGGGGCTTATTTATTAATAAACTTTCCTGAAAAAATTTTTGCTGGAAAAAATCGTGAAAAATATGATTTTCAATTTTTTTCTGATTTTTCATCCAAAAACTTGACAATTTTGCCCTAAATCTCTGAAAACGTCGGGGTATTGCCAAAAACCAAGCACACATCAAAAAAATCATTGGGACTTCTCCCATTGACTTATATGCAACTTCGACAGGTCTGAGATGCCGGATTTTTAGATTCCATCCTCTGGGTTTAATAAATTCCGAAAAATTCGTGATTTTTTCACGATTTTTGCATTTGGAGTTTAGTAAATAACCCCCTAAATAAACCCAAAAGTTTGGTTGTTATTCCATAAGAATTAATTATATCTTTGTTGGGATCAAATACACGGTACTGTTTTATTATTACAGAGAAAAAGGGAAGCATTTTTGAAAAATTGAGCCTATGGGAGACAGCCATGCCGTAATTAAGAGCTTGGTAATGGGTTTCTGGAAAATATATCCCATATCTGTAATATGGTCTATTCAGCGATTGGACATCCATGACTCCTCTTCCTCGATAGTCTTTAAAAAAACCTTCACTTTATAATTCCCTGCTGAAACCCATAGATCGATCAATCGTAGGTCAGTGCAGATTTTGTTACATCACTCAATTGACTTGCTCTGTATTAGTCCATCTCTCTTTGCCATATATGCCAATTTTTGTGAACGAATATAAGGAAAAGCAAAGTCCTTGGCTGTTATAGGCTTGTACTTTGTAGCAAAGAGTCTACAAGTTGAGAAGGTACCTTGAAGATCTTCCCAATGAACATGAAAATGGCAATGTATCTTTCTAACTCTTTACATCATATTCTAAATTTCCCTGCGCTATGTTTTGCCATGAAGGAGTATTATATTTATATGCTCATTTCAAAATATGCTTTTATTTCCCATGTTCAGGTAAAGCAGGTTCCAGGGTGTTTTGTACTTCTGGGTTTAATCATACAAATCCTGTGAATTGTTTAACAATGGATTAGCATAAAGATAACACATTTGTTTATTAGGTTTCAGAATCAGCTGTTGGTATCTGTGCCACAGGTAACAATTGACTTTTCAGGCTGGAAGTTAATAGCCTTGCCTCTTGCATGTATGGATCAATATGAGTATTAATTAATCACCGTTATCGGCCCCCAGATCTGGTTGTATTTGTTGTTACATCAGCAACATATCAATACAGAAAAGTCGGACTCTCTGATCGTCATGGAAACTCCCATCTCTTGGGTCAAAGAAAGTTAATCTTATCTGTGCAAGGAGAGTGGCAAACTGTTTAGGGATCTAGTTTGAACTCAAAAGAAGCATTGATTTTGTCTTTTGTTTGCAAATAGAAGCTGAATGCCAATCACAAGGGATTGGTAGGATTTAAATATTAATGCCCCCAAAGCTTGTCTGCAAAGTGGTTACGACCACCCCATTCGTTTTCATTTTTAATGAAGAAAGAAGGTTCTGCCTAAATATTGGGAGGGGTTTTTTTTAGGGTAACAACTGTGAAGATGTTGAATTCTCTCCCTGAATCGGGCTGATACATTAGATAGCTTTAAGAAAGTGTTGGATGGTGTTTAGCAAGTGAGGGAATACAGGGATATGGAAGATAGCTCATAGTACAAGTTGATCCAGGGACTAGTCCGATTGCCATTTTGGAGTCAGGAAAGAATTTTCCCCCTCTGAGGCAAATTGGAGAGACTTCAATGGGTTTTTTCGCCTTCCTCTGGATCAACTGGCAGTTAGGCAGGTTAAAATAGAGTTAAAAGGTTGAACTTGATGGACATGTGTCTTTTTTCAACCTAACTTACTATGCCACTTACTATGTTACTATGATATCACTGATAGATCAAAACGAGTGAAAGAAGTCTAAATTTTGAATTTTTTGGGCCATGTGTGAGAGACCTCGTGGCCTAGTGGGCCGGGGGGAATGCTCGCCACGCTGCCTTCCTTCTTCTGTTGCGCCGGTTCCTTAGTGTGCACGCATCTCCTTTATTTATAGACGTATTGGCGCTGGCGTGCTGACATCAGCCTGCAATGGCGCCAAATTCAAAAGTATTAAAGGGGCTTTAGCACTGAAATCATTGCCCATTATAGCTTCATTCCTTGTGAGTTCCTAGTGCTTTTGTTATCGTAACCTGATTATCTGATTCCTGTTTTGACCCCTTCCTGCCCGACTACTCTTACTTCTCTGATCCTGACTCCTGCCTGGTAACCTACTATTCTAACTTCTGTAATCCGACCTGTGCCTGACTCTTCTGATTGACCTCCCGGCTTTGACCCTTGCCTGTCTGACTACGCTAGAATTCTGCCTGCACCGACCCGGCCTGTTTGACTACGATTTGTCTAATCCTAGTACTGTGACCTTCTGCCCAAAAGACTTTGCTTTACAATCGTGCCCCACTGCTCGTCCAGAACCTTCACTTGGCGCCTCTCTTAATAAGACCTGGCGGCATCCGATTAGGTGAGGGCTCCTCCTTAGGTGAAAGGAGGCTGTTAAAGGAGGAAGCAAGAGCCAGGGTGCTTAGTTTTGGTTCTGGATTCTGGGTGCCGATTCGTGACACCATGAAATCAGTGCTGAAGAAGAACATATACACAGTTCCTTTGTCTGTAGGAAGAAAGAGTTGGGTGCTACATGTTTTTCTTATGGTCTGAGTTAGGCAGAGGTTGTTCTTTCCTATTAATATTAATATGTTCCTTAAACAGCTCAACTTTCTTAAAATGTCTGTGTATGTTAAGAGCCCAATTTCATATCAAAATATCTTGATCAATAAATGTATTATAATTAAATTCTAAGGGGTATTCTAATAAACCATTTAAAGGAATTGTTCAGTGTAAAAATAAAAACTGGGTAAATAGATAGGCTGTGCAAAATAAAACATGTTTCTAATATAGTTAGTTAGCCAAAAATGTAATGTAGAAAGGCTGGAGTTATTTGATGTATAACAAGTCAGTCTGAACACTACTTCCTGCTTTTCAGCTCTCTTGGTTTACACTGACTGGTTACCCTGGTTACCAGGCAGTAACCAATCAGAGACTTGAGGGGGGGGGCACATGGGTCATTTCTGTTGCTTTTGAATCTGAGCTGAATGCTGAGGATCAATTACAAACTCACTGAACAGAAATGTACCATGTGGCCCCCCTTCAAGTCGCTGACTAACTCAGAGTTATAGAGCTGAAAAGCAGGAAGTTGGATTCTGGCTGTTTTATTAGACATCTGTTCACTCCAGTCTTTATACATTACATTTTTGGCTAACTAATTATATTATAAACATTTTTTATTTTGCACAGTCTATCTATTTACACAGTTTTTATTTTCACACTGAACTATTCCTTTAAGGGGTAATTTCTTCTTTATTTTATGTTTTATAGAAGTTAAAAAATGAAACCTGTAAATAGTTATTTATTTTCTTTTTTTGGAGAAAAAAACACCTTTTTTATTATTATTATTAATTTAAGCAGAGACATAATATTCTATGCAAAACTCAATAATGTAGAAAAATAAAACATGCAGTCACAGAGACACGGAAACGCACATATATTGGTTCATACTCATACATACATTAGGTTTTAATATATACACAATATTTCATTAACACACAAGGCCTAGGAAAATAAAAAATGAGATTAGCAAAGGTGCCAGTTACAGTATAAAGAGTTTCACATTTCCTCTAGTTCAGCTTTGCCAGAAAATGAAGTTCATTGGAATTGCTTATCCGGTAAGAATGTTAGAAATAATAGTAATTTACATTATATAGAGATCTCTTTCTTTTATCTGTCGTAGCCATAGAGATTATGCATTGCCAAAGGCGATAATTAAAATTTACAAAGCAGTGATCGTTAATTAAGGATGGACGATATAGTGAATTTAAGATATCAAGTAAGATGGAAGCAATTTGGGATGAGTGGAGTTTGGCACATTAGAATGTGTACAAATAAAGGCAATGGAATTCAAAACTAGTACTGGAATGCAAACACAAATATTATAATTTTATACAGAGGAATCAGTCTTGGTATAAAAACTGACCATTGGGATCAGATGAGCTAAAAATATATGTTTCCTTATGTAAACATGTGTCAGAACACATCCATATACTGTAAATATAATCAGGTTAAGTGACGTGTATCTGTCCAATGGAATTTGTCGCAAATTCAACTTTCACAGTTGGGGAAATATTCAGATGCATTTGCTATAATAGTCCTGTCCTCTAAATCAAACCCTCAGTTCATTACACCCACTAATACCGAAGCAGTCAGGTACTTGTGCGACTTGTTCTTTTGTAAGAGTTATATTTAACATTGTATTTTTAGGAATCTTATTTAGCATAGGAATGTTTTTGAAACATGATATTTTATTTAGCATTTTGTAGCATTAAAAAGTGTATTATTATATACAGTTTTTTTAATAATAAAATGCGAAATACAATTCCTAAAAGTAACATTTAAAAAAAATCCTTGTTATATAAATAATAAGGGTTAAATAAGTTATATAAATAATAAACGTTGAATAAGTTCTATGTATAATAAAAGTTAAATTATTTCTATAAATAAGAACAGTTAAAATAGTTATTTAAATAATACAAATTAAATAAATTATATAATTAATAAAAGTTGAATTAGTCATATAAATAATAAAAGTTAAATTAGTTCTATAAATAATAAAGTTAAATTATTTCTATAAACAAGAACAGTTAAAATAGTTCTATAAATTATAAATAAATTATATAATCAATACAAGTTGAATTAGTTATATAAATAAAAATTAACTTAGTTCTATAAATAATAAAAGTTAAATTATTTCTATAAATAAGAACAGTTAAAAAAGTTCTATAAATAATACAAATTAAATAAATTATATAATTAATAAAAGTTAAATAAGTTATATACATAATAAAAGTTAAATCAATTATATAAATAAATAATAAAAGTTGAATTATTTCTATAAATGATAACAGTTAAAAAAGTTCTATAAATAATACAAATTAAATAAATTATATAATTAATAAAAGTTAAATTAGTTATATAAATAATGAAAGTTAAATTAGTTCTATAAATAACAAAAGTTAAATTATTCATATAAATAATACCATTTAAATTAGTTACATACATAATAAAAGTTAAATTAGTTATATAAATAATTATCATTTATTGACATTATTTATTTAAAAACATATTTAAAAAAAGGGAGGATATTTTTTTCTGTAGTTTAGATTTTTTTTTAATGCTATGAAATTTCATGATGAAATTGTGAAATCTAAAAATTCCACTTCTTTCCCAGATATAATTGTTTCCGTGGGAGATACAAACATGCCAGTGGAGTTACAAAATCATTTCTGTCACTTTCCGTATTCTACCCTGGTATAATATTCTCTCGTTAAACCTCAGGTAGTGTTTATTTTTATTACTTTTTTCCCCCTGGTAGTATCTGGAGGTTGGTGATGATAGATAAATATTTTGCAGAGTGCGAGATAATATGAAATGCAGTCAAGGAAATATGATATAAATAAACTACACTTAGATAGTGATGACGATTGACTCTCTTTTTATCTGGAAGGGGAAGACCAAGGCTTGATATCTCTCCAGTTTCACAAAACCTCATGGTTGCTGCACCAGTGTATTACAGAGTTCTATCAGTGTGTGGACTCAGGTGTTCATACCAGCCCTTAAGAATTCTTGCTTGAGCGCAAGCGGGTCGATTAAATCAACTGATACGCGGCTATGCATAATACCAGTCCTGTTGCCGGCTCCTGCCACAATGTGTGATTACGGTTTGGAAATAAACAGCATGTATGCGAGTATTCTGTCTTACTCATCCGTGACCATTTCTTATGAATCTTGCAATTTTGTCCCATTTATTGAGGAATGTTAAAAGCACGCAATTACAATTTTTTCAATTTCATGTGTTAATAAATTTCGAATTACAGTGCTGCATATGCGGTGTTACCACGAGCAGCCCCTGTGGCCGTTATCTAAATTTAGCAGCTTGACTTCTAATGATTGAAATCAGGCGGTGGACTCTTTTTTACTAGTAGAGAACTTTAAAGTCTTCCACCGACGTCACTTTGGGTTTCACGGGCCGGCGATGGCGGAATTTTTTTTAAAGTTATCTAAGATAAAATTGCTACAAAGAGATGAGCAGAACAGGGGCCCCGCCATCTTTGAAACCACCTGCCTTTCTGCCTGTGTTGTGGGCTAGGGATTGAATATTTTAAAAAGTTCCTTAGTCACAAAATAGTCATGATGAGTTGCCCGTTAAGTGTCATACTAGATGTATCTTCTACACTTAAGTGGCTTCAGATAACCAATTAGAATGAGAACCTCAGAGCAAACAAATGAGGAGAGAATAATAATGAACTTCAAGTTACCATGAGAAGCAATGGCCACTCTTTGCTAAAGTGTTGTTTTCACTCTAGTCTTGGAGACTTGACCCAAACATACGAAACTAGTGACCCTGTAGGAGCAATATTAAATCAATAAGATATAATAAATATGTGTTTGGTATCTTCTACTCAATGCCCCATTAATGAGTATAGCTAGGGACGTGTGTTTCCTGCTTCCTCACTAATAATTGCTATTGGCCCAGACACATCTTCTATATGTCTCATATTATGGCTTATAATTGTGGTTTAATTTTTTACCATAAAGTCTAAATGATTCCAGATGATAGTATGCTTGGCAGACACCCTACTGATGAAATACTAAAATCATTGAACCTTTGTAGAAGGATCATGTTCTGCTCATTCTCCTGATACGGGACTGCATGTTTGAATTTTATGTTTGCACTATTTTGTCCCCTTTGGTTTTTCAGAAATCAGAACTATTTTTTTTTTTCATACCTTATTTTCTTTTTAAGGCTTGTGACACACGGGCAGATTCGGGGAGATTTAGTCGCCTGGCGACTAATCGCTTCTTCTTCTGGACGACAGTCTCCACAAACTGCATTTGCATGTCTTCCCGTCCGCTATAATGAAAAGTCACCTGTGTTAAAGCACGCGTGGTGCTTCGTTTTCCGAAGTCGTCCGAAGTTTCCTTGTGAGGCAACTTCGGAAAATGAAGCGCTATGTGTGCTTTAGCACAGTCGACTTTTCATTATAGCGGATGGGAAGACACGCAAAGGCAGGTTGCGGGTCCGGGTTGCAGAGAAGGTACTTGCGGGTCGGGTCGGGTTGCGGGTCCAAGTGGGTAAGAATGCGGGTTGCGGGTGCGGGTTGCGGATTGCAGGTTGCAGGTACGGGTCGGGTTCGGGTCCCAAAAAATGGACCCGCGCAGGACTCTAGCTCTAGGGGCAAATGCCTGTTATAGCCCTACAGTATTTCATTGTGCTAAATGGCTAGCAATGTACAGGTATGTGATCAGTTATCTGGAAACCCTTTATCCAGAAAGCTCTGAGGGCCATCTCCCATAAACACCATTATATTTAAATAACTCAAATTTTTAAAAATGATTTCCTTTTTCTCTTTAATAATAAAACAGTAGCTTGTACTTGATCCGAACTAAGATATAATCAATCCTTATTGGAAGCAAAACGATCCTGTTGGGTTTATGGACTTATGGTTTGGAGATCCGAATAATGGAAAGATCCCTTATCCTGAAAACCCTAGGTCCCGAGCATTCTGGATAAGAGGTCCCATACCTGTACTTGAGAGCCCCAGCACTGGCCCTTTTCAGGGCATGGATTTTCAGATAAACACCCAGGGCAGATTTATCATGGGTTGAATTGGGTTTGTAAAAACTCCCATGAACTCGAATTTTTTTAAAAAAAATTACATTTTTCAAATTCGCATGAATGGGGTCAACTCGCAATCTCGAATCGAATTCGAATCAAGTTTTTTCTCCCCAAAAAAAATAGATTTTCAGGATGTCTCCAAACAACTCCAAATTTCATTCCAGGATGTCCCCCATAGGCTAAAACAGCAATTCGGCAGGTTTAAGGCAGCGAATAGTCAATTTCGAATACTTAAAGCGCCAGTACATGATACATTTTGAAATTTGAATTTTTTTTAAAAAACTTGAATGGAATTTTAACTATTGCCTTGACAAATTACACTAAAATAAACCTGAAAATTTGAATTTTTAAATTTGAATTTGAAATTTGAATTTTCACTTCAACCCTTGATAAATCTGCCCCCCAGCGTTGCACTTTCAGGGTGCTTGTCATTTAACACTAAGGAAAAAAAAATCACCCTTCGGAATACTCAGAAGTCTGTGGTGTGTACCCTACGCTTTAAAAGCCAGATTAGGTGGCACAGAGCTGGTGGTAGGGGGAAAGGTGCAGTGAATGTGTAGGGAAATGTATGTCGCACCTAAACTGGCTAAGATTTCTCGGCACACATAAATAAAGCAGCTACCCGTACATCATACACATTATATGGCATTTGCAATGACGTTGCATCTCATCAAATTGGCCAGTACCTTTAGCTACATTTATCTGGAGAATTTATTTTGATGATTTTTTTTTAGATGATTTGAAAAAAGAAATTCCTTTGGAAGGGAATATCGTATCAAGACGCCAGCAAGCGTTTAATGTATGTTGCTAGGTCAAGGTTTGCCTTCATTACCAATTTCCGATGGCAGCTTAATCTTAATTGAGAAATCCATGTTTGGTTGGAGATGATTAGGGATTGGCTGTATGCATTGGTGCTTCATAAAGCTGCTGGAAAATGGAATCCTAATTGTTAAATTAGCTCACACATGGGGCATTTGGAATGGAAATCCAGAATAAGCTACTGGATATTTGTTATATTTTAACCTTCTGCTCTTTAAAGGAAACCTGCCACGCAAAAAAAAAAACAGTTGAATAATATAAAATAACTGGTATTATTATCGATTTGTTCAGTATGTGTTTGATTCTTTCATGCTTAAGCTAGGTTTACACTAACCTTATTTTAAAAAAAAAAAATAAAATAAAAAAATATATATATAAATACAGGTATAGGATCCATTATCTGGAAACCTGTCACCCAGAAAGCTCTGAATTACAGAAAGGCCATCTCCCATGGACTCCATTATAATCGAATAATTCCCATTTTAAAAAATGATCTCTGTAATAATAAAACTAAGATATAATGAATCCTTATTGGAAGCAAAACCAGCCTATTGGCTTTATTTAATGTTTACATGATTTTCTAGTAGACTTAAGGTGTGAAGATCCAAATTACAGAAAGATCCAAAGCATTCTGGATAACAAGTCTCATACCTGTAGTAAAAGTAATTTTCATTCAAAATGATGGGACAAATAGTGAATTATTAAAATGAAACCAACGAATACTTGCTGTTTTTATAAATGCTCCTTTCTGCCTGTCTTTTTTCCCATTACCTTTCCTCTAGAGTTCTTCCCTCCGTTCCATACTTGTGAGATTCCTGCCTAAGAATGTGATAGCTCCTATCTCTCTTGTACATTTTAAGGGTTTGCGGAGAGATGGGAACTTCCAGTTATTATTGCTTGGCACTGTGAAAAACCAGCGATAAGATCTGCGGATGCTGCTAATTAGAGTAATTTATGGCTGCGTGCAAATGGAGATTGCAGAAAGTGAGCTCGGTATAAATACATGCTCCATAGCGCCGGCGTCTGATTCAAGCGACCAATTAGTTTATATCAGAATAATATTTATTTACCATCTATTCTTTGGCGAGCAGATGTTGAGTGGCAGCGAGAACCGGCAAGAAAAAGCTGCTTTTTTTCAAGGATCGAACTGGCAAAATTCCCAGGGATTCTTACAGCTAAGGCAGAGATGTTCTGACATTTCTATTTACTGTAACAAACTTTCAATTGTCAGTGTGTCCTGGCGTCCGTAGGAAGGCTAAATAGCTGCTTCCCTGGTAGGGACGGCATGTTGAAGGCTCTTGAGCACCACAGGTTCTGCTAAGGATGCTGGGATTTGCACAATTGCTTATCCAGGATAATGTGTATATCGCAAGATTTCACTGGGCCTTTCTAAATTGTAGAACTCTTATCAGGGTAATAATAATGCAGCTGTGTTTGGGCATCCCTTTTCAGTTACTGTGGGTTTTAGACACAGATGCCCTTTAGATGTAGATTCAGTCTACAGAAATGTCCCTTTTATGAAAATTCTTCTTAAAGCAATCAGTACTTGATCCAGGGTTCTGTCTTATTTCCCACTGTGAGGTTATACTGTGGTAATGGGCCTATATGGGAGCTTGATTTTTATATACTGGTAGAACTTCATGAACATATGCCTGGTTGAGCTTAGTTAAAAACTATCTAGGGGTCATTTACAACCCATCAGGCAGTGTGTAAAAATCAAGTGTGATTCAGGAGGTAGTAACAGGGGCCAATAAAAGCTGCCGTCAGACCGAGTTGGCAGCTTATTGGCCCATGTGTGGGGGCCATCCGACGGGTGTCTGGCCGACTTTCGGGCAGGGTAAAAAATCCCGTTGGATCGTGGCCGCATCTGTTTGTTGATGTAGCCCCCACGATCCGTCAGCCCCTTTAGCCTCCATTCTGATCTGTTCGGATCAGCCCGATATTGCCCACCTCAGTGTGGGCATATCGGGTAGAGATCTGCTCGTTTGACGAAATCGCCAAATGAGTGGATCTCCCTGTGTGTGGCCACCTTTATGGGGTTGTTTGGAGCAGAGGCAAATAGGGGATCCAGAAGAATAATAAGATAACTGATGGAAGGAGCAGAAGAAGCAGAAGAAACGGGCCAAAATTGGGTAACTCTGGAATGAATAGGGTGGGTTGACAGCTCTCCATGTGGCCTACAATTTAAAGGAGAAGCAAACCCAAAAGTTAAAAAAACCCTACCCCCCTACCCTACATGGACCCCCCTCCCTCCTCCCCCCAGCCTAAGTGTTACCCCTGGCAAATGCCCCTAAGTCTTTACTTACCCCTCCATGCAGATTCTGTCCAGTGGAGTTCACGGGCACCATCTTCTTCTCTTCGGTAATCTTCGGAATTAGACTGGTGAAGCGGTGCATGCGCAGTTGAAGCAATTTTCTGCTTTCCGACAAATGTGCATGCGCCAAAACTCACAAAAATTGCCGAAGCGCCGGTCTCATTCAGAAGATTCCGAAGCGGCTGAAGATGGTGCCTGAATCTGCACCAAGGGGTAAGTATGAAGTTAGGGGCATTTGCTCGGGGTAACACTTAGGCTGGGGGGAGGAGGGAGGGGGGTCTATGTAGGGTAGAGGGGTAGGGTTTTTTTAACTTTTGGGTTTGCTGGTTAGTCTGGTTCTGGTTAGAGAGCTGCAAAGGATGAAGTTGTGTTCTGGCTATTATGTTAGACATCCGTTTACTCCAGTCTTTATAGATTACATTTTTGGCTAACTAACTATATTGAAAACATTTTTTATTTTGCCTATATACCCAGTTTTATTTTTACACTGAACTGTTCCTTTAAGGGAGACGACACCTGGAAAGAAAGTGAGGAACCATGCAGCGAATGCAGTGTCTTCCCAACAATTCCAGTGGCACAGTGTCCAAATGCAGCTTTGCGTTCTCTGCAGTTGTGCATGAAATGAAATGGGATTGCAGGTGTATGTCTGACAAATCAGTTGCAGTTGTGTCCAAAAAAATTTTGAGTGGGAAGTGCTTAATTTCTGGACCTTGGTGTTGTGTCTGTTTGTGATTCACTGGTTGCAAGTCTGCTGCATGTATTGACACAGTCTACAGAGTTACCATCAGGCTTCAAAGGAGAAGGAAAGGCTAAAACGAAGTAAGCTTTATTAGAAAGGTCTATTTATATATTTATATAAGTAATGCTGCTCTGAGTCCTCTGTCAAAAGAAACACAGCATTTCTTTCCTTCTATTGTGTACTCATGGGCTTTTAAGTTTTCAGCTTAAACTTCCAGGGCTAGAGAATGCTCAGTTTGCTCCCCTCTCCCTCCTCCCAGAGCTGTTTACTCAGGTATGGTAAAGCATTCTGCAGAATAAATATAGTGTTATAGCTTGCACTATTGTGGCTAATCTATTGGCAATAAACTGCTTCAGTAGCTTTCCTTCTCCTTTAAGGGTAGTGATAGCTCTAGGGTTCCCCTACGTCAATAGGTGCAGGATTCAGAAGAGGCAGTGGGCGGACATGCTGGTACTGAGCAAAACTATAGGCAAAGAGTTACATCAAATTGAGTCTATCTGTGAGTAGCTTCGGCTACCATCATAAAAAGAACCCTAATGTCATTGTTGAGAACAAGCCTATCACCTTATAGGCGGCAAACCAATTCGGTTGGTTTTAGAACATTTGCATTTTTCAGAAAAGCTATGCAACATTCCACCTAATAGACCCCATACCTGACCTAAATAGCACCCATGGCTGATCTTCTGTCTCCTTCAGTACCATACTGGAGATATTTGTGCCTTGAGATAAGATGATGGTGTGTAGATATGCAGGGGGACTAAATGGAACAACTACGTGACACGCAGTAAACAAAGAGATATTCCCTGCTGTTCTTGTTCTGCTTGATTGGGCAGTATCATTCTGTGGCTACTAAAGCAAATAAAGTTCTGTCTTGCATAAAAAAGGGCATTAACTCAAGGGATGAAAACATAATTCTGCCTCTTTATAGGTCCCTGGTGAGGCCTCATCTGGAGTATGCAGTGCAGTTTTGGACTCCAGTCCTTAAGAGGGATATAAATGAGCTGGAGAGAGTGCAGAGACGTGCAACTAAATTGGTTAGAGGGACGGAAGACTTAAATTATGAGGGTAGACTGTCAAGGTTGGGGTTGTTTTCTCTGGAAAAAAGGCGCTTGCGAGGGGACATGATTACACTTTACAAGTACATTAGAGGACATTATAGATAAATAGCAGGGGACCTTTTTACCCATAAAGTGGATCACCGTACCAGAGGCCTCCCCTTTAGACTAGAAGAAAAGAACTTTCATTTGAAGCAACGTAGAGGGTTCTTCACAGTCAGGACAGTGAGGTTGTGGAATGCACTGCCGGGTGATGTTGTGATGCTGATTCAGTTAATGACTTTAAGAATGGCTTGGATGATTTTTTGGACAGACATAATATCCAAGGCTATTGTGATACTAAACTCTATAGTTAGTATAGGTATGGGTATAAAGAATTTTAATTAAAAGTAGGGAGGGGTGTGTGTATGGATGATGGGTTTTCATTTGGAGGGGTTGAACTTGATGGACTTTGTCTTTTTTCAACCCAATTTAACTATGTAACTATGTAACTATGTAACTATGTAACTATGTAACTATGTAACTATGATTGATGGACGTCAATTAATTATCTCTGTACATAAAATGACCTTGTTGTGTTAGATTATAATACTGATGGTAAATGAGGAGAGTGAACACCAGGAGGGAGAAGAAAAAGGAGCTAAATAAATATATATATATATTATTATATGTGTGTGTATGTGTGTGTGTGTGCGCTTTTCATTCCTTCCTTCCATGTAAAGCTCATTTTAATAACACTGCAAATGAGGGGAAAGGGAATGCAGTTGAGGATTTCCTGCTTTTGATGGCCCGGGAGATGGAAATCTCTATAGTGCTCATAAATGATATCTGAGAAAGTGGTAAAATTGCTGGAGATCTTATCTCGTTCCGTGGCACAGATTCATCAGTCAGGCTTTGTGCATTACTGATAAGTCATCTTTAGAGATTAGCAACAATGACTTCATCTCCTCTTACCTCCCCACTCCGCTCTCTCCCTGCTACTGTATGTGCTCTAGAGCAAACCTATCCCTCTGCTCCCTAACGACTCTGTGTCCAATGCATTCACTATCATGAATAAGAAGATCTTGACCCTATATTCAAGGGGAAGTAAACTAGGATTGCCAGCTGTCTGGATTTCACCCACGACTGCCCAGTTTTTGGAAGGGCTGCCCAGGTGAAGTGAATGACATGGTGATCAGCCAATCGCTGATTGCTATGTCATAAGTCTCACCCCTACGTCACCCAACGTGCCCCCTACGTCACCCGCCCTGCACCCTACGTCATCTGGTCCGCCCCCTTCCCGTTTTCCCCAAACAAAAAAGGTGGCAACCCTAAAGTATACCCAAACATACCTTACTTCTAAGCAACTTTCCAGTATACTTTAATTATAGATCTACAATGAATTTACAGATACAGTATTTGTAAACGTAATTACTATCCAAAGCAGTATTTGTCTGTCCTTTGCTATTTTTTCTCGTCACTGCTAGTTCTAACTTCACATACCATTCAAACAATGTAGACGTAGGCAGCTCCCTTCCAGCCAGGATTCAAATCACCACAATGCATTGTATGTTTAATGATTAACAGACCAGTAAACAAGGAGAGTAATAATAATATATAATGATCGGCATTTCCAAACCCCATACCTCCAGCAGCTGCAGAAGATTTCAGCGGCGTAACTAGATGTTACTGGGGCCCCACAGCAAAACAAGTTTGATTCAAATATCGAAATTTATCATGACTGTCTCTTTAAAACTTCGACCATTCACCATCTAAAACTTACCAAAATGCTATTTTAGCCTGTGGGGGACCTCCTAGAACCTATCTGGAGTAATTTGGTGTACTTTGAAAAATCTAAGTTTTTTGGGGCAAATCCTTTGATTCGAATTTGATCGAATGTTCTAAAACTTTGATTCAAACTATTCGAATACAGCCTATTCACCTGAAGTTAAAAACTTAGATTTTTTAAATACATTTCGATTGTTGAGTTCAAAAAAACTCCAATTACTTCGAAATTCGACCCTTGATAAATCGGCCCCTATTACATATATATTTCCTATTACATATATAACTAGCAGCTGACAGTTAAGGTGGCCATAGACGTAACAATTACGATCTTTCTTGGAAAAGATCTTTCCAAGAAAGATCGTTTGTTTCAATACACACGTGTAGAGCTGAATCGTCAGATATACAGGTAGATATACGGGAAGAAACAATTAGTGATGGGCGAATTTATTCGCCAGGCGCGAATTCACGGCGAATTTGCGTGATTCGCCGTCGGCGAATAAATTCGCGAAACGGCCGCGAAAATTCGCCGAAATTTTTTTTCGCCGTTTCTCGAATTTCGCGCGAAATTCGCGCGAAATTCGCGAATTTTTCGGCAAAGCGAAACTGCACAAATTCGCCCATCACTAGAAACAATAGAATTCTTCCTGTATCTGACAATTCGGCACTAACAATGGGCGATGTTCCCTTCAAAGGCACCCGATCAAAAATTTCCGTCCAGCCCGATCAACGAGCCGACCGATATCCAAGTCTTCTGCCGATATCGGTCGGCTCTTTTTCCACCATACACGCAACGAATATTGGACGAAAATTCGTTTCGTACGATATTATCTGTGCGTCTATGGCCACCTTTAGCTTGGGATCATGTTACTTGGTCCTAGAGATAGAAGAGATCTTTAATAGGCAACAAGTTTTTGCAGCTGTGATTTGAATCTCTTACCTGCCATTCATGTAGATTTTTCGGTCCTGGCTGTCAGGAGCCTGACTGTCATGTATCTTAATTTCTATTTCTATGGGTTCCATTTCAGCCTATGGAGAAAACTGGTGGAACTGGCACAAAAAAAGGGTTAATGGCAGTTTTCAGCGAAAAATCTACAGCATGAAACTTGAGCATGAAGCAAGTCTGGGACTAGGGAAATTAAAGGAATATATACCATATGCATTTTGCCATTGGGGAAAATGATTAAAAATCTAACCTTACTGTCTAACAATGAGCCTCTCAGATGGGCAGGCATATATTTTGTCAACAAGTTTCTTAAGCTGCCAAAGTCAGGTCTCCAACTGGGTCAGATGATAAGATGAGCACAAGAGAAATGCGAAGGGAGGCGCTGATAAAAACGGATTGATTGATGTCTTGCTTTGCCTCCATCACAGGCAGCTGACAGTTAGTTTGGGATCAGATGATTTGGCTTTTGCGATAGAAGAGGGCCCTGATGGGCAAACCTGAAGGACGAAGAGGTCAGTTGCTGCTCTGTATCAGCCCCTGGAGTGGCTTGGAAATGTTTTGGTACAAAATTATGAAAGATCTACTCCTGCAGTAATAGCGACAGATGTTCCGCTGAGGAATTAAAAAAATTGCGATTGTAAGTGCAACCTTCTTATGATGATGAGAAACTTCCAATGATCCTCTACCCCTGCAGAAATTAATGGACAGTTGACTTCAATTGTCCAGGCCTCTAATTATCACTTGAGAATAACATGTATATTTATAAAGTACATTTATACCTATGCTTACTTAGTAATCTGGACTTTTTGGCCTTAATAAACACAACTAGGGATGGCCTTTCTTTTCGATAAAAATTTGCCGCCGATGAAATGTCGCGGACGCCCATGTCGCGGACGTCTATGGGCGTCAAAATTTTTTTTTAAAGCGTGACTTTTTGTTTTTTTTTACTCACAAAGCCATACAAGTCTATGGGCGTCATTTCCGTGGCAAAAAATTTGCCCATACCTAAACACAACTTCTTAACCTTGCTTTGATGCATTTTTCTGTGCCCTCACCAGCAATGAGATTGTGAATGGGTATTGATGCGCTCATATACCTGATATACTATTCCGTAATAGGGTGCAAACTTGCTGAGGGCAATTAACAGGGGCTGGCCAAGCCAACCGGGCACCCTTGGCAACCCAGGGACAAGCAGAATAGAGGTGAGAGCAGTGAACCTGGACACCAGGGCACAGACTGCCCAGCACCCCTTCTTTGTTGTACCCTAAGCAGGTGCCTCTTCTGCCTATCCCTAGTTCCGGCCCAGGCAATTACCCATAGCAACCAAGTAGAAGTTGGTTCCACTTGGCATTATTGTCTTCCAAACGTGCTACAAGTAAACTCCAATAAGCCAATGTAGACTAAAGTGAAGTTAAATATGACTCAGTAGGAGTCATCTATCAACACTGGGCAAATTTGCCCATGGGCAGTAACCCAAGGCAACCAATGAGATTGTTGCAGTCATTGTTCTGCTTGCAGCTGGCTTCAAAAAGCTAATCACTGATTGGTTGCTATAGGTTACTGCCCATGGGCAAAGTTTCCCAGTGTTGATAAATGAGCCCCAGTCTGCCTACACTGACCAAAGGGTGGAATATCTGAACGACTGTACCATTGAATTTTAGTGCATAGTCTTCTTCCTTCATTTTCTCTGACTAACAGTGCTATAATCCCACGATAAAGTGGTCAGCTACTTGATTGCTATAAAGTTTCTTCTTACAACTGGATGAGAAGTTACGTTTGTTGCCAGAATAAATCCTGGAGACTGAGGGCAACATTCACAAATGGGAATAAAGTGCCAAGTGAAATAAAATTGGTGCAGTTTGCCATGTTTTGTACCCAAAAGCAGAATGTCCCCTGAATTTCCAGTTAGCTTCTCCGTTACCGTCATGCCTTCACCTGGCAAAGTGAAATCCAAATTTATTGTCAGCTTGGGATGCCCCATACATTGGCGGTTAAGCTGCTGAATTGCTCTAAACAACCCGAATCATCATCTTAAATCTGCCCTTACACTTTCTTGATACTATAAGTGATGATGATTTGTACTGTGATCTGCAAGTTGTTAGAAATAAATCTGTTTGCACATCTCTAGCCCAAAATCAACCATCGCAAATCTCTGCAATTTTTGTTATCCAGAAACCCAATATCCCGAAAACCTCAAAATATGGTAATGCTATTTCCCATTGTGCTCTATTTATGCTAATCATTTTTTCACGGATTTCCTTGTTTTACCTGTGTGATAATAAGAATTTTTGATTTCCCTTGGTATAGGCCTATTGCCAAAACATTGGGTTGATTTGCACGACGTTGGATATCCGTTCTCCTGTATGATTTTCTTTGCACTATTGCTGGGTGGGTTAATTATGAATAATTTTGTAAACATGTTTCATATTGACTAAATTTTATACAGTATGCAAAAATGTTTCTATAAAATGTATCTTTTGCAGTAATTGTTTAGTTTATTTAGTGTGAAAGATCAGCATTGGTGCTGTATATTGTATTGAATTCTTAATGAATCAGATGAAAATTAAGCATAGGACTGGCCAGATATGGGATGACTTTGACGTAGATGGCCAGCTTAAATATATTGTAATATATGGACAAACAATCCCTGTTTTATTTAAAGGGTAAGGCATTTTTCAGTAGCTGTATGCACAAAATGTCTCTGTCTTAAATATATTGATAATGGGTTGAGTGCAGAGAACTCTTGTATTTGTCTATATGTATTTTGTGGTCACACCCTCATTGCACCCCCGCCTAATTATTTTAAAAATTAGTGGTGAGCACAACTTTCCCTTGTTGGCGATTAGTCAACCCGAAGAAGAGGAGATTTGTCGATGGGCGACTAATCTTCCCGAATCTGACCAAGTGTCTCTGCCCTTAGGCCTTGGTGACACTGTCCGAGGAAATGAAAACATTGGTTTAATTATAGATCTTGGTCCTGGACAAATATTTCAGATATATATATATATATATATATATATATATATATATATATATATATTTATTTATTTACAATTTTGATGATTTTTTAAAATGAATATCTGTTAAAATTGCATCTAGGCTTGACTCATCCTCTGTATTTCACCAATGCAGTTACCCACAGGAACCCATCAGATACTTCCTTTCTTGTTTTTTTGCCTTGTACTATACTGCTCAAAACTATTTGCTGATTGGTTGCTATGTGTAACCACAGTGGCGTTAATAAAATAAGCCCTATTAATTTAGCCATCAGTGCCATGTCCAGAGGTGCCCCTTTTTATTGCACCATAATAAGCACAATTCCCAGTGAAGGGGTATAAAAATAATGGCACTTGTATATGAGCCCCGTTGGCCATTTCTGTATTTTGTAATCAGGAATTGAGCAGGCTGTTACAGTGCAACTGTTTATCACACAATCACATTCTCTTAGGTCTGAAGGCATAGTTCTCTAGTTTCCTTCCCTTCCCAACTTTCACACCAAGTCCAGTATGCTATGTCAACAGGTTGTGTCATTGTTTCTATTCACAATCATTATATCATCACATTTTGGGGCCCATTTACTTAGCTCGAGTGAAGGAATAGAGGAAACATAGTTTGAATTTCGAATGTTTTTTTTGGCTACTTCGACCATCTTCCTACTTATTTGCTTGTAAAGGAGATAGAGTTGTGGCCATTGGGTTCTCATCACTGTAAATATGCTCGTTGGTGAATCCACAGCAGTGGCTTATCATATGCTGATCAGAAGAGGACATGAAACTAAATCACCCTCAAAATCAAGGGTTGAAATCTCTAGTTATGGTGAAACTGGTCTTCATTTACCATCTGATTGGAATCCATCTTTAGAGCCCTTTTGACATCAGCTCATAGAGCATTCCATGGAAATTTAATTATTCTGTGCTCACGTGCTCATATTTTCTAACTACTGTTTATACAGATATTTCAGTGGTCAATTGTTTGCTTTTATACCATTTTTCAAGCAAAAAAAAAATCTGCTCAACTTTTGAACTGTCCACCTTAGATTGCAACGAGCTCTTTCCGATGGGCGATGTGTTTGCTATGATTAACATTTCCTGATGTTACGGAGCAGGGCTGAGAGGAAACTGTTATGACAAATAAATAATTAATCACTGTGGCATCTTTATGGCAGATTGTAAATTTAAGGAGATGATTATCGCAGCTTGACTAATTATTGCTGAATAATTGACTAGGCGAGAACAAGCTGAGTATGCCGCCCGTGATTATCATGGCAACTGTAGCCTTATTATAATACATTAAGACTGAATGGGTTGAGAATGGAACTGTTATCATCCTAACAATGCATTTGTTCATTGGCACAGGGTGGAGCTTGATAATTCCACCAGAATGCCAATAGGCAAGGACCTCATTCTTGCGGAGTGGGAGACACAACTGATTGTTATAACCTTGGGCACCAGCTGCAGGTAAACCAGCGAATGAACATGGAATCACTGTTGTTAATTACTGGTGGGAATTGAGATCACTCAAGAAACACAGCTGCTGCCTATGATTTGGATTCTGAGTGTTGCAGTTGGTGAGGCTGAAGATCATTGTTTTAGACGAATGCATTAGAATAGAGTTGTCCAACTTTTTCCAAGTAGTGGGCTGGTAATGTGTATGTCCTATATCCTAAGCATTGGATCATGAATCCTTGGAGGCACATTTGGCCTACAGTTAGACAGCCCAGCTTTATGGAATTTTTCTTTTTTTATAGTTTTGGAATTATTTGCCTTCTTCTTCTGACTCTCTCCAGCTTTCAAATGGGGGTCACTGACCCCATCTTAAAGCAAATGCTCTGTACGTCTACAAATTTATTGTTATAGCTACTTTTTATTACTCATCTTTCTATTCAGTGTCTCTCCTATTCATTTTCTCTTATTCAAATCAGTGCATGGTTGCTTGGCTAATTTGGACCCTAGCAACCGGATTGCTGAAATTGCAAACTGGAATAAACTGAATAAAAAGCGAAATAACTTCAAAAGCTCAAATAGTAAAAAATGAAAAACAAATGCAAATTGTCTCAGAATATCACTCTCTGTAGCAAACTAAAAGTTAATTTAAAGGCAAACAACCATTTTAAAGGAGAACTAAACCTCTCTAATAATTAAAACCCCTACCCACAACCCTACATATTTCCCCCTCCTTGCTTCGCCCCCCCATGATTACCCTTGAAAGTGTCCCTAATTCATTACTCACGTATAGGTGCAGAGTAAGTGCAGTGGAGCTCATGGGCCCCATCTCCCGCCTCCTCAGTATTCAATAATTACATAGCTCCCTCCAAAGCAACTCTTGATTTACTAACAATCGAATTTCTATTTTTTCATGAATCTCTTAAAATTCGTAGTTTGGGGTCTGGAGTTTGATGTATCACTGGTTGCTATGGGTTTCTAGACCTGGACTACATTTAAAGGGCATGTAAAGTCTAAAATAGAATAAGGCTAGAAATGCTGTATTTTGTATACTAAATATAAACATGAACTTACTGCACCACAAATCAAACAAATAATTTATGCTTTCAAAGTTGGCTACAGGGGGTCACCATCTTGTAACTTTATTAAACATCTTTGCAAGACTAAGGGGCCGATTCACGAAGGGTCGAATATCGAGGGTTAATTAACCCTCGATATTCGACTGGGAATTAAAATCGTACGACTTCAAATATCGAAGTCGAACGATTTTGCGCAAATCCTGCGATCAATCGATCAAACGATTCGAAGGATTTTAATCCAACGATCGAAGGAAAATCCTTCGATCAAAAAATCACAGGCAAGCCTATGGGGACCTTCCCCATAGGCTAACATTGACTTCGGTAGCTTTTAGCTGCCGAAGTAGGGGGTCGAAGTTTTTTTTAAAGGGACAGTACTTCGACTGTTGAATGGTCGAATAGTCGAACGATTTTTACTTCGAATCGTTCGAATCGTTCGAATTTGATCGAATTCGATCGAATTTAACTAATTCGATGGTCGAAGTACCCAAAAAATACTTTGAAATTCGATTTTTTTTTTATTCTAATCCTTCACCCGAAATTCGTGAATCGGCCCCTAAGACTGTGCACATGCTCAGTGTGGTCTGGGCTGCTTAGGGATCGTCATAAACAAAGCTGCTTGAGTTCTGCATGGCTGGGAAGTAAGGCGGGGGCTCCCCCTGCTGTTCATAAGTATGATTGTTTCCCTGCTCAGCAGTTAGGGACCGTCTGACAATTCCTATCCACAGCAGTAAATGAAGGGAGAATTTCATTGCATACAGTCAGGTTTCTTATAAAAACTGTACACATTTTTTAATTAAAGCATATTGGAGATAGGTGTCCTTTTCATTAAAGAAAGTAAAAATGGGATTTTATTTTTTTGCCTTTACATGCCCTTTAACTACTATATGATTGTTGTTGCACAAGGGAAACTCACCCCCACCACCACCATGAGCAAAACCTACTTTTCTCTAGGGTGTTGAAGCTCTTGTTTAAAAAATTAGTAACATGAAGTAGTTAAAACAGTGGGAGACATCTTTCTTCTTCTCCCAGGTGTTTTTTGTGCCGGCTTAGGGTGTGTGTGTGAATATGTAGTACATCCAAGAATGGCTATACTGGTAAGTGCCCACCACAAGTTGGCACAATAAGCTCCTGGGGGCAGAACAAAGTTGGCTTTGCCATAATTTCCAGCCAAATGCTCCACGTCTGCCTTTTCTATGAGAGGCACAGTGGCATTGGGCAGGAGGTTATCCACTCGGTGAGTCTGTCTTTCTTTGCCCTTTAAGGTTTTACTTTGTGATTAGAGACAACATAGAAAAAGAAACTCGCTTGCTCGAACCTTTGTCATTCCAAGTTGTTTTCACAGTTCATCTTTTATGTTAATCAGATATTTTCCATTCGGAGAGATTTGTTAGATTCCTTCCCTTTCCCCCTTTTCTTTTAATGGAGTTGGGAATAAATAATTGTACTCGTTTTTGCACCTTTCTTTTTAAGAATGTTTAATTCTTTCATTCCTTGAACATTTTCCAAAAATAATATGAATTCATTTTTCTCTGCTATATATCCATACATGGGAGAGTGAAACAATGTCTTTTATCTCTCTGCGTTTGCCATGACTGGTTTTTCAGTTTTCAGTGTCAAAATTCTTGATATTTCACTAGCTGGCCCAGTGTTTTAAAGAGAGATGCCAATTGTCTATAGCTGTCAAAATACTCGCTGGATTCTGTGTTCTAGTGAATAGCTCCACTATAAATACAAAGAGGAGCATAAATCCCTAGACTCTGGGTAAATTTAATAAAGTGCGAATTGTCGCCAGCAATCGATTCGGACACATTGCACCTGGTGAAGTGGTGCGAATTCACTACACTAATTCAGTAATATGGGCAGTTGCGTCCTGGGCGCCGAACGCTGGCGACTTTTCACTAGCGTTACATCGGCAGTGCGAGCATTTCATAGCGAAGATGCGCTAGCGTTCATTTGTGCCTTGTGAAAGTTCACTAGGATCTTGCACTTAGGTCAATTTGCATAGGATAGGTAATTTAAAGTTATATGGACGTCTTTATAATAAATGTTGGTGCAAATGCTTGAAGTTACCACTTTTTATTACAAATGTCCAGGGAACCTTAATAAAGACAAGAGAGTTAATATAATGCCCTACACATGAGCCCACTGTAAAATGAATGTTCCATATGTTATGAAATGTCTGGAGAAAACCAGTTACCCAAAAAAGTCGCTAGCATCAAAGTATTTTCAGTGACGGTTCTGGTGCCAATTTAGATGCTGGTTTTTCACCAGTTTTGTGAATTTCGCTGGAAATTCGCAAAATTTGTGGCGAAACGGGACAAATTCGCCCATCACTAATGGTGAGGTTAACATCGAGAGGGTTAGTTATTAAAGTCCGAATGGAAAAAACTTGTTTTTTTTTTACTATAGAATCCAAATTTTTAGTGGAAAAAAAACCCTTAAAATTGGTATTTATTAAAGCCCAATGCTGCAAAAAGTCAGAATACGAAAACCCTGCATCTTAGACCTGCCGAGGTTGTATATAAGTCAATGGGAGTGGTCCCTATCCTATTTGGAAGTTTTTGTGTTCTGCTCTGGAATTAGCCCAGAAATCTAACTATTTTGGACTTTTTGGGCAAAAATCGGAAAAATTCTGTCTTTTCGGGAATAAGCCAGAAAAAAAAAAAATCATAGGTTCAGGAAAAAACCTCGATCCAATTAAATCATACTTTTTTTTTTTTTATAATAAACAAGGTCACATCATGGATTCTAGTTTGGTCGGACTTTTTTGTTTTAAAAAATCAGCAATCAGATTTTGATAAATAACCCCCTAGAGTCGCATAAACGCATTTCAAAGCAACAGAATCACCTCTCTATTCTAAGGCTGAAGAGACGTCAACTAACCCTATATCATTAGAGTGTTAATGATCCATTTTCCTCTTGACTTGACGCTAAATTCTAATGTGAAATAAAGTCTCAAAAATCCCCAAACAAGGATTAGTTGACATCTCTGTTTTTAGACGATAGTTATAAATGGTGACTGGCGCCTAAGGACTAACAAGTTGCCAGTAGAGATAAACTTATTTTTTCACTGATACAGATTCACAGCTTTTTTTCGCGACTGGTGACAATTTTCAGGAATCCGTCCTAGGATTTAGCTGTCGGTGGGAAAAAAAACTCACCGTTTTCATGTTTAAAAAAAGAGAAAATGCGCACTGACACCAATGCATTTGGCTCAATAAAAAAGGCCATTGACTTTAGGGATGCACCGAATCCAGGATTCGGTTCGGGATTCGGCCTTTTTCAGCAGGATTCGGATTCGGCCGAATCCTTCTGCCCAGCCGAACCGAATCCGAATCCTAATTTGCATATGCAAATTAGGGGCGGGAGGGAAATTGCATGACTTTTTGTCAGAAAACAAGGCATATGCAAATTAGGGTTCGGATTCGGTTCGGTATTCGGCCGAATCTTTCACGAAGGATTCGGGGGTTCGGCCGAATCCAAAAAAGTGGATTCGTTGCATCCCTAATTGACTTTAATCCATTTGTCACCAGAAAAACACTAGAAAAAAATAGCAAAGCATTTGTTGACGTTTCTGTAACATTTGCATTGTCGCTATTTCTGGGGCGGTTTAGCTGATCACTAGTTGCCAGGCAATGCAATGACAAGCAGATCATTTTGGCCCTTGCTCATCTAACTGCACACAATTTTTGGAGACTTTTTTTTTACTGTGTTTAAACAGCACAAGCCTGTCTGCCATTTGGCACTGGTTCTACATCTGTTTTCTGCAATATCACTTCCCACTTCTTAACCGAGCAGCTAAATTATATGTTTTGTGATAACGGTCGACCTACTAAGTAACAATTTGGAGTTGCAAAATACATTTTGCTTGGCTCCGAAATGAATTTATATATTCTGAACGGTGTTAACTGACTTCCATAAACTGTCCGACCCAGCCAATTGAACCGGATACATTTAAAAAAAAAAAATAAAAAAAATCCTTATCTCTTAATGCAAAGAGCTGATAAGTCAGAATGATTTGATCACAGGCCTGTTGTGTCTGTATATCATAGACATGATTTATGAGTAGTGTCCAGCTGGGCTTCATTGGCCTGTCTCCTCATTATCAACACTCTTATGCTATAGACTGTCCTCCCTCCATATCTGAGCCAGGAATTTAGCAAATCTCAGGATATGAACTAAAAAGAAATGAGACAGCAACTGAAAGATCCCAGTGGGCTAAAAGAGAAATATATATTGTTATTGCTCTGTAGAACAGGAGAGTTTCTTTGGCTCGTGCCATTAACTAAATGAAATGTAA
Organism: Xenopus petersii; assembly: GCA_038501925.1. Classification (NCBI taxonomy): domain Eukaryota; kingdom Metazoa; phylum Chordata; class Amphibia; order Anura; family Pipidae; genus Xenopus; species Xenopus petersii. The sequence continues at coordinate 124,740,053 of CM076683.1, forward strand.
TAAAGCTATTCTTACTGTTTTTTGTCTTAATTACAGTTTTTGCGGTGCAGTCATTCGTCTCCTATGGACGGGTGGTTTATGAGAGGCTAACAGCCAGTGAACTGTCCTACTCTTGTTCTGCCTCGGCCCATTGACTTGAACGACTATTAATGATAGATCATGGGAGTTAATGATGAGCCCTAATAAATAAGTCCTATTGGTTCCGATATATGAAACAGTTTAGGAACAGACATTCTCTGGGGCTGATCATGTTCATATCGTTTTACATATATAATAATAAAAAACAGTTTCCATGTTAGAATTTGATTTGGAGGGTAGAAATACAGGTATGGGATCTGTTACCCGGAAACCCGTTATCCAGAATGTTCAGAATTAGAGACAGGCTGTCTCCCATAGATTGCATTTTATCCAAATAATTCAAATTATTAAAATAATTTCCTTTTTTAATGTTATAATAAAACAGTAGCTTGTACTTGATCCCAACTAAGATATAATTAATCCTTACTGAAAGCATTGGGTTGATTAAATGTTTACATGCTTTTCTAGTAGACTTAAAGGAGCTGTTCACCTATATATATATAATAACTTTTAGTATACTGTAATGTAATAGAGTGATATTCTGATACAATTTGCAATTGGTTTTCATTTTTTATTATTTGCTGTTTTTGCGTTTTTTAGCTTTTAATTCAGCAGCTCTCCAGTTTGCAGTTTCTGGTTGTTAGGGTCCAAATTATCCTAGCAACCATGCATTGATTTGAATAAGAGACTGAAATATGAATAGGAGAGAGGGTCTGAATAGATGGGCGAACAAATTTGTCAGGCGCAAATTAGTGCCAAATTTCCACATTTCGCCGGTGTCTAATAAATTTGCGAAAATTTGCAGGCGTCAAAAATTGTTGGCGGCGTGCCGGAAAAGTTGCTTGCATCAAAACCTTTGCACGTCAACATTGACTGTAACGCCGCCGTCCAAATTGATGCGGATGTCGAAATTCACGTTTCACTAATTTTTTACCCATCACTAGTCAGAAGAAAAAGGCAAATAACTATGAAACTATATAAAATAAATAATGGAAATCAATTGAAAAGTTGCTTAGCATTGGCCGTTCTATAACATAATAAAAGTTACCTTAAAGGTGAGCCACCCCTTTAAGGTATGAAGATCCACATTACAGAAAGATTCATTATCCAGAAAGCCCCAGGTCCCATGCTTAAGTTATATCTTTATATCTTTTCTTGCAGCCTTACTGTCACTTTTAGGATTGAGTCAGGCATGTAGTAATTTGCTGAGTTATACAGCTTGTCCGTCTTTGGAAACAATAGTGGGTTAGTATAAAGGCTATCTGGGCAGTATGTGAGGCAGTGGTAGGTAAAATAAAAAAGATAAAAATGCAGACAGGCTTTAGGTTGCATTGCATATATTTTTATGGACAGAACTGAGGGGTTAACACAGTGATCCCCAACCAGTGGCTCGTGAGCAGCAAGTTGCTCCCCAAACCCTGGGATGTTACTCAAAGTGGCCTCAAAGCAGGTGCTTATTTTTGAATTCCAGAATTGGAGGCAAGTTTTGATTGTATAAAAACCATTGGAACTGCCAATCAGAGTCTCCTATAGGCTACCAGTTCATAGGGGCTACCAAATGGCCAATCACAGCACTTATTTGGCACCCAAGGAACTTTCCTCATTATAGTGTTGCTCCCCAACTCTTTTTCCATTTTAATCAGGCTCACAGGTATAAAAGGTTGGGGAACCCTGTGTTAACAAATGAGCCTTTACCTCAATCCTTAAGTCTGGTGGTGTGGAGCTAAACCAAACAATAGAGCCAGAGTTTGCAGCACCCTGTGCACCACATGTATCTCCCGTCTAATCATAAGGATATGTTTCATGTGCTCAGTAGCAGTGACTGTTGACATTTTTCATATGACATGTTTGTCTACCAATTTTTACAAAAAGCTTAGAAACCCAGTATCAATCCTTCTTATTGTCAGTATTCAGGTGGGACAGAGCCAAGCCCCAGACTTGAAAAGGGGTAGATCTTGCCAAAAAGACTTCAGAGCCTGAGGCAGATTAAGGCATTGAGCTGGCTGTTACTTGACTTGGGCAGATTAGCGATGTGGCCTCATATGTTTACTTCTTGCAAAATGAAACTTGTATTCAACCCATGAATTTCCATGAGTTGCTTTTTATATATGAAACCCCGGATAAACGATTGTATTTGATAGTGGCAGTGCTTAGCTGGTCAACAGATCAGTGACTAATTGGTAACTTTTCTCTCCCTTCATGTATTCTTCTTACAGATCATATTAGTAAGGGTTGTATCAAAACTGCAAAATTCACTTGTGAAACGTTGAAATATTAGTTGAATTAGAGTGATAATTGAAGATTTTCCTAAGCATTATTTGTAATTTTATCACAAAGCAACAGGGTCGGACGGGGGGAGGGGGTAAGGACCCCCACACTCCCCCCCAAGGGCCCCCCTCCCCAGTCACAGTCCTCCCTCCCCAGCAAACCACCCTCTGCCCTCTCCCGCCCCCCTCGGAGTATACCTACTTAACCATAATCTTTAATCCAGCGAGTGAGCAGGTGGGTCAAGTGGGCGGAGTCTGCTTGGCAAGCAGGCGGAGTCAGTGGGGCAAGCAGGCAGAGCAGGCTGGAGGTCAGGAGCAGAGAGGGTCTGGGCCGGCAGGGCCCACGAGGGTTGGAGCCCACCGGGTTTTTTCGAGGCATATCGCCAGCCCGGTCCAATGCTGCAAAGGAAATAGAAGGGGTTCTTCTTGTCATTTTTGCAATCAAAGCCACAAACTCAATGCTGCTTCCCCCAAACTATCGGCTCTTGCTCTTGAACCTGCTTAGGGGCAGGTGGTATTGCATGTGCAGAGTGCACAGTTCTACTCTCCTACACTAAAAAAATAATAATGGAAATTCTGCTTTTTATGTTACTAGGTGGTCTTAACGTTCCCCTATGGCAGTGTGTATTTGAAACGTCCAAACTGGGTCAGAGGGTAACGTCAGAATTATAACGCTATTGAAAAGGGGCAGTCAGCTGAAGCATTCAAAAATCTATATATGTATTATTTTGTATTCTATTCTATACATATTTAGATATAGTTACACAATCCTAATTAGAATGTAGAATCTATTAGAAGAGATTGCAATGAAATAAATTGTGTATGTGGCAGCAAGACCAGATGCTGGAGAAGTGGACCTATATTTTACAAAGCAAACTCGTGTTTCTCTGAATTGGGCTCATTTCCTCCAACTTCTCATGCGGACGTCTCTGTGGAAAATACTGACCTTTCATGGAATTTATAATAACGGTTTACATTAAAAAAAAACGTTCATTTGGAGAAGACTGAAGCACAATTACGCTCTCTGTGGTGGGTTGGGCTCATTCTAATTGAACATCAGGAGTGTGCAGAAGATGAAGATTCCAGATTAAACACTAAGGAAGGGATTTACTCTAGGCTGAGATTAAAACCAAGGGGCTTCCAAATTGTTCGACACAATTTCCATCTAAAGAATTTTTTTTTGTGCGCCTGGTAAAAAAACAAGTTATTGATTAAAGCTTTTTCATCCCTTCTTATAAAAAAACCTTTTTCTCCTTTGAACGTTTCATGGAACACCTCAACTTGAGACATCGTTGCCCCCTCACAACAGGAAGTGAACAATGGAACAGCCTCAATTAGGAACGCTGAACATCAACCCCTGGCATCTCCTGCCGTTGCTCAGCCTTTTTGCCCGGCACAGTTCCTTTGTTTCTTAATTAAGCAAAACACTAGTAAAAAATTGCTGATGGTAACAGAATGGCAATTAGATGAGAGGCAAGGAAAAAAATTAATAATACAGAAGAGTAGCCAACCCATACATTCCAAAAGAACCACCGTGAACTTGTGCTGATAAAATGAACCAAACTACCTTTGCATAAATTGCGGCTGAGCGAAGGGTACCGTCATTATGGCTAAGACAATATGCAAACTATCTTCAATGGAATCAAATTGCTGGAATGTTTTCATTTGCATGCATTAACTATTAGCATAATGAGGAGAAGTGACATTGGACCCAAACTGTGTGTCTGTTTAGGCTGATAACTCTACTGCATCTTAAAATAGATGTCCCAAAATTGTACTGCTTTTCAGATGGGTGCTGCTGGCTTTCTTCCATATCAGAAGGGATGAATGTGTCTGGGTTTTACTTGAAAGTCAGACTTTTTTTGATGGTCATTGGTCAGGAAAGACGTGAGCTGATTCCATTCTTTGGGTTAAACATGAAGAACAAAAGAAGGTTTCAGCATTTTTTATTTTTAATGTTATGTTCATAGAAATGTTGATCTTAAACTCTTACATGGTAACCATGCCACAGGCAAGAACAAAAAAACACTGCTTATATTTCAACTTTTTGAACTCAAAGACCAAAGACAAAACTAACAACATCCTGCCTGGTCCATTGTTTTTGGTTTCTCACCTTAAGCTGGCCATAGACGCAAAGATTTGATCGTTCGAATCTCCGTTTCGTACGATTTTCTGGCCATGTTTTTCACGAGATGCCGATCGGTATTTTAGTTGATCTGACAGGTTAGAAAATTTCTGTCGGCTACCGATAATATCTCTGGTTGTTCTGCAGCTCTGTCACCAGCTTTTGTTTTTGTTCTTTTACTACTTTTTTTGATCGGAATGGTTAGTGGCAGGTCGGGAGATGGCACCGAACAATCGTTCATTCGATATGTAGGCAAATTCTAAATCTCAATCTCAAATCAATCACGGATAAATTAACCCCCCTCTTCATTTGTAGGATATTTATGGAAAAACACAGAGAAAATTGCATTGTTACATTGATTTTTAAAAATGTTTTACAATTTTGTAAAAAAAAAAAAAATACGTAATAGCTTGAACTCCCATTAGCATCTATAGAAACTCACCTTGTTTTAGTTACATAAAAGATAAAAATATTGCTGATTTCTAAATTTCTAAAATTTGAGTTTGAAAAATTCGAATGAAAAAAATTTGAATTCAGTTTTTTTTGCCAAGATTTTCTTAAATCATTTCAACAACTCAATTTGAGTTGTTGACAAATCTGCCTCATACCGTTCTTCATTCATTGGCAATTGTAAGATACTGTATATCTAAAAGCTTAGAATGGATGAGATTTATATGGCTTGTGGCATGGAGGCCACATTACTGGAATGCCAGCCAAAGTTAGACCTGTATAGAGGTTTATATAGAGCTGGTGTATGAATAGATACAGGCACTTTGTGCAGTTCTGAAATGTATCCAAAGGTAACTTACATTTAGAAAATCAGGCTATGACATAATTCTCAACTAGAGGCTGTGGAGCTACAATACAGGTCTCCATGTGCATTTTGTTGACCCAAAAACCAAACAGGAGCGCCACTGCTTTCTTTATATGACACAATTTTATAGTAATTTCCCTCCAAATATTTATTCTAAAAAGATATTTGTCCTACAGTGAAGAAAAGGCTCAGCAGCAATGTTTTAAATTAGTGATCTCTCCAGTATTCTCTGGGAAAGAGAACATGTGTGATGATTAGTCTACAAGACATTGAAAACGTCACGTGTATGCGTGAATGCTTTACAGTAGACGAGAGCAAACGATTACTATCCCACTTTAGAAAAGTGTTCATTTCAGATAGGGAATGACTTGTTTGCTGAGGGAACAGTAAAATGTAATTTTCACAAAAAAAGCAAATTCAGATTTGAATTTTTTTGTTTGTTATTTGGACAAATTTAGTATATCCTTAATTGTTGACAAATGAGAGAGATTTCCCCTTGGTTACACTTAGGGGCAGATTTATCAAAGGTTGAAGTGAAAATTCAAATTTAAAAAATTTGAATTTTGAGCTAATTTTTGTGTACTTCGACTAGGGAATAGTGCAAATTTGAAATAAAATTGAAAAAAATTTGAAAATTTGAATTTCGAAATGGATCAGGAACTGTCTCTTTATAAATTCCACTTCGACCATTCACCATCTAAAACCTGCCGAATTGCTGTTTTAGCCGACGGGGGACCTCCTAGAACCCATTTGGAGTCAGTTGGTGGACTTTGAAAAATTGAAGGCTTTGAATCAAATTCGATTGAATGCGCTGTTACTTTGATTTTTACGATTCGAATTCGATCGAAAACGGACCTATTCGATCGAAAATGGACCTATTCGGCCAAAAAAAAACCTTTGATTTAATTTCCGTTTTTTTTTTTTGAATTTCGAAGTTTTTCAAATTTGAAATTCAACCCTTGATAAATCCTTTGCTTAAAGGGCACCAATCATAACTAAAATCATTTACTAAGTAAACACACTGGGGGTTATTTATACACACTGGGCAAATTTGCACCTGGGCAGTAAACCACGGCAACCAATCAGATGATTGCTTTCAGTGTTCAACCTACAGCTGGCTGAAAAAAAGCTAGTCACTGACTGGTTGCTATGGGTTACTACCCAGGTGCAAATTGCCCAGTGTTTATAAATGAGCCCCACTATGTGAAAGTTTCAAGAAATCTGATTTTTAAAACAGAATTCTATAATGTAAATGATCAGCTCACTATACCTTCTGCAAGATTCCCCCTATCTCCACTGCAGTTCTAGCTGAGGCAGGCATCTTGGATTTCACTGGCTCCTCCTACCTATATCTTCCCAGCCAACTGCAGCTCTGAAATCTCGCACATGCTCAGTTGAAATTCCTTGTTGCTTATCAACCCTTCTAAGCTATTTTCAAATCAGCCAAACGTCAGTGTTAGCTGCTGCCACCTTCTGGAAGTTAGTGTGTGCCCTTTATTTGCATAATAACATCACCAGCAGGGGACAAGGTAGGGAAATCTGATACTTCTAGTGGAGGAGTTTAGTAAAGCAAGGCATTCTGGGTAGAATACTCAAGGCAATGCTACAATCTGAGCATGCTCCTGAAATTTGCATATTATAGTCTCTCTCTTATTGTCTCAGTATGGCCTTCCTCAGTGAAAGAACCCATTTGACAAAGTAAGGGATTTTTTAAAACCTGCTTTTTTTTTCAAAAAACTATGTATGTAGTGTAGCCCTTTAAATTATTTTTGTTGGTTGTTTTCATGCATGAGATCCCACAGTGATTCAGACAGATTTGCCATACACTTATGAAAATTAATTTAAAACAAAGACTCTGGGCTCTCTGGGGAAGGAACATTTTCACAATCGGTGACATTTATCAGGCAGGCTACAAACAATAAAAAAGTGACAATAACAGTTGGAGAATGACTGGAATAGTGTTAAACTCTTCAGACTGATAAACTGGATGAGGGCGTTACTGGGGGGGATTCTGCGGGTGTCGCCATCTGAAGGGTCCAGATCACGGAGTAGTGGAGTCTCTTCTAAGGTTACACTACAGAATTCTGCAGACAGGGAATGAGAGGGGAGTCCCTGGAGGAGAATATCACTGTCTCATGATAAGGGTTGGAGCACAGGCTGTAGAAGCTGATAACTCGTACTTGTATCATTCAGACAGATAATGCAATGGAGTAAGTCTTGCTATAGTAATGCCATTTTTTGTTTCAGCCTATTTATTCACTTTTATTCCTACAATCTGAAAAAAAAATGTTGATGTTTAGAAATGTATAGAATATTGTGAAATTCAAATTAACACAATCAAGTTTTTGAGTTTGGGTTTTTATATGAATATAATAATGGTCCACCCCACCCCGATATTCACAAAAAACGTAAATTTTTTAACTTGCATTTTTTTGCAATTGAATATGAATACATTTGCCCCCCGACTCACTGTGCACCATACCAAAAGTCTTTGGGTCATCCATATGCCAGATTCATGAAAAATTATCTGATTTCTACCCACCCTCACTTGCCATTTATACTCCTACATCCCATAGAAATTGCTGGTTTCCCAGTATGTAGTTTAAACCTCCCTTCCCTGATGAAGGGAAGTTAAACCCCCCCGAAAAGTTGATCTTGCTGGTGTTATAATGGGGAGTATTGTGTCCCATAATGTATATTATATAGTGAACAAAGTACCCCTCTTAAATTATAAGGATATTATAAGTTACAGAGGAGTTGTTTTTATACAGGTCATGGAATCCCCAGGTAACTTCTAATATCCTCATATTTTGCAACTGGGGGTACTTTATTTATTAAAATACACAAGTTTCAGTGAGTCATGTCACAGAAATGACATCACTACTCACCGTTTGATGACTGATGACTGATGACATCATAACTCACCGTTTATAACTGATGACATCAGAACTCAACGTTTATAAGGATATAATTTGCAAGATATTCATGGCTTTTGTGTATTATAAGGATATACATTATAACATGACTTTGAAGACCATCTAAATCTAGAAGCTCCTAAGCCAACCTAAATTCTAAATGTTAAGTGATAATGATGTTAAATAAATGTTGCTTTAAGGGTTACGTTAGGGGTGTGATATCTTTTTTTTTTTTTAAATAAAAGGTATATATCCAGTAATGCATAATGCATTTGTTCAAGCAATTTTCATGTAAGCCAAATGAATACATTTAGGAAAATGGTATTAGAATGCTCTTATATCATCTTATTTGAAATTATGGAGAATAAAAAAGACCTGCAAGTCGTATGGTTTTTGGCTGGTATAAATGAACTTTACAACAAAGGGCGTTAACGGTATTAGTAAATGTTTGTACAGGAACAAGGTCGGGCTTGGGGGACCGGGGCCCACCAAAGTTACTGCCCCAGGGCCCCCCTGCCCGAGTTTGTGCGCATGCATGCGGCGCCAAGTACGTGCAAATGTTTTTTACCGTAACCGAGGTAGGTTGCAGCATTAAGAAGCAGGGGCGGGGCCCACCGAGTTTTCTCCCGGTGCCGCCGGCCCAGTCCGACCCTGTACAGGAAAGGGATCCATTATCCAGAAAAATCTGGGGAGCCCATCTCCCATAGACTCCATTTTCAAAAAATGTCAAAATCATTTTTCTCTGTAATAATAAAACACTTGATCCAAACTAAGATATAATTAATCCTTATTGGCAAAACAATCATATTGGGTTTATTTACTAATTAAATTTATTTTTTAGTGGACCTTAAGAATGGAGATCCAAATTATAGAAAGATCCCTTATTTGGAAATGAGCATTCTGCATAGCAGGTCCCAAATCTGTACTGCTTTTCTTTTTTGAATGAACAAATTTGAGGGTTCCCTCCCACATATCCTTCAAAACATTCAAATGTAGCACATTTAGGAATAGACTTAATTATGATTAAATGATGGTATCATACAAGTACTTTTGTTTAGGATGATGGGGGTTAATAAACCTGCAGATGCCATCTGTTTCTTGCATGATTTGCAGCTGTTTTGACACAAACAAAGTGATTCATGGGGTTCTGAGCCAAATGATTTGTCACATAATATATTCTAATTGATATTATATTATGTACGCACCATTTGCTATCTGTTTTGACCAATTGTCCCTCAAACTGCTTTTTGTACAGATGGAAGCATATCATTTGATTCTATTACTGATATTTTTGTGACCAATGATGGAAATGCAACTTTTTCCCCCCATGGCCTGGGCAGAAAATAACTTTAGCTAGTAGGCACATTGCCATTCCTGGATAGATTTGAGATTTTGGGCCAATGACAATCAATTTGTGTTGTTATAAGAGACATACATAGCTAGGGCCACCATGTCGTCATCATGGGAAACAGAATATTTTACCATCTGGTGGCATTAAATAAAGTACGACTATAAAGTCTATCAAGTTCCATCTTATATTAGTCCCGGTCAAGTGACAGATTCCATCCAACACACTCATATTATATTCACACTTTGGAAGGTAAAAAGAATGACAATTCATTCCATTGTATTAAATATATGTTACCGGCGATGTCCCTGTAAGCCTTGCAAACCAATTTTATAGATAGTCCCTTTAGTTCTCATAATGTTTTAATGTATTGGGAGGGATCAGCATTGTAACAATATAGACTACAGTATATTCCCAGGTATGTCTTTGCTACTGGATACAAGACTTTAGGGTAGTGGTTGTCAGACTTGTTCAGTTTAAACACCAGTTTGAGGCTCAACATGTTGACATGGCCTACTTTATCATAGCAAGGTGCAAACATATTAAATCATTGTTGAATCAACCATTCAGTGGTTCCTTGGACATTGAAAATGTGTTCACCCTAGATCTTGCTTCAGCTGTCCTCCCCAATGAGCTTTCAAGAGTAACAAGGAAAGCAAACAGGCATTCCCCCAAATCTATTCCTAAGTGGCCTTCAGGTTGGGCCCCCCAACCAAGTCTCTGAGCCATCCTATATAGGGTCAGCCCCACAGGATGGGCACCACTTCTTTGTAGTAAACCCATTATACAAATAATTATTCCATCTTTGGCAGCAAGTAGACTGCTAAATGTAGAATTCCGTGGTAAGCTGGCACAGAAACAGGACTTCACTCCAAAATAGATGCGGCATGAAACGCATAAGGCCACCCTCTGAGATGTTCCTTTTTGCATAATGAAACGTTTTATTTGCATCTATTTTGGAGTGAAGTCCAGTTTCTGTGCCAGCTTACCACGGAATTCTACATGTCTGATTCTACCTCCCCAAGCTGAAGGTCTGGGGCTTGAGCACCTGGACCCCCTGTTAGTATTGGTAAGTGTACCTTACCACTCACCATTTTTGCAATATTGGATTTTTTCCTTATCCCCTACCCCAGTAAATTGCTATGAGTAAAGCTCAGTTACATCCAACAAGAACATCTTCCATCTAGGCTGCCGGTCCACACAGGGTCTACCAAATAATCAACCACAGCCCATATTTGTTACCCCCTGGACCTTTTTGCATGTTTGTGTTGATCTTGAACTTTTTTTTACATTTGAATGTGGCTCACTGGTAAGAAAGTTTGGGGACCCCTGCTGCAGACTGTCCAACTTGGGCCGAACGTAGCCAATATCAACCTCGCTCTTCCTTAAGAGAGTTACATGTTAATGACTTAACAGAAGTTATAAATATTGCCATAAATCTGAAGAAGTCTAAACCTCGAGCAACCGTATGAGTAAGCAAAATCAGCTCAAGAGAAGAGATGAAAAAGTACCGGAAACCGACTCATGAATCCGAAATATCAAGTCTTTTTGATGTGCCGAAAAATATTTGAAGGATTTTGTCAGCAAACTGATATGGTAGGGTAAGCGCAGAAAGGTGGGGTGCTCAAAGGAAGATAAAAGTAATTACCATTCACTTTATTAAGCTTTATTTAGATGTAATATTGTTGTTTCAACTCTGAAACCGAAGACATGAAAGCGCGACTTTGTGAGCTGTTTTTATTTTTGTGTTTTTACGGCAGTGGGGTATGGATGCAATGCGATTGAGATTTAATAAGCCGGTAAAGGGTGTGTGTGTGTGTTGGGGGGGATAAATTGAATATTCATATATGCCAAATTGCAGCTAGAAAGCCACATAATGCACCCAAATCAGCAACTGAACAGCTGTGTTTTAAAGGACAGCACTTTGAATGTCATTTGACGATTTGCTTTCAATTAGAAGTAATTTACAGAAAGATGCCCACCAGCTAATCTTTACAGGATAATTAAGTTTCATTTTCTTTACTTTTAATTAAAAAGCAGAAAAGATTTAGCTGATCCATAAAAAAAAAAATTGTTCTGTTTAAACATTCATCAGACTTCACACTTCTCTTTTTGTGTGTGTGTGTTATCTGCTGTAACAGATGTTATCAAATCCGAAGTCTGCTCGACTGTTTAAACTTGGAATATGGGGCGAGTGAGACACGGCTGGTGAGTGGTGGGTGTGCGCGCGAGTATTTGTACAGCTGAAGTCTGATCGGACTTAATTGCTTGCTGGAGTGAAAAACGACACTCGCGCTTTGTGGATTCAATATCGGAGCGATTTTGGACTGCGATTGACAGCGCGAGTCCCTCATGGGGGGCTGTCTGTTAGATGGGGGACCCACCGGGCATTGCTAGTGATTGTTCTGTCTACAAAGATGTCAGCTAACCCCATGTCATGAGGGCGATAATGATCCACTCTAGGTATTTTGGAGACCGTATTTCATGTTACATTTATAGATGAAGAGAAATTAGGTTTGAAAAAATTCAGGACTCTCCCCAATGACACGGGGTTAGCTCCCATCTCTGTGTCTTGTGTCTGTCAGTCCATTGTGTCTGAAACCAGTGATGTTTGATTGTGAAGTATCCAGGATACCAGATGCTCAAGCATTAGGATATAATAAACTGATGATACCATGTGAAGAAGTCATTGGAGCTTTGGACAGGATAAGGTAGAAATCCTTGAAAGGCTATATACTGGCTGGACAACACTTGAGCTGTCCATACACATAAAGATTCACTTGTGTGGCAGGTTCAACCAATGAGCGGATCTTTGCCTGATTTGGCCACCCATACCCTGGACCAAACATTGGATCATATTGTGGAGATATGTTGGATGATGACTGTGTCAAAATGCTGTTGTGGTCCTCATCTGATCAGATTTTCAGACGTGCCTGATAGATAGATGTCTGATGTTGTTAGGGCAGGTTTGTCCCAAGGCCCATACACTGTCCAATCAGCTTCCAACTTGGGAAGGCTGATTCTTCCACCAGAGATCAGTGGTCTTCATATCTAGTTTTAACCCCCCCCCCAAAAGTTTTGGTTGCCAACTTGCAGTTTTAAATATAGATACCTCATGCCTAATTAGCAGTTCATTTAGATGTTTTCTGCAGACTGACGTAGTATATAGTCATGGACTACACTTGCTCTTTAGCTTTAAATTTTCCTCCATCCACTTTTTGGTCTCCTGAATTTTCCACCCTACATCTAATCAATAAACCTTTAGAACAGTGGTCCCCAACCTTTTTTACCCGTGAGCAACATTCAGATGTAAAAAGAGTTGGGAGCAACACAAGCATAAGCTCCTGGGGGTGCACTGCCACATAAGGGCTGTGATTGGCTATTGGTAGCCCCTATGTGGATTGGCAGCCTACAATAGTCTCTGTTTGGCAGAACACCTGGTTTATATGCAACCTAAACTTTCCTCCAAGCGAGGAATTCAAAAATAAGCAGCTGCTTTATGGCCACTGGGAGCAACATCCATGGGGTTGGGGAGCAACATGTTGCTCACGAGCTACTGGTTGGGGATCACTGCTTTAGAAGAACCTAATCCTGGAACAGTTAAAAGAGGAAAGGTTAAAACTAAGTAAGCCTTATCAGAAAGGTCAACCTAAATGTACCAGTAAACCCTCAACGTAATGCTGCTCTGAGTCCTCTGTCAAAAGAAACACAGCATTTCTTTCCTTCTATTGTGTACTCATGGGCTTCTGTATCAGACTTTCTGCCGTCAGCTTAAACCTCCTTGCCCCGGTCCTGAGCATGCTCAGTTTGCTCCTCTTCCCCTTCCCGTCTCTGCTGTAATCTGCGTCCAGAGCTATAAGAGAGCAGGGAGAGGTAAGAAGTGATGACCACCGAGCTAATATGGCAGCTGCTATCCTAAACAAACAGAGCGCTTCTAGAGCTTTTAACTCAGGTATGATAAAACATTGCACGGAATAAATATAGTGTTCTAGCTTGCACTATTGCAGGTAATCTATTGGCAATAAAATGCCTCAGTAGCTTTCCTTCTCCTTTAAATGGAGTAGGGTTAGGACTAGGTTTAGGGTGAGAAGGGAGTAGGACATTATGGGCTTATGAAGGGCTGATAGTGGAAGTAGGATCATGGAGCCCTGAATAATATAGAGGGAAGGCAAAAAAAGGTTGATGACACCAAATGACACCATAAAATATTCACAGAGCTACAGTCTGTAACATTCCCACTACCTATAAAGGAATAATGGAAATTGTAGTATAGCAACAGAAAAAGAGTAGTCAGATTCCCAGCAAAAAGAAGGCAAAGTGCTGAACGAGATGACATAAAGCCTGAGGCCTTTGTGACTCCCAGAATCCTCAGTTTCCAAACATAAGCTTAATTAGTTGCGCCGCCATACAGTATCTCCACTTAACAGATGCTATTTGTGGGAGATATGGTAAATCATTCTGTGCCTGCATTATACAGATTGAATTACACTTTGTGCAAACTCTTCCAGAAACTTAATGTTGGCAAATTAGAGATGAACACAGGGACACAATTAAACCCATTCCGGTCTCGTTCTGCTTACTGTTAGTCTGGGAGCTGCTGCTGCTGCACTTTGTGGAGGATGCATCTTTATTATATGTATTTCCTAGGGTCTGTTAATGTCTGGCAACTGTATTTAGTCATGTCTCTGGGCTGTTTAAGCCTAATGGGACCCCAGTGGAAAATACTGGCCCCCCCTCAATGGGGCAAATTCACTAAGATTCGTAGTTGCGCCAGGCAGAACTTCGCCGCACTTCGCCAGGTGTAGTTTCGCCAGCGCTTCAAATTCACTAAAATCCGAAGTTGCGCTCAGGGGTAGCGTAAGGTTCCGAAGTTGCGCTAGCATTGCTTCGCTAAGTAAATCGAAGTTACGCTAGCGAAGGCTAATTTGCATACGGCGCCAAATTCAAATTTCAATGGAGGAATACGTATCAGCACTACAAATGGCTAGAAAAGCTTCAAAACATCAAATAAAAAATGTATTTTGCCCTACATATGTGCCCACTGTCTAGGTAAGTTGCCATGAGTCAGGAAATGTAGGGGGGAAGGAGGGGAGCCCCAAAAAAATGTTGATCTTTTTCAGCCTATCACCCATCATGTAGAAAACACGCCAGCGTATTTTGAGACTTAGAAAAAATTTTGTCTTTTTTTGAAGCAATCCCTATCTACTCTATTGCGATTCGCCTGGTCTGAGGTGGCGAAGGAAGTCTAGCGTAAAAGGTAGCGTTCAGTACACTGCGCGCGTTAGTGAATTTGCGTAGCTAGCGAAACTTCGCCAGGTGTAAGGGTGCGAAGTAACACTAGCGAAACTACGCCAGCGTTCGTTAGTGAATTTGCGCAGTAACGAAAATGCCAAACGCTAGCGAAGTAACGCTAGCGTTCGGCGCTTCGGCGCTTAGTGAATTTGCCCCAATGTGTAAAGTTGGGTGCAACACTGTCAATGCATATGATATACAGATAGAAGTGCAAAGTCACAACCTTTAGTGCTCATTTACAGAATGTTTGCAGCAGGGGATTTCAGTGCATGCTAAACCTTGCACCCTGAGCTGAATCTTGTGCAAAGTGCATCGGTATGGGCTCAATGATAAAGGTGATCAGTACAGGGCCTTGCAGTTTCCTGCACAATGTAAGGCTACATTGCAACTTTCAAGTCTGAATGATGTGCAAATTAGGATAGGGGAGGTCTATGTACCCCCCCCCAGCTCAACCTTCATGAATACATATAGGTGCAAGTTACTTGTGAGTGTAGGCGCAACACACTAAGGGAACCCCAGAATCTAAGTGCACACAAGGAAATCCTGACATTAAAGGGCATGTAAAGTCTAAAATAGAATAAGGATAGAAATGCTGTATTTTGTATACTAAATATAAACATGAACTTACTGCACCACAAGCCTAATCAAACAAATAATTTATGCTTTCAAAGTTGGCTACAGGGGGTCACCATCTTGTAACTTTGTTAAACATCTTTGCAAGACTAAGACTGTGCACATGCTCAGTGTGGTCTGGGCTGCTTAGGGATCGTCATAAACAAAGCTGCTTGAGTTCTGCATGGCTGGGAAGTAAGGCGGGGTCTCCCCCTGCTGTACATAAGTATGATTGTTTCCCTGCTCAGCAGTTAGGGACGTCTGACAATTCCTATCCACAGCAGTAAATGAAGGGAGAATTTCACTGCACACAGTCAGGTTTCTTATAAAAACAGTACACATTTTATAATTAAAGTACATTGGAGATAGGTTTCTTCTTCATTAAAGAAAGTAAAAATGGGATTTTATTTTTTTGCCTTTACATGCCCTTTAACAGCTGTGATACTTGGGGGAGGGTTTATTTATTAAAATCTGAGTTTCAGTATTTAAATAAAAAAAGTCTGACCAAACTAGAATCTACGATTAGACCTTATGTATTATTACAAAAAAACAGGATTTAATCAGATCAGGGATAAAATCGAGCGAAAATCCGAATCGTATGATTTTTTTTCTGATTTTCGCTAAGTTTTAGCGGGCTTTTTCCCGAAAAGTCTTGTTTTCTGCTAAATCTAGCGCAGACCACACAATCTTCCAAATAGGATCGGTTTTTGACATTTTCCATCCTCGGGATATAAGAAATCTCGAATAATGTAAGTTTTTTTTCCAAAAAAAATTCGGATTTATTTGCATTCTGACTTGAATAAATAACCCCCCTGGTGTTGCCTTAATACACTGTGCCTGTAACTGACTTGCACCAAATAATGCACATTTGTATTCAGATACATAGGGTTCACATAGGGCTCAAGCTACAGTGAAGTCGGCTTTGCAGGCAGCCACTATTAGTGTGAGGTTATTGAATGCCGGTCACAGGATCATGGCTAACTTCCTTGTACCAGGATATACATTGGGCAGGTTTGACAGTTCATTTGCTGGTACCCTATATATACTAGTACCCTATATCTACCAGGGTATGGTTAATTTCTGTATAGTGTATGACTTCTTATACAGGTATGGGGCCTGTTATCCAGAATGCTCAGGACCTGGGATTTTCCGGATAACTGATCTTTCTGTGATTTGGCATACCTTAAGGCAGGGGTCTCCAACCTTTTTAACCCGTGAGCCACATTCAAATGTAAAAATAGTTGGGGAGTAACAAAAGCATGAAAAAGTCCCTTGGGGTGCCAAATAAGGACTATGATTGGCTATTTGGTAGCCCTATGTGGACTGGCAGCCTACAAGAGGCTCTACTTGGGAGTATAATTAGTTTTTATGCAATTAAAACTTCATTTCAAGCTTGAAATTCAAAAATAAGCCCCTTCTTTGAGGACCCTGAGAGCAACATACAAGGGGTTGGAGAGCAACATGTTGCTCACTAGGGATGTAGCGAACGTCGGAAAAAAAGTTCGCGAACATATTCGCGAACTTGC
The DNA here is from genome assembly GCA_038501925.1 of Xenopus petersii. Taxonomy (NCBI): domain Eukaryota; kingdom Metazoa; phylum Chordata; class Amphibia; order Anura; family Pipidae; genus Xenopus; species Xenopus petersii. Next base: position 124,757,030 of record CM076683.1, read on the forward strand.
GCAAAAATGCGAACGGTTCGCGAACGGTTCGCGAACCCCATAGACTTCAATGGGAAGGCGAACTTTAACATCTAAAAAAGACATTTCTGGCCAGAAAAATGATTTTAAAGTTGTTTAAAGGGTGCAACGACCTGGACAGTGGCATGCCAGAGGGGGATCAAGGGCAAAAATGTATCTGAAAAATCTGCCTGTGTGTGCTTGGAAGAGATAGTGTAGGGGGAGAGCTGTTAGTGATTTCAGGGACAGATGATAGTAAGTTTGCTGGCTAGCAATCTGCTTGATACTGCTCTGTACTGGAGGGACAGAAGTCTGCAGGGATTTGAGGGACATTTTAGCTTAGGTAGCTTTGCTGGCTAGTAATCTACTGTTCTCTTTAAACAACTGCCATACGTTGACCTTGTAGGCATTGTTTGCCCAGTTTTTTTGGACGCAGCCACTGAAGCACAGTTGCCAGAAAAAATATGCCATATAAATGCTGAAAATAGTCATTTTTCGCCATACGTTGACCTTGTAGACATTGTTTGCCCAGTTTTTTTTGGACGCAGCCACTGAAGCACAGTTGCCAGAAAAAATATGCCATATAAATGCTGAAAATAGTAATTTTTCGCCATACGTTGACCTTGTAGACATTGTTTGCCCAGTTTTTTTGGACGCAGCCACTGAAGCACAGTTGCCAGAAAAAATATGCCATATAAATGCTGAAAATAGTCATTTTTTGCCATATACGTTGAGTCAACGTATGGCAAAAAATGACTATTTTCAGCATTTATGTGGCATATTTTTTCTGGCCTCTGTGCTTCAGTGGCTGCGGCCAAAAAAACTGGGCAAACAATGCCTACAAGGTCAACGTCGTTGACCTTGTAGGCATTGTTTGCCCAGTTTTTTTGGCCGCAGCCACTGAAGCACAGAGGCCAGAAAAAATATGCCATATAAATGCTGAAAATAGTCATTTTTTTGGTCGCAGCCACTGAAGCACAGTTGCCAGAAAAATTATGCCATATAAATGCTGAAAATATAAATTTTTTTGGTTGCAGCCACTGAAGCACAGAGGCCAGAAAAATTATGCCATATAAATGCAGAAAATATGCATTTTTTTGGTCGCAGCCACTGAAGCACAGTTGACAGAAAAATTATGCCATATAAATGCTGAAAATATAAATTTTTTTGGTTGCAGCCACTGAAGCACAGAGGCCAGAAAAATTATGCCATATAAATGGAGAAAATATGCATTTTTTTGGTTGCAGCCACTGAAGCACAGAGGCTAGAAAAATTATGCCATATAAATGGAGAAAATATGCATTTTTTTGGTTGCAGCCACTGAAGCACAGAGGCTAGAAAAATTATGCCATATAAATGGAGAAAATATGCATTTTTTTGGTTGCAGCCACTGAAGCACAGAGGCCAGAAAAATTATGCCATATAAATGCAGAAAATATGCATTTTTTTGGTTGCAGCCACTGAAGCACAGAGGCTAGAAAAATTATGCCATATAAATGGACAAAATATGCATTTTTTTGGTTGCAGCCACTGAAGCACAGAGGCCAGAAAAATTATGCCATATAAATGCAGAAAATATGCATTTTTTTGGTTGCAGCCACTGAAGCACAGAGGCTAGAAAAATTATGCCATATAAATGGACAAAATATGCATTTTTTTGGTTGCAGCCACTGAAGCACAGAGGCCAGAAAAATTATGCCATATAAATGCAGAAAATATGCATTTTTTTGGTTGCAGCCACTGAAGCACAGAGGCCAGAAAAATTATGCCATATAAATGCAGAAAATATGCATTTTTTTGGACGCAGCCACTGAAGCACAGTTGCCAGAAAAAATATGCCATATAAATGCTGAAAATAGTAATTTTTCGCCATACGTTGACCTTGTAGACATTGTTTGCCCCGTTTTTTTGGACGCAGCCACTGAAGCACAGAGGCCAGAAAAAATTAAACCAGTAGGGTTTGCACCCTAGTTTGTAACGGTGGCGGAGGGAGGAGGACGCTAAAGGACAGCTGTGTGTGGAGTCATGAGGCTTGAAGAGAAGGACAGCTGCATAGAAGTCAGAACAAGTCTTCCGGCGTGCAGTAACCCTCCGAGATCCACCCCTCATTCATTTTAATAAAGGTCAGGTAATCGACACTTTTGTGACCTAGGCGAGTTCTCTTCTCAGTTACAATCCCTCCTGCTGCACTGAAGGTCCTTTCTGAGAGCACACTTGAGGCTGGGCAAGACAAGAGGTTCATGGCAAATTGTGACAGCTCTGGCCACAGATCAAGCCTGCGCACCCAGTAGTCCAGGGGTTCATCGCTCCTCAGAGTGTCGATATCTGCAGTTAATGCCAGGTAGTCCGCTACCTGCCGGTCGAGGCGTTCTTTGAGGGTGGATCCAGAAGGGTTGTGGCGCTGCCTTGGACAGAAAAACATTTGCATGTCTGATGTTACAGGCCGGCCAAAGGGCTTTGTCCTTGCAGGTGTGCTCGTGGCAGGATTACTGGCACCTCTGCCCCTGGAATGTTGATGAGTTCCTGAAGTGACATCACCCTTAAAAGCATTGTACAACATGTTTTGCAGGCTGGTTTGTAAATGCCGCATCTTTTCGGACTTGTGGTATGTTGGTAACATTTCTGCCACTTTATGCTTGTACCGAGGGTCTAGTAGCGTTGCGACCCAGTACAGGTCCTTCTCCTTAAGCCTCTTGATACGGGGGTCCTTCAACAGGCATGCCAGCATGAAAGACCCCATTCTCACAAGGTTGGATGCAGAGCTATCCATCTCCGCTTCCTCATTATCAAGGACTGCATCATCCACGGTCTCCTCCCCCCAGCCACGTACAAGACCAGGGGTCCCCAAAAGGTCACCACTAGCCCCCTGGGAAGCCTGCTCCTGTTGGTCCTCCTCCTCCTCCTCCACAAAGCCACCTTCCTCCTCTGACTCCACTTCTGGCACCTCTCCCTGCGTTGCAGCAGGTGCCTGGGTTCGTTCTGGTGATTGCGACCATAAATCGTGCGCTTCCAGCTCCTCGTCACGCTGGTCTACAGCCTCATCTGTCACTCGTCGCACGGCACGCTCCAGGAAGAAAGCGAAGGGTATTAGGTCGCTGATGGTGCCTTCGGTGCGACTGACCATATTTGTCACCTCTTCAAAAGGTCGCATGAGCCTGCAGGCATCGCGCATAAGCACCCAGTAACGGGGGAAAAAAATCCCCAGCTCTGCAGATCCAGTCCTACCACCCAGTTCAAAAAGGTACTCGTTGACGGCCCTTTGTTGTTGCAGCAGACGTTCCAACATAAGGAGCGTTGAATTCCAGCGAGTCTGGCTGTCAGAAATCAAACGCCTGACTGGCATGTTGTAGCGCTGCTGAATGTCAGCAAGGCGTGCCATGGCTGTGTAGGAACGTCTGAAATGGGCCGACACCTTTCTGGACTGGGTGAGAACGTCCTGGAATCCTGGGTACTTGGAGACAAAACGTTGGACTATTAAATTTAACACATGTGCCATGCAGGGCACATGTGTTAAATTTCCCAGTCTCAACGCTGCCAACAGATTGCTTCCATTGTCACACACCACTTTTCCGATCTGCAGTTGGTGTGGGGTCAGCCACCGATCGGCCTGTGACTGCAGAGATGACAGGAGTACAGATCCGGTATGGTTTTTGCTTTCCAGGCACGTCATCCCCAAGACAGCGTGACAACGGCGTACCTGGCACGTCGAATAGCCTAGGGGGAGCTGGGGGTGCACAGGTGTGGAGGAGGAGAAGGAGGACCCAGCAGCAGAGTAAGAAGAAGAAGAGGAAGAAGACGAGGTAGAGAGCGATGGAGGAGTAGAGGTGGTGGCAGAACCGCGTGCAATCCGTGGCGGTGACACCAACTCCACTGTTGTTGTTGTTGTTGAGCTACCCATTCCCTGCTTCCCATTCCCAGCCATTACCAAGTTCACCCAGTGGGCAGTGTAGGTGACATACCTGCCCTGACCATGCTTGGAGGACCATGCGTCAGTAGTCATATGGACCTTTGGCCCAACACTAAGTGACAGAGATGCGGTAACTTGGCTCTGCACATGTTGGTACAGGTGTGGTATTCCCTTTTTAGAAAAAAAATTGCGGCTGGGTACCTTCCACTGCGGTGTCCCAATTGCTACAAATTTGCGGAAGGCCTCAGAGTCCACCAGCTGGTATGGTAAAAGCTGGCGGGCTAAGAGTGCAGACAAGCCAGCTGTCAGACGCCGGGCAAGGGGGTGACAGTCAGACATTGGCTTCTTACGCTCAAACATGGCCTTCACAGAAACTTGGCTGGTGGCAGATGACTGGGAATGGGAACAGGTGGTCAAGGTGGAAGGCGGAGTGGAGGGTGGTTCAGATGGGTCAAGGAGAGCAGAGGTAGAGCAGTAAGATGCTGGACCAGAAGGAGTGTGGCTTTTAGTTTGCCTGTTGCCTTTGAGGTGTTGCTCCCAAAGTGCTTTGTGCTTGCCGCTCATGTGCCTTCGCATAGAAGTTGTACCTATGTGGCTGTTGGGCTTACCAAGGCTCAGTTTCTGACTGCACTCATTGCAAATTACAATGCTTTTGTCAGAGGCACACACATTAAAAAAATGCCACACTGCTGACTTTTTGGAAGTCTGCGATCTGGCGGTAACAGTAGAAGTTGGCGGCATTGGCGGCAATGGCGGGTGCGTTGGCCGGCTGAACACAGGTGCCGATACATGTTGTTGCCCTACTGATCCCTGCGGGCTGGCCTCCCTGCTTCTTCTAAGTCTTATTCTCCTACTGCCTCTCTGACTCTCCGTCTCTCCATCTGAACTACCCTCCTCTTGCTCTCTTCTACTAGGCACCCACAAAACATCAATCTCCTCATCATCATTCTCCTCAGATGCATCAATTTCTTCTGACACATCACAGAAGGAAGCAGCAGCGGGGACCTCCTCCTCCTCCTCATCACTCATCATTATGTCCATCTCTGTCGTGTTCTCTGCCAGAATTAAATCTGGTGTAACGTCCTCATCTCCTTCATCTTCTTCTGCCAATAATGGTTGCGCATTACTCAGTTCAAGAAACTCATGGGAAAATAACTCCTCTGACTCCAGTGAAGAAGGGGCACCGGTGGTGGAGGAAGTGTTACGTGGGGTGGCCATAGCAGTGGAGGATGAGGAGGATGTTGTGGTAAAGTTAGAAACGGTAGAGGATGGGGTGTGCTGTGTAAGCCAGTCAACTACCTCTTCAGCATTTTGGGAGTTCAGGGTCATTGGCTTTTTAAAACTGGGCAATTTGCTAGGGCCACAGTATTGCATAGCAGCACGGCCCCTAGCACGGCCTCTGCGTGGCGGCCTGCCTTTGCCTGGCATTATTTTTAAAAAAACAACAACAACAAAAACTCAGTTGGTTTTTCTGGAAACGATAATACACACAGCTAGATGGCAGTTTGAAGAAAACAGTGTGCAAATAATGCCTACAAGATCAACGTATACACTACTACAGCGGTGGATACGGATTACGTAAAATATATGAATGCTGCTTGAAAAAAAGTAACTCAAGTGGTTTTTCTAGAGACGATAATATTATCAATATTTAGACAAAATGTGAACAAGCTCACACAGCTAGATGGCGGTTTGAAGAAAACACTGTGCAAATAATGCCTACAAGGTCAACGTATACACAGCGGTGGATACGGATTACGTAAAGTATAAGAATGCTGCTTGAAAAAAAGTCACTCCGGTGTTTTTTCTGGAGACGGTAATATTATGGATATTTAGACAGAATGTGAACACGGGCACACAGCTAGATAGCAGTTGGTTGAATAACACACTGGGCAAAAAATGCCTACAGGGCAAATAATGCCTACAAGGTCAACTTATACACTACTACAGCGATGGATACGGATTACGTAAAATTTATTATGGCTGCTTGAAAAAAGTCACTCCGGTGTTTTTTCTGGAGACGGTAATATTATGGATATTTAGACAGAATGTGAACACGGTCACACAGCTAGATAGCAGTTGGTTGAATAACACACTGGGCAAAAAATGCCTACAGGGCAAATAATGCCTACAAGGTCAACGTATACACAGCGGTGGATACGGATTACGTAAAATATAAGAATGCTGCTTGAAAAAAAGTCACTCCGGTGTTTTTTCTGGAGACGGTAATATTATGGATATTTAGACAGAATGTGAACACGGGCACACAGCTAGATAGCAGTTGGTTGAATAACACACTGGGCAAAAAATGCCTACAGGGCAAATAATGCCTACAAGGTCAACGTATACACAGCGGTGGATACGGATTACGTAAAATATAAGAATGCTGCTTGAAAAAAAGTCACTCCGGTGTTTTTTCTGGAGACGGTAATATTATGGATATTTAGACAGAATGTGAACACGGGCACACAGCTAGATAGCAGTTGGTTGAATAACACACTGGGCAAAAAATGCCTACAGGGCAAATAATGCCTAAAAGGTCAACTTATACACTACTACAGCGATGGATACGGATTACGTAAAATTTATTATGGCTGCTTGAAAAAAGTCACTCCGGTGTTTTTTCTGGAGACGGTAATATTATGGATATTTAGACAGAATGTGAACACGGTCACACAGCTAGATAGCAGTTGGTTGAATAACACACTGGGCAAAAAATGCCTACAGGGCAAATAATGCCTACAAGGTCAACGTATACACAGCGGTGGATACGGATTACGTAAAATATAAGAATGCTGCTTGAAAAAAAGTCACTCCGGTGTTTTTTCTGGAGACGGTAATATTATGGATATTTAGACAGAATGTGAACACGGGCACACAGCTAGATAGCAGTTGGTTGAATAACACACTGGGCAAAAAATGCCTACAGGGCAAATAATGCCTACAAGGTCAACGTATACACAGCGGTGGATACGGATTACGTAAAATATAAGAATGCTGCTTGAAAAAAAGTCACTCCGGTGTTTTTTCTGGAGACGGTAATATTATGGATATTTAGACAGAATGTGAACACGGGCACACAGCTAGATAGCAGTTGGTTGAATAACACACTGGGCAAAAAATGCCTACAGGGCAAATAATGCCTAAAAGGTCAACTTATACACTACTACAGCGATGGATACGGATTACGTAAAATTTATTATGGCTGCTTGAAAAAAGTCACTCCGGTGTTTTTTCTGGAGACGGTAATATTATGGATATTTAGACAGAATGTGAACACGGTCACACAGCTAGATAGCAGTTGGTTGAATAACACACTGGGCAAAAAATGCCTACAGGGCAAATAATGCCTAAAAGGTCAACTTATACACTACTACAGCGGTAGTAAAATAAAAAAAAGTTAAATAAAAAAAGAATGAATATTAAAAAAAAAAAAATTAAAGTTGGTGCTGCTGAACTACTAGGAGCAGCAGATTAGCACACCAGTCCCACTCCCCAACACTGCTAGACTAATAGCACTGGGCTCTTATAGTAGTAGTAGTAGTAGTAGTAGTAGTAGTAAAACAACAAAAAAATAAATAAAAGCAGTCCTTACAAGGACTATTGCTATTGCAGCAGTCAGCAGATGAGATCAGAAGCAGGACAGCTGCCCACTGCAGCTACATACAGAGCACTGCAGTAGAAGGTAGATTACTAGCCAGCAAAGCTACCTAAGCTTAAATGTCCCTCAAACCCCTGCAGACTTCTGTCCCTCCAATAACAGAGCAGTATCAAAACGATTACTAGCCAGCAAACTTTCAACTGTCCCTGAAATCACTAACAGGCAGCAGCTCTCTCCCTACACTATCTCTTCAGCACACACAGGCAGAGTGAAAAAAAGCTGCAGGGCTTCGGTTTTTATAGGGAAGGGGAGTGGTCCAGGGGAGAGCTTCCTGATTGGCTGCCATGTACCTGCTGGTCTGGGGTGAGAGGGCAAAAAAAAGCGCCAACAATGGCGAACCCAAAATGGCGAACGTCGCGCGACGTTCGCGAACTTCCGGCGAGCGCGAACACCCGATGTTCGCGCGAACAAGTTCGCCGGCGAACAGTTCGCGCCATCTCTATTGCTCACGAGCTACTGGTTGGGGATCACTGCCTTAAGGAGAAGAAAAGTCGTATCCCACTTGGGGATCCCAAATATTAAGCACCCCCAAGTGATTGTATTTACTTAACTGAATTATTCCAGCGAGCACCACGGATTGATCCTCCTTATTTTTTCAAATTTCCCGTGGCAGACGCATGCGCAGTAGAATAAAATAGCCAACTTTTTCTTTAAAGTTCGGCTTTTTGCTTTAATGCGCATGTGCACCCGCAAATAGAAAGAAGAAGCCGATTGCTCCGTGGTGCTCGTTGGAAGAATCCTGGGTTGTTGCAGTTGTTGCAGTTTTTTGGAACGGTTTTCCGGATAACGGATCCCATGCTTTTACCGTAACCTGCACGCTGATTAGTCAGATTCTGTACAGGGTTGGCCTGTATATGACGACTCTCAGTTGCATCTGCGGGGGGGATGGAGGGAGGGTTTGCATTTCTTTCTTTCGTCTGTTTTTTAACTTTCCTTTCTTTTTCTTTTAGTGGTCAGCTCATGGCAATGTGATACCTGAGAGTTTAAAGTAGTGAATTCATCCTACCGAAATTTGCGAAACGGCAAACAGATTGCAGAAAAATCGTGTAATGCTGACATTTTCATGAAAGAATCGTGAAAATCAGAAATTTTCACGAAAATTTTTTGAAAATCTGACATTTTCCCTAAAAATCGCGAAAATCGGAAATTGACGCCCGCGTCCAAGCTGACGCTGGCGATAAAGTCAATGGGCGTGTTTACGTGTGTTGATTTTGACGCGGGTACCTCCAAAAAATTTTGACGCCGGTGAATTTTCGCTGGAAATGTGCAAATTTATTCGCTGGCAGCGAAATGCGGAAATTCGCTGCAAATTTGTGCCAGCCGAATTTATTCACCCATCACTAGTTTAAAGTGATTATTGCAGTGCTGTGTATGTACTGTTACACCTATAATGTAGGTACAGGTATGGGACCTGTTATCCAGAATGCCTGGGACCTGTGGTTTTCCGGATAATAGATTATAATTTGGATCTTCATAAACTCTCTTCATAAAGTCTACTAGAAAATTTTGGATCAAGTACAAGGTACTATTTTATTATTACAGAGATAAAGGAAATTGTTTTCAAAAACTTGGACCATTTAATTTTAATGGAGTCTATGGGCGACGGCCGTTCCGTAATTAGGAGCTTTCTGGATAACGGATCCCATACCTGCATTTATTTCAAGCCCTGGTGCCTATACCCATGGTAAATAATCTCCTAATTATACAGTTAAATTCACATCAGTGATGCTTCTCACAAGGCTTTACTCCAGGGCCCCTGACATCTGCTCACTGTACTCTCTCTATTGTCACATCCAAGCTCCTCGTATTCTATTATTATTTTACAGAAAGCCGATAAATCACCATTTCTGCTTATAGATCTTCATTTGTATCAGTCCATCGGACAAAGGGAGCCATCATGTGCCGAATGAGCCTTGTTATTTTCTTCCGGCTTATTTTCAGAAACTACTGATATTTTGTATATTCAGGAAATATGTGTCTGTAAGGAAATGCAATAAAATTCACTGGATCATTAGATAATTTATCTTTTAATTGTCTGTTTTGCATGGACGATGATCACACATCAGTCTCTAGGTTACCATCTGTTCCAATACTGCGCACGTTTGTGTTTTTTCCTTCTTTATCCTGTTTAGTACAGAGCAAACTGTCATCTATTTTGTACAGCGCTGCAGCATTTTCATTGACGATATAGTTAAGCATTATAATTAGCATAATGTCTTAAATATATACAACAGTTATTTCCTCAGTGCAAGATTCACCAACAAAGTGTTACTATTTGAGCCCAATCTTTTAAAACGAAAGTGCAGGCATGGGATCTGTTATCTGGAAACCCGTTATCCAGAAAGTTCAGAATTACAGAAAGTCCATCTCCCATAGGGGCAGATTTACTAAAGGGCAAATTTTCGCCAGCGACCGCTTGCACACTTCTTACCACTTCTTACCACTACGCAGTTGTGTCCTGGGCACCGAACAATGGCGTCTTTTCACTAGCGATACTTCAGCAGTGCGAGCATTTCATAGCAAAGATTCGCTAGCGTTCGTTTATGCCTAGAGAAAAGTCGCTAGTGATCTTACGCTTAAGTCAATTTGAATAGGGCGGGTACATTAAAGTTGTATTGACGTCTTTATTAGAGATATTGGTGCAAATGCTTAAAGTGGCCACTTTTTATTATAGGGGGCCCATTTACTTAGTTTGATAGATAGGAATAGAATAAAAAAAAAAACGTAGAATTTTGAATGTTTTTTTTGGCTACTTCGACCATCGAATTGGCCACTTTGACTTTCGACTACGACTTCGAATCTAATGATTCGAACTAAAAATTGTTCGACTATTCGACCATTCGATAGTCGAAGTACTGTCTCTTTAAAAAAAACTTCAACCCCCTAGTTCGCCACCTAAAACCTTCGGAAGTCAATGTTAGCCTATGGGGAAGGTCCCCATAGGCTTTGGAAAAATTTTTAGGTCGAAGAAAAATCGTTTGATCGATGGATTAAAATCCTTCGAATCAAACGATTCAAAGGATTTAATCGTTCGATCGACCGATTTTTCGCTCGATTGAACAATTTTTGCTTCGATCAAACTATTTCCGGTAAATCCTTTGACTTCGATATTCGAAATCGAAGGATTTCAATTCGGCAGTCGAATATCGAGGGTTAAATAACCCTCGATATTCGACCATAAGTAAATTTGCCCCTAAATGTCCAAGGAACCTTAATTAGTGATGGGCGAATTTGTGGCGTTTCGCTTCGCAGAAAAATTTGCGCAAAATTTATGAAACGGTGAAAAATTTGCGAAACGCCCGGTTTTTACGCCGGCGTCCGTTTTTTCGAAAAAAAATTTTGACGCTGGCGAATTTTCGCGGGTGTTTTGCGAATTTATTCGCTGATGGCGAATCGCACGAATTCGCGCCTGGCAAATAAATTCGCCCATCACTAACCTTAATAAAGACAAAAGAGGTCATATTATGTCCTACACATGAGCCCATTGTAAAATGAATGTTCCATGGCCCTCAAATGTCTGGTGAAAAACATTGATCCAAAAAAGTTAGGACTTTTACAACCAATCCCGCTTAAAAAAAGATGCCCGAGTTTTTTCAACTTTAATGCATTTTCGGCAGAACGGATATGATGTGAGTGACATAAGATTGAGGAAGATTTTTTTATCAGTTCGCCTGGTCTGAGGTGGCTCTGGCAAAAGAGGTAACGTTCAGTAAAATCCGCATTTCAGTGAATTTGCGGAGCAACGACCATTCGCCTGAGAAACGAGTGCGAACGAACGCTAGTGTCAGTCTCTTTCACTAGCGAATTGTTGTTTGCGCCTGTTAGTGAATTGGCGAATCCCCTGCTGACGTGATTTCTGTCAAAAAATCACTAGCGTTACTAGCGTTACTAGCGCTAGTTACAATGTTATTCAGTAAATCTGCTCCATAGACTTTATTTTATTCAAATGTTTTAAAATGATTTTCCTTTTCTCTGTAATAATAAAACAGTCGCTTGTACTTGATCCCAACTAGGGATGTAGCGAACGTCGGAAAAAAAGTTCGCGAACATATTCGCGAACTTGCGCAAAAATGCGAGCGGTTCGCGAACGGTTCGCGAACCCCATAGACTTCAATGGGAAGGCGAACTTTAACATCTAAAAAAGACATTTCTGGCCAGAAAAATGATTTTAAAGTTGTTTAAAGGGTGCAACGACCTGGACAGTGGCATGCCAGAGGGGGATCAAGGGCAAAAATGTATCTGAAAAATCTGCCTGTGTGTGCTTGGAAGAGATAGTGTAGGGGGAGAGCTGTTAGTGATTTCAGGGACAGATGATAGTAAGTTAAAAAAAAAAAAATTAAAGTTGGTGCTGCTGAACTACTAGGAGCAGCAGATTAGCACACCAGTCCCACTCCCCAACACTGCTAGACTAATAGCACTGGGCTCTTATAGTAGTAGTAGTAGTAGTAGTAGTAGTAGTAGTAGTAAAACAACAAAAAATAAATAAAAGCAGTCCTTACAAGGACTACTGTTATTGCAGCAGTCAGCAGATGAGATCAGAAGCAGGACAGCTGCCCACTGCAGCTACATACAGAGCACTGCAGTAGAAGGTAGATTACTAGCCAGCAAAGCTACCTAAGCTTAAATGTCCCTCAAACCCCTGCAGACTTCTGTCCCTCCAATAACAGAGCAGTATCAAAACGATTACTAGCCAGCAAACTTTCAACTGTCCCTGAAATCACTAACAGGCAGCAGCTCTCTCCCTACACTATCTCTTCAACACACACAGGCAGAGTGAAAAAACGCTGCAGGGCTTCGGTTTTTATAGGGAAGGGGAGTGGTCCAGGGGAGAGCTTCCTGATTGGCTGCCATGTACCTGCTGGTCTGGGGTGAGAGGGCAAAAAAAAGCGCCAACAATGGCGAACCCAAAATGGCGAACGTCGCGCGACGTTCGCGAACTTCCGGCGAGCGAGAACACCCGATGTTCGCGCGAACAAGTTCGCCGGCGAACAGTTCGCGCCATCTCTAATCCCAACTAAGATATAATTAATCCTTATTGGAAGCAAAATCAGCCTATTGGGTTTATTTAATGTTTACATGATTTTCTAGTAGACTTAAGGTATGAAGATCCAAATTACAAAAAAAAAAAAACAAGTCTCCAGCATTCTGCATAGCCGCAGTAGTTGCACAAGTGTCACTATTTCTACTTGGGAGGCAGATACTGTAGTTAAATGGATGCAGGTAACTGTAGGCTGAAGTTGATATTTATTTTTAAATCCTGGTGTTAAAAGGAATGGGAACTCAAAAAGTAAATGTAATTCTGAACAGCTTTCCAATATACAATCCTTAGACATTTTCAGTGGTTACAAGTGATGGGCGAATTTATTTGCGAAACGGCCGCGAAAATTCACTGGCGGAAATTCGCCGATGTCCAAAAAAATTGGACGCCGGCGTCTGTTTTTTGGACGCCGGCGCATTTTCCCCCGTCGAATGTGCGCTGGCGTCCAAAAAACATGACGCCGGTGTCAAAAACGGACGCACCGTTTAGAAAAATTTTCGCCTTTTTGTGAATTTTTCGCCAATACGGCCCAAATTCGCCCATCACTAGTGGTGACAATGTTATTTATAATTGCAAGTAGTATTTGACTCCATTTCTGCACTGCTGGCTCTTGAAACAATGTGCGAGAAGTCAGCCTTGCTTCTTCATAGGTATCTTGTGCTACACCAGGGCAGAAAATAGAAAGGGACAGAAAGATATGTCTTTTAATTGCATTATATATAATGCCCCATTCCCTCCTCAGTTTGAACAAGATTCCTTTCTCTTACCACCCTTCTCTTTCTTATTCTTTGCCTTTTGCTTTCTATTTGTTGATGGTTCTATGTACTTCTTTTATGATAAAATACAGAATAAATTCCAAGTTGTCTCCCCTTGCACTACATCTATCAACAAAGAGATAAACCCGCTGCAAATACTTCTGTAAGGTGTCATATTTCTTTATGGAATGTACAATAGCCACAGATAACCAGTATATCCTTATAAATGGGGCCATCAGTGATGTCATCAGTCGAAATGAATATAACTTGTCACACCACCCACTGACACTTTATTATATCGCTTATTTTAGCATTATGGCTATTAAACATTCAATAATAATATTACCAACTCAACTTTAAATGAGATGGCTGTAAAAAGTCACATTGAGTTCCATGGGCTGAGCTTTGATTTTAGATGCCTGTATATATAAGGTCGATTACCCTGTCAATAAGGGGGCGATTCACTAAATTCGAGTGAAGGATTCGAAGAAAAAAAACTTCGAATTTCGAAGTGTTTTTTGGGCTACTTCGACCATCGAATGGGCTACTTCGACCTTCGACTACGACTACGACTTCGAATTGAAGGATTCGAACTAAAAATCGTTCGACTATTCGACCATTCGATAGTCTAAGTACTGTCTCTTTAAAAAAAACTTCGACCCCCTAGTTCGGCAGATAAAAGCTACCGAAGTCAATGTTAGCCTATGGGGAAGGTCCCCATAGGCTTGCCTAAGTTTTTTTGATCAAAGGATATTCCTTCGATCGTTGGATTAAAATCCTTCGAATCATTCGATTCGAAGGATTTAATCGTTTGAACGAATGAATAATCCTTCGATCGAATTTTCTGCGCTAAATACTTCGACTTCGATATTCGAAGTCAAAGGATTTCAATTCCTAGTCGAATATCGAGGTTTAATTAACCCTCGATATTCGACCCTTGGTAAATCTGCCCCTAAATGTCTGCATTTCCTGTTGTACTTTGGGGCAGTCCTGAGTCTTTGGGGCAGATTTACTAAAGAGTTAAGTGGCTAACGATATCGACTAATCCGCCCGTTAGTGAATCTGCCCCTTTATGTAAATGTTGACTTTGTAGTTCAGAAGTGTTGAAACACACGTGTTGGGTGGCTAGAGTTTCGGGATTAAATGTGGCAGTGCAATGACCACATTTATCTTTGTTCTCAGTGGTGGATTTTCTGGCAGGGAGATGTCGGCCTGTGTTCAGTGGTATCGAATTAAGAGGGGCTCGGCAAAGTATCTGATCATTTTTAGAGTCTTTGGCAACATTTAGGGGCTCATTTACTTAGCTCGAGTGAAGGAATATAGGAAAAAAAACTTCGAATTTCTAATTGTTTTTTAGCTACTTCAACCATCGAATGGGCTACTTCGACCTTCGACTACGACTTCGAATCGAATGTTTCAAACTAAAAATCGTTGGACTATTCGACCATTCGATAGTCGAAGTACTGTCTCTTTAAAAAAAAACTTCGACCCCCTAATTCGCCACCTAAAAGCTACCGAAGTCAATGTTAGCCTAAAGGGAAGGTCCCCATAGGCTTGGCTATCTTTTTTTGGTCGAACAAAAATCGTTCGATCGATGGATTAAAATCCTTTGAATCGAACGATTCGAAGGCCTTAATCATTCGATCGAACGATTTTTCGTTCGAATAGCGCTAAATCCTTCGACTTCGATATTCGAGGTCGAAGGATTTAACTTCGACAGTCGAATATCGAGGGTTAAATAAACCCTCGATATTCGACCTTAAGTAAATTTGCCCCATAGTATCCAGAAATCCTTGTTGAATACAGCCGATCTATGGGCTATGGATCTTCCTCAATCCTCAGTTACATCATATTTTTAGTGGAAAAAGTTCCAAAAAATGCAGGCGTCTTTTCGTTTTTTCAGAGTGATAGCCTGCAAAAGTCCTTAAATTTTTTTTTTGGGTAACCGGGTTCCCCCCTACATTTTCTAACATATGGAACATAAACTATACAGTGGGCTCATGTGTAGGGCTTTATATTTACTCTATTGTCTTTATTAAGGTTCCCTGGACTTGTGTAATGTAATGTATTTGCTGCAACATATACGTCCATTCAACTTTATCATTTCCCACCGTATGCAAATTAGCCTGAGCGAAGACCTCTAACGAAATTGCACTAGGCAGAATTGAACACAAGCGCATCTTCGCTTTGATTGCCGAAGTAACGCTAGTAAAAATTTGCCATCGTTTCGGTGCCTTGGACGCAACTTCGCATTTTTGTAAATTAGCGTTGTCTGTGCGAATTATCGCCTGGCGAAGTGTTGCAATGGCTGCGAAGCCGTCGCTGGTGAATTTAAGTAAATGTACCCCATAGTATCCAGAAATCCTTGTGGAATAAATTCAGATCTATGGGATATGGAAACAATGTGACTCCTGAATGTACTCGACCTACAGTCCTGTATTTACAGCTTTCACATGAACTTTTATCCTGTTAGAAAGAAGTTGTGATCAGTAGGGCTAAATTGGCAACTGTTTTATTGACAGAGCCGGCTGTATCTCCCTCTCTAGAGATTATGTGCCTTTTTTTTTTTTGCTGTTTTAATATAGATCTTGTTTTGCAATTTATGACGCTCTTAGCAATTACAAGGGTCATGGGCTGAAAAAAGAAAATCGATCCGCAGTGTGTAAATTGAATATTTCATGTCAGGGCCGTAATCGGACTCATATAAATGTCTTTTTCCCTCATTGATTCCAGAGCTGAAATAAGTATTGTATCTACTTAATAAAATATAGGAGAAAATGCACAGCAGCACTTGAAACAGAAGTCTTGCCGTGTTTTATGAATGGTTGACTTTTGTCTTAAAGCCTGTGATGGCATTAAAGAAGGTTCAGTGCCGCAAGGATAAATTGTTGATACAGTTATTGCTGGAATCATAAAAATGCCTTTTTACTACTCATGTCTCTAGGTTTTACCATAAGGAAAAAAAGTGTTAAGTGTCGAATAAATTCCATGTATTGGTGACCATAAGAGTTTATTAAGAGAATAAATAAACACTTATCGGCCAGCTATTTATCTTCCTATATGTTAAAGGAAAAACACAGTTTCTTTCTACTCATCCATTAAAATTTTCCAAAACAAAAATATAGGAATGCTTGAATAATTTTATATTCACTCGAATGACCTGTTATGACTAGGGATGTAGCGAACGTCGGAAAAAAAGTTCGCGAACATATTCGCGAACTTGCGCAAAAATGCGAGCGGTTCGCGAACGGTTCGCGAACCCCATAGACTTCAATGGGAAGGCGAACTGTAACATCTAAAAAAGACATTTCTGGCCAGAAAAATGATTTTAAAGTTGTTTAAAGGGTGCAACGACCTGGACAGTGGCATGCCAGAGGGGGATCAAGGGCAAAAATGTATCTGAAAAATCTGCCTGTGTGTGCTTGGAAGAGATAGTGTAGGGGGAGAGCTGTTAGTGATTTCAGGGACAGATGATAGTAAGTTTGCTGGCTAGTAATCTGCTTGATACTGCTCAGTATTGGAGGGACAGAAGTCTGCAGGGATTTGAGGGACATTTTAGCTTAGGTAGCTTTGCTGGCTAGTAATCTACTGTTCTCTTTAAACAACTGCCATACGTTGACCTTGTAGGCATTGTTTGCCCAGTTTTTTTGGACGCAGCCACTGAAGCACAGTTGCCAGAAAAAATATGCCATATAAATGCTGAAAATAGTCATTTTTCGCCATACGTTGACCTTGTAGACATTGTTTGCCCAGTTTTTTTTGGACGCAGCCACTGAAGCACAGTTGCCAGAAAAAATATGCCATATAAATGCTGAAAATAGTAATTTTTCGCCATACGTTGACCTTGTAGACATTGTTTGCCCAGTTTTTTTGGACGCAGCCACTGAAGCACAGTTGCCAGAAAAAATATGCCATATAAATGCTGAAAATAGTCATTTTTTGCCATATACGTTGAGTCAACGTATGGCAAAAAATGACTATTTTCAGCATTTATGTGGCATATTTTTTCTGGCCTCTGTGCTTCAGTGGCTGCGGCCAAAAAAACTGGGCAAACAATGCCTACAAGGTCAACGTCGTTGACCTTGTAGGCATTGTTTGCCCAGTTTTTTTGGCCGCAGCCACTGAAGCACAGAGGCCAGAAAAAATATGCCATATAAATGCTGAAAATAGTCATTTTTTTGGTCGCAGCCACTGAAGCACAGTTGCCAGAAAAATTATGCCATATAAATGCTGAAAATATAAATTTTTTTGGTTGCAGCCACTGAAGCACAGAGGCCAGAAAAATTATGCCATATAAATGCAGAAAATATGCATTTTTTTGGTCGCAGCCACTGAAGCACAGTTGACAGAAAAATTATGCCATATAAATGCTGAAAATATAAATTTTTTTGGTTGCAGCCACTGAAGCACAGAGGCCAGAAAAATTATGCCATATAAATGGAGAAAATATGCATTTTTTTGGTTGCAGCCACTGAAGCACAGAGGCTAGAAAAATTATGCCATATAAATGGAGAAAATATGCATTTTTTTGGTTGCAGCCACTGAAGCACAGAGGCTAGAAAAATTATGCCATATAAATGGACAAAATATGCATTTTTTTGGTTGCAGCCACTGAAGCACAGAGGCCAGAAAAATTATGCCATATAAATGCAGAAAATATGCATTTTTTTGGTTGCAGCCACTGAAGCACAGAGGCTAGAAAAATTATGCCATATAAATGGACAAAATATGCATTTTTTTGGTTGCAGCCACTGAAGCACAGAGGCCAGAAAAATTATGCCATATAAATGCAGAAAATATGCATTTTTTTGGTTGCAGCCACTGAAGCACAGAGGCCAGAAAAATTATGCCATATAAATGCAGAAAATATGCATTTTTTTGGACGCAGCCACTGAAGCACAGTTGCCAGAAAAAATATGCCATATAAATGCTGAAAATAGTAATTTTTCGCCATACGTTGACCTTGTAGACATTGTTTGCCCCGTTTTTTTGGACGCAGCCACTGAAGCACAGAGGCCAGAAAAAATTAAACCAGTAGGGTTTGCACCCTAGTTTGTAACGGTGGCGGAGGGAGGAGGACGCTAAAGGACAGCTGTGTGTGGAGTCATGAGGCTTGAAGAGAAGGACAGCTGCATAGAAGTCAGAACAAGTCTTCCGGCGTGCAGTAACCCTCCGAGATCCACCCCTCATTCATTTTAATAAAGGTCAGGTAATCGACACTTTTGTGACCTAGGCGAGTTCTCTTCTCAGTTACAATCCCTCCTGCTGCACTGAAGGTCCTTTCTGAGAGCACACTTGAGGCTGGGCAAGACAAGAGGTTCATGGCAAATTGTGACAGCTCTGGCCACAGATCAAGCCTGCGCACCCAGTAGTCCAGGGGTTCATCGCTCCTCAGAGTGTCGATATCTGCAGTTAATGCCAGGTAGTCCGCTACCTGCCGGTCGAGGCGTTCTTTGAGGGTGGATCCAGAAGGGTTGTGGCGCTGCCTTGGACAGAAAAACATTTGCATGTCTGATGTTACAGACCGGCCAAAGGGCTTTGTCCTTGCAGGTGTGCTCGTGGCAGGATTACTGGCACCTCTGCCCCTGGAATGTTGATGAGTTCCTGAAGTGACATCACCCTTAAAAGCATTGTACAACATGTTTTGCAGGCTGGTTTGTAAATGCCGCATCTTTTCGGACTTGTGGTATGTTGGTAACATTTCTGCCACTTTATGCTTGTACCGAGGGTCTAGTAGCGTTGCGACCCAGTACAGGTCCTTCTCCTTAAGCCTCTTGATACGGGGGTC
The DNA here is from genome assembly GCA_038501925.1 of Xenopus petersii. Taxonomy (NCBI): domain Eukaryota; kingdom Metazoa; phylum Chordata; class Amphibia; order Anura; family Pipidae; genus Xenopus; species Xenopus petersii. Next base: position 124,776,176 of record CM076683.1, read on the forward strand.
CTTCAACAGGCATGACAGCATGAAAGACCCCATTCTCACAAGGTTGGATGCAGAGCTATCCATCTCCGCTTCCTCATTATCAAGGACTGCATCATCCACGGTCTCCTCCCCCCAGCCACGTACAAGACCAGGGGTCCCCAAAAGGTCACCACTAGCCCCCTGGGAAGCCTGCTCCTGTTGGTCCTCCTCCTCCACAAAGCCACCTTCCTCCTCTGACTCCACTTCTGGCACCTCTCCCTGCATTGCAGCAGATGCCTGGGTTCGTTCTGGTGATTCCGACCATAAATCGTGCGCTTCCAGCTCCTCGTCACGCTGGTCTACAGCCTCATCTGTCACTCGTCGCACGGCACGCTCCAGGAAGAAAGCGAAGGGTATTAGGTCGCTGATGGTGCCTTCGGTGCGACTGACCATATTTGTCACCTCTTCAAAAGGTCGCATGAGCCTGCAGGCATCGCGCATAAGCACCCAGTAACGGGGGAAAAAAATCCCCAGCTCTGCAGATCCAGTCCTACCACCCAGTTCAAAAAGGTACTCGTTGACGGCCCTTTGTTGTTGCAGCAGACGTTCCAACATAAGGAGCGTTGAATTCCAGCGAGTCTGGCTGTCAGAAATCAAACGCCTGACTGGCATGTTGTAGCGCTGCTGAATGTCAGCAAGGCGTGCCATGGCTGTGTAGGAACGTCTGAAATGGGCCGACACCTTTCTGGACTGGGTGAGAACGTCCTGGAATCCTGGGTACTTGGAGACAAAACGTTGGACTATTAAATTTAACACATGTGCCATGCAGGGCACATGTGTTAAATTTCCCAGTCTCAACGCTGCCAACAGATTGCTTCCATTGTCACACACCACTTTTCCGATCTGCAGTTGGTGTGGGGTCAGCCACCGATCGGCCTGTGACTGCAGAGATGACAGGAGTACAGATCCGGTATGGTTTTTGCTTTCCAGGCACGTCATCCCCAAGACAGCGTGACAACGGCGTACCTGGCACGTCGAATAGCCTAGGGGGAGCTGGGGGTGCACAGGTGTGGAGGAGGAGAAGGAGGACCCAGCAGCAGAGTAAGAAGAAGAAGAGGAAGAAGACGAGGTAGAGAGCGATGGAGGAGTAGAGGTGGTGGCAGAACCGCGTGCAATCCGTGGCGGTGACACCAACTCCACTGTTGTTGTTGTTGTTGAGCTACCCATTCCCTGCTTCCCATTCCCAGCCATTACCAAGTTCACCCAGTGGGCAGTGTAGGTGACATACCTGCCCTGACCATGCTTGGAGGACCATGCGTCAGTAGTCATATGGACCTTTGGCCCAACACTAAGTGACAGAGATGCGGTAACTTGGCTCTGCACATGTTGGTACAGGTGTGGTATTCCCTTTTTAGAAAAAAAATTGCGGCTGGGTACCTTCCACTGCGGTGTCCCAATTGCTACAAATTTGCGGAAGGCCTCAGAGTCCACCAGCTGGTATGGTAAAAGCTGGCGGGCTAAGAGTGCAGACAAGCCAGCTGTCAGACGCCGGGCAAGGGGGTGACAGTCAGACATTGGCTTCTTACGCTCAAACATGGCCTTCACAGAAACTTGGCTGGTGGCAGATGACTGGGAATGGGAACAGGTGGTCAAGGTGGAAGGCGGAGTGGAGGGTGGTTCAGATGGGTCAAGGAGAGCAGAGGTAGAGCAGTAAGATGCTGGACCAGAAGGAGTGTGGCTTTTAGTTTGCCTGTTGCCTTTGAGGTGTTGCTCCCAAAGTGCTTTCTGCTTGCCGCTCATGTGCCTTCGCATAGAAGTTGTACCTATGTGGCTGTTGGGCTTACCAAGGCTCAGTTTCTGACTGCACTCATTGCAAATTACAATGCTTTTGTCAGAGGCACACACATTAAAAAAATCCCACACTGCTGACTTTTTGGAAGTGTGCGATCTGGCGGTAACAGTAGAAGTTGGCGGCATTGGCGGCAATGGCGGGTGCGTTGGCTGGCTGAACACAGGTGCCGATACATGTTGTTGCCCTACTGATCCCTGCGGGCTGTCCTCCCTGCTTCTTCTAAGTCTTATTCTCCTACTGCCTCTCTGACTCTCCGTCTCTCCATCTGAACTACCCTCCTCTTGCTCTCTTCTACTAGGCACCCACAAAACATCAATCTCCTCATCATCATTCTCCTCAGATGCATCAATTTCTTCTGACACATCACAGAAGGAAGCAGCAGCGGGGACCTCCTCCTCATCACTCATCATTATGTCCATCTCTGTCGTGTTCTCTACCAGAATTAAATCTGGTGTAACGTCCTCATCTCCTTCATCTTCTTCTGCCAATAATGGTTGCGCATTACTCAGTTCAAGAAACTCATGGGAAAATAACTCCTCTGACTCCAGTGAAGAAGGGGCACCGGTGGTGGAGGAAGTGTTACGTGGGGTGGCCATAGCAGTGGAGGATGAGGAGGATGTTGTGGTAAAGTTAGAAACGGTAGAGGATGGGGTGTGCTGTGTAAGCCAGTCAACTACCTCTTCAGCATTTTGGGAGTTCAGGGTCATTGGCTTTTTAAAACTGGGCAATTTGCTAGGGCCACAGGATTGCATAGCAGCACGGCCCCTAGCACGGCCTCTGCGTGGTGGCCTGCCTTTGCCTGGCATTATTTTTAAAAAAACAACAACAACAAAAACTCAGTTGGTTTTTCTGGAAACGATAATACACACAGCTAGATGGCGGTTTGAAGAAAACACTGTGCAAATAATATAGAAAGAGTAGGGGTGAGGTCGCGCTTGGTTCAAAGGAAATTGTCAGCTGCACCTATTTGAAGTGGGTCCACTTGTCCACGTAAAATGAAAATTGGGTAGAGAGAGAAGGTGCGCTAAAAAACCAGTGCTTCTGTCATAGAAACCTAATAAAGACAAAAAACAATCCCAATGGTGTTCCACTTGTCCACGTAAAATGAAAATTGGGTAGAGAGAGAAGGTGCGCTAAAAAACCAGTGCTTCTGTCATAGAAACCTAATAAAGACAAAAAACAATCCCAATGGTGTAACTTATTCCCTAGGTGTAGACATAAGACAACGGACAATTACTACACAAAAAGAGGGAACATAACAATACTGCACTATCTTTAACTTATTCCCTAGGTGTAGACATAAGACAACGGATACCTTTCGTCACCAACTTACGATCCATTTTTACAAGACCTTTGTGAGTAGATCTGATTAGTTCAACATTTTAACTCAATAAGGGACTACTACACCATTGGGATTGTTTTTTGTCTTTATTAGGTTTCTATGACAGAAGCACTGGTTTTTTAGCGCACCTTCTCTCTCTACCCACTGTGCAAATAATGCCTACAAGGTCAACGTATACACAGCGGTGGATACGGATTACGTAAAATATCAGAATGCTGCTTGAAAAAAAGTAACTCAAGTGGTTTTTCTAGAGACGATAATATTATCAATATTTAGACAAAATGTGAACAAGCTCACACAGCTAGATGGCGGTTTGAAGAAAACACTGTGCAAATAATGCCTACAAGGTCAACGTATACACAGCGGTGGATACGGATTACGTAAAATATCAGAATGCTGCTTGAAAAAAAGTAACTCAAGTGGTTTTTCTAGAGACGATAATATTATCAATATTTAGACAAAATGTGAACAAGCTCACACAGCTAGATGGCGGTTTGAAGAAAACACTGTGCAAATAATGCCCACAAGGTCAACGTATACACAGCGGTGGATACGGATTACGTAAAATATCAGAATGCTGCTTGAAAAAAAGTAACTCAAGTGGTTTTTCTAGAGACGATAATATTATCAATATTTAGACAAAATGTGAACAAGCTCACACAGCTAGATGGTGGTTTGAAGAAAACACTGTGCAAATAATGCCCACAAGGTCAACGTATACACAGCGGTGGATACGGATTACGTAAAATATAAGAATGCTGCTTGAAAAAAAGTAACTCAAGTGGTTTTTCTAGAGACGATAATATTATCAATATTTAGACAAAATGTGAACAAGCTCACACAGCTAGATGGCGGTTTGAAGAAAACTGTGCAAATAATGCCCACAAGATCAACGTATACACTACTACAGCGGTGGATACGGATTACGTAAAATATATTATGGCTGCTTGAAAAAAGTCACTCCGGTGTTTTTTCTGGAGACGGTAATATTATGGATATTTAGACAGAATGTGAACAAGGTCACACAGCTAGATGGCTGTTGGTTGAATAACACACTGGGCAAAAAATGCCTACAGGGCAAATAATGCCTAAAAGGTCAACTTATACACTACTACAGCGATGGATACGGATTACGTAAAATTTATTATGGCTGCTTGAAAAAAGTCACTCCGGTGTTTTTTCTGGAGACGGTAATATTATGGATATTTAGACAGAATGTGAACAAGGTCACACAGCTAGATGGCTGTTGGTTGAATAACACACTGGGCAAAAAATGCCTACAGGGCAAATAATGCCTAAAAGGTCAACTTATACACTACTACAGCGATGGATACGGATTACGTAAAATTTATTATGGCTGCTTGAAAAGTCACTCCGGTGTTTTTTCTGGAGACGGTAATATTATGGATATTTAGACAGAATGTGAACAAGGTCACACAGCTAGATGGCTGTTGGTTGAATAACACACTGGGCAAAAAATGCCTACAGGGCAAATAATGCCTAAAAGGTCAACTTATACACTACTACAGCGATGGATACGGATTACGTAAAATTTATTATGGCTGCTTGAAAAAAGTCACTCCGGTGTTTTTTCTGGAGACGGTAATATTATGGATATTTAGACAGAATGTGAACAAGGTCACACAGCTAGATGGCTGTTGGTTGAATAACACACTGGGCAAAAAATGCCTACAGGGCAAATAATGCCTAAAAGGTCAACTTATACACTACTACAGCGATAGTAAAATAAAAAAAAGTAAAATAAAAAAAAAATGAATATTAAAAAAAAAAAATTACAGTTGGTGCTGCTGAACTACTAGGAGCAGCAGATTAGCACACCAGTCCCACTCCCCAACACTGCTAGACTAATAGCACTGGGCTCTTATAGTAGTAGTAGTAGTAGTAGTAGTAGTAGTAGTAGTAGTAGTAGTAAAACAACAAAAAAATAAATAAAAGCAGTCCTTACAAGGACTACTGTTATTGCAGCAGTCAGCAGATGAGATCAGAAGCAGGACAGCTGCCCACTGCAGCTACATACAGAGCACTGCAGTAGAAGGTAGATTACTAGCCAGCAAAGCTACCTAAGCTTAAATGTCCCTCAAACCCCTGCAGACTTCTGTCCCTCCAATAACAGAGCAGTATCAACACGATTACTAGCCAGCAAACTTTCAACTGTCCCTGAAATCACTAACAGGCAGCAGCTCTCTCCCTACACTATCTCTTCAGCACACACAGGCAGAGTGAAAAAAACGCTGCAGGGCTTCGGTTTTTATAGGGAAGGGGAGTGGTCCAGGGGAGAGCTTCCTGATTGGCTGCCATGTACCTGCTGGTCTGGGGTGAGAGGGCAAAAAAAAGCGCCAACAGTGGCGAACCCAAAATGGCGAACGTCGCGCGACGTTCGCGAACTTCCGGCGAGCGCGAACACCCGATGTTCGCGCGAACAAGTTCGCCGGCGAACAGTTCGCGCCATCTCTAGTTATGACCAATTGGGCTGCCGCAACTGAAGTCTGCTGGGTAAAAGCTACTTGAAAGAATGTTTCAAGCCCAATGAATGGATTATTGTCCTTCGATAGTAACTAAAATGATCTGCACACACAGACGCAGACCGAGAGGTTAGAGAAAGGCTGCATTTGCCGCTCACATAAAGATCGGGAAAATGATCTACTACTATTGACGAATGGCACCTTGGTTAAACAAGATTTTCCCATCTTCGTTTTATATGCTTTTCTGATCCTGTATTTCCCCCAACATTTTTGGTATCATTTGAATGTGGCTCATGGGTAAAAAAAAGGTTGGAAGGGCTTAAAGGATCAGATTTATTAAGGGTGGATTAGTAAATTCAAATTTGAATTTTCCAATTTTATTTTTTTTGGTCAGAACCTTCCAATTCAATCGGGAATACTCCAAACTTGATTTGAATTTTAATTCAAATTCAAAAATCGAGATCTATCAAAGCTTGATCACTGGAACAATTACAGTTCGGGGCACATTCACTAAGCTTCGGTGAATAAATAGAGGGAAAAAAACTCGAATTTCAATAGTCAAAGTACTGTCTCTTTTAAAAATCATTCGACTGCCTACTTTGCCCGATTAAAGCTTTTATTGCTTTAAAAGCCTATGGGAAAGTCCCATAGGCTTTTCTTCTACGTTTTTAAACGAATAAAAAGGCATTAGATCGATCATTCGATCGAACGAAAATCCTTTGATAGAATATTCGATCGCTCGACTATTCGCAGGTCGAATATTCGCCCATTCGACTATTCGCCAGCGCGTAAATTCGCCAGAATTCCCTATTCGATTCGATTCCCCAGTCGAATTTTGAGGGATTTAACCCCTCGAAATTCGACCCCCTTGATACATTTGACCCTTTGACTATTTACCACCTAAAACCTGCCGAGTTCATGTATAAGTCAATGGGAGAGGTCCAGTGACCCATTTGAAGATGTTAATAGCCTGACATTCTAGGTTTTTTCCGAAGATTTGGGTTTTCAAGTCTGTAAAATTAGTTCGGGTTTAAGACGTTCTAATTTTTATTAACTAACCTCCCAATTAAATTTCCAGTATATTGCCATTTATTAGATTAAAAAAAAAAAATTCACATGAATTCGAAATTTGACCTGATAAATGGGCCTCCCGTGTCAGGGCAGCATCTCCCTGATGATGACCTTATGTTGCTGCAGTCATAGTAAAAAAAATGCTATTCATATTAGATTTGGGTTTTCGAGTCGGTAATATTCGTTCGGGTTTAAGACGTTCTAATTTTTCTTAAATAACCTCCCAATTGAATGGTTACACATAAAGATCTGGAAATGAGATCCCAATGTGGCCTTACTTCCATCTTTGGTCAGTTGGTAATGTAGCCCTCTGTACTTAAATATCCAAATTTTGCTGTTTATTCCAGAGAAAATTTCTAGCACATCAATCTAAGACATAAGGAGTAAGATATCATGGCACTAGTAGGGAGTGTTAAACAACATTGCAACTGGTCAGCACTCACCTTTTTATTTTTATTTTTTAAAAATGGTGCCTGTTTCAAGTTGTCCACTCATCAAAAGCATTCACCAGGTACATGCCTTGATTCGGGTAGTGGAAATGTAGCTAATAAATTGGATACAGTTTCTCAAAAGGATTGTATTTGGTTTAGTAGATTTGATGAAAATTAGCACTGCAGTTACATTTGTACTATGTGGCTGGTGGACCCTAGTGTCATGGACCCTACCTCATTGTCCCTTTTTTGTTTTTCTTCATTAGCCCAGATGTATTATTATGATGTCCTGCCTGCAGTTTTTTTTAATAGGTGGGAGCACATACCTCCCAACTGTCCCATTTTTCGAGGGACAGTCACAGTAGTCCTGGATTGCTACTGAAATGTTACTGAAATGTCCCGACTTCCTCTTTGATCTCCTGCACTGAACAGCCAGAAAAAGATGCAATGTTTTTAAAAACTTAATTAAACAAGAAGCTTTTGGCAGAGAACCCAGAATGGCAGGTGCATTTAGATATATTTGTAACAATTCAAGATAAGCAAAGAATCAATTTTAACTATTTAAGATAAGCAGATCTCTTGGGGAAACGGTGACTTGCAGCTTAAAGGGCAATTTACCTTCATTAGCAAAACTATAATAACACATAAAACCTGACCCTAATACCCCCATAAATGTGTTCAGACTTTTCATAACCTGCCAAATTTTGTGAACTATTTAAGATAAGCAGATCTCTTCGGGAAACGGTGACTTGCAGCTTAAAGGGCAATTTACCTTCATTAGCAAAACTATAATAACACATAAAACCTGACCCTAATACCCCCATAAATGTGTTCAGACTTTTCATAACCTGCCAAATTTTGTAAAAGGGATGTGGTATTTATTGGGATGTGGCCATAAAATCGGCATGGCCAAAATGACAGTGCGGACCAGGGATGGATGTATTGGGGAGCCAGTGAGCAGAAGGCCACAGGTATCCCAAGTCTTAATTATAGCCTATCTTCTGTCATAGTATATTCCAGGAATGTAAGTCAGGGCTTGTAAGCAGGAGCAGTCCTGTGCTCCACCAAAGAGAAGTAGTGAGGTTAGTAATCTCCAGGTCATGTATCGGCTAGAGAAGGGACTCTAGCGTGGTAGGAATCAGGGTGTGTATTCCCTTGGAGCACCACCAGTCATCTGGTATGTCAGGACTGTGGTTAGACTTCCTATTATTGTACCTGTTGGTGTATTGCTAAATTTATTGCCTTAAGAATCACCGTTGTCATTAGAGAAAAAAACTTTCACAATCCAGAACTATGGGTAATTAGTAGTACAAAACCATATTGTTTAAGAAAGGGAGGTTTGGAGATACCACTATCCCTTGAAGATGATGAAGAACGATATCAAGCCAATATTCGAGAGAAAGTTAGACATCTAAGCAGAAGTTGTTTATGGTGTAATAAAGAGCACTTCAGCGAGCTCATTTTATGTTCCTCCTGTGAAAATGTCGGTGAACACGTTGGGTCGAATTCAAACGCATGGCAGAAAGCCTTGATAAAAGCGACTTTCCTTCATAATAACAGAGATGAGAAAGTTAAGAGCATACATGGAAATGAAAGCATAAAGGTCTTTGAAAAATTTATCCAGCAGTAGAATTATTGCTGTCGCGCACCGAAGTGTCAAATGAACTAGGCGGCGAAGAATATTAATCCATTTAAAAAAATCAAAGGGTTTCGTCTTTAAGTGTAAAGAAACAATTTGAATAATTTTTGACCCTTTTTGCCAAAGTCGGGGGGTCAAATTGAACCTACTATTAAAATTCTGTAATATCTTCCTTTCGTTAGCATTTCAAAACTCAATTTAAATATTCACAGAGGTCTTTTTAATAAACCTAACAAATTAAATATTCAGAGAGCTTCTTCTTCTTTTTTTTTTTTTTAATAAACTTAAAATTCAGGTAATTTTCTTCAACTTTCTTGATTGAAGGCAGGCAATAGCTGCAGATATAAAATAGATGTACCGCTATGAGCAAAAGAAATCAATTATATATAAGAAATAACATAACACATGGAAAGAAATTAATCAAAAATGTTTTACTATATGATTCTCTCCTCTGCTACCTGCAGGCAAGGAATGCAAATGGAAAAAAAAGCAACATTCTCCTGCCGATAAGAGAAAAATTAATAAAAATGTTTCCTTCCTACAAGATCCCCTGATGTAACTCATGTTAAAAAGTGAGTGGCTTCGGGACGAACTTTGCTCATTTAAAATAGATTTTCAGAGGTTTGAGAAATAGGACTTTATTCTTGCTGTTAAGCTCAATTACATAAGGCTGATGTGGCCCTACAATGTCCATAGAACACCTTTTCATTAAATTGCACTTTGGGATGTACATGATGTGCTGGTGGATTCCTGCTGTGAACCATCGGAAATCATTCTTGTGACTGGGTTTCTAAACAGATTCGTGTATGTAGGCTTTGTAGCTTTAGGAAACCTATTGTTGAACGCTCAATGCTTTTTTTAAAAATACTTTTTTGAAAATGATGTCCATCTGTAGCACATTCTGGAAGAGATTCTTGGAAAGTTTTTAGGACATTAATGGAGTAACTTATTAGGTTCAGTGCAGAGTGCGATGTGCAAAGAACAGGCAGTTTGTACATGTTCTGCAATTGCTACAGGTCTCTGCACTTCAAAAGAAAGAACTGCTTGCTCTCAATAGCTTCTCCGGGGTTATCGTTCTCCTAAATATCCTAAATATCAAATAGAAGAAAACTAGATTCAATTCAGATTCTGAGTCAATCTAATTCTGAAACTAGAAAAGTGCATTTGATCAATATTGGAACTATTACTATTGATGTGCCGGACAAAGTAACTGCCCATAGGCATGTGTGCACTTTAACGTCTAAAACCATTCTTTTGGACATAGCAAATCCCTGAAAGCGCCAATGGAATATATCGATTTTGTTTGAATAGATTGAGATGTTTGATAAAGTAGGTCAATTCCTGCAAAGATTGTGTTGCTAGGAATACTGTATACAACTGAATACTTATAACAGCTGATCTCTGATGATGTTTAAATGTGCGGAGGTTTTCCTTTTGCAGAACTTTGAGGGATAACTTTTGAATATATATTATCTGAGGCTCGGTTGAAGACATAGTTGGACATTGTTTAGAAGTGTGATAAAAGATGGCTGGTGGCATTAAAAACAATGACATATTCTTGAAAGAAAATATTTGCATGCCCCAATATAAAGTCAAATAATTTATATTAATAAATTATACCCAGACGGTATATCGTGTGTATGTGTGGTAGCCAGTTTCATCTGAAGACCAGTTATAATTACACTTGGAAGCTTTGAGTTTGAACATTGTGTTCATAGCTTTATACTTTTTTATCTGTGGGGATATCCCCTTAAGTGCCTAAAGAACAAGGTCCTTTTGGATAAGGTCTGAAGGTCCTTTTGGATAAGGTCTGAAGGTCTTTTTGGATAAGGTCTGAAGGTCCTTTTGGATAATATTTGAGGGCCTTATACGGTCTACAACAGTGATCCCCAACCAATGGCTCATGAACAACATGTTGCTCTCCATCCCCTTGGATGTTGCTCCCAGTGGCTTCAAACCAGCTGCTTGTTTTTGAATACTTGGCTTGAAGGCACGTTTTGGTTGCATAAAAACCATATGTACTGCCAAACAGATCCTCCTGTAGGCTGCCAGTCCACATTGGGGCTATCAAGTAGCCAATCACAGCCCTTATTTGGCATCTCAGTTAGGCCTGCATTTGTAGCGAGGCCACAAAGGCCCGGGCCTAGGGTGGCTAAAGTTTAGGGGCGGCATGCCGCCCAGCCACATTAGGAGCACATTGTTCCCCAGCGCAATATCGCATGTACGCTCGCGCTCGCAGGAGGGGGTTGCATCCGGACCGGAGACGCAAATCCGGCCTTGCCTCCAGGAACTTTTTACATGCTTGTATTGTTCTCCAACTCTTTATTACAATCGAATGTGGCTCACAGGTAAAAAAGAAGTTTGGGGACCCCTCATCTACAATTATAGCAGGATAATGCTTATGGTCATACTTTTATGTATCCGTAACCTTGTAAGGAAATAATGAAGCATATTAAAATGTCACAAGGGTTGGGGAACCTGAACCCAGAAAAAAGCTCTTCTTTGTAGTTTAAATTTATGATAGTTAATAGTTTAACTACAATAGTTGTAGTTAAAACAACATAAAATGGAGGTGTAAGTGAAAAGGAAATGTGAGGCTAATCATAATCGGAGTAATACTCATATTGAAATGGAAATGATTGAGCTTCAAATGTAACACATACTAAACTTCTGAGCAGTTCCGAAATAACTTTTTGAAAGAACCCACTGGAGAGATTTTCAGTGTAACTTGCTCCTGAACATAAAGTTAAAATTACTTTATATGTTGCTGGAAATACTTGGCACTGGAGCAACTGCTAATTCATGATCACCTTGTTTACATAAACATGAATAAGCAGCTACTGCCATTGCAAACATTCCCCATAAACATGATTTGTCCCCTAAGTCAAGTCATGAACTCAGGCAACTATTGATCATATTAATTAACTTAGATTAAAAAGTTCAGCAAGCAAATGCATGGTACCTTCTAATTTCTTCTTCAGGGTCCCTGTCCTGACTCAATGGTCATCAACCGTTGCTTTTGTTACTATATGAATGTTCATCATGTTTTTAAGGGCCCCTGGAAGATGCTATTGATGATGAAGAAGAAGACTGTCTCTCTGAGGAAAACGATCTTGTCTCCAAAGAAGATTTCCCATTGGAGGAAAGTTTTACATCAGAGTTTGAACAGGAGAATATGAGTTGTGAGGATGCGGAATTTTTCTGTAATAAAGGTACAGTAATCGAACAATGTCAGGATAAGGTCTATGGCTAAGAGCAGGTTAATGTTAAGAGTTGGGTATGAGACATCACATTCTCAATGAAAGTTGAATGACAAGTGATCACGTTTATCATATCATATATAAGTCACATAAATGTACTTTTACAGAGACAAAAGCTGACCACATGAACTACGTGGACTTTAATGAAGTCTCCTAGCTTCTCTGGTGAGAATTAGCTGAAACATCCTCTTTTGATAATTCAGTCCATTGAAAAGACCAAAGTGGTGGCTTTAGGGTGCCCAAATCATTTTCTGGTCTACAATTACATACTGATAGTGATGGGCGAATTTGGAAAAATTTTGCTTTGCCGAAGCGCAAATTTTGATGCTCGTGTCAATTTTTAACTCCGGCGTTAAAGTCAATGAGCGTCGGAATAATGTTAACGAGCAACCAAATTTTTTTGCCGTGGACGAATTTTCGCTGCAGTTTAGCAAATTTATTCGCCAGCAGCGAAACGTAGAAGTTCGTCACAAATTGGCGCCTGACAAATTTATTCATCCATCACTATGGCATCACCATACTGGCATCTCGCTCCTTACATTTTGCACATATTATTCCAGATCAAATAAAACCACAGGGCACATGTATTTCCACAAGGGCAGTGAGCAAAATGCAACCTCCAAAAATCAGAATGTCATAACGGGGTAATGTTCTTGCTGCGCCTACCGCAATCTGTTTTATGAAAATTAACGCAACTCTGCATACGCTTCATTGCAGATCTGGCGTATTGCCAAGTATTTTATTTAGTCTGTCTGCCATCTTTTTTTTGTGTTTGCTGGTGTAATTTCCGGGGTTTGGTATGTGAGTGGCATGTACGCCCTATTCTTTCAGTTCTGCTGAGAGAGAGATATAGATAGATAGAACTTTTCTCTTCTTACTGAGTAACAAACACTTTATTCATACGTTCTGAATACCAAACTTTTTTTAATGTTATTTTTTATGTTTGGAAAAAAAACTAGAATTTAAAAAAAAATGGAATTTATTGAATATATTGTGCACACACACACACACTCTCAGCAGACTTTTAAAGGGGTCCTCCGCCCCCCAAATCTGTTCTTGTAAAAAGAAATAATATAAGTAACTTTCCAAATAATGCTGTATTGGGCATATCTAGGCAGTATTCGTTTATCCCTTTCTGTTCTCTTGGTCAGACATTGTAGCAGAGGTCTGTTAATCAGCTGTCTTCTGCAAGATTGTTTCAGGAGTCAGGAGCAGCAGTGCAGAGAATACAAACAGCCAGACAGTTAATAGGCTTTAAACTACATTTAGAAATAACTTTAACTGGTCCTTTCCTTTTCCTTGTTCCTTGGAACTAATTTTAATTTTTGCAGAAAATAGAATTTCAATATATGGAGATCACGATTTGGTATATATGTTTTTGTTTACATGCATAGCAAAAACTGAAGCAAGGTAAAGTTGACCCTTATCACCAAACAAGGACCCTGAGAGTAGGGGCTGGTCCTGTTCTTAGGGGGCTTTACAGTAATGAAAGAAAACGGCAAAGAAGAAAAAGCCAATATGACTTTGTATTTTACCTTGCTGCGGGAAGTGTTTGTGCAAATCACCTATAAGCTTATTGACCTGAATCTTTGACTCCTTGTTTTGTCTGGATTTTGCCAGAATCAAGACACTGATAGATCACTGATAGAGCTGATTGAACTTCCCCCTGTTTTTGTTTGGCATCAGTCCCCTTCCGCAGGCTAGACATTATCTCTCGCAGCCTGGCTTCCTTTGTTCAAAATGATAAGCATTAGCATCCACATAAATGATTTGCATTTAAGCATTACATGTAACTTTTCTACATTTCTTGCATTATAAAGATAAATGGAAGCTGCCATATTGTTTGCCTGTATAGTAGCAATGCACAAAAAGAACAGCTTATTATCAATCTGCTGCTCTTGTTGTACACGAAAATGCCTGATCTTAGGTGTGTAGTACATGAATGGGACCTGTTATCTAGAATGCTCAGGACCTGGGCTTTTCTGGATAATGGATCGTTCCATAATTTGGATCTTCATACCTTAAGTCTACTAGAAAATCATGTTAACATTAAATAAACCAAATAGGCTTGTTTTAATTCCAATAAGGATTAATTATATCTAAGTTTGGATCAAGTACAAGCTACTTTTTTATTATTATTACCGAATAAAAGGAAATCATTTTTAAAAATAAGGATTAATTTATTATAATGGAGTTTATGGGAGATGGCCTTTCCGTAATTCGGAACTCTCTGGATAACGGATTTTCAGATAGCGGATCCCATACTTGTACCAATATTTTTTATTAACCATGTTCACACTTACAGGTGGAAGCTGCATTTTTGCTTCAATAGATGTTAATATGCACCAACAAAACATTGACAATAGTAATGGGTGAATTTATTCGAAATAATTCGCCCACGGCAAAGTTGTTTTTGACGCTGTCAACGATTCCGATGCGGGTGGCAATTAAACGGACGCCCATTGACTTTAATAAACATCAAGGGGCACATTTACTATTGGTCGAATATCGAGGGTTAATTAACCCTCGATATTCGACCAACGAAGTAAAATCCTTCGACTTCGAATATCGAAGTCGAAGGATTTACCGCAAATACTTCAATCGAACGATTTAATCCTTCGAATCGAACGTTTCGAAGGATTTTAATCCATCGAACGAACGATTTTCCTTCGATCAAAAAAAGCTAGGAAAGCCTATGGACCTTCCCCATAGGCAAACATTGATGCTCGGTAGGTTTTAGGTGGCGAAGTAGGTGGTCCAGAGACAAGAGACAGTACTTCGAATCGTTCGCTTCAAAGTCGTAGTTGAAGGTCGAAGTAGCCAATTCGATGGTCGAAGTAGCCAAAAAAATACTTCGCAATTCGAAGTATTTTTTATTCTAATCCTTCACTCGAACTTAGTAAATGTTCCCCCAAATGTCGATGCTGTATCCCTATATTAGGGATGCATGGAGTCAGGATTCGGTTCGGGCCTTCATCAGCATTATTCGGATTCGGCCGAATCCTTGTACCTGGCCGAACCGAATCGGAATCCTAATTTGCAAATGTAAATTAGGGATGGGTAAGGAAATCAGATGACTTTTCGTCACAAAAGAAGAATTTTTCCACTTTTTCCTTTCCTGCCTATGCAAATTAGGATTCAGATTCGGTTTGGTATTCGGGCGAATCTTTCACCAAGGATTCAGGGATTCGGCCGAATCCCAAATAGTGGATTTGGTGCATCCCTAAACTATATATAATGTAAATATGCACTGCAGCAGCTCCATGGGTTGTCCTGTTGTTCACCCAATATAGAAATATGTAAGTGTTCGATAGCAGTTCTGCGTTCAGATTTATCACCTTCCCGTGTTCCTCTACGATGAACCTGTCACAGTCAGAACCCCAAGTGCTGCTTTACACAAGTCCATGTCTCTGGCACAGGGTGAAAGGTTAAAAGAGCCAGCCAGACGTGTGTGTGTGTGTATTAATTCTGTACACAACAATGCATACACCAGCCCTATGAACTAAATCAAGCTAATACAGTTAAAGTTATTTTAGTTCTGGTTCTGCTGCCATATAGTGTACCCACTGACCTACAAAAATTTGCATGAACTTCATATTGGATGCAAGTAGGCCAGGCAGAGCCTTATTCTGTCTGGGGAATATAAATATAATTCATCTTCTGCATTCCTGATCCTGCAGAACCCAGACTGATGCCACAAATATATGTGATTAAAAAAGACTTTTGTTCTCTCTAGTGGTGATTCTTACACTTCCCTTGCTAAATTATTAATGTTTTGACATTTTCTGTCAAGTGCCTGTTTTTCTCCTAAGGCCAGGCTAGGTAATAAGGAAAAGCAACAGGATCTTGTTTCTGCCGCTCCCCTTATAGTCTAGAGGGAAAATGTGATATTGTAAAAGAAAAGTAAACGCAAAATGAAAATAATCGTACAAGAAATGTAAAAGAATGTATACAATGCAAAAGGCAAATATTATGCACAATTAGTGATGGGCGAATTTATTCGGCAGGTGCGAATTTGCGGCGAATTCCAGCGATTTGCGATGAAAATTCGCCGGCGTCAAAAACGAGATGCCGGCGCCATTTCACTATTTTTTCACCGTTTCGAAAAAGCAAAACGCCCCAAATTCGCCCATCACTATGCACAATAAACTAAACTTCAGTTGAATCAGAATTTTGGAGAGTTTAACGGTTACAATTCATACAAATAGAAATAAGTAGGGGACCTGTTATCTACAATGATCAGAACCTGGGGCTTTCTGGATAACTGATCTTTCCTTAATTTGGATCATACCTTAAGTCTACTAGAAAATCATGTAAACAATAAATAAACCCAATAGGCTGGTTTTGTTTCCAATAAGAATTAATTATATCTTAGTTGGGATCAAGTACAAGCTACTGTTATTTTATTACAGGGAAATCATTTGGATTATTTGGATAAAACGGAGTCTATGGGAGACGACCTTTCCGTAATTCACTGATAACGGGTTTCCAGATAACGGATCCCATACCTGTATTTGTTTTAGTAAAGATAATGAGGATGCACACGACAATTACATTTTCAAATAAGG
Source organism: Xenopus petersii (assembly GCA_038501925.1). Taxonomy (NCBI): domain Eukaryota; kingdom Metazoa; phylum Chordata; class Amphibia; order Anura; family Pipidae; genus Xenopus; species Xenopus petersii. Next base: position 124,792,780 of record CM076683.1, read on the forward strand.
ATTCCTCAACAAATGATTCAGCTGGATCAAACCCTGAACCTAATTGACCTGTTAAAATATGAGTGCAGTTGACTAATAATTATGAGACGCAAATGGGACTTTGTTTCATTAACATTTCATTACATTAAAGAAATAAGAAACTTAAAAATTCCTCTAAATTAATTTGGCTTGTGATAAAGGTGATGGAGGAGTCCATGACTCTGTTAACATTCTCAGGTATGTAGTGTTTGTCACAAGGATTATTTTTTCAAATTTAAAAAAGGTTAGAGAAAATATTTTTTGAAAGCTGGGAGAGTTCTAAGAATTTCTTAAAGATCTTCTTGTTTGGTGAAGTCACCAAATGATCAAAACGTATCCCCATGAACCCACCTTAAGCCCCACACTGCCCACTATTGGGTCTAACAATTGGATCACCATGACGGCATATAAGACTGCGGTTTTTGCATGGTTTTTTTTAAACCTGCCAGATCAATATCTGGACAATTTTTGGGCAGATGTTGGCCGGCAGGTCCATCAAAGAGCCCCATACAAGGGGCAATACATTGTATGGCCACCTTAAGTGGAGTGGGACAGGAAAGCTTTCCATACATACAAATGATAATGTTTCCATTTGTTTAAATAGATCGAAGCATTTTCAGCAATCCAAACATTTTTCTTAAAACAAAAACATTTGATAAATGGGCAAAAATTGTGATAATCATAATTGCCTTTAAATCCTTTGAATGCAAGGTTGATATTTAAGGGTAAATTCATTTGGTGCACCTTGAAAAATAAATATTTTAAAATATGAATTTGTAATATTCATGAACTGTAATCCAACTAAGGTTATGTTTGAGGTATTTTTTTTAACTGTTTAGGACAGTCAAGATTTTTAGGACAGTCAAGATTTTTTAGACAGTCAAGGTTTGCAGCCTCATTGAAAATGAATAGAACTTTTTAATCAAAGAAAAATAGATGGACCTCAGGATGTAAATCCCCAAAAAAATGGGATTGTTGTGTTTGTGGAGTTTTTCGGTTCAGCCGCAAATTTTTTTCACAGTCTCTAAAATGCTCTAAAATTCTCCTAATTTTGCATTGTTAAAAATTTGAAAAAAGAGTAAAAAGAGTAGGATATTTTTATTTGGTCTCTGGTAAGGATTTCAGAGGCCATTCTTGTGTATTAGCTAGGGCAGATGCATATAGTTGCAAAGACAAAAGGCAACTGTATTTAAAATAGGCAAAGATTTCAGATTTTGAATATTTAGGGGTTATTTACTAAAACTTGTCCTTTTCTCTTTATTAAACAAAACGAATTGCACCAAACTCCGAATCCCGAAACCCCTTAATTTACGAATAATTATTCTTGGAAAAATCGTTTTGACAAAAAGCTGCAACAAAATCATGTGACAATTCCCTTGTAAGACTTTTTCGATTTTATGCTTGAATCGTGCAACTACTTTAAACTGTTGCACGATAAACTGGAATTTGTCGAGTTTTCAAAACATAAAACTGCGTCAAACTGCCCAAAACACACGAAAATCACAAAAAAACATCTTAAAATTGTTAAAAGCACCTCTGCCATTTATTTTTACATGAAGTTGACAGGTTTTAGCTGGAGTATTTTCAGAGTCAGATTTTTGCTGCTTTGGGGCTTAATCAATGTCTAAAAATGTTTTTTTTCTAAAAAAAATTTTTGCTCTAAAAAAAGATAGATTTTTTTTCAATAAAAAGACTCGACCAGAGAAACTCGACTTTTAATAAATAGACCCCTTAAAGTTCAGGTCAGGCAGAAATCTTTAATATTTGTTCATCTTAGTACATTTCTTTGACAAGGGACAAGAGAGGAATTTAGCCATAGTTTTTCATTAACGCCAGCACTTCACTTGTATTCAAGTATTCCGCAGAAAATCGCTGTAATTTAATGTAAGAATTAAAATGCTCTGGAGAAGTACATTGGGTTTTAATGTCCCTGAACAGCAGCAGAACCATTCCTGCTTAAGATGTTATTGCTTGGAACAGGTTCACATTGATCGTGGCTGGTGATAAGATATAAGCCTATAAACTTGCCAGGGTGTTTTTTTTCTATTTTATGACCTTATCTTTAATAAATGTCTCTGTGAAAGTAAATGTAAGAAGTACCTGAAAATCTCATTTGACATCCTCACATGGGTATTAAGCTGGGTTATAAAAGTAGCAAGCGTCCCTGCCTTCCGCTCATACATTTGTATTATGATTATATTAGTCGTTGGTCTTGTTACCTCTTCCATAAGCAGAAAAGGCTATTGCTGATCACTTGATTAAGGGTAATAATGGCGCCTGTGGTTTTCGGCAGCCTAAAAGTAAAAACCTGTGGTCAAAAATGAAATACTGGCTCCAATCACTATGGGATACACTGGGTACAAAAAATCACCTGTGACCTGAATGTTCATAAATTCTACATTACTATTTGCTTATTTATGAAACAAGTGCCATTTTTTGTATTATTGTAAGGGGCACTCACCCTGGTGGTCCAATGGACGCCTGCCGAGTGGTGCTTCCTCCTTGGCTGTTTGCAATACTCTGCCTTAGGGTGCGCGCATTTCCGGGTTTTCTGTGCGAACAGACGTTGCCGAGATAACGTCATCGCACAATGGCGTAAATTCAAAAGGTATTTAAGGGTATTATGGGTTAAGGGTATTGTTATAATTGCCCGTTGTTTGGTTCTACTTGGTAGTTTCCTGGGTGCATCCTTGTATATTCATGATAATCTGATTCCTGTGTTTGACTCCTGCCTGCCTGACTACTATGACTTCTGTGATCCTGACCCTTGCCTGTTATCCGACTATTCTGACACGTGCCTGTCTGACTATTCTGATTGATCCTCTGGTTTTGACCCTTGCCTGTCTGACCTTGATTGAACTCAGCCTGAACCGACCTCTGCCTGTCTGACCATGCTTTTGCCTACCCCTTGAACCGTGACCTCCTGCCCAAAGACTTTGCTATACGATCGTGCCCCTCTGCTCGTCCAGAACCCTGGTTTGGCTCCTCTCTTTATAAGACCTGGCGGCATCCAATTAGCTGAGGGCTCCTCCTGAGGTGAAAGGCGGCTGTTAAAGGCAGAAACAAGAGCCGAGACCAGGGAAACTAGCATTGGTTTTGGATTCTGGGTGCTGTTCGTGACAATTATGCTTCACATTTTTCCATTGCTCCTGGTGTACCAGCTTCCAATTGCATGGTTGATAGCTGCCATCTTTGCTTGCCTCACTCAGCGTGCACACTGGAAGACAGTCTGGTTTTGGTTTCCAATAGGAATGGATGTGATACAGCCCAAGATGGCAGCCGCCAACCACACTGAACAGTTGTGCAGCTAGAGACTTTTCTCGTCTCCCCTGAGATGTCACCCTATACTCAAAGGCATCCTGGTGCATCTTGCTCCACCCATTGCCCCTAACTATGCCTTAATCTGTCCAGCCATGGCCCTGATCCCTCCAGCTATGCCCTCCCAATCCTGATTCCTGCTGTAGTTGCTTCTGAGAATTTGCGGTGTGACTTCTACTGTAGGAGTAAGCAAAGGGGTTTGGAGAAAATATTTGATATCGAGTGATTGGATTATTAATGCAGTTTAGCTTTTGCTTGACTCCAGAAAATGCTGAGCAAGTTAACATCCAGTTACTGGAGACCAAAATTTTTTGACTCAAGCTCCGTGGATTCTGAACTCACGAAGAGTCAGAACCCTGAACAAAAAAATCACATCGTTTTTATATACTTGTAAAAAGAGAGCTACCAGTGGAAGATCATAGATCATACTCCACAGCACAGAAAGGCTTTAGAGGAATTGGCTTCTGTCCACGAAACACATCAAGCATTGTTTGTTGTGTGCTCCATTCATGCTATTTAATATTCTCTAAATAAAGCAATGGTTTTAATATCACTGGTGTTACGCGATTGAGGATTTTCTTGCTGGAATGTACACAATTCAGGAGTGGATACACGTAGTAGCACATCAGTGTCTCCTTCAAGGGTCAGTGCTCCCTGCTCTTGTGCTCATTAATCCACAGTACAGAAAAACAAGGAACTGCTCATACAGCCAAACAGGTGGATCTACCTTCAAGTCCAGGTTACAAGTGACCAAGACTAGCTTGAGAACAGAATCCATCAAAGTCAGGGGGCTTACGGGGGAATTGGCATACACAAAATTGTATTTTCTCCCAGCATCAATTGAATGGACCGCATCAATTCTGTCTTGGGTCCCCCAATCTCAGGGAAACTTGGACCTCAGGATGTAAAGCCTATGACCCCATTAACTTCCCATTCACAGTACCTGTTAAAAATATATCTAGAAAAACAGATGCAGTGTATCCTGTTAAAAAAAGGATTATAATATACTGTTCTGTACTGTATATATTCTGCATCCGTGCAAAAACACAGCAGCTTTCCTCTTTCAGTATAAATACATAAACACATATGTAATCTATATGCTTGTATAATAATCCAGGTATAATATAGAAGAGCAGATAAGAAATGCCACTGCTGCTACGCTCATTCTGGTGCTTTATGGGAATCTGGGAGAGATGCTATCGACATACTTGAAAAAGCACCTGCAGAGAGTTCTGAATAAGTATTACAAATCTGCAGGAAAAAAAAATGCCTTTTTAATGTTTCCTACTGTTATGCCTTCATTGTTCAAAAATAGGAACTAACAGCTGTAAAATTATAAGGACTTTTTTTTTTGTATATTCGCTAATGGTTTAATAAGAAAGATTTGGTGGCAGCAGAACTGGGGGAAGAGACTTAATCCTGTAAAATAATTTGCTCCATGCGGGCTATTAAATATGATTTATATAATAAATACAGATACACACACACATATATAAAACCCCCTTCTCACATTCTCCTGGAATCAACACACCCACACCCACCAATCATAAAACACACTCCACCTAAGCACACACCCACCAAGACACCTACAGTGTTCTTTCTTTACCGAGCAATACAATGGAATGCAGGGAATCTCTTAGTCATGCGATTCTGTACTTTAGTTCAATTGACGGCAAAGTAAAAAACTGTGATGGATCATAATGTAGCCCAGTTATAGTGAGATTTGGTTGGTCTATTTGATCTCTTAGAGCAGTGATCCCCAACCAGTAGCTCGCGAGCAACATGTTGCTCACCAACCCCTTAGATGTTGCTCTCAGAGTCCTCCAAAGCAGGTGCTTATTTTTGAATTCCAGGCTTGGAGACAAGTTTTGGTTGTATAAAAACCATGTGTACTGCCAAACAGAGTCTCCTGTAGGTTGCCAGTCCATATAAAGGCTACCAAACAGCCAATCACAGCCCTTTTTTGGCACCCCCATGAACTTTTTCATGCTTGTGTTGCTCTCCAAGTCTTTTTACATTTACATGTGGCTCACGAGTAAAAAAGGTTGGGGACCCCTGTCTTAGAGACTTAGAAGAACGTATAACACAGCTAGGAGCTCAGTTCAGTTAGAGCAGTGATCTCCAGCCAGTAGCTTGTGAGAAACATGTTGCTCTCCAACCCCTTGGATGTTGCTCCCAGTGGCCTTAAATGGTTATTTTTTTAATTCCCTGCTTAAAGACAAGCTTTAGTTGCGTAAAAACCGTGTAAACTGCCAAACAGAGCATTCTGTAGACTGCCAGTCCACATAGGGGCTATCAAATAGGCGATCACAGCCCATATTTGGCACCCTCAGGAACTTTTTTCATTTTTGTGTTGCTCTCCAACTTTTTTTTTACATTTGAATGTGTCTTATGGATAAAAAAAAAAGGTTGGGGACCCCTGCGTTAGAGTAAGATTTGGGAAGAAGGTCTATATTATCTCCTAAATTGACCTGACTGTAGATAGAAGTTCAGTTAGTGTGAGAGTTGGGATGAAAGCTTATTTGCTGCCACTGCCATGTCATATTGCACCATTGTGATTTAAATGCATGAAAGCTTATTCAGTCTGTAGGTTGGCATGACATCCTTTTAACATCAACTCTTTTTATTCTTCTAGGGGATGAAGAGGGTAGCCATGGTACAAACGAGTCAAACGAGGAAGTGCAAACCGAAAAAAAGAGTCAGACCAGAACAGAATCAGAAGGCTGGGATGGACCAGGTAAGCGAGTATGAAGAATTAATAGAGTATACTAATTAACATATGGATGTTATGTACAAATCCTTGCTACTGCGTAACACAAGTAAATATCTTCCACTGTTCAGTTCATTCTGCATTCTGCAAAGCACCTACAAGAGCTGATGCTCCTATATAAATAAGTAAAATTCTGATTGACTTGATGACGTTTTTCTCTCCAAGTTAATTAGGTTTTATATTGTAGGGATGTGTTTCTGTTGGGAGTTTATCATGTCATGTTGTTTGGCCTTCCATTAATGTTAATGACCTGCGCTCTTAAATAGAAAACAGTCACCCTATTATAGATGGTATCTGTGTAAGATGGTTTGTTGCCATTGACCTCTAGTGCCACCAGCCTAAATCTTGCCATCAATATATCGATATATATTTATAGATATATCGAAACTCCCAAGTTGATTAAAACTCCCAATGAATGACCGGACATGTTCTATTGACGTCTCCTATCAGTATGGGTGGTAGGTCAATGGCTGATCTACAAATAGAAGGGGCCATGCAGCCCACCCTCTTCTTTTGGCAGAATGCGTTTTGGTGATCATTGTGTGAAGGGAAAGCAAAAAATAAACACATATATAAAATCATTTCTCAAAGAATAATCTTAGGGAATAGTTAATTTGTAAGCAGTATCAAAAAGAAATATAGGGACACCTTTAGCTGTGTTGGGGCTCTGGATGAATAGAATTTGTAGCCCTCAATCATTTATTCAAATTGGCAAGCAGCCAATGCCAAAGTGGACCTAAATGCACAAGCAACTTATGGAAACACCTCATTGCAGTGTTATTTATCGGAAATGTCCTGATCAATATAACTGCTGTGGGTTTGAAAATAACATAATCTGAATGCTAATTAATTTTGACACTACAGCACAGTGGGTGATACAAAGCTGTGCTCACCATGTTTGCTGTCTTGATTTTCTTAGATGATGTTGGAAGTAAAATGTTTTTCGGTTTTGCCAGCTCCATAATTCTTTTCTGTTTCATTTTGGCTACCTTTGCTCTACAGGCTGTATTTCTTCCTGTAGCTCTTCAGTTCTTTAAGTTCTATTTACGGGAAACAACCAATTTGAAGGGCAACATTAGGTTGGGCAACATTGATTTTTGATGCTACTATACCCATCTGCCCTAAAGTACCTGTTATCTTCCTAGGAACAATGTTTTCCCATCATCATCCATCTCAATGTAGTGCTTACCAGCACTACAGGATTTGCAGTTCTATACCCTTTAAATAAGATTGTTGAACCAAGGATCATCTTGAATGGTCAACATTTTGACCCCCATAATACAAATGGTAAACTGTACATCTAGCCTGAGGTCTTGACAATGAAAATTGTGATCCCTACCTTAACTGCATATGGTTTGGCCAGCTTCCTAGCCATGTACATGGGGTTAATCAACCAACCAGATTTTCTTTTGTGAGCAATCAGCTCAATGTGAGTTGAGGCCATCAGTTAATATTTGTGTCATTGCCTCTATTCTACCACTGTTGCAGTTTATCTCCCCTTCATCACCATCATGCTGCTCAGTCTAATCTCTATTTGACGATTCCTTCATCACTTGTCTTTCTCAGCTTGGTTGTTGACTTTTCTTTTTGGATTGGAAATAAACTGCACAAGCATGGGATCTATTATCCAGAAAGTTTAATTTAACAGATAAGGGGTCTTTCCATTTATGGGAAAAAACGTGTAAAGGAATTAGCCTTTTTATGGTTTTCCTGCGTCTTACTCTTTGACCCAAGTTATGAATATGTATTTTCTAAAGCAGAATTGAAAACAATGGCTCTGAGAAAGAATTCATCATTAAATGAAGTCTATGGTCTGCTAAGGTGAACCACATGACAGTTCATTGATAAAAATGCACAAAAACCCTGTTTAGTGTTTACAATAACCCGGGAAAATGCATCACAGCTCCGAAACCGGGACTCTCGTTACCATATTATATTCCACCTTGGAAGAGGATTTCATGTTTTAATTGTACTCTATCTGTGTTTGTATGAAAGGTTAGACTGCAGGTTATTAGCATGTATCTGTACATCTCTCACTCAGTTGTTATCAGGTCTCACAATTCTGTTGACACTTACAGGAAATTAGAACCTAAATATAAATGCCAGCACATTTACCTTGCTTCCTGAGTTAGTGCTAGGGCACCGCACAGCTTCCTTAATGGAATCATTTGTATTTGTTTCCTGAGCTGGAGGAGCCACATGCTTTAAGGCAGTCCCATGGCCATACGATCTGTGTCCATGTGCCCCTGGCATCCTGGCTAGCAGTCCGACAAGACAACACTTCTGGCCAAAGTACATACTATACAGATTCTAGAATAATACGTTTTACAAGGTACAATTTTGCCTGAACAGAAATGGTTGCTCTTTACATCCTACCTTCACACCTAGAGGTCTACTTTGTTTTTTAAATGTTGCTACTAACTGTATTATTAGATGTAAACCATTTTGGAAGAATTAAGAAATCATGGGAACAATGATTTTTTTGCATAAAGAGAACAGGCAAAGGACTGATTTATTTCAAGGTCTGTTTGGAGGAAGACATCACTATGATGTATTTTTGGCACTTAGGGCTTACAGGCCTCGGATGTAAAATGGAATTAAAAGTCCAAATAACCCTTGGCTAGAGTCGTGTGGAGAGTCAGGTACCAACAGTGCAATACAGCGTTGAGTAGGCAGCAAGTAGTTAAACAGTGGTGCTGGTAGGTGCTATATATTGGGTCTGGTAGAGAATTTGGAAATTAGCTTCTCCGCCTCCCACCCTTGGATGGCACTACTACCATGATGTCTTGTGTTTCAGAGTTGCTGGAAGGCAATGTAAAGTTGGTCAGACCAAAGCAGATAAAAATGTGGGTTGGTGAGTCTTGGTCAAGTGCAGGTATTCCTGCATTTCAGCTGAGGATGTAGTACATCTGAAAGGGAATCCACTACTGCATTACTCTGTCTGGAGGCCTCCAGTTGTCTGTTATGCGCCTGGAACTGCCATGAGTCTACATAGAGGACCTCCAGATTATACCCATTATACCACCTGAAGGGGCTCTGTTCTTCCATACCTGGAATAATGCCAGACAAGGAGTTTAAAACACAAAACCACAAATCTGGAAAGCCTATCTTTTGTCAGTGCCTTTGTATTACATCCTAGCACAAACTAAAGCATTGTGCATTGTGTCTTGCTCATAACTCCCATTAATTACCGACATCCTGCTATTTTTATTTTCTGATTAGTGAGAGTGGTTGATAGAACGTCTCCACAAATGCCATTTGATGTTAATTAACAAAAAAAAAGTGGAATATAGTTAACGGAAGATCCAGGCTGACAGTAAGAGGAATATTGTAAAAGAGCAGAGGAAGTTATAGAAGGACTGACAGTGAATCAGTGTTATCTCTGCCATCAGATAATGCAGTTATCATTAATTTTCACATTTGCATTTCAATCTTTTGAAGGAAATGACTCTTGCTGGAAGAAGATAAGAGCTCTGTACCACTATAATGAACCATCATTTCATCACTGCGCTTTGTATCTGTATGAAAATGAAGCTGGGGAGGGTGGTCATAGAAAAAAAACATATAACAAAGTGTCAGAAATTACTACAGACTTCTGAGCCCTTTATAAAACAAGAGGCAGTCTAAATAAATCTTCTGTTGTGAAGTGGATATCAGATTAATAGAATAAAGCTTCAGGTCTCAGTCAGGGGAGCAGAAAACAGAGGCGGAAGGAAGTTCTTTGAGCCGGAGTCATTGGATTACCATGACCACTTTTTATGGATCAGGCGAACAGCAGGTTAACAGAATAAACCCTTTTCATACCAGGAGCTCAGATGGAAATCAATTTTCATATCTTAAAGTACGAGTTCATTTTTTTTTTCATTGCCAGAGGAATCGGCCGTATGGTGCAATGCAAAGGGGACATGCACACTGCAATGTAAATCCCTCTAGCAGCAGAAATGGCCTATTGTGGTCATGGAGAAAAAAGTTGCATCAAAAAACATTATCAATAAAAAATGTTTTTACTTGGGGTGACTGTTGATGAAATTCCAGTGTTAGTGACCTGAAATTTAATTTATGTTCCTCTAAGGAAGAAGGGGCATGAGTTTAGCATCTAACCTACAAGTAGTTGAAATAAGCTTTGCAAGCCTTTTATAAGATGAACACTATCTGTAGATGTCAGATGAATACTATCTGTATGTCAGGGAGCCGGGAGCTCCCTCCAGGGAGGTAGTCAGGATCAAGGAGGAAGCCCTCTTGAGGGAGCAAGGTCGCGGTATCCAAAGGTTAAGCAAGCGGATGGTCAGAGTCCAGGCAAGAGTTCAATGGCAGGCAGATCAGGTTCAAATAACAAGAGTTCAGGCAGAGGGTCAAAACCAAGGCAGGAGCAAGAAACAAGCTGGGAGCAGGAATCAGGAAACAGGAGCAGGAATCAAGGCTGGAGCAGGGATCAGGAAACATAAACAGCAACCCAGGATCAATGGCAGCAAATCCTATTTTTGGGCGCCCCCTTCAGGCGTCCTGGGCGCCCTTTTATAGTTGAATTTGGCGCCATAGTGATGTCATTGGCGTCCTTACGCGTGTTTACGCATGCGTCGCGTTGCGGTGCTGGCGTCCCATCGCCCACATCGGCCGACTGGGCACGCCATTTTGGATTCTTTGTCGCCGGGAGTAGACGCGTCTCTTCGCGCTCCCGGCGGCCTTGACACTGTAGATGTAACATGAACACTATTTTGTTAGTATCAAGCAGCCAGCCAAAACAATCTTGCCATAAAGTTAGAAGTGACATCCTACGGGTTCATCTTTGGATCTTCCATCTTAGAACACTATGAAGCTGGTCTGAAATAATAAAGGCAACTATAAAAGATATGGGGATATATATATATATATATATATATATATATATATATATATATATATATATTTTTTTTTTTTTTTTTTTTTTTTTTCATTGGTTGCATTGACCTAAATGGGGTTATAACTGTTATGACTTTTCGAATCAGACAGAAGTTGCAGGATCTCCAAAACCCACCTTTGGATGGCATATTGTGCATGGGTCAATGTGATTGGAATTAGAATACTGAACCAAGTAAGTTAAATGAATCACTTGACTCAAAAAGAATAATAACTCACCACATTGAGAAAAAGGCTCGGGGGGAGGGGATAAAATGAAAAACTTGTGGAGCAGGCACTCAAAATAAAGACATTCTTCCCCCAGGCAGATAAAATCAAGTAGAAAAAGTTCATGTCCATACACTTTTCGTGTTACAAACACTTACAGTAGTCATAGGCCGAAGGAACAATATCATGTTGACAAAAATGTTTCTTTCTAAACAGGATGTTTAATCTGTATTAGATAATGGTAAATAGTCTTCCACCAGTGATGATCTCCTTATTGCACATTGATGCATTTTCTGGGCAAAAGCTTTAGGTGTATTTGGCACTGGGTGCTCTCCCATATTTATCAATGAGACATAAATTCCAGTGATCCTTATCATTTTGATTGATACTACAAATGACTCATTTGCCACTGCCCTTGAAGTAATACTGAAAACTTCCTCTAATTAATAGGAATATGTCATTATTACAAGTAATAAGTATTCTTTCTTTACACGACTGCTCCACAGTTGACCCAAGCCCAGCAGTAATTAACTCTTCAGACTAGGATTAAGTTGACTAAGGGTAGAACGCAGTTTCTCATACTTGGCTAAGGGGCAGCATGATCCTTCATTAGCTTGAGGTATTATTAATCTTTGTAATACGAAATATGGAGAATCACACCTGAAAGTGGTTAGAACCTTGGCTGGGGGCAGCTTTGGGGAAAAATAGTAAAGAAAGAAGTTTCATTATGAGTGATAGTTCTCATATTATAGGACATGGCAGTATCACTTTAAGGGCACTGTTGGTACTGTAGAAATAAATTCCTTTTAATATCTCTTAGGCCATGATAGGCCAGTCAGGTGTGATGAGCAGGACAGAGCAGCAAGTAGGAAGGGGGAAAATGTAGCTGGACATTAAGGGGGTTATTTATCAAAATCCGAAGTTATCTGATTTTTTAATCATAAAAAGTTTGACCAAACTAGAATCCACAATTTTATCCTATTTATTATTAAATAAAATTACAATTTAATTGGATCAGGGAAAAAACTCAACGAAATCATTCAGACACTCGAATTGTACATTTGTTTCAGATTTTTTTCCAGAATCGCTCAATTTTTTCAGACTTTTTTCAGATGTCTGCCCAAAATATTTGGATTTCCGGGCTGATTGCAGCGCAGACCACAGAAACAAATAGGATAGAGACCTCTCCCATTGACTTATATACAACCTCAGCAGGTATGAGATGGCGGATTTTTGCATTCCGACTTTTAGATTTATTTTCGATTTTTTGAGTTTTTGGCATTCAGACTTTAATAAATAATCCCCTAAATGTTGCCAGTCACATTTTTTCTTTTTTGCTGTAATCAACCTCAACCTTCATTTATTCTGTTTCTCTTTTGCTTTTGGACAGTACCAGGCTGAATTGATGTGGCAATAGGGTTATAAGCCAGTGTTTTAATTTGAATGGATATATTTTTCTTAACGTTTCTTAGCCTCAAACTCTGGTGACTTAGTCAAACAGCTGAGAAGGCTGAAAAGGGGAAAGAGGTTGAATGGATTTCGGTGACTTATTGAATGGCAATACCCAAGACACCTGGACATTATGAATAATGATTTCCACTTGCGCTGACCTACAGAAGGTCATAGCAGATCCACAGGTCGCATCATCTGAATAGATCATTAAGGAGAATGGACACTACCTTCTACTTAGAGTTCAGTACATTGATTTCTTGACAACATACTTTAGAGAAATATGAAAATATCCAAAGAAGTATGAAATGACCATACAGTGTTCTCAAAGAGAATAATGTTACTTTAATCTAAAGGAGATCTATAGCTAATGTGCTATTATAAATCATCAGATATTAAAGCTACTGTTGACTGTGATGAACCTTAACAGTTCAGTTGTCTACCACTACTGACTGAGTAGTAACCAGTGAGGATAATGACAAAGTGTAAAGGTGGCCATACACGGGCCGATAAAAGTTTATTGGCTCGTGTATGGGGCCCCCCGACCGAGATCTGGCCGTCGAGATGGGACTAAAAATCCCGTCTGATCGCAGCCACATCTGTTCGTTGATGCGGTCCCGCAATCCGACCGCCCGTTCCCATTCGTTAGGATCCGATCGCTGGGCCCTAGGGCCCATGACTGGATCAGCCCGATATTGCCCACCATATCGAAGAGAGATCCGCTCATTTAGCGACATCACCAAACGAATGGATCTCTCCGTGTATGGCCACCTTAAGTCATTAGGGACAATGGGGGAGCAGACCCCGTGGATGGGGGTGGCAAAGTCAAGATGGTGCCTGGTAGGGACCCAAGAAGCCTTTTTAGACACGACTTGGGGTCAATGTCAACATCATGTTCTGTGCTTGTACTGCCCTAAATGCTTCTTATTAAACGGATTTCTAGTTCACGTGGAATGACACTGGCTGGCAAGGTGGGATGTTTCATGAACTAAATGGGATGTGGATACCCATAGGTTTAAATCAATGAAAAAACTTTATTACCAAGTAATCATTAAAAACATAAACAGGTATCACTCTAGAGACCTTTAACTAAACCATGCTGTGTCTAGTCACCTGACGCGTTTCATGCCTCACTTTGGCACTTCACCTCTCATGAAGTGCCAAAGTGAGGCATGAAACGCGTCAAGTTACATGCCCTTTAACATTTCATTAAAAATAATGGCTAAATATTTCTTACAAATGTAAAAATGACCAAGATATAGCCATAATAGGCCAAATGGGTGAGTAGGAAGAAACCTGTGGAGTTTTCCTGGTTTACTGGTGGGCCAGTTCAGCACTGGACTAAAGGACACATTTGCATTCATATATGTTCTTTGTGAGCAATTTGTCAGTAAGTTTCTGAATAATGTCAATATGTGTTCTGTTTTGTATCCATTTCAACGCTATTGTTCATAAATATGCCCACTTGTCTTAAAAGGGTAATTCAGGGCAACGTGGGCTTCATTCATCAAATGCCTTGAAAATGCTAATAAGAGAGATGATTATAGATCAGAGTGATGAATGAATTGTTCAAAAAATTCCAAAAACAGTGGAAAAATTAGCAAAATGACACAATTTTGCTGAATGCATTGGGTGTTTTTTTTCCTCTCTGCGTTAGGGTTGCTTCCTTTGCCCGCAGCTAAACCCAAACAAAGGGATGGGGAAGATAGCATCGGGGGTGGGGCAGAGATGATATCAGAGGCGAGCTCAATAATATTGTAGACTTATGATGCCAGGGCAGGGTGATTGCATCAGATAGACGCAATGGGCTGGATTTCCGTCAAGTTTTCTCAATGTTTTAAACCGGACAGAAAGTTTTGAAAGACAGAATGTTTTTAACACGGTTGTCAACCCTATATCTTATCTACTGTATATTCTACCTGATGAGTAAATCCAATCCTTCAATTGCAGGTATGGGATCTATTATACAGAAATCAGTTATACAAAAAGCTCTTAAATACAGCGATGCAGATTTAGAAAAATTTTTTATTTTCGATTCATTTGCTTTTTATTGTTTCTGTAATAATGTTGAGGTTAGTCTTTACATGTTTTTTATTTATTGGCCAGATTATTGGGGTTTCACAAGGCTGAAAACTGAACAGACATTTGACACCCACACAGGCCTTAGAAAAACGATTTGGGTCAAAACCGAATAGGTGGCAACCCTTCTTTGCATATTTACTAAGCACAAATCCATCGGAATCAATGGGCAGAATTGAGGAAAATCTTCACCACTAGTGAAAATGTGAATTTTGCCACCAATGAGTATGAGCTGATATGTGTAAATGTGTATATGTATATATGTGAGTGTGTGTCGTCTACAACATACAGGTAATTCGTTTCTTGCAATTAAAATAATCAGATGTTCATCACATAACACCCAAGAATTTATCTCTGCAGAGAATAAAGAAAATATTCTAGGTTCTGTTAATTACAATTAAAATCTAATTAGGTTGTGAACAGATAGCGAGGAGTGGAATAAAGCATTTAAATATCCATTGCATCCTCTAAGTGAGGTCCCTTTTGCCCCCAGGCATATATCCACGCTGGCCTGCGATGCCCAGCACTACGCACCATATGGCCGACCAGATTGAAGCAGTCATTTTAATGCTGATTATGGCCCCTCTCTCGGCACGCTCCTATACAGTCCCTCGCTTTCCCAAAGCAGAAAAATTAAGAATAATTACATTTCTTCATAAAAGTAAATCAGTAGAACGGTAATCCCACGCTCCGCTCTGATTGGCGGAAACAAATAAATGCGGAAACTATTCCAGTTTCTCTGCTTGTTTTTTGGAGACAATACCGGAGCCGGTGAACTTAATGACACACATTTAACAAGTTTTAGGTGTTTTTATGTTAAACATCAATTAGTATATAAGCGGCGAATATAAAATATGCTCATCTGTTAATGAGGATAACTGCGTGTCTCTGTTGTTTAAAATTATTTATAAACTCATTAGAAGAGCCTAAGCCCAACCATGGCTAATAATTATTTGCAGGAAAAACACATACAAATACATTTTTTAATTAGGTGTTAAATTACAAATATTGATTGAATGGTTGAGTAGCTTAAACCATTTTGCACATAATTAGTTTTGCTCAGAATGACATGAATGTTCTAAAGACGTTTATTATAAATGATAGCGTGGTACTTTGCTTCTCCATTGAAGGAGGGGGCCAAGGTGTGGTTCAACAGCAGCTAGAGGGAGCAGGTTGGCCATCTGGGATTGTATGCACTAATAAGAGTTTTTTCCCTGTGAAAGTGTTCTCTTTGCTATATCTTAAAACTAACCCTGTTTAACGGGAATCCTTAAGGAGTTGTATTAAAGTAAGCACTGGAGACTAGTCCTACCTTCTTCTGTATTCTACCTCTTAACTCTATGGTACATGGGACATTTGGATAATTTAGACCATGACACAGATCTGCCTGACCCATCTTAAACACTCAAGTTGCTTGGAACTCTACCCACTTGTGAGTATGTCCTGTCCATTTTCTTTTCATGAATTTGGCCTGTCTTGCCTTATTGGACAGATAGGAGGTAAGCAACCTCCTCCAACTTTTTGTTCTAATCTCGATCTTCTTTGTTTCTTACATTCATGGAACCATGGTTTACAAGGATCTGCTCTTTTGGCAAGGCCACCAAATAAGCACTTTAGCCAGTAATGCACTGGAACAAATCTGAATGACCCCATTGTTTGGCCTCCAAGTCAATGATGAGATCATACTGCAGGTTATGCAGACCCAACAGGAGAGGACCACATCAGAGCACCAATGTGGTCCTCATCTATTGGGAATTTCCTGACTGCTTGCATTTGATATTTGCAGAGAGTTATAGAGTTTATCAGGGACCTATACACTTGGGGGCAAATTTACTTAAGGTCGAATATCGAGGGTGTCGAATATCGAGGGTTAATTAACCCTTGATATACGACTGTCGAAGTTAAATCCTTCGACTTTGAATAGAAGTCGAAGGATTTTAATCCATCGATCGAAAGATTATCCTTCGACCAAAAAAAGTTAGCTAAGCCTATGGGGACCGTCCCCATAGGCTAACATTGACTTCGGTAGCTTTTAGGTGGCGAACTAGGGGGTTGAAGTTTTTTCTTAAAGAGACTGTTCTTCGACTATCGAATAGCCGGATAGTCGAACGATTTTTAGTTCGAATCATTCGATTGGAAGTCGAAGTCGTAGTCGAAGATCAAAGTAGCCCATTCAATTGTCGAAGTAGCCAAAAAAAAACATTTGAAATTCGAAGTTTTTTTTCCTCTATTCCTTCACTTGAGCTAAGTAAATGGGCCCCTTGGTCTGGAGACACCAAGAGGCCTTTTTATTAATTTTGTGGTTTTAGAGGTTTTTTGAAACCGCGACTAAAATCATATTCTCTAAAACCACAAATGTCATGGAATTTATAAAAAGTTCTGCATATAAATTTCGAATAAAAAAATACAAGCCAAACAATACAATATACAAAAATTTGAATACCTCTAAAAAATGTGTGTATTTCAGACAATTCCTAGTGAAAAATCTGAACCTCTAAAATTCTGAATTAAAAATGGTTCAATAAGATCAGTGCAGCTCCCATTGACTTCTATAGAGCCTCGGCTACTTTTTCTTGGAAAATTTTAAATGATAGGTTGTTGTGTTTTTTTTACTTAATAAATCTTGACTTTTAGATCTATGAGGAAATGTAGGAAACTGCAATTTATTTCTAGATCCATAGAAAAAAATAGAAATTCGATTCTTAGTAAATAGGCCCCCAGGACTAAAGCTTTCATCACCCCATGTAGGCCATCTTTATACTACCCAACTTTTCCTTGTCTTTTGGCTAGGCCCAGACAGTGGTACCAACAGTTAGGCAAAGTCCATGTAACTGCAGGCTATGTATTGAAGTAAACTTTGCAAGGCTATACTGTATGGGAGCATTTCTGGTGCAGAAGGCCTCAGATATTGTAAGCAGTATGGCAGCAACCATTTAAATAAAGTTGCACCTGGTCTAGAAACCCGAAGACACTAATGGGCTGTAAGCATCGTCAGACTGGGGGGCCTACTGGGGCTGCTGCCTTGGGGCCCACCACCATGACCCGTGGGCCTCCCACCCCAGACGAAAAGAATCCTCTGGCCCCTATCCCCAAGCCGCAACACCCTTCCCTGGGGCCCACCGGGTTTTTTCCCAGATGTCCCACCGGCCCAGTCCGACACTGGCTGTAAGTATTATTTAATGGTGACCCACTTAGATGCCAACATCTGATTGGTTGCAATAGGTTACTAGACATTTTGTGAACCTTGCAATTTCTGTTTTACATTATCTCCAGTGAACAAAAAAGCCATGCTGATTGAGGGTGGGCAAGGGTTAACATTGACATAATTCACATATACAGGCATTACTGTTTTTCTAGATGTAATGGAGCCATATGGCTTGCAGTGTATTATTCAGCCACCTCTCTTCCTTTGTCATGTTCTATTTTCTGCTTTATTTTCCACCCTCTCTGCCGTCAGTGAGATCACAGGTGTAGCTTCTCCCTTGTAACCTTTCCATCAGCCATGCTCTTAGCATTTCTTTCCTTGCAGAGCTGCTCTGCGCTGACCTTTCCATCTGTGAACCTTACCAGCATGATATATGTTATTTTCAGAGGGAAACAGATTTTAGAGCAGAATAACAGTCACGTTAGGTAAATAACATCATTCTTTTGTTCCTTTAACCTTTGGCTGTCCAGCTGTTTCAGGACAACATCTCCCAACTGCCCTTAATCTTACTTCATTGGCAAATGACCTTGTAACCTGCACCACCCCTTCTGCACATACAGTGTTTATAGGATCTAATGGTGTAGAAAACTTAGTCCCAAGGTCCCTATTTCATCTTATAGCCTTTAGATGCTGTTTCCTTGGAGAGAGAAGGAATGTTGCTTATTTGCTTAAAGGAGACCCAACCTTTTTTACCCATGAGCCACACTCAAGTATAAAATAATGTTGGAGAGCAACAAGATTCTGGGGCTAAGAGCTGTGATTGGGTATTGGTAGCCCATATGTGGACTTGCAGCCAACAGGAGGCTCTGTTTGGTAGTATACATCTATTTTATGCAAATAAAGCTTGACTTTAAGACAGGAATTTAAAAAGAAGCAACTGCTTGGAGGTCACTGGGAGCAACATCCAAGAGGTTTAAGAGCAACATGTTACTCACGAGCTACTGGCTTGGGATCACTTCCCTAGGGTGTAGGTTTTATTATTTGATACAATGTTGAAGATGGAACTGCTTTATACTAATTACATGGAAGTTTTCTGCTCACTCCTAGGAGCCCGTGGCTTTAGCTAGCCACTTCTTGCAGATAACATTATACTGTGTCTTTCCACAACTCCTCTTACGCCAGAGTAGGACCTAATCTCTATTTCATCCTCCTTTTTGCAATCATTTTATCAGATATTTGTTTCACGTTTCTTCTGCCTAAATCTTATAAATTATGAAAAAAAAGATGACTTAATGGTTATGGTAAATGGAGCAGTGATTACACTTCTGAATTGCTGACTCCATAGAGCAAAAGTTCACCTGCCCTTTTATAATTTCCCCCTTTGGACTATTTAATAACATACCTGCTTCCCATTTTGCACCCTATAGCTCCAGAAACTCAGCTGTCAGGATTGTCTCCCTTGCTGAAAAATTTGGTATCATAAATGCCCTTTCCTTGCTCTTTACTGTCCACATTCCCACTTAAGTTTTTTTTCTAATTTGTCTCCTCCATACTATATATCGTCTCTATCTCTGCCACTATGTACTCATCTCACATCCCCTTTCAGAAGACCTACCTTCTTTCTCACCTGCTAATATAAGATGCATCAGATAAAAGTGAGACACACACCTACCATTCTCCCTGTGTCACGTTCAGTATCCCAAAACCCAGTGCAAATGCCCAGGTTCCAGTCACAGCTCACACTTCTGCCTATCACAGCTGCTTTTCTCGTTGGGAGGAGCCCTTCGCTACTCAGATGCCACCATGTCTTAAAGTAAGACAACCAAGAAGAGGGTTCTGGGAAGGTAAGGGGGCTAGAACATGTGATGGGAAGAACGGGGAAAGATTAAGTGTAATCGTGGGCCAGAGTCCATAACCAATCAGTCAATGCGGTACAGAGTCAGGATCCAGAAGCGTAGTCAGGAAACGGGCAAAGGTTGGTTAAGGCAGCGATACAGCAGTGGTCAAGGACAAGCAAGGGTCAAGGAACAGTAAATCAGACAAGAAGCACACCCAAGAACTCTCATGAATAGACCCACGTTGGGCAATGGAAACTGGATGAGGCACCTTTAAGTATTTGAATTTCAAACCAACGTAATGACTTTACATGGCATGACTGGTATAAAAAGAATAAGACAAGTGGCGCACGCATTCTAGACAAGTGGTAATCAGGGAGGGAGGCGGCAGGTGTCCCCGCAAG
This sequence comes from Xenopus petersii, assembly GCA_038501925.1. Taxonomy (NCBI): domain Eukaryota; kingdom Metazoa; phylum Chordata; class Amphibia; order Anura; family Pipidae; genus Xenopus; species Xenopus petersii. The sequence continues at coordinate 124,812,901 of CM076683.1, forward strand.
AAAGCCCCCTGCTCCCAGCTAAAATCACACCCTGAGTGCGTGTACTGGAAGTATATGCCTATGGTCTGCCTACCTGCCTCCAAAAATGCTATGAGTGCAGCCTCATGTGCCAATGCCTAAATGAGAATATGCCTCTCTACATAAATATGTGTTTTCAAAGATCTTTTGAAAGTGGAAAGGTTGGTAGAAAGTCAGACAGACCTTGAGAGAGAATTCCCAAGAAGAGGTGCTGCCCTTGCACAGTTTTAAGACTTTCTTAGAATTTCCTATCTTTCCATTCAGTCTCCCTCCACCCATAGAAACACTGTCTAAACCAGTGATCCTCAACTAGTAGCTCACGAGCAACATGTTGCTCTCCAACCCTTTGGATGTTGCTCTCAGTGTCCTCAAAGCAGGTGCTTATTTTTGAATTCCAGGCTTGGAAGCAAGTTTTATTTGCATGGAAACCAAGTATAGTGCAAAGTAAAGTCTCCTGTAGGCTGACAGTCCATAAAGGGGCTACCAAATAAGCGCTTATTTGGCACCCAAGTGACTTTTTCATGCTTGTGTTGCTCCCCAACTCTTTTTACATTTGAATGTGGCTCCTGGGTTATAAAAAGGTTGGGGACCCCTGATCTAAACTGAGCCCATACCTCCTAAAGCACCAACCTTGCTGAAACCACCCAATGTTCTTGCTAATGGGATGAGCATTTCATACTTCAGTCCAAAACGTGCAAGAGTTTAACAATTTGGATAGTACATGATTTAGGCTGGACGCTTATCATTTTTGTACTCCAGTATTAAGCTCTGTATAGTAACACTGTGGTGGTTATTTATTAAAGTTTGAATGTTAAAAACTCCAAAAATTTTAGTTTATTTATTATAAAATCTGAATTTTTTGTTGATAAAAACTGAATTTCTCTGGGTTTATTAAAGGTCAATGCTGCAAAAAGTCTGAATCCGAAAATCCGGCCTCTCAGACCTGCCGGAGTTGTATAAGTCAGTGGGTGAGGTCCCTATGCTATTTGGAAGTTTCTGTGCTCTGCGCTGGAATTAGCCCAAAAATCGGACTATTTCAGACTTTTCAGCCAAATTTTTCCAAAGATTTGGGCTTTTCATGGAAAAAGCCTGTAAAAATCGAACTCCAAAAAATTGTACAATTCGGGTTTTGCTCGATTTTATGTTTGTCCCCGATCCAATTAAATAGTGCTTTTTTTAATAATAAATAAGGTCCAATTGTGGATTCTAGTTTGGTTGGACTTTTTTTCTTTAAATACTCAGGTTTTAAATACTCAGGCTTACCAAAATTCAGATTTTGATAAGCCCTTGTGTGTTCTTTTCTTGGTACTGACTTAACGCTCATAGGAAGAGCTCTCTGCCAAACTGTTCATAACAAGGTTACAGTATTCTGGGGGGACAGGGTGCAGGGTATATATTTTTTTTAAAGATGACAGAGCAAATTTTTACTGCCACTTCTTTTATTGGAGGCTGAACCCTTAGGTCAGTGATCCCCAACCAGTGGCTCATAAGGAACATGTTGCTCACCAACCCCTTGTATTTTGCTCCCAATTCAATGGTGCTTATTTTTGTATTCCAGGCTTGGAGGCAAGTTTCAGTTGTATGAAACCCCGTAGTACTGCCAAGCAGAGCCTCCTGTAGGCTGCCAGTCCACATAGGGACCACCAATAGTCAATCAAAGTCCCCCCCCAGGAATTTTTTTCACACTTGTGTTGCTCTCCAACATTTGATTATGGCTCACGGGTAAAAAAAAGTTGGGGATCCCTGCCTTAGGGTCTGTATATGGTGCATACACATAGTATGAACTATATTGATACATGATTCCTGCCAGTGTCAGATGTTCAGTTAGCCTGTGCATCTATCTGGGAAATAAATACATATTTATATCATATTTATGTATCAGTATGTAGCAGAATGGCAGCATTTATGGCCTTCAGCTTCTATTTTTTTTTTCCTACATAGCACTGGATAAAACTTAAGCCATGGGACCATTCCATGAAGATATAGAATATGCGCCAGACTTTCTTTTCAATTTTCAATTTAAAAAGAAAATGATTTCATTAGAAAAAAAAAAGAGAAGAGAATGATCAGTTTGGGTGTTGGAGAATGGCAGAGTCTGATGAAACCAGCTGAAGAGACAAACCAAGTGTACAGATGCAGATTAGGCTTCAGAAGATGAGGGTGTAAAAGGGATTTAATGGTAGGATGGATTATAGAAATCCTTGTAACAATGTTAAATAATTATAGTTCCAGCCGAGATCAAAGCGGCACTGATTAAACCCCTCAAGCTGCTAACACGGAGCATTTTAGAAAGCGAGAAACCCTGGGAGAATGGTCAGCCCGTACTGAGAATGTCCTCTGATCTGCACAAATTCCAGCTGCACCATGGGACGGAGAGGTGTGGGCATGCTGGGATTTCTGTAAAATGAACCGGCATTGAAACGCGGCAAGAAACAAAATGCTTCCAGTTCTTAGAATACGTACAGTGTGCCCCAATATTGTTCCAGTGCTTTATACTTGGGGACAGGCAAATACGGAAGGATGTAAATCAGCTACAAATATTCTTTTTTTTTGTAATGACATATATGTCTAATGATAAATAAAGGAGTCAGATGTGACACGTTCTAGCTGGTTGGATCTCTTGCATTGCATCCCTTGCAAAATGAATTGGGTCACTACTGATAAATAGTGATGGGCTAATTTCTCCCTTTTCTCCGAAAAATTGGCAAAATTCTAAACGCCGGCAACAATTTGAAGGCAATGTTCAAATAAATTCGCAAAATTGCAGCGAAAATTCGTCTGCGAATCTTTGTCGGCCTCAAAAATTTTTTGTGGCGACAATTCAGTTCAAACATTGCCTACAATGCGGGTCTAATTCAATTTTCACCAGCAAAATAATTTGGTGGTGAATTTTTGCGGCTTTCGCGCCTGCCGAATAAATTCGCCCATCACTACTGAAAAACAATAGAATTAGTATGGAATTCATTCACAATAACCCAGTAGAGTTAAGGTGCCCATACACGGAGAGATCCGCTCGTTTGGCGATGTCGCCAAACGAGCGGATCTCTCCCCAATATGCTCACCTTGAGGTGGGCAATATCGGGCTGATCCGATCGTGGGCCCAAGGGCCCAACGATCGGATCCTAACGAATAGTAATGGGCGGTCGGATCGCGGGACCGCATAGACGGGATTTTTCATCCCATCCGATCGAGATCTGCCCGACTTTCGGCCAGATCTCGATCGGTGAAGCACGTCGGCGGGCCCCATACACGGGCCAATAAGCTGCCGACACGGTCTGTCGGCAGCTTTTATCGGCCCGTGTATGTCCACCTTTAGACTACAGGCACTGGAGTATTTTGGTGGTGCTGTGGCTATCCTGTCCAACATTTGACCATGCTCAAGGGTGATCCTGGGGCTGCTTTCGCCTGAAGCAACAGCCCAGATGCCGCCCCCTTCCCGGTCTGCGCTTAAAAATCAGTGTTGGGTCAAAGGAGGGCAACATCACTAGTACAATGAGCACAATAGTGATCTCTCTGCAAGAGGCAGCTTTTTGCCACCCCTTGTAACTGGCCGCTCGCAGCCGCCTACGGCAAGGTTCTCTCCTGTAAGGCTACAAATGTTTGTTATTGCTACTTTTTATTACTCCTCTTTCTGTGCAGGCCTCTCCTATTCATATTGCAGTCTCTTATTTAAATCAATTCAAACTGGAGAGCTGCTGAATAAAAAGCTAAATAACTCAAAAACCACAAATAATTAAAAAAATGAAACCCAGTTGCAAATTGTCTCAGAATATCACTCTTTACATCATACGAAATGTTAATTGAAAGGTGAACAACTCATTTAAAAAAAAAAGTTCTGCCCACTTTTTTCAATGAGTTGTTCCAGCCAAAGACAAATCTTCTGCACTTAACCCTTTATCAATATAGTAAGGACTATGTGCATTAAGCTACCAAAAATGCCCTCTCCTCTGAACAAAACAGTTGTTTGTCCATATATTGCAATATATTTAAGCTGGCCAACTACGTCACAGTCATCCCTTGCCATGGCCAGTCCTACACTTTCCCCTGATTCCTTAAAGGAACAGTAAGGAAAGGTATTTTAAAGGAATGTGAATATAATGTACAGTTGTCTTGCACTGGCACAGCTGGTGTGTTTGCTTCAGAAACACTACTATAGTTTATATAAACAAGCTGCTGTGTAGTCATGGGGGCAGCCATTCAAGCACAGGATACACAGTAGATAACAGATAAGTACTACTATAGTTTATAAGTACTACTATAGTTTATATAAACAAGCTGCTGTGTAGCCATGGGGCAGCCATTCAAGCACAGGATACACAGTAGATAACAGATAAGTACTACTATAGTTTATATAAACAAGCTGCTGTGTAGTCATGGGGGCAGCCATTCAAGCACAGGATATACAGTAGATAACAGATAAGTACTACTATAGTTTATATAAACAAGCTGCTGTGTAGCCATGGGGCAGCCATTCAAGCACAGGATACACAGTAGATAACAGATACGTACTACTATAGTTTATATAAACAAGCTGCTGTGTAGCCATGGGGGCAGCCATTCAAGCACAGGATATACAGTAGATAACAGATAAGTACTACTATAGTTTATATAAACAAGCTGTTGTGTAGCCATGGGGGCAGTCATTCAAGCACAGGATATACAGTAGATAACAGATAAGTACTACTATAGTTTATATAAACAAGCTGTTGTGTAGCCATGGGGGCAGTCATTCAAGCACAGGATATACAGTAGATAACAGATAAGTACTACTATAGTTTATATAAACAAGCTGCTGTGTAGTCATGGGGGCAGCCATTCAAGCACAGGATATACAGTAGATAACAGATAAGTACTACTATAGTTTATATAAACAAGCTGCTGTGTAGCCATGGGGGCAGTCATTCAAGCACAGGATACACAGTAGATAACAGATAAGTACTACTATAGTTTATATAAACAAGCTGCTGCGTAGCCATGGGGGCAGCCATTCAAGCACAGGATATACAGTAGATAATAGATAAGTACTACTATAGTTTATATAAACAAGCTGCTGTGTAGCCATGGGGGCAGCCATTCAAGCACAGGATACACGGTAGATAACAGATAAGTACTACTATAGTTTATATAAACAAGCTGCTCTGTAGCCATGGGGGCAGCCATTCAAGCACAGGATATACAGTAGATAACAGATAAGTACTACTATAGTTTATATAAACAAGCTGCTGTGTAGCCATGGGGGCAGTCATTCAAGCACAGGATACACAGTACATAACAGATAAGTACTACTATAGTTTATATAAACAAGCTGCTGTGTAGTCATGGGGGCAGCCCAAAAACTCCCAAAAATGGTTTCCCTTTTATTGGCCACCACTGGGATCACCTGACTGTATCTGGAAAGGGTGGGAGCTACAACATGGAGTTGAGCCTAGAGCTATAAGAAGAAAGTGGAGCTGCCTAAACATTGTTTGAATTTGTATCTTTATATTCTCATCTGTAGGATTAAACTCCAGTGCAAGCAGATGTCACTCAGACTCATTATCGTAATGAAGTCACACAAGTCACATTTGTTTATGAGACATCAGCCTTTTTATTCACAGCCCAGAAAATAGCGATTGCTCCAGTTTCTTTCATTCTTCCTGTTATGTGCATCTCGTAACTGCCACATTTTGATACATTTGATTTTGATACATTCGATTTTACAGCTTCTTTAGCACTTACTGAGTAGGGATGGGCGAATTTCACTCATTTTGTTTTGCCAAATATTTGCCGCCGGCGAAATGTCGCAGACGCCCATTAAAGTCTATGGGCATCAAAAAAATGTTGTCGTGCGGCGAAACTTTTTATTTTGATGCCCAACGCCATACAAGTCTATGGGCGTCATTTTTTCAGCGAAACAAGGCGAAAAAATTCACCCATCCTTATTACTGACCATACTCTTTGGGGCAGATTCCTTCACTTCGCTAGTGAAGGAGATAGACGCTAACGTTGCCTCGCAGTCTTAACGCCAGGCAAATCTTCGCTCTGGCGAACGGACGTAACTCTACAAATTCACTAAGACGCGGATTTTACTGAATGTTACCTCATTCGCCAGACTTTCCTTCTCCAGCTTAGACCAGGCGAAGTACAATGGAGTGCTTCTTACTGCAAAATTTTTCCCAAAAAACTCTGGTGTCTTCGTTGATAGCCTGAAAGGGTCCGTACATTTTTTTTTTGGGTAACCGTGTTCCCCCCTCCATTTTCTAACGTATGGACCATAAACTATACAGTGAGCTCATGTGTAGGGCATTATAACAATTTATTTTATTCTATTTTATTTATTAAAGGGGAAGGAAACCTAGTCGGAGCAAACCCCCACCCGTTTGTTGCCCACCCTCCCTCCTCCCCCCTGGCCTACCCGTCCCACTGGGCAAATGCCCCTAACTTGTTACTTACCCTTCTGCGCAGGTCCAGTCCAGGGAGTTCACAGACGACATCTTCTTCCACGCGATCTTCTTCCTGCTGTGAACGGCGTTTTGGCGCATGCGCAGTAGGATCATTTCGCCGGTACGGATCTACAGCAGGAAGAAGATCGCGTGGAAGAAGATGTCGCCTGTGAACTCCCTGGACTGGACCTGCGCAGAAGGGTAAGTAACAAGTAGATTGTACCCTAGCAACCAGAATGCTGCTGAAATTCCAAACTGGAACGCTGCTGAATCTAAATCTGAATATTTTTTAAAAAATCTCAGATGTTTTTACAAAATCATTGCCAACAATTATACCAATAGGTAATTTCAAGTTAAACTACCCCTATAAGTATGGTCCTTCCTGTGATTAGCAATTGTGCAGCCAGTGTACCAGTACTTTGTTAGAAGCGATGGGCAAATTTGTCCCGTTTTGCAGAAAAAATAGTCAATTCCCAGCAAAATTCACAGAACGGCAAAAAATCTGCGAAGCGTGAATTTTGATTCATGGGCATCAAAATTGGCACAGGCGACAGTTTTGACGGCGGCGACGCTCATCTATTGTGTCCAATTGCATCAAAGTCAATGGGAAATTCGCTGTGAATTTGCGCTTGACTAATAAATTCGGCCATCATTACTTCTTAGGGCCCTTACACATGGGTGGTTTTACCTGCCCTCCCCTGCGTTTTGCTTTCTTCCGTTCAGCCGCAGGGTAGCGCAGGAGTAGACGCACTCAATTATTGCTGCGCCCACCTGCATTTAGCGCTTACATGCGTCTGTGTAAGTACAGTCCCCGTCACAATAATTGAGTGTGTCTTCTACTGCGCTCCCCTGCGGCTGAGCGTAAGAAAGCGAAACGCAGGGGAGCGCAGGTAAAACCGCCCGTTTGTAAGGGCCCTTAGAGTTTCCAAGTACGAGTATATATATATGTATATGTATATATCTTTATCTCCCTTCTGAATCATGCACTGGACATGTGGGAGGTCGTTTATGCTATAGATTAAGGATGTGCACAAACTGAATCCAGTAAATGTATCATGTGTCTTAAAGAATCCGTTATTGTCTGTTCACTTAAAATAACTTAATTGTGTGTGTGTATTATTCATGCTTGTGTCTGAGCTGCTTTGTCCTGGTGGAGCCCTGGCGGCTGAGTGAATAGATCACCCGTTTGGGATTGTGTTGATATGCAAGATTTCCTTTCATTGACTCAGCAATCTGCATCTGTTCATGCAACAATGGTACAATCTCCTTTTTTATAGCCCTGTAAAAAATGCAATTTTAAAATCAGCCGTGATTTATCCAAACACCCCAAGCTCACAAACTCTTGTTTCTTTAACGGCCTGGCATAAAATCATTTTTTTACACTCGGTAACATGCAACTCACTTGAGTCGCGGAATTTGTTTCAGAACAAATATTTAGGCATAAGAACATGGCACCTCTGTAATTCATTTTAAAAGGGTTATCATTTCAATTTCTCCCCTTCACTCTTTATTGGTCCGGCTTCCCTCGTTACAGCGGATGTCAGTGCCTGCTTAGAAATTCCGAGCTGGCACGGGTTCTAGGGTGCGTTGGTATGTGTGTAACGGGGAGAAGGAAATATGTCATCCTAACAACACAATTCACCCACTACATTATTTTTTTGGCACAATATTGCGGCTCTTGTGTTTTGTTCTGGTATGTACTTGGAAGCCGTCCCCGGGAGATAACAATCACTAACACACTCAGACATTTGAATTCACAGCTTTTAAAGAAAACAACTGATTATTAGAGGGGAAAAAACAGGATGCAATTTGTTTCAAGCAAGTTGAATCACAAGCGGAGAAATCGTTCGGTTTTGGCACAAGGAAGCAAAATGCTCCTATTGCTTTAAAGTGAGGTTTTGTGCCCCCCCCTCGCTTGTCATGGTTTGGCCCCCTGCCCAAAGGTCATAGGAAGGAATCCAAAAGCAGTAAATGTTGAAATGAGTCTGGGGGATAAGTGAAAGGATCCTGATGACAAGTTAAGGGTGTGTTTACATACGCTTGTTTGGCACTAAAATAAAGCAAAGGCGTTGTCTAGTGGTGGAGGACAAACTGTGCTCCATTTGTACAGCTTGTTCTGTATGTGACTCCCAAACACAATGTACAGTAGTCTTTCTTTCTGTTAATCAACTATAAAAATGAAGCTAACAATAAATAGAAGACTAGATTTTTGTCTATCCACCAAGTGAACTGCAGCTCCCACCATGGAGATAGAGATTGTAGAACCCAAGGTCTTTAGGGAGGCTGCAGCCCCAGTTTTAAGGAGACCAAACTCAGGAATAGGAGCTAAAGGGCCACATGTTGGGCTGTACTGATGGATCAAGTAAAAAAAAAAATTTAGAAATGCAATAATCATTCAACATTGACTGCAATATTGCGGTGGCAGGGAAAATGCCTTTACCTACTTGGTTCCACCAATGGTGCATAATCTGCTATTTAAGGGATACTGGCATGGGGAAAAAATGTTTTTTCAAAATGTATCAGTTAATAGTTCTGCTCCAGCAGAATTCTGCACTGAAATCCATTTCTCAAAAGACCAAACAGTTTTTTTTATATTCAATTTTGAAATCTGACATGGGGCTAGACATATTGTCAATTTCCCAGCTGCCCAAGTCATGTGACTTGTTCTCTGATAAACTTCAATCACTCTTTACTGATGTTGGAGTAAGCTGGAGTGATATCACCCCCTCCCTTCCCCCCCCCAGCAGCCAAAGAAAGGAACAATGGGAAGGTAACCAGATAACAGCTCCATAACACAAGATAACAGCTGCCTGGTGGATCTAAGAACAACACTCAATAGTAAAAGCCAAGTCCCACTGAGACACATTCAGTTACATTGAGAAGGAAAAACAGCAGCCTGCCAGAAAGCATTTCTCTCCTAAAGTGCAGGCACAAGTCACATGACCAGGGGCAGCTGGGAAATTGATAAAATGTCTAGCCCCATGTCAGATTTCAAAATTAAATATAAAAAAAATCTGTTTGCTCTTTTGAGAAATGGGTTTCAGTGCAGAATTCTGCTGGAGTAGCACTATTAACTGATGTGTTTTGAAAAAAAACGTGTTTTCGGATGATAGGATCCCTTTAGGGACACATTGAATGGGCTGCAAAGGAGAAACCCAGAAAGCATTTAAAACATGCAAGATAGTCTTTATATTAAATGGCTCTCTGGTGGAAAAAAGTGTGATTGGCAATGGATATGAGTGAATCTGCAAACATCTTTGCAAAACTGTGAAAATTTGCTAAATGCATTGAGCTTTTTTTTTTTTGGAATTTTGGTGTTTTTCATTACTTCATAGTCAATGGACTTTTTTGTCACGTGCATTATTTGCAGCAAAATGTTGCTTACGGCTAAACGTGTAAATTTGCTGCAAATCCATGTCATGGCAAAAAACATTTCACTCAACACTAGTTGGCAATTGATCTACTGTGGCTCCAGCTGAACATTCACTGATACAATGGCACCTCCAAGCTTAAAAAATACATTTATTGCAATGGGTCAGCAGAGTAGTACAAAATCCAACATTTAATGAAAATTGCAGAGTGACAAGAATCAGGCAAACTATACCTCAATTTAGTTGTTACTTCTTATTTGGGAGTAGGGTTTGGGTCAATACATAGGAGATCCTATGTATTGTCCTTAGGAGAGCATTGGTTTTGTACTGGGCATCATTCCTCTTTGTCCAACAATGCAGCATTAAAAGGGAAAGTCTAAGTTGACTAAGTCAACTCTTTGTATTAGTAGAAAGCCCATATGTCATGCCATGTTTTTTAATAACCATCCAAATATTCTTTGAAATAACTTTTGACTGGCACAGAGCCTGACATTGCTTGGATGCCTGTGATTGTGAGAGTGTTCCACACTATGACTAAGATGGGACTAAGTAGGGATGAATTGTGCAAGTTCCAATGGCCAATCATGGCAAATATAAAGGAGGGGGATTGACACTACCTTTGTTGTATGGCAGTCGATGCCCAACAAAAAGAGTTGGCATGCTGCTTGACCTCCATAAACCTTTTTACTATAGTGAAATGTCATCCTACAGTGGACAATAGTAATTAAAATGAATTGCATAAATAATCATTCTTGGTCTACAAGCTGATTCTTAGCTCTGAGTCCCCTGAGAAAAGGAGCTTAGAGACCCTGTCTTGGGGAAATCTGCTAGCTATTAAATAACTGAACCATACAAATTTTCCCTTGGGGTAACAGAGGTAGGGTGGGGTAGAAATAATTAGCCACAGGGGTTCTCTGCTGAATCAATAGCGTCATATCAGAAGTCCTCCAACCAGGTCCATCTGTCTCATTGGCTGTGACAACTCATAGTTCTTTTGTATAAATGATCTACAGTGTTTCCTGAAACTAATGCAGAATAATAATAATAATGTGATTTGCATTAAGAACATGACAAAGCCACTGGTGCAAAACACATTAACTGTGCATATGGACTGTAACAGTATTATAGAGAGATACAGTAATTACATGTTTAATTACTGGGCGCATAATGTGTTTGGTGGTTAGGTAATGTTAGTGCAAAGCCTTTTGTTGATTATTTAAAAACACATTATCTGTCCCAGGTGGTGTTGTTCCTTCGGATTTCCACATTTCTTGGTATTATTAATAGGACTATTACTGAACTGTATTTAATTTCTTAGCATCTTTATTAGCATTAATGTGGTATCTTAGAGTTAATCATAAACTGCTGGGAAATAGCAACAAAAGGCAGATTTGTTTCACACTATGATTTATTCATATTCATTTCTTGCCAGAGAGTGTTCTAATCCTTCCATAACTATATATATATATATATATATATATATATATATATATGTATATTATATATATATATATATATATATATATATATATATATATATATATATATATATATATATATAGACCCTGAAGAAGAGCATAGTAGTGCTCCAGATATTGAATTTTTTTTTTACAGTAAAGCACTTATTTTTCTAGTTCCCGAATGAGTGTTTTGGTTTATATTTACTTTTTTGCCAGCACCTGGGACAACTGGCCTATTTACTGTAGTATAGTATTCCTTCCTTACCTCATGAAAGGTTATATATAATGCAGAGAGGCCCTCTGATTTTTACCTTTTGGTGAATTGATTCAATCTATTAAACAAGTAATCTTTTCGAGAATTGCAGCAATGGTTAACAAAAGGTCTAACAAATAGAATGGCTTCTGTTTTGCATAACTGAGCGGGTGCGAAAAAGAAAGAAATGGAGAAAAAAATGGTTATAGTGTGAAAGTAAAAGTAAATGAAAGGCAAAAAAGAGATAGGAATAACAGAAGGAAGGAGGTACTTAATTTGAAATAGGAAAGAAAGAAAGAAAGAAAGAAAGAAAGAAAGAAAGAAAGAAAGAAAGAAAGAAAGAAAGAAAGAAAGAAAGAAAGAAAGAAAGAAAGAAAGAAAGAAAATATGTCTATATAATTAGACTGGTATGGGATCCATTATGTACAAACCCATTGTTTAACCCCATTATTTAACCCCTTGTGATAAGAACAGTTGTCAATGAGGATACATCATTCCCCAATAAGAAAGAAAGAAAGAAAGAAAGAAAGAAAGAAAGAAAGAAAGAAAGAAAGAAAGAAAGAAAGAAAGAAAGAAAGGAGAGAAAAAAGAGAAAAAAGAAGACAAAGAAGGAAGGAAGGAGGGAGAGAAAGAGAAAAAGGAAATAAAGTAAGGAGAGAAAGAAAGACGTAGAAAGAAAGAAAGAAAGAAAGAAAGAAAGAAAGAAAGAAAGAAAGAAAGAAAGAGAAAGAAAAAGAAAGACAAAAAGAAAGAAAGTTAGGAAGGAAAGAAGTAAGGATGGAGAGAAATAGAAAAAAATAAAGTAATGAGAGAAAGAATGAAAGGAATGAAGGAAGGAATGAAGGAAGGAAAGAAAGAAAGAAAGAAAGAAAGAAAGAAAGAAAGAAAGAAAGAAAGAAAGAAAGAAAGAAAGAAAGAAAGAAAGAAAGAAGAGAAGGAGAAAAAGAAAGAAAGTGACAGAAAGGAGAGAAAGAAGAGAGAATGAAAAACAAGGAGAGAAAGAAGGAGAGAAAAGAAAGAAAGAATAGTAAGTGCATGTGTTTGCAAAGCGACTCCTATTTTTTTAAGATGTGGAAACCAATTACCCGTATTCATTCATTTTAGGATTCCTCCCGTGCCTTCCGTGTGCTTTGCTAATTCCATTTGCTGTATTTTGGAAGGATTATTCCGGTAAAGTTGACCAGGATGAAATGCAAGGCTTATGGAACCTTATTTCATGCCTTGTATATTCTGTTTATTTGGATGGTTCCCAACACACAGTCCTGTTTCCCTTTCATCAGGCCAAAAGAAATACCTTTTTTTAAAAAAAAAAAAAAAAAAAAATGTGAAACACTAAGAAGAAAAATAATAACAATAACTACAATAAATATAATAAATGTTAAATAGGAAAAAAATATCCCTGTGTGTGTCCTCCTGATTGTGCCTGTGTTGTGGTATTCAATTATGCAATTTTCATTGGCATATTAATCATCTTTTCAACAAACAAGCCGGTGTTAATTAAAGCAAACCAGGGATAAAGACATGTTGCCGGATCATCATTCCGTTTATCAGAGCACACAGGCTGGCCGTTAAGTAAATTCTGGGCTGTGAGATGAATTTAAATGTCGGCTTCATCTTTTTTTGTAGGGTTTTTTTTTTTTTCGTCTTACAGCTCCAGCACCATCAACAACAACGACAAACTTCTGACTTTACAGCACAGGACAAAACTAATGGAATTGTAATTATTGAGAACGTGGGGGGGGGGGACAAGATACAGCTGCTTGTCCTGTTTGCAGCAAAGTGCAATTTCAAGCTCAACCACCATATTTTTTCCCTTGAATTTCAGGAAAATGAAAGCAACTGCACGCACATTTCATTGCTAATTGGATTCGATTGTACAGAAATCCACCTGGTGTCATTTTGGTGTTCACTGTGAGAGTGGCATCTGCACCCGATTCCATACCTCCCAACATTTTGGAAATAAAAAGACGGACAAAAAAGTTGGCGCACCTAGCGTGACGAAATTGTTTTGACCACACCCATTTTTGTGGCCACACCCCCTAATTACCATGTTCATTTTACAAAATTTGGCAAGTTATGAAAGTTTGAACATATTTCTGTGTTTTTTTTTTTTTCAGTTATTACAGTTTTGCTGATGAAGGTGAATTACCCAACTTTTCCCAAGGGACCTGTTATCTTATATTGTTACAATTACTTATTTGCTTATCTAGAAATTGTTACAAAAGTATCTTATCTTCTGCTGTGGCTGTTCTGGGCTCTCCGCCAAAAGCCACTTAAGTTAGAAACTTTGTTTCTTTTTCTGGCTGTTGAGTGCAGAGAAAAACTGGACTTTCCAGTACAAATATGGGACTGCGGGTTGAGCTGTCAAAAGAGGGTCCCTCTAAAAATTGGACAGTTGGGAGGTATGCGATTCTTTAGGCGCAAGTACGCTGTTTCAGTGAGCTATCAATGATATCAGTGAGATGCAACCTAGTTTGTGGTTTGATTTAGTAGCTGTAAGTCAAAATAACGTGTCTCATTGTCCCTCCTAAGGAAGATCATATATAAAAGGGATTTTTAATATATACAGGCTTCAGCTCCTCTACTAAGTTCATTGGGAATATGAAACCCTCTTGGTGCTTCCTCTACTTAACCGGCAAGGCATTGACACCCTTTACCATTGCAAAACATTATCTACAGTATCTATCTATATTTATCTATCCCTGTCGCTCTATGTGTCATCTATCTATCTATCCATCCATCCATCTATCTATCTATCTATCTATCTATCTATCTATCTATCTATCTATCTATCTATCTATCTATCTATCTATCTATCTATCTATCCTCTATTTCTCTCTCTCTCTCTCTCTCTCTCTCTCTCTCTCTCTCTCTCTCTCTCTTTATCTATCCATCCATCCATCCATCCATCCATCTATCTATCTATCTATCTATCTATCTATCTATCTATCTATCTATCTATCTATCTATCTATCTATCTATCTATCTATCTATCTATCTATCCATCCATCCATCTATCCATCCATCCATGCATCCATCTATCTATCTATCTATCTATCTATCTATCTATCTATCTATCTATCTATCTATCTATCTATCTATCTATCTATCTATCTATCTATCTATCTATCTATCTCTCTCTCTGAATAGCATATATATATATATATATATATATATATATATATATATATATATATATATATATATATTTCCGCTCTAATATCCAGTCTTATCTATCTATCTATCTATCTATCTATCTATCTATCTATCTATCTATCCTCTATCTATCACTATCTATCTATCTATCTATCTATCTATCTATCTATCTCTCTAATCATCTATCTATCATCTATCATTGGTTTGTTTGTGACAGCACCTGAACAAAAAGATTAGTTTCTTGCTAGTTTTCATTCAAATATTGTCTGAATAGCATATATATATATATATATATATATATATATATATATATATATATATATATATATTTCCGCTCTAATATCCAGTCCTATATCTGATATATTTCCTGCTTTCCCCTTAATGAGGCCACACCGTCTCCGAGGGCTGTTAGTGGAAGTACCACTAGACCTGGGAGAATTTCATAATATTATTGTTCTTGTGTAACACACCATTTCCTCTATTTACATTCTCTAAGCTTGTGGGTTGACCTCTGGCTTTTCCACACACAACTGTAAATAAAAAGGTCCCCAGACAGTTGTTTGTATTGACCTTGAATATATTTGTGCATAGATATCCTTTCCCTTCTGCAGCACTACTTGTCCAGTGAAAACAATCTTTACTCTGTGCTCTCAATAAGGACAAGAATGCCCTGGCAATCGCTTTTCTTTATTCACTCTATCTACTGCTATGTTTTGGTAAATGGGTCAGTATCACAGTGCTGCTTATTATTATTCTTTATTGATATAGTGCTGCCTGTATTCAAAAATCAGGTTTTGTTATGGGGCTCTTTTACCAGAACTAGGCACAGATATGGGTGCAGAAATGAACAAGGGACCCCCATGATATAACAAGGGGGTAAATACAGAGTTCCCTTTGTGTGTTGCACCTATAGGTGCTTGAAGTGCACCTATCACTTAAATGCCCCTTCTCTTACTAAATGGAGGAAACAAGAACTGTTAAATAGTTTGCCTACTGCACTTGCGTATTATTGACAGGCTTGTGCCCCAGCATAGCCACCTGCACCAGGAGGTCCCACTCTCTGCAGGGGGTGGGGCACAGAGCTCTATAGGGTGCAATTCTATAAGAAACACAATGGTATCCCTCCACTAGCTCTTTTAGCTGGGGGAAACATATTTTGTATGGTAGGTGCCTTTTAGTGTTGCATCAACTGAATATCACACAGTTGAAGGGCATCTAACTGCATGGCAATGACCCTAGGGATCACAGTATCCAGAAACCAGTCATAATGCTTGCTTGGTTTTTTTCCTTAGTGACCCTTTAACAGGCCCTTGTATCCTAAAAGTTTCTGTTGAGTTGATTTTTATAGGCTTTACCTAGCATATTCCATGAATGGCTGCGTTTATCTTTCCATATCGCAATAATATCATGCCCACATCCACTGGATCATTTCCCCTTCTAGTTTTTAACTGGGGGATTATAACACAATAGGAGACAGAAGGTAAAAAAGATGGTTGGGGGTCAGTGTCCCAGTTGGAGGTTAGGCAAGATTAAAACTACATCTAGGGTTTACTACATAGAAAAGGCCAAAATGCTGTGTCTGTTACTGTACTACAACCCATTTGTCTAAAGCTTTGAGTGGTTGGAGTCATGGAATTTGGATATCTGACGTGGAGTCTTGATGGCTGAGGATGATGGCTTCTCTAAAGGAACACCAATTACTGTATTTGCAGTTAATCAGTGGGAGATAGTTAAGCAAAGAACGAAGAACTAACCAGGCCCGCAGGCCCCGTAGCTACCTTCATAATTAATTAATCAGTCATGGGTGATTAGACCATGTGAATGAGTCATTTGGAATAAGTCTTTAGACATCTACTATCTGTAGTGGAAAAATAGAGGAAATATATTTTGCATGGGGGTGAGGAGGAATCATTTCTGATTATCAACAATCTGGGTCGGAGAAATTTATCATAACAAGAAAAATAAGGTTAGAAAGTAACACATGTCTGGGTTTTGTCTTCCTCTTTGCACACTGAGTTATTGCAAATAATTCCACTTCTCAAGGGGGTTTTCTTCTAAAAATATGTGGACTCTTTATCAATGCCTTGGAGACAGTGCCTCAAATATTGGCATTATGGTTGTTTTGCTTAGTCTTTAAATAGTTTGCAACTGAAGACAGGTTTTATTTGACACTTAAGCTGGCCATA
Organism: Xenopus petersii; assembly: GCA_038501925.1. Taxonomy (NCBI): domain Eukaryota; kingdom Metazoa; phylum Chordata; class Amphibia; order Anura; family Pipidae; genus Xenopus; species Xenopus petersii. The sequence goes on from CM076683.1 coordinate 124,829,767, forward strand.
CGAGCGGATCTTTCCCCGATATGCCCAACAACAGCAGGGCTTTATTCAGAACGATCGAATTACAACGAGGAGCAATGGGCTCCGACTCGATCGCCTGAAAAATGAAATCTTCCCGATCAATATAGTGGCCAGATATCGATCGGGAAGACCCCATACACGGCAAGATAAACTACCGAATTGGTCAAAAGCAGGGGTGCCCAAAAGGTAGATCGGGATCTACCAGTAGACCTTTAGGGCTTTAGCACATGGGCAGATTCGGGGAGAAAATCACCTGCGGCAATGCACTCGCTGCGCTTCGATTTCCGAAGTTGCCTCACTGGGAATCATACACTAGCCTTGTATATTCTTTGATGAAAAGGGTGAGAAAAAAGATATAACAACATTGTGATCCATTTGACCTTTAGATTAATGCGTAAAAAATGTTGATTTTTGAAATAAAGGAATATTCAGAGCCTGACATCCCTGTATGTGGTGGATGTGGTGATGGAAAGACTTTAGAGCTGCCTAGGTTTGCATGGATGGGAATTTACAAATGTGCTGGTATATTTTTAAAACCAGCCCTAGTTGTTGAATTACCAGCAGAGTGGGAACACAATCAGTAGTGTAACTTGTTTTTTTGTAATTAAAAAATTGCAAAAGCCTGACGTGCCCTGATGCGGAATTTGCACTTGAGCCCCCTTTCCCTTTACACAGTATCCCACTTTCTCTTTATTAAACATACACCTTCTTGCAACTGAGTCGGCAGCACTCCAGCGTGCCCAAACGAGAAATCCTAGTGCAGTCATTCCCTCTACCTACATGATAATTGTGCCACTAAACCTTCATGACTATTAGCCATAGATGGTCCTAAATGTTATACATTACATGTTACATTGGCCTATACTACGAATAAGAAAGAGCTGATGTGAATTTTCCTTGGCTGGAGAACACAAGGGTCTTGTCCAGGAGATCGTGTAAGCCATTCCAACTCTAAAGTTTTAGGGCCATAGCTGAATGTCAGTTATAGGCCTTAATTACCCTATAACTATTTTCAAGGAAAATTGTATAGACTTGTGTCTTATTTCAATTTGTTAAAAGTGAGAGTAAAAGTCCAACTATGGCTGCAGGGCCACAGGTTCCTCTACGCTTAGGGGCAGATTTACTGTGGGTCGAATATCGAGGGTTAATTAACCCCCGATATTCGACTAGGAATTGAAATCCTTCGACTTCGAATATCGAAGTCGAAGGATTTAGCTTTTATCTGCCGAACTAGGGGGTCGAAGTTTTTTTTAAAGAGACAGTACTTCGACTATCGAATAGTCGAACGATTTTTAGTTCGAATCCTTCGATAGACGTAGTCGAAGGTCGAAGTAGCCCATTCGATGGTCGAAGTAGCCCAAAAAACACTTCGAAATTCGAAGTTTTTTTACTTCGAATCCTTCACTCGAATTTAGTGAATCGGCCCGTTAGTGATCATGGACAAATACACAATTTTGGTCCTATGTTTTTACTGCCAACCCGGAGCTTTCACTGCCATCTGGTAAGATGTAGACAAATACAAGAAGTCCTCTGCACTTAACTCATTATCAATATATTAAGGAGATTGAGACATTTTGTGCATTAAGTGACAAAAAATGCCTTACAAAACAGGGATTGTTTGTCCATATATTGCAATATATTTAAACTGGCCAACTACGTCAAAGTCATCCCATATCTGGCCAGTCCTACGCTCAACTTTCACCTGATTCATTAAGAATTCTATTGCTTCATTATACATTTTACACAGGGATTAAGTTTACCTGCAACTTACTTACTTTAAAGGTTAGAACTCCCAAATGGTTGCCCTCTGGTTAGATGTCCATAGTGCAGACTTTTTTGGGTACAGCTGGAAGACTTTTTGAATCTGTCATTATCCTACTTGACTTTATTGCCTTTTTATTATGGATTTTAAGCTTTGGCTTAAAATCACATCAGCAAAGGACAGCATCAGCCCAGCTACAATGACTATTCCTCCCTGTTTCCAAGGGAGACCTGCCAGATCTACTATAAACAACAAACAGACCCTAACCCACCAGCAAATTCACTTGTTCCATATAAAAGGCCTCCAATTTGTAGCAGCAGAATTCGAACTGATAAGATGTGAAGCCTGCCTGCTTCCTTAACTGGTGAACCCGGCCCATAAATGGGATGCCAATTTCAATTAAAAATTGGCTCTCACTTTACATCAGGAACATCCCATCAGATAAGGAGGCGGCATCCGTTCGCTTCTGTTGGAAGGCCTGGGCCAACCAGGGACGCGCGGCGTGACCGACTGCGTCACTAATTCGAGCTGGAACGTTATCTACAGATTTGTGCAGCGCAAAGCTTAACCTGATAAGGGCAGAGATTCTGTGGCCGCAGCTCCCCCAGACATTGGAGGCTTTATCAGCACTTAACCAGTTCATCAATCAAAGCAGGGAGACTGTTTGTTTCTCTCTAGTATATATATATAAAAAAATCTAAATATATTCCAATCATAGTAACAGTTAATACTTTAATAAGAGGCCATAGATGGGAACATTAAGAAGTTAGAGACATTCTGCAGGCGCCTTCTCCCTTGTCATTGACAAGGAAGGTAATCCTATACACAGCCTGCTATTGTGAGATGAGAAACTGGCCTCTTCCACTGCCAGCGACCAGATGCACCTCTCTCTCTATCCTAATCTGTAAACGACTTAAAGGAGCCTTATCTTGCGGCTCTTCTGCTTCATTTCATGCTTGATTTACTTTAATTTGTCTGATAGGGCACACGGATTTGGAGACAGCCCATCTTTCTGCAGAAACTGTTCAGAAAAAAACTTCACCCCCCCACCTCTCAATCTGGTTGGAAGAAATCTTAGTCCAGCGCAGCAGCATGCTGCTCGAGTGTGTTTAGATTTCAGCTATCCCAGCAGAAAAGACTTGCTGAAGTGCTGTGATTGTGTGATGAACAACATTTACATCCCAGTTAACATTATGCTATAAATCATGGCAAGCCAAGCAGTCGGGCCCATGTACCCATCAGATACCTTCAAAGAACTCTATATATATATGTGTGTGTACAGTAAGTTGCCACACCGGCGGCGAGAGTTTTTATTTTTTTCTAGGTGGCTTTATAAATATGTAAATATATTTTATCTGATTGGGTTTTCAAGCGACAGGCATGAAGTAGAACGCCGGCCCCACTAAGGGGGGATGCTAGTTAGCATTCTGAGTGGGTATAAGAAATAAAAATGTCTTGTTAGGCTGACAGCCAGGGTCAGAATGGAGTCACTTAGACACTTTGGGGTAAATTTATCAAAGAGTGAAGTTCCGCCACTAGAGTGAAATTCCACAGCTCTCAATTCATTTCTATGGGATTTTGAAAGGCGTAATTATCAATGGGTGAAAGTGAAAGTTCACCCTTTGATAAATACGCCTATAAAAATCCCATAGAAATGAATGGAGAGTGGCGGAATTTCACTCTAGTGGCGGAACTTCACTCTTTGATAAATATACCCCTTTGGTGGTACCGCAAAGTGCCTTTGACTAGGAGCAAATCCTCATTTCCTATTACCTTTGTTGGACATGGAACCCAACGACCTTTAGCTGCTATGTCACAAAAAGAGGATCATTGCTGATTCCTTTTTATCTTGGTGTGATATCTTTATTAGGGAAAGTGGAATTAAAATATAGAAAGCAGTTCAATCCTTTTGCCAGGACTTTTAGATTCAGGGATGGGGGGGGTGGGAAAGAAATGTAAAAACCTCTTGTGAGTTAAAGTTTTTTTTTTTCCTAGCCACCGTGTGGTTTTGCCCTGTTGCTGGCGTTATCTCCCCAAGTCCAGCCTTGGAAGGAAGACTTTGCAAAAGTGCCTCTCAGGGGAGCCAAGATATATCAGGAGCTGTTAACTTTGCATTTTAATAACTTTGGCAAGCGTAATTGCTCCCGTGTGATTCATTTAAGTTCCTAATGATGCAACTTTTGATGGCTAACTATATCTTGCTAATTTGCACCAAGGGATGTTGCGTGCAAAGAGGGGCTGGGGGTGAAGCAGCTGCTTGATAGTATTTTTTTTAAATTGTTTTGTGAAATTATCACAATTTTGAATTATTCATTCAAATGAGCTAAAGAAAGAAGAATGTTACTTAAAAGGTTGAAGGTGACGTGTACATTTTTTCCCCCAGTTTCAGCTATTGTTTAACTATATCATAGACTCACGTGGCATCATATGATTTATTTTTGGTGCTAAATATAAATAATTACTAGGGATTTGCCGCAAAAATGACTCCCATAGAGTACAATGGGTGTCACGCGTCGAAAAAGATTTGTTGCTCGTTAAAGAATGTTGTCGCCCATAGACTTCAATGCATTTCAGCGAATTTTCACCATTTTGCGAATTTATGGCGAAGCGAAACGGGTCAGATCCAACCATCGCTAATAATTACCCCCCAAAAATTGACATAGCACAAGGTATTTAAATTTCTACCTTGTCTTGGGTCACTTTATTAATGTTTTAATGAAAAAGTAAAAAATGCCCATGCAGGGGCAGATATTGGCTGGTGTAAGGCCTTTCATGACCAAACTGAAAGACCTTTGGCCTGTATATGATGCCAAAACCATCACCTCTCCCATGTGATCTCCATTCAAAGTTGTTGTTATATTGGCCAAAGTGGGAGACATGTTTGACCTGTTTGAACATACTAGGGGCCATTCACAAATGCAGTTGCTCTAAAATGAATGACTCCACTTACACCTGGATGACCTGCCACTTTTGATGAATGGTGTGAAACTGCAACAGAGACATCAACCTAGGCAGTAAAAACCCTGGGAATAGCCCTCCAGCTGATCCTCCTGATTCCTGGACATTACAATGAGATGATAACAAGCTCACCTTTCAGGGTTTTATTTGCTACTTTATTTGTCTTTATGTCTTTTAACCAATATGCCTATTGGTTCTTCTGCAACAGTTCCAAAAAAAAAATTCCAAATAGGATCAAATTACCAGCACGTTCTTAACTCATAGCTTAGCCCCTCAGGGTTAAAAGTGGCACAGCTGCTGCCCTTATTTGCTCCTCTCTATTAACTCATCCAGCTGGAGGTGGCTCATTTCTCCTTGACATTATCTCAGGCACAATTTTAAGATTGAGCTGTTTTTACTCTTTGGATCTTTCAGGGGTTAAGGTTTATGTTAAGTGTTACATACAGGAAAAATGTAGAACCAGCACAGACTTAGAGGAGAAAAAAAACCCTTGATAAAAAAAATCCTACCCACCTACTCTACATAGACCTCCCTCCTTCCTCCCCCCAGCCTAGCTGCCCCCCCAGGAAAATGCCCCTAAAGCTGGACATAGATGCAAAGATTTGATCATACGAATCAAAGATCATATGAACCTTGTGTGGAGAGTCCCAACATCGTCCGTCGCTTGGTCGTTCGGACAGGTTAAAAGATTTCTGTCGGCTGCGGGTAATACAGTATCTCTGCATGTATTGCCGATTGTACGATTTTCAGTGGGAGATGGTCACTAGCTTTGTTCGGACATAACTTTCATACGATTGCTGTCAAGGTACCATAATATAATTTAATTGCAGCAGCATACATGACTTATTATCTAATTTAAGGAAACTGACCCTCAAATAATCTGTATGGGCAATTAAGAGGTACAGTTCAGCAGGGTTGGACTGGGGGGCCCAGGGCCAACCGGGACCGCTGTCCAGGACCCCCTCTGGCCTCCCGGCCCGCCCCCTACTCTGAGTCGCCACTCGGCACACACGCACGAAGGTGCGCTTGGCACAACACACATGCGCAGGCAGCGCTACAACAAAATTCTTTTTTTCTTTCTTTTGGGATTCCAATATCCGGAGAGTCTGGCCCGGTGGGGACCCATGAGGGTCGGGGCCCACCGGGTTTTTTCCCGGTGTCCCGCTGGGCCAGTCCGACACTGCAGTTCAGTGCTGCTTCCCCAACAATACTTGTCCCATAAAGGAACATTGGGTGTCTTCCATCTCATTGTGTTGACTTTACTGTTTAGTGGTGGTCCTTGTTGTAGGTATCTTATTCTTGTCAAGTTGTGACAACAACACCATGGTGGTGTAGCTTGTGGGGTGTCTGCAGTAGCTGTCAGAGCAATGTGCTGAATCTGACTGGTTTCACTTCACCAAAAATTCATAAAATGGCAAAAATTCGCCAAAATGCATTGAAGGCTATGGAAATCACGTTTTTTGTAAGTGATGCAGCGTGTCAAATTTTTTTGTTTTGTGTGAGTTTTTTTCACCCATTGGAGTCTATGGGCATCATTTTTTGCAGTGAAACTCTGCAAAACATTTCGCTCATCACTAGTGCTGGACAGACATTGATCAGTCTCTCCAGAACCCAGAACAAATGACCTACCTAACAACGGAGGTATGGACTGTGATGCTTTTGTATAGGGGATTAATACCTCTGACATTAGGTAATAGGAGTACAGATGTGGGACCTATTATCCAGAATGCTTAGGACCTGGAGCTTTCCGGATAACGGGTCTTTCTGTAATTTGGATCTTCATACCTTAAGACCACTAGAAAATCATGTAAACATTAAATAAACCCAATAGGCTGGTTTTGCTTTCAATAAGGATAAATTATATCTTAGTTGGGAACTTGGGATCAAGTACAAGTTACTGTTTTATTATTACAGAGAAAAAGGAAATCATTTTTAAAAATTTGGATTATTTGCAGTATATGAGTAATAACATTATATATTATTAAATATTAATAATAATACGAGTAATAATAGTATATATGTAATTGAGTCTATAATTCGGCTCAGTGGACAAGTGGTGACTGGACATAACTGGGAATAGCCAGGGCATCTCATTGGCTTCGCCTAAAGTAGCCAGATTCTGCAATCAGAAATGTAAAAGCATAACTTTTTACTTAGCTTTACCACCTGGCCAGTATGCCCCCAGCTTAGCAGATAAAGTACCAAATATGGGGTGATAGAACAGCCCAAAATAGACCCACCAGTTTCCTTATACATTGATGTTTATGTGGCCCCTTCCCTGTGCTGCTATTACATCCACACACTGCCATTCTCATTACTTTGAGATCCCATAGCTGTTATTGGAATGGATTGCCCATGTTAGTGACATGTAGCCACAATAAGGAAACACCAGGTAGAGTATTAGTTGAAAGTACATGGAAGATAAGACCTACATACTGATATGTATATTCTTCTTTAATGTACAGGTAGAGAGGAATGAAGACCCCCCAACTGTTCTACCATAAATATTTACACATAAGCGTAAAACTAGCCATCCATCAGCTCACATATTATATACTTTATGGCATGCTGTGGGTGACCTTGAAGAACTTATCTGCCGGAGCCACGAGGTTCCAGTACTGTCTTACTCTAAATGGGTTAAAATCTTTTTAGAGTAGCAGGTTTTGTATTCTCCCCCCCCCCCCACTGTATGATATTATCTGTGATCAAAGAACCTTATACTGTTCATCTGCTTCCTCTGTACTTTGGAGCTCGTGGTGACCTGGAGTCCGTATAAATGGCCTTTCTGCCACCCATTGTGAGGTTGCCTGGAAACTTTGGCCACATGTGTGTCAACTGTCTTTCATGCTTGAAAAAAGAGCCTAAGCCTCACAGAGAGCTTTAGTCCGAGAGAAAAAAAGGTCCTTGTGTGTTTTAAAACAAGTGTCTCGCCCAGAGATAATGTGAGCTTTGCCTTATAAATGATGCATTTTGTTCACTTCTCCTTGATAATCTCACCAGGGGAGGGAAAAAGTTCATCGCTCCCTTATCAAAATGCTGTGACATTTCTCCTTCAACTGTACGTTTCCCTATTATGTTCCCTTTCAGTGCAAACTCTCAGGATTATACACAGTGGCATAACTATATGTTACTGGGCCCCCAACATATCCAGAGGTTGTCCTGTTTTATCAATATCTATTGAAATTGTATATGAACTAAAGCCTCATGGGGCCCCTATACCTCCCGGGCCCCCCTGCAGCCACAGGGTCTGCTTCCTCTATAGTTACGCCCCTGATTATACAAATATATATTTATCTACTGACAGTTCTTTTTTATCACATAAAGAGCCCCCTCATTTTCTAATAGTTGTTGTACACAGACTTTGATTTAGAAGCTCAGATGTTGTTTATGTAGGTATTTTAAAGTTTAAAGAAAGAACTTCAACAATTTGACATGAGTTTATTCAGTTGGGATAATGTCAACAAGATGCACAAACACTATCTGAGCTGCTAAAAATGATTGATACAGACATACCTGATTCTATAGATTTATAGGTAACCATGATAGTCTGCCTCTGACACTTATAAACCATTTCCCCCAGTTAGGGACGTTATCCCCTTTCTCATCTGGTTCTATATCGAAGTGATCCATCACGTCAACATGGAATAATTTGTATAATGATCAATGCCAGGTAGGCCCAGCTGTTTTGACCTCCTCTGTTTTCCACCACTTGCTTATTGGAGTTAAAATAAGACGGTGCCAATATCCAATCTACACATTCTGCTATAAAGCAAGACATAGCAACGTCCAGAATTATTGCGCCATCCTAGCCAGCATCTACTTTCCCCCCAATTAATTCATTAGATTATGGCTTTGAGATAAAAAGATCACAGAACATTAATTAATGAACAATTGAACAGATTGCATGAAATATATCCAATGCATAAAACAGCATAAGCAGAGCCAAATATACTTGACTTGATAGTTTGTATAACAAACACTTAACTTAAATAACATTGTACAGATGAAGCCACTTGGATTTGTGAGTTAAATGCGTCATGACTCAGGGGTAATTGAAGAAACTGTGTTATCTTAAGTCATCTTAACTCATTTAATGCATTTAACCTTTTCATTAGCATACCAAAGCTCCATTGTTCACAATGGTGAATGCTTTAATTAGATGGGATGTTGTGACGCAGTTTTCTATGTTAAATGAGATAAATGGGATATCTGTGTTTAGTTATTCTGTGTCAAACAGACAAACCAAAGTGGCTGCATCTGTAACTTGAATAACCATATAACTGTCAATCAAAACTTGTGCCACAACCTGCCAAGCTGGCCTGGTACCAGCCTCCTCCTGATGAAATCTACTTCCTAGGGTATAGCTACCATGAGATGCCAGGCCTACCAGCCATTAGTCCCACAACTTTCTCCTTAACACATGAATAGGGTCCCATACTCCGCTACCCTAGGGATCTAACCAGACCAAAACAACCAACAGCAGGGAGGACAGTTAGGACATTTTATTGGATGGCCCTATATTCCCTAGTCTGTTACCTACTCTGTACTGTGGGCCACCAGACTGCTGTAAAGGAAGCAGTTACATGAAAATGCACCTTCCCATGCGAACATTCCTTTCCCTAACAACATTACTTCATTCAGTGTTGCACATTGATTTCTGGAAACATCCCATTTTACTATGAAGACTGTTTCATTCTAGAAATTTTACAATGGATATACAACACTGCACTCCACCACTTGTGTGTCCTGGCTTCAGACGATGTGTCCATGATCATAAAACAAGCACCTTCCTTAGCTAAACAGCATAAATCTGCTCCTATTCTTGCCAGTGTTGTACTATTTATATTTTGTATGTAGAAACAATAAAAAATATTGTAACGTTATGGCTTAGCTGTTTATCTTGTAGTATTCTTGTCTAGGGAGATATCGCTTGAGTCAATGGACTTGGAGGTCCGTTGTACATGAATAAATCTCTTACCTTAAGAAGCAGTTTATTTGCTTTGATAATTAAAGGTCTTAAAGTTGTTCTAGAATTTTACTTCTGGCTTTTTACTGTAATCTATGACCAATTGGTTGGATACAGCAAAGTGTTGACCATCGTATGGACACCTTAACTTTTTACTTGGGCAGAAGACTGTTTGGTGCAGTATTTATCCTGACAAGGCAACAAAACAAACAGATGGGAGGACAAATGGTGTTTGCATGTATCAGAGAAGATCTTCACACAAAGCAATGTTTAGCAGGGGTGGCTGCACCTCTCAGCAGGAAAGAAGCAAACCCTCGAGTCCAGCAGAAGATGATGATCTTATCAGCAGAACCCTCCTAAAGCTGGCCATAGATGTTGAGATTTTTAAAAGATCAGATCCTGATTGTGAGACCACGATCTTCTCAGAACGATCGTACGAATTTATCATCAACTAAAAAGACCAATTTACCAGGAAAACAAAGGGGAGCTGCCTGCTTGTCCCTGCAAACATAGATAGATTGCACTGGGACTGACAAAGATTTTTTGACCTGGCCGATCAATTTCCCAACAGATGTAGCCGGAAAAACGTAAGATGTACGATCGTTCGAATACCACTAACCACACGATAATTTCGAAGGATTGGTCGGACTTCCCTAAAATCAGTCATTCGGCTAGAAGAATCGTCGCATCTATGGGGAGTTTTAGACCTATCATCCGGCTGCATTTGCCAACTCTCTGGCATGTATCTATCATGTGCATTTGTGCATGGAAATCCCGATGAGGAGAGTGACAGAAGAATAAAGATATTCAAAGGGGACGGAGGGAGCCAGAGAAATAGTCAAGTGGCATACATATGTGATTAATCTTTTATAGTAAGCAGCAAATCGGAAAATGTAAAATATCTGAACCACATGTTAAGAAGAGAAAACATTTCTTGTGAAGCATTGATAAAGTTGCCAAACGTACAGAAATTTGAGATAGAAATTTCTTCCATCTGTGTTCCCTATATCAATAACCACTCAAGCTCCCATTAAGAATTTGAATTCCACCCTATAACAAGTTCAGCTGTCCTTGGTTAAGATGTTGCTCCTATTTGTCGGGACTGCAGCAATTCACCAGGGGATAAATTATTAGCAGGGCTCATGTTCTCCCTCAGGCTGGAGTAGTCGCCAGGCAATTTTATCATTAATAGGCAGCTCATTGTCTTTTACGTGTACATGTCAATAGAGATGGAGTTCTTTTACAACTTTCTTTGTATTTTTGTCTTCAGTATACCACCTATAATAAGAAATAGATTACAGCAGCATAAGTGAAACCAGTTATTATAATTATCATTGTATACTGTAGGTCCCGCTGGAGATGAGGGGACTCTATGACCAACCTAAAACTAAGCACCTTACTAATAACCATTCTTTCATTGTTTCCTCGCACTTTTGTATTCAATGGCATTTCGTAAAGAGATCCTGTCATCAGAAAACATGTTTTTTTCAAAACACATCAGTTAATAGTGCTGCTCCAGCAGAATTCTGCACTGAAATCCATTTCTCAAAAGAGCAAACAGATTTTTTTATATTCAATTTTGAAATATGACATGGGGCTAGATATTTTGTCAATTTCCCAGCTGCCCCTGGTCATGTGACTTGTGCCTGCACTTTAGGAGAGAAATGCTTTCTGGCAGGCTGCTGTTTTTCCTTCTCAATGTAACTGAATGTGTCTCAGTGAGACATGGGTTTTTACTATTGAGTGTTGTTCTTAGATCTACCAGGCAGCTGTTATCTTGTGTTACGGAGCTGTTATCTGGTTACCTTCCCATTGTTCTTTTGTTTGGATGCTGGGGGGGGGAGGGAGTGGGGTGGTATCACTCCAACTTGCAGTACAGCAGTAAAGAGTGATTGAAGTTTATCAGAGCACAAGTCACATGACTTGGGGCAGCTGGGAAATTGACAATATGTCTAGCCCCATGTCAGATTTCAAAATTGAATATAAAAAAATCTGTTTGCTCTTTTGAGAAATGGATTTCAGTGCAGAACTCTGCTGGAGCAGCACTATTAACTGATTCATTTTGAAAAAAAAATTTTCCCCATGACAGTATCCCTTTAAGTCTATTTTCCCAACTCAGCAGGTGTCTACATAAGCCCCCTGCCTCCTCCATTGTGCTTCATAGATTCAGCCACCTGCATAGTCCTCTGCTTAAACATGACTGCCAGGTGGGGCCGAAAAGAGAATGACAAAAGTCATAGGTATCTCCTAGGTGGGACTGAAACAATAATTAGAGGAGCCAATGTAAGGGCTCATTTATGATGGCAGGGTAAGGTGAAATGTACAAAACACATGCAAATTGGCCCATTCTTTTCCATATATTTTTCCCAGTTTGTCTTCATAAGCATAGCAGAGCATAATGGGTTGAGGCAGCTTCTGTATGCAGCTCCAGCAACATTTGTTGGTGCTACATACATATGTTTAAGAGATAGATAGGGTTTAGGTTAAGGAGCACCAAGAGATACAAGGTACAAGGGACCTATGTTTAGCACCTTATGAGGTCTAAGGGGAAGTAATTTGCAACCTTTAGCGCTGCATCAGTTGATCCCCTGAACATTCCAAATGAGCCAAGTAGTCTTTCTGATCCCCACATACATATGAACGTTAGATCTGTAATCTTAATAGAAATTTCAGTTTGCAGACATGCTTATTTGAGTTTCATTCCTTTCCTTTGGGCCAGGAGTGCCCATATTGTGATAAGATAAGGAGGGGGTCTCCATAGAGTAAAATATTTACTCACCACATTTCGGAAGTGGCCCAGGTGCACCGTCCTGAGCCCTCAGCATGGGGAGCGGACAACCGTAAAAGAATCTGGAGCAGGCACTCAAATAAAGGCAATCTTCCATCAAATAGTAGAAAAGTAGACAAGATTTATTGTGTCCTCTGCCTTACGCGTGTCGTGTAACAAACACGTAGGGACACATTTACTAAGCCTGACTGAAGAATTTTGAAGTATTTTTTTTGGGTACTTTGACCATAGCATAGGCGACTACGACTTCGATTCGAATGATTCGAACTAAACATCGTTTGACTATTCGACCATTCGATAGTCGAAGTACTGTCTCTTTAAAAAAAACTTAGACTACATACTTCGGCAGTTTAAACCTACCAAGGTACAATGTTAGCCTACGTTCCCCATCAGTTTTCTAAGGTTTTTTTTCATCGAAGAAAAATCCTTCGATCGATTGATTGAAATCCTTCGAATCGCTCGTTTCGAAGGATTTCATTGTTCGATTTGAGGATTTCATCGTTCAATCGAATGATTTTTACTTCGATCGATCTAAGTATTTGCGGTAAATCCTTCAAATTCGATATTCGAATTTGAAGGATTTTACTTTGAGGGTCGAATTCGAGGCTTTATTAATTATTCGACCTTTAGTAAATGTGCGGCTTAATCATAGGCTGGAGTGCCCATACTTTACTAATACAAGGTCTACTTTTAGTGATGTTGTCCCATTATGATCTCCATCCAAAAAAGCATTGTTCGCATTCTGTAAAATATTTCTTAAATATTTATTTATGGGAAAATGTATATTGTTATATTTAACAAACCACTATTTCTTTTGTAACCTTAACATAATAAATATCTGAATAAAAAAAAAGAAACAGGAGGGTGATATAGACAAGCTGTTTGTTGACAGAATCTTGAGATCTACTGATCACCAGCTAAAGGTCTACTGGTAGATTCCGACCTACTTTTTGGGCCCCCCTGCTTTGGGCCATTAATGTTCTAATAAAGTCTATGACTGACAAGGATAATACTATGATTGCAGACCAGAAAGAATCCTACAGTATGTTAAGCTTCTGATTCATTGGCATCACCTAGCATTTATCTTTTTCATTGTTTGAATAAAATTATTCACTTACCTGTTGTAAACATTTTTCTCCGGTTGGTCATCCCACATCGAAACATCATTAAAGGAGCGCCATGGATCTGTCATCCGTTCCGGCTGCAACATCACAATTATCCAAAGTATGTTTTCCTTTCTCTAATCTTCACAATAAATGCTGTTGTCTGTAGGATAAGTTCACATATCGGATAAGGTCACAATTTCATTTAGTGACAACTTCCAACAAGACGAACTTACAGGAGGGGATTTATTTAAGAGTCAGTAAGGATAAGATCACAGCTTGGCCAGGCTGATTTATCAGGCTTTGACCGGGAGTACTTGAGTAGAAAATGTCATATTTCAAGTTTATGTTGCAGACCATACTTTAGTGTGTTTTGTGTCTGAGACTTCAGCATCGAGGTAGTAAAATTGAAAAAAGGCTTTCCAATAACTCAGACTAACTCTGCCAAATGAGAGTAATAGTATATTTTCTTGAACTACTGTACATTGTTCCAAGCGCAATACAAGCAACATGAGAAGAATACTTTATCTAATGTGCAAATGCAACATTTACTTTAGATAAAATTCAGGGATTTCTTTTTTGTTATTTAGTTTTTACAGAGACCGTGTGTTGGATCAAATTACATTAATCTGTCCGGCTGCCTTTGGGGCATTCACCAAATTTCCAATTTACTTGCATATATTCTTAACACAGGGGATTTGCAGTATAGGAACAGAGCTGCTCGGCATGGAGTTGCTGACACTAGACTTTCATATGTGCTGGTGCTGTTGCTAAAGGGATACTGTCATGGGAAAAATTTTTTTTCAAAATGAATCAGTTTATAGTGCTGCTGCAGCAGAATTCTGCACTGAAATCCATTTCTTAAAAGAGCAAACAGATTTTTTTATATTCAATTTTGAAATCTGACATGGGGCTAGACATTTTGTCAATTTCCCAGCTGCCCCTGGTCATGTGACTTGTGCCTGCACTTTAGGAGAGAAATGCTTTCTGGCAGGCTGCTGTTTTTCCTTCTCAATGTAACTGAATGGGGTATATTTATCAAAGAGTGAAGTTAATAGTGAAGTTCCGCCACTAGAGTGAAATTCCGCCACTCTCCATTCATTTCTATGGGATTTTTATAGGCATATTTATCAAAGGGTGAACTTTCACTTTCATCCATTGATAAATACGCCTTTCAAAATCCCATAGAAATGAATTGAGAGCTGTGGAATTTCACTCTAGTGGCGGAACTTCACTCTTTGATAAATATACCCCAATGTGTCTCAGTGGGACATGGGTTTTTACTATTGAGTGTTGTTCTTAGATCTACCAGGCAGCTGTTATCTTGTGTTAGGGAGCTGTTATCTGGTTACCTTCCCATTGTTCTTTTGTTTGGCTGCTGGGGGGAAAAGGGAGGGGGTGATATCATTCCAACTTGCAGTACAGCAGTAAAGAGTGATTGAAGTTTATCAGAGCACAAGTCACATGACTTGGGGCAGCTGGGAAATTAACAATATGTCTAGCCCCATGTCAGATTTCAAATTTCAATATAAAAAAAAATCTGTTTGCTCTTTTGAGAAATGGATTTCAGTGCAGAATTCTGCTGGAGCAGCTCTATTAACTGAAAAGTTTTTTTTCCCATGACAGTATCCCTTAAGGATGATGTTCCCTAGAGAAACTCCAGGTAACCAGAATTAGTTCAGGCTCCAATGCTATCTAATCTGTTGAAGGGCCTTTGTCTTACTATTGCCCTGTAATTTTGATATCATAGCTAAGGGGGCAGTATATGCAAAGTGTGTGCTTAGCTGTTTAGGAATATGTTTTATTACTTATAGAGGCCCAACTTTAAGTGGTATCAGAGCTTTCTGAAACCACAAATAAACTCTCTTTCTCTAAAATCGCTAATACCATGAAAGTTATTAAAAAAATCTGAGTATAAACAATTATGTACAAAAAAAATTGCTGAATGACGTGCTTAAAAATACAAAAACTAGTGATGGGTCCCAAATAATTCGCGAAACAGTGAAAAAATTTTGTGAAACGGCGAAAATTTGCGAAACTTATTGAAGAAAACAAAAGAATGAATGATCTCCTGTTCATTATGACAGGCAACTGCCAGATGGAAACCTGGGTCTGTATTGGTCGGCTAGATAACACTGCCCTCAAACCAAATGAAATGCTCCATAATAAGTTACAGTCAGAGCTCTCTTATCTGCTTTAGATCATTTCTAAGTTCTTTTCCGTGATGGAATCTCAGAGAAAATGGGTGCATTATTGTATTTTTAAGCGTTAGGACATGGGCTACAAAAATGAATTATGAAAACACTTGGTTTTTTTTTGTGATCTTGAATGGGACGAGCACAATCTATAAGGTCAACACATCCATTAGGGTAAAATGGTATCTGAGCAGCCATGATTCTTTGTAGTGTAATGAGTTATTGCTTTTTAGCTTTAAAGCTATCATAATTCTTTGATTAATCACTGGCTCTAAAGTATGCAACATCAACATTATAAGATAAGCAGCCTGCAATACTAACAGAGCTATCTCTGACCACTAATTAATTAGTCCGGCAGATCTTTCTCATATGTTTTGTGCAAATATTTCCCACTCTTGAAATGGAAGAAATTTCTTCCTCACTTTTCCAAAAGGCACAGAACTCTGAAATAAAGATATAATTGTTAAAGGTATCAGAATAGCATTAAACATGTCTCAATATATCTTTACGTATGAGGTTTTTGGTTTTGTGTTTTTTTTTAAATCTAACTTGTTGATAAAGAGAAGAATGCTGCAAAGAATACATTTTATAGTTTTGAATAAGGAATATTACTAACAAAATAGAAAAAAATGAAGTGCAGAGTAAAACTACGAGTATGAAGTTCATTTTCCTGTTTTTGTTTGTGTTGTTTAGACAAGGCACCTACACATGGATGAGGATGGATTAGGTCTAGTAACTTAAATGACTTTTAAATCTATTAGTGTAGCTCCAGTATATAAGTATAGTTGGGGTGCCAATATTTGGTGGAGAGCCACAGAGATAACACTGATGTATTATCACTCTCAA
This sequence comes from Xenopus petersii, assembly GCA_038501925.1. Taxonomy (NCBI): domain Eukaryota; kingdom Metazoa; phylum Chordata; class Amphibia; order Anura; family Pipidae; genus Xenopus; species Xenopus petersii. Next base: position 124,846,403 of record CM076683.1, read on the forward strand.
AGTACAGAATGCACGGAACTTGGGGTATTCCAGATAAGGGATCTTTTGGTAATTTGGATCTCTGTACTTTTTAAGGGCATGTAAAGTCTAAAATAGAATAAGGCTAGAAAAGCTGTATTTTGTATACTAAATATAAACATGAACTTACTGCACCACAAACCTAATCAAACAAATAATTTATGCTTTCAAAGTTGGCTACAGGGGGTCACCATCTTGTAACTGTGTTAAACATCTTTGCAAGACTAAGACTGTGCACATGCTCAGTGTGGTCTGGGCTGCTTAGGGATCGTCATAAACAAAGCTGCTTGAGTTCTGCATGGCTGAGAAGTAAGGCGGGGTCTCCCCCTGCTGTTCATAAGTTTGATTGTTTCCCTGATCAGCAGTTAGGGACCATCTGACAATTCCTACCCACAGCAGTAAATGAAGGGAGAATTTCACTGCATACAGTCAGGTTTCTTATAAAAACGGTACACATTTTTTAAATTAAAGTATAATGGAGATAGGTTTCTTTTTCATTAAAGAAAGTAAAAATGGGATTTTATTTTTTTGCATGCTCTTTAAGGGGCAGATTTATCAAGGGTCGAATTTCGAAGTACAAAAAACTTCGAAATTCGACCATCGAATTAAATTCGATATTTGAATTCAAAGTGTTTTCAACAAATTTGGCAATCCTGCGGTTGAATAAAAATCGTTTGATCAAACCATTCGAACGATTTTTAGCGATTGATCGAAGGATTTCTATTCGACCAAAAAAAAAAACTTCTAAATGTGCTGTGGAAGGTCCCCATAGGCTAACATTGCACTTCGGTAGCTTTAATTTGGCGAAGTATGAAGTCGAAGTTTTTTTTTAAAGAGACAGTACTTCGATTATCGAATGGTCGAATAGTCAAACGATTTACACTTCGAATTGTTCAAATCTAAGTTGAATGATCGAATATAGCCTATTCGATGAGTACCCAAAAATTTACTTCGAAATTCAACGTTTTTGAAATTCGAACACTCACTCGAGCTTAGTAATGCCCCTATGACTACAAAAAAAATAATTTAGACATTAAGGGGCAGATTTATCAAGTATCAAGTGTCGAATTTCAAATTTGAAAAACTTGAAATTCTAATTCAAAAAGACCAACCGAAACTAAGTCAAAGTTTTTTTTGGCAGAATAGGTCAGTTTTCGATTGAAAAAGGTCCGTATTCTGCCAAATACAAATTGTACGAATGAAGTAAAAGCACATTCGATCAAATTCGAATCAAAGTTTTTCCCAAAAAAGAGGTCCCCTATAGGCTAAAACAGCAATTCGGGAGGTTTTAGAGTTTTAAAGTGACAGTACATGATAAATTTCGATATTCCAATTTTCACATTTTTTTCATATTCGAAGTATTGCCTAGTCGAAGTACACAAAAAATAGCTTGAAATTCAAATTTTTTGAATTCGAAAATTCACCTCAACCTTTGATAAATCTGCTCCTAAATAACCCCAATAGGATTGTTTTGCCTCCAATAAGGATTACTTATATTTTAATTAGGAACAAGTACAAGGTACTGTTTTATTACTACAGAGAAAAAGGAAATCATATTCAAAAAATAGAACTATTTGCTAATAATGAAGTCTATGGGATATGGCCTTCCAATAATTCTTAGCTTTCTAGATAACAGGTTTTGGATAATAGATTCCATACACGTACACCTATTTTTTATTGGACAGCAGTGGGGTCTAAGGGGCCGATTCACGAATTTCGGGTGAAGGATTAGAATAAAAAAAAATTCGAATTTCGAAGTATTTTTTGGGTACTTCGACCATCGAATTGGTTAAATTCGATCGAATTCGATCGAATTCGAACGATTCGAACGATTAGAAGTAAAAATCGTTCGACTATTCGACCATTCGATAGTCGAAGTACTGTCCCTTTAAAAAAAACTTCGACCCCCTACTTCGGCAGCTAAAAGCTACCGAAGTCAATGTTAGCCTATGGGGAAGGTCCCCATAGGCTTGCCTGTGATTTTTTGATTGAAGGATTTTCGTTCGATCGTTGGATTAAAATCCTTCGAATCGTTCGATTCGAAGGATTTAATCGTTCGATCGAACGAAAAATCCTTCGATCTTTCGATCGCAGGATTTGCGCAAAATCGTTCGACTTCGATATTCGAAGTCGTACGATTTTAATTCCCAGTCGTATATTGAGGGTTAATTAACCCTCGATATTCGACCCTTCGTGAATCGGCCCCTAAGTCTCTAGTCCCTTGAAAGCCACAGTGCACAATATGGAATACAAGGAAAAAAGAATTGCCCAGTAGCTGTACTACATTTTCAGACTCACTACACACATTGTCCTACATTCAGTCAATTTTTGAGTAACTAGTGTCTTTTACTGGCCATACACGGCCCAATAAAATATGCCATTTTGATACCTTCAGACAATGTCAGCAACTTTTTGGGCCATGCTTGGAGCCCTTTCAACAGCCTGTTTTAGTCAGCAAGATATCTATTGGGCAGGTGTAAGGGTATGGACTGCATTAGTGCATTTAGGTGGTCCTCTCCCTTCCAACTGCATTCTTGTGGTTCTCTAACTACTGGACACTGGTCACTGTAGATCCACACTGGTCTACAGTGATCTGTCCTGTTGGTGGCCACATTGCTTTAAATCCACTCTTTTGAAGACCTGAAGAAATCTTAAAGTGCATGTCTTCCTTTATTTGGTCTCAAGTCCACTTGGTTACCAAGCACACCATATTATTATTACTATTATTATTATTATTATTATTATTATTATTATTATTATTATTATTAGTAGTAGTAGTAGTAGTAGTAGTAGTAGTAGTAGAAGTAGTAGTAGTAGTAGTAGTAGTAGTAGTAGTAGTAGTAGTAATAATAATAATAACAACATTTCTTTGAAATGTGTCTCCTGTTTTACTGGGTGCAGGTATGTGGCACTAAATATAGCAAGACCATTCTGATTTTAGGGGTCATTCCCACCTGCATTTGGTTGTCATAATTTTAGTCAAGTTTGCTTTATGGCAAACATGTACAGTAGTTGACATTTGTGAGATTAATCATCATTGAGGTTGTGGAGCATCATGAGCAAATTTTGCCCCAACCAGTAGCAAAAATAATAACCGAATATGCATCTAACTTGTGAAACCACTAAAAAAAGGGCATCGCAACTACTAATGTCCATCAACCCATTTTTGAATTACATAAAAAAAACAATAATTAATGTCTCTGTTGGTAGGTAATTTAAAAGCAGTTAAAAAGAGACTCTTCCTATGCTAAGGGCTGATTCGGGGAGATTAAGACGACTAATCACCTCCTCTTCGGGGCGACAATCCCCCTGAACTGCCTTTTCCTGCCTTCCACCTCCTAAAATGAAAAATCGTTTGCCGCAATGCCCTCGTGGCACTTCGGTTTCTGGTTACATCGCGAGGAAACTTCGGGCGACTTCGGAAATCAAAGCGCCCCGAGTGCATTGGCACAGGTGATTTTTCATTTTAGCAGGTGGAAGGCAGGGAGAAGGCAGTTCGGGGAGATTGTCACCCCGAAGAAGAGGCGATTAGTCGCCAGGCGACTAAATCTCCCCAAAATCGCCCATGTGCTAAAGCCCTAAAGGTGAAATCAGGGGCAGATTTCCATTAGGTCTATCTGGGTGCCTATCAAGGACTATTTCAAAGGGGAACATAACATTGGCAAAATGGTTGGGTGGGCTAAGTTCAAGGAAAAAGGGCATATTGTAGTGAAATCACCTTTCCTCCCCAAATATCAATTGGTATCCTCTTGTATCCAGGCCATGATGATTTTTTACTTGGATTATATATTGTCTTTATAGCAGAGTATCAATCAAAAGATATCAAGATTGGTTAGATTGGAATTTATACACTCCCATTGTGCTACTGCTATGTTGTCTTGTATATAAAAAAAAAATGCAGTAAAACAAAGATAAAAAAATAAATATTTATGTAAATGCATCCAAATAGACTTGTTCTTAAGCAAAGCACCCACATCGCCAATGAGTTACATGTTTTAAAATTGACTTTGGTATTTGTTTATCTGCAATCCATCTACTGGAAAGTTTGTAGTTCTTAATCCATTTAAAGTGAGGCCGCTTGTAAATCCACAGGTAGAGATAAGGCGTCACCGTTTGACGGAGTCTGAACCCTTTTCAAATGAAAAATGTCAACGACAGAAAGGAAAACTGAATTATATTTTATAAAGGTTTTCTGAGATTTCCCCCGATTCCTGCGCTATCAGATAAATCTGTCATGTCCTCAGACCTTGTTGCTTTTTTTTTAAAAAAAAAAAAATAAAATCATTTTTGGTTTTATAGTTGGTGAGGGAGAAATATGTTTGTTTTTTTGTGTATAATAAATAGCATGAGGAACACTGAGATTATCTTTCTGAGTTTCCTCCATTTATTATTTACTGCTTACATTTATTTCACTTGCAAGAGCCGGCAGCCATAAAAAGCCTGTATTCATGGGCCGGTATCCCCGTAACAACTCTGCAGGAATCACTCTTTTAGCCTCCTTTACATTCAAACGATCTGATCAATATTTGTTGAAATGTTGCAGGAAAAAGATTAAAAAGCGGATTTCTAGTACAGTTCAAAAATGCATAAGGGCATGTTTAAGACTGCAACCATTGCATGCAATCTAGGCGGCTTTGCATCTCTAAAATTAGCCAGGCGAAAATTCGCCCAGACAACACTAATTTACTAAAATGCAAAGTTGCGTCCAGGGTGCTGAACGCTGGCGAATTTTTGATAGCGTTACTTCGTCAATCAAAGCGATGATGTGCTATCGTTCAATTATGCCTAGCGCTTCGTTAGCGGTCTTCGCTCAGGCTAATTTGCATTTGAAATTATAAGGGCTGGGACACACTGGGCGATTTGGGGAGATTTAGTCGCCTTTCCGCGACCAATCTTCCCCGAATGCCTCCCCTCGCTCTGCGCCTGGCTAAAATGAAAAATCGCCTGCGCTAATCACACGCGGCGATTCGTTTTCCGAAGTCGCCCGAAGTTTCCTCGTGAGGCATTCGGGGAGAAAAGTCGCTGCGATTAGTCGCCAGGCGACTAAATCTCCCCAAATCGCCCAGTGTGTCCCAGCCCTAAAGTTTAATGGATGTATATGTTGCAGCAAATACATTACATTACACAAGTCCTGGGAACCTTAATAACAAAAATAGAGTTGTTATATTGCCCTACACCTGAGCCCAGTGTATAGTTTATGTTCCATATGTTAGGAAATGTATGAGAGAACACGGTTACCCCAAAAAAATGTAAGGACTTTTGCAGGCTATCACTCTGAAAAAAGGAAAAGACGCCTGCATTTTTTGGGACTTAGAAACGTTTTCTATTAAAAATATGATGTAAGTAACTGATAAATGAGGAAGATCTATGCACTCCAATGCACTTTGCCTGGTGTGAGCTGGCGAAAAAGAGGTAACGTTCAGTAAAATCCGCATCTTAGTGAATTTGCCGAGTAACGTCCATTCACCAGAGCGAAAACTCGCCTGGTGATAGAGTGTGAATGACCGCAAGCGTCTGTCTCTTTTGAAGTTACGCCTGCACCCATTAATACATTGGCTAAGTGCCTAAAAGCGGTAATGCTGGCGAATCTTCACCCTTTAGTAAATCTGTCCCTAAGGTTCTTGCACTCCCCTATAGTTGCACTTGCCCACCTCTTGTTCTAAAGTGTGCAAGGATGCTTATCAATGGCACAGTGTGCTTCATCATTCACACTTGTACTTAAAGAATAAAACACGGAGGTCAATTTGATTCCTGAGACATCCCAAATCCAAAAAATGTTCAATGGCGTACAATTCATGTCAAACCGCAACAGTAATTGTGCCATGCTCACCCATAATTATTCTGCTATTGCAGAAAAAAAATCTGTTTCTGGGAAAAAAAAACATGGCAAATTGTTTATTGCATGCTGCACTTACATACGTAAATGACCCTTATGATGAAACAAATATAAAAACAGAAAGAGTTTATAATAAGTGGGCAGCATGATGGATGCATTGTTGCCTTGCAGTGCTGGGGACTTTCAATGCAGCCAGGGCACTGCAAGGAGCATTGTTCTTCCCATGACTGCATGGGTTTAATCTTGGTACTACACCAAATACAAAACAGGCAGGGTAATTGGATCCTGATAAAGCCGACCATGGTGAATGTGATAGGGACCTTAGATTGTGAGCTCCACTGGGACTGTAAGTGATGCATAATCTCTATAAAAGTGCTGCCGAATATATATATATATATATAGAATTATTCCGACTCCTATTGACTTTAATGCATTTGGACAAAGTAGGCGTGTGTATAACAAATTGTCACAGGCCTTGAAATTGCACCTACTTTATTGCATGAGATGTTAGAGAGCTCATATGCACCATTTAATTTGCATGCCATTGAAGGACATGAAAGTGCAATGTTTTGCATCTGATAATGGTGGGTTTCATCCCATCGCACTGAAAATATTTATTTCATGGATGTCTAACCCTAAATCATCGAATTAAAGATAGGTCCTAGACAAATGCTCTCTCCAACATAACTCTTCTCCCAAAAGAACAATTCCTGACAACATTAAGGGGACGATTCACTAAATTCGAGTGAAGGATTCGAAGTAAAAAAACTTTGAATTTCGAAGTATTTTTTGGGCCACTTCGACCATCGAATGGGCTACTTCGACCTTCGACTACGACTACGACTTCGAATCTAAGGATTCGAAGTAAAAATCGTTCGACTATTCGACCATTCGATAGTCGAAGTACTGTCTCTTTAAAAAAAACTTCGACCCCCTAGTTCGGCAGCTAAAAGCTACCGAAGTCAATGTTAGCCTATGGGGAAGGTCCCCATAGGCTTGCCTAAGTTTTTTGATCGAAGGATATTCCTTCGATCGTTGGATTAAAATCCTTCGAATCGTTTGATTCGAAGGATTTAATCGTTCGATCGAAGGAATAATCCTTCGATCCTTCGATCGAATTTTCTGCGCTAAATCCTTCGACTTCGATATTCGAAGTCGAAGGATTTTAATTCCTAGTCGAATATCGAGGGTTAATTAACCCTCGATATTCGACGCATAGTGAATCAGCCCCTAACTAACAATGGCCTTTATACGTTACAGTGTATCGTGGCCTTTCTAGGTACAAATAATGATTTATATAATAACGGTAATTGTTTTTCTCAATGTCCTTCACTTTGGGCGATACCAGAATCGTTCACATCCCTCATTCCCCTTATTTTTATAGGACTGCCTTGCGTCTCTAGCCTTCCGCGTGCACGCGCAACTAAAATTGCTATTTTGTACCTATGTATCTGTCATTTATTTCATTGTGGTATTTTGAGTGACTGAGAAATTTACTTTGGCTGTCTATTTCTTCAGCATCAAGTAAAATGACACAGTGACTTTGTGTGATTACGCTGTGACCTTGTGAGATGGAGATCAGAGAGCTTGCTGCATTAGCTCTGCGTATTTGACTTTAGAATGCTGAGACAGTGCAGAGATTTGAATCTCAACTCTTCAGGATTTGGAAGTTGTACTTAAAAATAAACCGTTTGCCTTACGTACAGACAACAGTGGCTTTTTCATGCAGGGCAAGACTGTATCCCAACTGAGGACCCGTGCCAAAACTAATTCACAGCACTTCTAATTGTGACCAACAAACACTAAACATGAATATATATATTTAGTGGAGTGAAGGAATGGGGGCAATACAAGAAGACAGGGGGGAAAGCCTAACTTCAAAGACTAAAATATTTACATTAGGCGTTCTGAACTTGTGACACTACAGCTGTGGGACATTTCAGACGTTCCTGGCCTGAATAATAAACATATTTTACAATATTTATGCAGTTATTAGATGTCATGTGCCAGGATGCTTTATGGCAAAAAGGGGCCTTGTGAAACTGGGGACCCATGCAGAGACTCTCTTTAGCCTGCCCTTAAGGGCAATGACAGACAAGAAGATTCAGGGAGATTTAAGGTGGCCATAGACGTAACAATTACGATCTTTCTTGGAAAAGATCTTTCCAAGAATGATCGTTCATTTCAATACACAGGTGTAGAGCTGAATCGTCAGATATACAGGTAGATATACGGGAATAAACAATAGAATTCTACCTGTATCTGACAATTCAGCACTAACAATGGCCGATGTTTTAGTCCCTTCAAAGGCACCCGATCAAAATTTTCCGTCCAGCCCGATCGACAAGCCGACCGATATCCAAGTCTTCTGCCGATATCAGTCGGCTCTTTTTCCACTATACACGCAACGAATATCGGACGAAAATTCGTTTTGTACGATATTATCTGTGCGTCTATGGCCACCTTTAGTCGCCTGGTGACAAATCCACTCTTCTTCGGGCAACGAATCTCCCCAAACTGCCTCACTGCCAGCTATAATCTAAATCACCAAGGGGATGGCACTCGGGTCGCTTTCATTTTCTGAAATTGCACAAAGATGCCTCACGAGGAAACTTTGGGCGAATCTGGAAAGCAAAGCGCTCCGAGTGCCATCCCGCTGGTGATTTAGATTATAGCTGGCGGGGAGGCAGTTTGGGGAGATTAGTCGCCTCCGAAGAAGAGTGTATTTGTCACTAGACGACTAATCTCTAGTGATGGGCGAATTTATTCGCCAGGCGCGAATTCGCGGCGAATTTGCGCGATTCGCCGCCAGCGAATAAATTCGCGAAACGCCCGCGAAAATTTGTGTCAAAAAATCGCTGGCGTCAATTTTTTTTTTAAAAATGGACGCCGGCGTCAAAAACTGGCGCCGTTTCGCGAAATTCGCAAATTTTTCGGCGAAGCGAAACGGCGCAAATTCGCCCATCACTACTAATCTCCCCGAATCTGAGCGTGTGTCTCTGCCTTAAACTGTTCCCTTTTAGGAATAGATGCTAATGTAGATACTAATTATCTCAGATATTTGCTATTGACATATAGTTCATAGGTCGTCGGGCGACTAATCTCCCCGAGCAGTGACAAAATGAGCCTCAGTTAATAAAAATACTTTGTAGGCAGGGCCTACTTCGGCCTACAACTCTACCTACCAATGTATGTGCGATTATACTTTAGTGTGTTTGTGATTATATTGTGCACATGATTATGTGCAATGAATGGCAATTCATTGCACATTTGTAAATTAATTTGTAAAACACCATCTGGCATACAGTTTCCCACACATTTTATACTGTATGAAGGGTGTATATTATGTCTATCACAAAAGTCATTATCTTGCATTTCCATCTGCTTTGTGAGTGAATAAATTATTTGTTTGATTAGGCTTGTGGTGCAGTAAGTTGATGTTTATATTTAGTATACAAAATACAGCATTTCTAGCCTTATTCTATTTTAGACTTTACATGCCCTTTAAACATACCTCCCAACATCTAGCTCTAGCTTCTCTCAAGGGATTTGTTATCTTATATTGTTATAAGTACTTATTTGCTTATCTCGAAATTGTTACAAATGTATCTTATCTGAAGCTGTGGCTGTTCTGGGCTCTCTGCCAAAAGCCAATTAAGTTAGAAACTTTGTTTATTTTTCTGCCTGTTCAGTTCAGAGAAAAACAGGACTTTCCAGTACAGTGAGCTGTCAAAAGAGGGACTGTCCCTCTAAAAACAGGACATTTGGGTGTGCTTTAAATAAACCCAATAGGCTGGTTTTGCTTCCAATAAGGATTAATTATATCTTAGTTGGGATCAAGTACAAGGTACTGTTTTATTATTATAGAGAAAAAGGAAATCATTTTTAAAAATGTTGATTATTTACATAAAATGGAGTCTATGGGAGAAGTCCATTCCGTAGTTCGGAGCTTTCTGGGTAACGGGTTTTCGGAAAACGGATCCCATACCTGTATTTGATTTCCTATGGACTCATGAAAGAACTTCTGCTATATTATGGGGTTTACACCAGCACTGTACTGCAGCCATGGAGAAATAATATGATTTAAGGCTTTAAGTTGACCTTTAAGGATAAATAAACATAATAGTAAATTGTAATTCTTCTTTGATCGTTGTCTCATAGCAAAAAATGTGTCTGCTCTCATACACGAGACTGGATACAAGATATTGGCGCACTTAGAGCCTGTCCTTCATTGGATTCGGTCACTACAAAGGAATGTACAGCTACATGATGATTGTTTCCTGAACTGACATGAGCAGATAATCACCAGGATAATTAGACAAGCAATGCCCCAAAATATAAACTGACCCCCAGCCAAATTATAAACTGCAGAAATATCACACGTGCAAGTTTGGACGTTTCGACGATCGGATCACATTCGCTTACTTGTCCCAAAGTGCAACCAGACGACAACAGAGATAAGAGTGAGAATGATGTCAGACAGTGATCATATCAATCCTCCAGGCTTTTATTATGTGCCTGAATGTCATCTCTTATTTCTTAAAGGTATTCACCATTTCACTAAATACATGTACTGTTTTCATTTACAGTAAGGTTCTTGGAACCTTGTTTCTGTTGAAGAGGCATCCAAACCCGCCATTCAGCCTGTCATTTGAATTTGAATTAATGGCCCGGCAGTTGCAGGGCCAGGGGGTGAGAACCTTGCCTCAGATGGCAGCAAGCAGCCTATTACAAGGGGGGTAAAAATCCTGTTGGATCGTGGACTGCATCTGTCACGTGATCCGACTGCCTGTTTTTATCCGATCATTGGGCCCTAGGGCAAACAATCGGATCAGCCCGATATCGCCCATCTCCAGGAAAAGATCCACTCATTTGGCAAAATTGGATCTCTATGTGCATGGCCACATTTGCAATGTTTTATGGCCCTAGATTCAATTTGCTGGAGGGCCAAGTGACACCTAGTTACTCCACTGATTAAAGGAAAAGGAAAAAGTGATTGTATTAACTTACCTCACACCCCAGAAAACTGCACCAATTTGCGGGTTCTTTCAGTGAGCACCATTGATCGTCTTCCTTCTTTCTTTCTTCAAATCTCCTGGGGCAGACACATGCGAAGTAGAATGAAATAGCCATCTTCTTAGTTAAAGTTCGGCTACTGCACATGCGCACCCATGAGAAGAACTCACTGGTAGAACCCTGGGCCGGTGCAGTTTTCTGCTGATAAGAGCACCGGCCCAGAGTGTCAGAACGTTTATACAACCGCTTGGGGGTGCCTTAAGCTGGCCAAAGATGCAAAGATCCGATCATACGAATCATCGTACGATCGGACTTTCCCATCTCCCGACCCGCCACTAACCATTCAGATCAAAGTCTTACCAGTCAGATTAGTTAAAGAACAGATCAGCAATGTTCTGCCCCTGACAGCAATCGTACGATATCTATGTCCAACCAAAGCTAGTGACAGTCTCCCACTGAAAATCGTACGATCGGCAATACACGCAGAGATATTATCGGCAGCCGACAGAAATTTTCTAACCTGTCCCATCGACCAAACGACCGATCTCCGCCGGACGAAAAATGTCGCGACTCTCCACACATGGTCCGAAAATCGTACGAATCCTCGATTCGTACGATCAGATCTTTGCGTCTATGGCCAGCTTTATACTTTTGGCACCTCCAAGTAAAGAGTCCCTTTCCTTCTCCTTTAATAGATCTGACCTGCCATGGAATGACCGGCTGCACTATCGTTTTCAGGCACCTTTTTGAAGCAGTTATGCATCTGGTCATTTGCCGGCACAAAAAAATGCTGTCTGTTGGTCCAAAAATGCTCAGCAGCATTGTCAGGCCAAAATCTGCCCTGTGTGTGCAGTGACAGGAGGGTGCCATTAAACTCACTGCCAACAAACATGGGCAGCATCTTTATACCAGCAAAGTTGAACATAAGAGGGGAGCCCAGCCTGAAGGCAAGTTTATTGGGATTTTGACTTGGAAACTGACACTGTCCATAATGTTGACCAGCAATTCTCAGTCATTACTCTTGCTCATTAGGTTTCACATATCCACCATATATAACATACCAAGCTGACAACCATGACAGTTTGGTATGTTATAAATGCATGGCACAGGGCAGTATATACCATGATTAAAACAAAAAGTGTCCCTGGCATCTATACACCAGAGGTTACCAAAAGAGATGTATAGGAGGAGAAACCTTGGAAAGTAAATGTGGACAATAATATAAATGATATGAATAAATAAAGTAGCACTTAAAGGGCATGTAAAGTCAGAAATGCTGTATTTTGTATACTAAATATAAACATGAACTTACTGCACCACAAGCCTAATCAAACAAATAATTTATATTTTCAAAGTTGGCTACAGGGGGTCACCATCTTGTAACTTTGTTATACATCTTTGTAAGACTAAAGGTGCCCATACACTGAGAGATCCGCTCGTTTGGCAATGTCGCCAAACGAGCGGATCTCCCTCCGATATGCCCACCTTGAGGTGGGCAATATCGGGCTGATCCGATCATGGGCCCTAGGGCCCAACGATCGGATCCTAACGGTGCCTAAACGGGCGGTCGGATCGCGGGACCGCATCAACGAATAGATGCGGCCGCGATCCGACAGGATTTTTTGTCCCATCCGATCGAGATCTGGCCGAAAGTCGATCAGTGAAGCCCGTCGGGGGGCCCCATACACGGGCCAATAAGCTGCCGACACGGTCTGTCGGCAGCTTTTATCGGCCCGTGTATGGCCACCTTAAGACTGTGCATATGCTCAGTGTGGTCTGGGCTGCTTAGGGATCGTCATAAACAAAGCTGCTTGAGTTCTGCATGGCTGGGAAGTAAGGCGGGGGCTCCCCCTGCTGTTCATAAGTATGATTGTTTCCCTGCTCAGCAGTTAGGGACCATCTGACAATTCCTATCCACAGCAGTAAATGAAGGGAGAATTTCACTGCATACAGTTTCTTATAAAAACTGTACACATTTTTTAATTAAAGTATATTGGAGATAGGTTTCTTATTCATTAAAGAAAGTAAAAATGGGATTTTTTTTTGCCTTTACATGCCCTTTAACAAGCTTGCATGCCTTGTATTTAGACCTTTGCAGCGGAAGGCTTGTTGAAAAAATGGTGGGAAGGATGTGGCAGTTGTAATGCCCGTGTCTTATTCTGTTTCCCTGCAGGAGAGCTGGAGCTGTGCCAGAGGGACGGGGAGCACAAGATCCACAGTCGGCAGCAGCTTCCAGTTGGAACAACTTGGGGGCCGTTCACTGGCAAGATGGATCTAAATAATGAGAGCAGCCCTCTGGTATGTGATTGTCCAGACGTGTTGTATTTTTTCTGTAAATATAACAGCAGCACAGCCCTCATCTTTATATCTAAGAAGCTTATAGTAGATGCACAGAATAGACTTATATTTAACACTAGAGTGCCTTCTATACAAACCTGAGAATAAATTCTGTTTTTATTTTTAATATATACTTTATGTATTGGTTTTTGGAAGGTCTAAACACAAGACATATTAATTAGTAGGGTTCAGTTAAACATGCAGGAGTGGAAGCTGCTGCTTAATGTGCAGGAATCAAATGAAATTACTTTTTAATACAGTCCAATAAATGGACACCCTAGAGTAGGCCCTGTATCTGTTACCTACTGTCAGAGCTCAGGGTATGGACCAAGGAGGAAGCAGTAGGAACCAAACATAGCTTGAGGTATCCAAAGGGTTAAGAGAGTAACACGGTCAAGTCTAGGCAAAAGTTTAGGCAGCAAGGGTTCAGTAGATGGTATAACAGACGAGGTCCAGATCAGAATCAGTAGAATATCGAATATAATGCACCCAGGAACACGCAAAGTAGAACCTATTATCGGTCAATATCCGTAGGCCTCTGGCGTTCTTTTAAAGGCAAATTTTCACACCAAATTGTGCCTGATTGCTGACATTGCACGTTGACACCGCATGTTTTGATGCCAGCGTCATAACGTCGTGCCCGGGTTGACGCTCCATCGTCCGACATACTGTAACTATCCAAACAGGCATAATTAAAAGCCTTTCTCGAGTCTCCTGAGTACCCCCCATACCACCCAGCAATAGCACACCATGCAGTAAGTCTATGGACATGGCTGAGAGCGTTAGCCAAGAAGGTTGTTGGACATTTGGATAGAATGGAAACTATCATTTCTTAATTTAAAGATGGGCTCCAGATTGAAAATCAGAATTCATATGAAACATTTGGACTTTATATGTATTTACTAATGTGTATCTTGATGTATTGGGGGCTTTATGCTATCAGAGTTTACCCTGCCACAAAGGTGTTAGTTTAATTCTGCAAAACTCTGTATATTAACATTCTGCGTACTAATCAACTGGTGCAGGGAGCAGGCAGCAGCCGCCTACGTGTAATGTAGTTAGTTATCTTTAATACACACATGTCGAAGCTGCTCTAAGCATGGACCTGGGTGTATTTGCTATAACAGCTGAAGGTTCATTTGTCCCTTTAATGTCTGATATATTAATTGCAGTAGAAACTGGGTGTTGATACTTCCAGATGAAGATTTAAATCTATGGGTAATGGTTATTCTGTGTTATTTATGTGAAAGGTTCCATAATATGGTATAATATCAGGTAATTATTATAAGCCTAAGCAGGTAGTGGCCCTTCTGGCTTTATTATGGTCTGGAAGAATATAGAATGGAAGCAGTCACACATTGCAAAAAAAGGCTGATTCAGCTTGTTTTTATGCCACAATGCAGAGATTTTCCCTATTGCAGTATCATTGCTCCTGTCTCTATTGTGTACGAACAAATGCCCATATAGGATCAAAGTGTTTTCTAGTAACAGGCACATCATTTGTTTGTGATTCATACAAAGTGGGTGCTGATGCAATGTATAAAGGGAATTGTGTCCTGGGCTGTGCCACTGACCCTTTCTCCTACCTGTCCCCCACACTGTACAGGGGCCCTCAGAACTATGAGGCAATTAACATTATTCTTCCAATAATAGGTTTCCAAAACCATAAAAAAACCTAGAATGGAGAATAAATTGATAGTGCCAGGTCTGTTGATTATTTATTAAACAATGTTCTTAAAGGAGAACTAAACCCTAAAAATGAATATGGCTAAAAATGGCATATTTTATATACAGTAGTGAACTTATTGCACAAGGCTAAAGTTTCAGCTTGTCAATAGCAGCAATGATCCAGGACTTCAAACTTGTCACAGGGGGTCACCATCTTGGAAAGTGTCTGTGTGACACTCACATGCTCAGTGGGCTCTGAGCAGCTGTTGAGAAGCTAAGCTTAGGGCTCGTCACTAATTATCCAGCAGAAAATGAGGTTGGCCTGTAATATAAACTGATGCTACAGGGCTGATTATTAAATTCTGATGCTAATTGCACTGGTTTCTGTGCTGCCATGTAGTAATTATCTGTATTAATTACTAATCAGTAGGGATGCACCGAATCCAGGATTCGGTTCGGGATTCGGCCAGGATTCGGCCTTTTTCAGCAGGATTCGGATTCGACCGAATCCTTCTGCCCAGCCGAACCGAATCCGAATCCTAATCCTAATTTGCATATGCAAATTAGGGACGGGAGGGAAATTGCATGACTTTTTGTCAGAAAACATGGAAGTAAAAAATGTTTTCCCCTTCCCACCCCTAATTTGCATATGCAAATTAGGGTTCGGATTCGGTTCGGTATTCGGCCGAATCTTTCACGAAGGATTCGGGGGTTCGGCCGAATCCAAAAAAGTGGATTCGGTGCATCCCTACTAATCAGCCTTATAGTGTGACATTTATAAAGTGTGACAGTAGCATAGAGCATGTGCAATAGATCACCAAAAAAGAAGACAGGGAGCTTCTGGGGCTGTGGTTGCCTTGGGTTGGTACAGAAGCTCAAAATATAAAGTACAACATTTCTAGTCTACTTCTTTAGTTAGGCTTTAGTTTTCCTTTAAAAACCCATTTCTTTGTTCTATTTTTACATATTTGGCAATACCTACATTTGTAGGTTCAGTAGGGTCCATGAATACAATGCCAGTACTACACTAGAAGACCTAGTAACATGTAAGAGAATGTAGGAAAAGTGCTGAGGATTGCAATCTGTAATGGGAATCTGCATTCATTGGCCCCTAGCCTAATCCAAATCTTCCATTGCTCATCATTCCTTTTTTCCCTGAGTATTTACAGGAACAACTCAAACTGTATTTGAAGCATGCTACAAAATGGAATGTGTTTGTACTGAAGAATAATTGTCAGCCACTGAAGGAGGTATTGTGAGGTCACGTCAGGTGTTGTATAGATCTGTCAGCCTGTGAAATAATACACTGTACTATGGAGGCTCTCAAACCATCCACACTCTACTGCTCCCCCCCCCAGGCTAAGTACATTCCCATAAAGAAATTCACAAAAAATCACATTCAAATAACATACAATTTGCTCTATTTGTGCGATCGAGCTCAGTATCGGGAGGCTTGTTCATATCAATAATATACTGTATGTGTACAGGACACAAATGCTCTTTTTCGGAGTATGTAGACTGACTGTAAACTGAAGGGAATTTTCAGCCTGGAAAGCAGGCCAAGAAAGATTTCCTAACAGGCTCATAAAAACCAATAATAGCAGTGGCATTGCTCAATGGACACAGCGCCATTAAACTACCTCACTGGAATAATGTATTGCATTAACCTTCTACTGTAGCCTGTGCATATTTCAATAGAAATATAAAGGCATGAATATGAACGGATATTCCTGGCAGAGGGCTTTCCCCAAATTTTGGAAATTGGCTTCTGCTTGGAGACTTGGAGACCTGTATTGTTACCTAATCCTCCTTATGTCTAAGAAGGTTTTCATGGTCAGTGGCATAACTAGAGTGCGCCGGGCCCCCCTGCAAAAAAATCTTCAGAGGGGCCCTGCTCACTCCTATCCCCATCCTCCCTCCCACTTCCCACCATGCCCCAGCCCCTCCCATGCCCTTCTATACCACGCCAACTCCCGCCCGACTTGCTCCCCCTTCTTCACAGCAGGTAAGAGAGGGGTTGGGGAGGAGTAGTGAAACGTCTTCAATGATTACTCAGCAAGCCCAGTTGCTCTAGATTTACTTCTATTAGATATACCATGAACAGTGGAGTAACTATAGAGGAAGCAGACCCCACAGTCCGTGACCCTTGTTTCCCAGGCCCCCCTGTGACTGCGTGGTCTGCTTCCTCTATAGTTACTCCACTGGTCATGGTATATCTAATAGAAGTAAATCTAGAGCAACTGGGCTTGCTGAGTAATCATTGAAGACGTTTCACTACTCATCCGAGAAGCTTCTTCAGTCCAACTGACTGGTACAAGAAGTCCTCACCATATAAACTCTTCCAATAATCCAATCATAACATAAATAGAAATTCAGTAGAGTTTTCACGTCATAAACCATGAGATACATTTTTCTGAATTGAATCTTGTCCATGACTTTTCACTTGATAAACCTTTTCCTCCTGGAATAAATTCTGTCCCTTTGTTTCTTACGAGTTTAAATGTGGTTCCCTTTCAGGCAGAATCTGAATTAAAGGAGTCTATTGCTTGACCTATAAGGCATAACATGTATAGTACTGTAATACAAAGTGATGGTGATTTTTTTAGATCAGCCTTAATTATTTTGAGGAGACAGGGTAACCCAGCCATCTAATTGATCTCTAATGTTTAACAATTCCTTTATGTACTAATCCCAATTTGGAATCATGTATGGTGAAATGACTTTTCAAATGTGAGACCTTTCAACAGAGGACATGCAGAAGGTGCTTGGCGAGAAAAGCTTCTTAACCTGAGCTGGTAGATGCTGCAGATAATACTTTGCTTTCTATTCGAAAAAGGATTCCACGTCCTCTATTAATGACTCGTTCTGCAATAAATATTCAAGGAAAGTAATTTTTCCCGAACAAGAGTTTGCAAATTGTGGTTTTAAGTTCTTGTTGCACTAAAATTCCTAGTATCCCATTATAGCTATGGGCTGCTTTGGGCTAAGTGCTTCAACCATCCCTATTCTGGATATTTGGCCAGTCACCACTTAATTGCCGTTTTATAGTTTCAGTTTAGCAATAAGCTTTCACTGCAAACAGGACCCTTTTTGGCCTTCATGATGCCCCATTCACATCTGTAGCCCTACCATATAGAAGCTGATGCCACACTTTAGGAACCTATGATGTGTATTATTTCAGGGACAGCTAGAACTTCAACTTTGTGTTGACCATGAAGAGTGTTTTATAGTTAGTGTCACCTGTTCTGAACAATGGTAATATTTGTCATCATGGTGGCACCTGCTGCCATTAACTAAAAGGACATTATACTGTACTTACCAAATATGCAATTATGGAACACTTGCTTTGTATGGAGTTAAACATGGTTGGGGAGGCAATTCTTGATATTTTGGCCACTGGTGTGCTCTTTTTATTGGAGTCCATGGATGAGGATACCTCATCAAAGCAGTCATGGCCATTTAATCTTCATGTGATTTGGAACTTGAGCTCTATCATCAATAGAAGCTGGACATCTGGAAGACTAAGTTTGGACAAACAACTATAATACTATGAAACAGAACTTCAAGAGGTAATGCTATGAGTGATGAGGTTTTGGTTATCACGTGTGCTTGTATTTTTGGGATTTTAAGACAAAGGTGCTTAAAAATAGCACATGCAATCACATGGTTAATATCTTTCAGTATGAGTAGTTGAGCCCTGCCAAGAGGTAAAAATTCCCTCAAAGTATATCTCACTCACGGAGAAGAGTGTATGCGTATCGCTGATCTAACATGGCCTTTCGCCCATCATAACAGGAGGTAATCATGATATGGAGCTGGCTTCTAATTTCAGCCTGTCCTGTCACCGCAGTAAGAGGCTTGTTATGTTGGTGAAAGCTCAATTATTGTGCCACCTTCAGTTAAAATAATCTGCATTTTCTGAACTAGCGTGATAGTATGATACATGCTATGCAAACACACAAACATATACTGAACATATTTGAACTAAAGCTATGATTTTTAGAATGATGAAAGCAACCATCTGATTTAATGCTATAAATAAATGAGCCAAAGAGGAAATTGTATAGTTACATAATTTATTTGGGTTGAAAAATGACAAAAGTCCATCAAATTCAACCTCTTCACATGAACCCCACTGCACATATACAGTATATGCATAACTATACTGACCTGATCTGTACACTCAAATATATAAACTATAAATACCGATACCTATAGTAAACTAACTGTAGATTTTAAGGTCACAATAGCCTATGATATTATGCTTGTTCAAGATCCAAGCTCACTGTGAAGAACCACCTACTCTGCCCAAGTTAAATTTTAGTTTCTCAAGTCTAAAGGGATGGCCTCTGATTCTTTGCTCTGTCAATAAGGGTTTCCATGTCCTTTGACAAAAATAGAGTCTTCTGATGAGATCCACACTTGTGTTTGATATAGAATGTTGGAATGTTTAGGCCTGTGTAGGGGATCAGACAAATCCTTCCCCTGTTTTTCTGTCTGTGACATCATCCAGCCCAGTTACAGGCTGGAGAGCCATCCGATTGGCTGGGCTACCCAGTGGGAGAGGGGAGGTGCTTAACTTAGGAGCCAAATGTACAGGGTTTTGGCCAGAGCTTATAAAGGGATCCCTGCTGCAGCAGCCAGAGAGATCCAGATTTGTGGAGTGTGACAGTGCTGCCTGAAAGGATTTTCCTAGAAGGAAAAGGAAAGAGCTGCATTTTGCTCTGCTTGAGAAAGTATAGCTTTATGGAGAACAAGTTTTTATCTCCTGCCTGTGGATACTTTGTGTTTCCCCAGGGCGAGGACAGGTCTTGCTTGTGTACCTGCTATGTGGGAGCGGCTACTACTTTCAAAGGGAAAGGTACCTTGGGGCAGGTAGAGCTACGTGGGGACATAAGAGCTCTTGGGGAAGGGATATTGAACTGACAGGATTTATTCTAAGTTTATCCACCCAGTGTGGAGTGTGGGACTGTGGAATTGAGAGACTGTGCCAGGGGTTGAAAGTCCACAAAGGTTCCCCAGAGAAAAGTGATATTGTGTGATTTGCATTTACAGTTACTAAATACAGTTTTACATACAGTTTATAGTTGTTTTATTGCAAACTGGGTGTGTTTTATTTTTCCTAGTGGAACCCCCCTGAGGTGTGCTCCTCAGTTTTCCCTAGGTGGAGGCACTGCACTGTAAATCCCAGTTCCCAGTACTTTTCATACGCAAAAGGGACTCAGGGCCCTGGATTGCCAAGGGTTAGTTGTTATTTAAAATGACAGTAACCAATTTAGGTTTATACTTGTGAACAGCTTGGGCATAGATGTATCCAGGGTTGAACTGGGCTGGCGGGACACCAGGAAAAAACCCAATGGGGGCAGATGTTACAAATTTACAGGCAATGTACTTGCTGGTCATTTTGTGATAACTAAACCTCTGGCCCTGGCCAACCCCCTGATCCTCCTCTTATCGACCCCCACCCACCTCCAATTTCCTCTCCTACCTCACCCCTTGCTACTCTACTCACCTATTAAAAGAGAGAAAAGATGGCAACCCTAGCCCTTGTGGGCCCGCCAACCCAGACCCACGCCCTGCGTGCATCTTGCTGACCTCCCTTCCTTATTGTGGCCGCAAGAACAAAAAACAAGGTACCCGTGAGGTGTTCGGCTGTATCTGAGGGCTGAGGCAGTTGTGGCTGGGCCGGAGTGGGCCAGAGGTGTGTGGGGACCCCTGAAGCTGCAACCCCAGTGGCCCCCAGAACCCCTGTCCTACACTGGTTGTATTCTTGCAAACCAACCTTATTTAAACTGTGAATCCATATTTAGTCAGCTAAATAGACCTATCAGAATTCTTTTTCTGGGTCTACTTGACCTTTTATGTAGCGCTGGACCCTAAGACCCTTGCACCACTACCCTGTAACAGAGAAAGACATGTCTTTATATCGGGGGGAAAAACCACCCTTGGAACTGTCATGGATTAGTTGGATATGCAGTCATTTAATTGCAACAATAATTTGGAGGTGAGTGTTAATGCTGGGAGGGGGGTGAGCGCATATAAACCCAATCACAGCTACATCAGAGGCTGCTAAATAAAACAAGTTTTGTCACACTCCAATTTGTTTAGAGACAGCTTTAATTACCAATATCTATTGATGATAATGACTTCTTTTACCATGCGAGCGCCGCGATAAAATCAAATGAAGGCGATTGTGATCGTTTCCAGAGCCGTTCTGTTTAGCAGTTACACTCTGTCTGTTAGACTGGGGCCTTGATAAGATCATGGCTGTTAGGATCCGACATTAGTTGGAATCAATATCTGAAAATGTGCCTGTTTGTGCTTAATCGCAAAGTTAGTGTGAGGGTCAAAGTGAGATCATTTGTTGGATGAGATTGCACAGCTTCTTCATCTTGTCATGTACATGTGTTCTTTCCAGGCTGCGACGATGGAAATAAAAAGCCAGGATTTTTTTTTTCTCTCTCTCTTAACCTTCCACCACTATTGAATGGAAAAGTCAACAGAATTGTGTTAACCATTCGTTCAACATACAACGTTTAGACGATGGTTAGTTCACCAAGATAGTTTAGGCAAAAATCACATGTGATTTCTCAGGGAGCAATAGATCATTATTGACACTCAAATCAGTATTAGATGGATTTTCACACTAATTGTGTCAAAGGACTTTATATGCTTAAATATTCCAGCATTGTGCTTAGAACAAGAAAGTACTCAGCACAGTGGTACTATATTTGGCTTTTTGTAGCAAGCGATACCTCTAGTTGTATAATACTAAACTCCTAACATCACTGGGCATTTTGTGGGGTCCTAGTCTTAAAGGAGAAACAAACCCCTTATTAAAAAAACATTACCCCCTACCCCGCATAGACCCACCTCCCTCCTCATCCCCAGCCTAGCTGCTACCCCATGCAAATGCCCATAACTTTTTACTTACCCCTCGGTGCAGATTCAGGGATCGGAGTTCACGGCAGCCATCTTCAGGGACTTCATGTCTTTTTCCTGCGCTTCAGCAATTTCCATCCATTTCAGCACATTCGCAGTTGTCGCAAACTGGGAAATTGCTCCAATTGCACATGCATCGCTTCGCCGGTCTCAGTCTTAGATTAAGAAGAAAAGATGGCTTCTGTGAACTCTGATTCCAGAATCTGCACAGAGGGGTAAGTAAAAAGTTAGGGGCATTTGCCCGGGGTAGCAGCTAGACTGGGGGGAAGAGTGAGGGGGGTCTATGTAGGATGGGGGGTTTCTGCTTTAAGAAGGGCCTGGTGCACAAGCCAACCCCTGCAACCTGCTGCTAACTGTCCTACCTTCATGCCGGCTTTCCTTACTCTCCACCAGCTTCAATTAGGAGAGCGGCCACAAAGGGAAAATTTACACGTAACCATATAGGAAGCGACCCCATAGTCTGGGCCCTCCTGTTCCCTTCTATATTCTGTAGGCTCCATTTTAATCAATCATGCTCTGTATTAATAAAACAATACCTTGTACTTGATCCTAACGGAGTTATATTTTATCCTCATTGGAGGGGAAAGACGACTAAACCCTAGGTCCCAAACATTCTGGATAACAGGTCCCATACCTGTATTAAAGGGGTGGTTTGCCTTTAACTCTTGGTATGATGCAATTGTGGTTTTAATTAATACCTATATTAAGATGCAACACTTTTGTCTAGAAAAAACTTGGTTTCTTTGTTTCCATTATATTTTATTTGGGCTCAGAGCTTGATATCAGTTTTCCTACAGTGAAATTCTCAGTTTTAGGAAAAGGGCACTTACAATATATCAACTCTCGCAGCTAACTGCCTACTTTCGTGCCGGCTTTCCTCACTCGCCACCAGCTTCAATTAGGAAGCGGCTACAGGGGAGATTAACACGTAACCATATAGGAAGCGACCCCATAGTCTGGGCCCTCCCGTTCCCTTCTATCTTCTGTAGACTCCATTTTAATCAATGATGCTCTGTATTAATAAAACAATACCTTGTACTTGATCCTAGCAAAGATATATTTTATCCTCATGGGAGGGAAAGACCTTGTAACCAGAAAACCCTAGGTCCCAAACATTCTGTATAACAGGTCCCATATCTGTATAAAAGGAGCGGTTTACCTTTAAATGAACTTTTTATATGATGTAATTGTGTTTGTAAGTGATAACTAGGGATGCACCGAATCCAGGATTCGGTTCGGGATTCAGCCAGGATTCAGCCTTTTTCAGCAGGATTCGGATTTGGCTGAATCCTTCTGCCTGGCCGAACCGAATCCTATTTTGCATATGCAAATTAGGGACGGAGAGGGAAATTGCGTGGCCTTTTGTCACAAAACAGGGAAGTAAAAAATGTTCCCCCCTTCCCACCCCTAATTTGAATATGCAAATTATGATTCGGTTCGGTATTCTGAGGTTCGGCCGAATCCGAAATAGTGGATTCGGTGCATCCCTAGTATATTTTATTTAGGCTCAGAGCTTGATGTCAGTTTGGATTTCCTACAGTAAAAATCTCAGTTTTAGGAAAAGGGCACATACGGTATATTAACTCTCGCTACCCTCGCATCCCTATCTATCTGCCTACATAGCAAAAAGACAATGCTGTAGAATTCTGTTCATATTAACACTTTTCGGCCGGTCCTAGAAAATGCAATGTTAAAACTCGCAATGCAGTGATTGTCAGAGAGTATTACATGATTAAATGTGACTTCCCTTCTTTAATTTCAACCTTTTAAGTCCATAAATGACATTTATTACATTCTTCTGCATACAGTGTGTTGCACGCCACACTTCCCTGAATACACGTACTTGATTATGATTATATATTTGCCTATGGAATGTCTTAAAGGTTTAAGGGAAATTCCCATGACCAATCTAGTTGAAACGCTTAAACCTTTGCTTCCTGCTGTTTGTGGACTTGGATTCTGTGCATAATCCCTATTTCTATATGCTGCTAGAATCCTATACTGTGCATTGAAATGAGATCTGTAGATCGTGCAGAGCCCCCTATGGAGATCCTGCCAGGCTCAAGCAGGTGTGAAAAGATCCTAGGTAATATTCTTATCCATCCCAGTATAATTAATAACAGAACATGAAATATGCATGGATGTATGACACCCTCCTATCCAACTGTTTCTCCTTTAAAGCAATACAGGAGCAGACTTCTAATTTACGGTAGCTATTACTGACCAGTGTCTCATGACTTCATGTTTGTTCTTTTGTTCATTTACCCCTTTTTTAGTCCTTTGCAGAGGCAACATGCGTCATTATGTTTCTCTCCAAAAAAAGATTTGATGAATCAGACAATTTCCCATGCACTAAACATAGGTTTTATCCAAAGGTGAGATAGAGAAGAGGCTAGTGAGGGGACACAAAAAAAAGTGTGTTGATCTGGATTGTCCATCCTGTGACTCTACTGCAAAACTAAAATTCCCAGCAGTGCCCTACCAATCTTTAGGTGTCAGTAAGATGCTGATAAGTTTGGATTCAACAATAGTTGGAAGAGCACAAACTGGACAATCCTGATGTAGACATCCCTCTAGTGGTGGGGTGATGGACCTCTTTGCCAAACCCTAAAACTGATCTTTTTTTGTGGCAGCCTGTTAAACTTTTTTTTTAATTCTTAGCAGACCATAAACATGTTGATGAAATGGGCCTCATTTAGATTTCAATGCTGAAAGGTATCACCTTTACTTTAAAGGGCAACTACACTTTTTTAAGACACCTTGGATGCCTTAATTTAAATTCCTATTGCTCATAGGAAATGTCATGGTACAATAGATATAACTGGGAAACTTCTTTGGCAATTTGCACCGTGCAGGCTCAAGATTAGTGATGAGTGAATCTGTCCCGCTTCGCTGAAAAATTCGCAAAACTACGGAAAAATTCACAAAACGTTGATTTGCATTGAAGTCAATGGACGTTTTTACGCGCAACAATTTTTCTTGCTCCAAATGCATTAAAGTCAATGGGCGTTATTTCTTATGGCGACTTTTTTTTGTCCAAATGCATTAAAGTCAATGGGCGTTATTTCTTATGGCGACTTTTTTTTTTGTCCAAATGCATTAAAGTCAATAGGCGTTTTTTTCTTATGGAGACATTTTTGTCCTAATGCATTGAAGTCAATGGGATTTTTTTCTTATGGCGACTTTTTTTGTCCTAATGCATTAAAGTCAATGGGCGTTTTTTTTCGTAAGGTGACTTTTTTCTCCAAATGCATTAAAGTCAATGGACGTTTGTTCTTATGGCGACTTTTTTTGTCATAATGCATTAAAGTCAATGGGCGTTTTATGGCAACTTTTTTTTGTCCAAATGCATAAAAGTCAATGGGTGTTTTTTTTGTTGCAAACTTTTTCGCTGCAAATTTTCGCGCACTTTAGAAAAAAAAATGCACATGGCGAAATTCGGAATTTCGTTGCGAATCCATGGCTGGCGAATAAATTCTCTCATCACTACTCTAGATGTTTAGATATCTGAACTGTCTTTTATAGTGCAGTAAAAGGCATACAGTACAGGTGTAGGGTTTATGGACCAACAGAATGCAGGAGATGCTAGGCTTTGAGATATCTCTCCGGAGGAAGCACATAGCCATGCTTTGGGTATTAAGACCTTGGACTTGAATGGAGAACAGCATTGGATGCCAAGACTAGTAAAGTAGTTTGGTCCCTATCCAACACCATATAAATAGAGGGTGGATTAGTGGGATAAAGCAGAGTTATTACAAGAATTTATCAGTGTTCAGTAGATACGTTAAAGAGAGGATATCAGGCTTTGTATTCCAAAAATGGTATGAGTTTAGAGATGCAAACACATCATAATTCCTAGATGTATTTTCCCTGTATATACAATGCTATAATGTGCCTTTTTAAACAGATTTGTAAGTTGCTCAGGAAATGTAAACACTGGCAACAAAGCATGTAATGTGAATTTGTGACAGCCCGGGTATCTGTGTGTCTATAAAGTGCCGGTCCAGATGTTGTACATCTTTCCAGCACAATCAAATGGCAATTATTGAACAACGAGGTCCCATTGATGTTTCGCTCAGACAAAGCCACACTAACGCGACTGTATAAATAATGAATCCTTCTAAACGACCCAATTTATTTGAAGGGGGGAAATGCCCTAAAATATGAATACTTTTGCGGGGCTATCTCTACATCTTCATGAATGACTACTCAACGCAACTGTAATAAAAGCACTTATTCACATAAACACACACCGTACAATAGGAGGAATCCATTCAGTGTCTGCATGATATGCCATTCCCTTGTAACTCTTTAAAGTTCATGTAAAGTCTAAAATAGAATAAGGCTAGAAATGCTGTATTTTGTATACTAAATATAAACATGAACTTACTGCACCGCAAGCCTAATCAAACAAATAATTTATGCTTTCAAAGTTGGCTACAGGGGGTCGCCATCTTGTAACCTTGTTATACATCTTTGCAAGACTAAGACTGTGCACATGCTCAGTGTGGTCTGGGCTGCTTAGGGATCATCATAAACAAAGCTGCTTGAGTTCTGTTTTATTATAAAAACGGTACACATTTTTTAGTTAAAGTATATTGGAGATAGGTTTATTTTTCATTAAAGAAAGTAAAAATGGGATTTTATTTTTTTGCCTTTACATGCCTTTTAAGTCTAATAGAAAATCATGCAAACATAAAAAATCCAACCGGCTGGCTTTGCTTCCAATAAGGAGTAATTATATCTTAGTTTGAATCAAATTAGGGATGCACCGAATCCACTTTTTTGGATTCGGCCGAATCCCCGAATCCTTCGTGAAAGATTCGGGCGAATACCGAACCGAATCCGAACCCTAATTTGCATATGCAAATTAGGGGCAGGAAGGGGAAAAAATTTTTTACTTCCTTGTTCTCTGACAAAAAGTCACGCAATTTCCCTCCCCGCTCCTAATTTGCATATGCAAATTAGCATTCGGATTCGGTTCGCCGAGTAGAAGGATTCGGCCGAATCCGGATCCTGCTGAAAAAGGCCGAATCCTGGCCGAATCCCGAATCCTGGATTCGGTGCATCCCTAAATCAAATACAAGGTTCTGTTTTATCATTACAGAGGAAAAGGAAATCTTAGTCTTGCAAAGATGTTTAACAAAGTTACAAGATGGTGACCCCCTGTAGCCAACTTTGAAAGCATAAATTATTTGTTTGATTAGGCTTGTGGTGCAGTAAGTTCATGTTTATATTTAGTATACAAAATACAGCATTTCTACCCTTATTCTATTTTAGACTTTACATGCCCTTTAAGGTAGGAAGATCCAAATTTTGGAAGGATCCATTATCCGGATAACTCCAGGTCCTGAGCATTACTGTATATTTAACTGATGCTTTTGCTTTTGACCCATGTTTACAGACTAAATAGTATCCCATTTTATGTTTTAACTTCATTTGTATTCATTTATAATACAATCCAAATAAATAATGGGATTTTTGGTTCAAATTCATTGTATTATTTTTAATTGTTTCTTTTTGTTTTGCCCCTTTTTTTTAAGGTGGAGCTGCCATAACGGTTTAGAATATATATTTTTTTAATTAATGTTTGTAAATGCTTTTCATGAATGTATGTATTAAATGTGTCAATATTATCACTAAAAATACCAATAAAAGTGCTTTTCTTTTATACCATGTGAAAACTGACACTGCTCAGAAAAATAAACACATCCCTTAAACCGTTTCTATCATTTCACCCTTCCCTAACTATCTCTGTTTCATGGCATATTTAAAATTAAAAGAGTCTCTTTGTTTCGTGGGTATCATATTGAACGTTAGAGATAGGGGAAAATGCAGGCAGTAACACCGCGCTCTCTCCCATTTATACCAAACTATCAAATATTCATTTTAATAAGCAAATTCCTGGGCCACATACATAAACTAATATTGCCAGGATTATATAAGTTAAAAGAGAAAGGAAATGTCTTTTAGGATCCGTATCTCCGGCAGCAGATAGGCGCTATTATCACCGAAAATGTGACTTTCAGCCTTGAAAGAGTTAAAAGAGTTCTACGGCCACAAAAGAGATTTCTTCAGAATTATCTCCCGCCTCACATTTGCTCTTAGGCAAGCAGTTTAAAAAAGCGCAGTGATTGAGCCAGTGATCCAATTTGAAATGCAGAAATGATTAGAGCTGCTTGCCTCATTTCATATCGAAATTCTCTGATTTATGACAGGGCTGCAGCCAAGATCTATCTCCAAAGGGAATTAGTGTGCAAGTTTGCATATTTGTGCTATTTTGGTTTCTGATAGCAGCTGCTAGCTAGAAATGCAAAAATTGGGAGGTGGCAGTGCAAGGTTTTCTTTTTAATTTCTTTTTTTTATTTTATTTTGCCGTCGAAGTAAGGGTAGATAAGAACCTAATGTATAGGACATATACTGCAGCATTATAGACTTGAAGTTATACATAAAGCCAACGCAATAATTAATTGTTGGGGGACGATGAAGGAATTACCAAAAAAAAAAAAAAAAAAGCTATGGAACATTTGAATACTAATGAGGTGGAAAACTTCAATCTTGCCCGTGACCCATCTGACAGGGTATAGACCAGTGATCCCCAACCAGTAGCATGTGAACAACATGTTGCTCTCCAACCCCTTGGATGTTGCTCTCATTGTCCTCAAAGCTCTTTGAATTCCAGGCTTGGAAGCAAGTTTTAATTACATAAAAACTAAGTATAGTCCCAAGTAGAGCCTCCTGTAGGCTGCCAGTCCATATAGAGGCTACCAAATAGCCAATCACAGCCCTTATTTATCACCCCAAGGGACATTTTCATGCTTGTGTTGCTCCCCAACTCTTTTTACATTTGAATGTGGCTCGCGGGTAAAAAAGGTTGGGGATCCCTGGTATAGACTATAGGACAGAATGGGACTGCTTGGTAGTTGGGTGGGGGAATGGCCGCCTTATCTGGAATGTACATGAAGTGTCAACAATAAATTAGTAGCTATGATGAGAAATGCAGGAATTCATTTTCACATTGATATGCCTGGGTTACCAAATGGTTCTTTATTTTTAGGTTTATGTTGACTTTACCCTTGTTGTGTGCAGTTTCACAAATATTCTACATATAGTACACAGGGCATAGGTAATACTCTACATTGACACATATGCACTTCCACATGTGAACCATATAGCACTGACTATTCTGAATACAGGTATGGGACCAGAATGCTCGGGACCTGGGATTTTCCGGATACCTTAAGTCTAGTAGAAAATCATGTAAACATTAAATAAAACTCAAAGAGGCTGGTTTTCCTTTCAATAAGGATGAATTATATTTTAGTTTGGATCAAGTACAAGATGCTGTTTTATTATTGCAGAGAAATCGGAAATCATTTATAAAAATTTGGATAATTTGGATAAAATGGAGTCTATGGGGCAGATTTACTAAAGGGCGAAGTGAAAAGTAAACTTTAAAACTTTAAAATGTAAAGAAATTATTAGGCTGTGGGCCCACCAATGAATGAAATCTCTACCCTGGGCCCAATGGTAACTTAAAGGACCAGTAACATCAACATTTATTTAAAAAAAAATTTGGTAGTATACATTGAAAAAAAACACCAAGACAAATTAAACTT
Source organism: Xenopus petersii (assembly GCA_038501925.1). Taxonomy (NCBI): domain Eukaryota; kingdom Metazoa; phylum Chordata; class Amphibia; order Anura; family Pipidae; genus Xenopus; species Xenopus petersii. The sequence continues at coordinate 124,875,839 of CM076683.1, forward strand.
TAAAATCTTTAAAGTCTTTATTAAGAAATAACTTACTGAAACTCCGCTTCCGCTCCTCTTCAGAAAAGGCGACAGGGCGACGATCCATCGTGCAGCGCTTGATTTCTCCTCCCTGGCTATCTCCTATAAGGGAGGAGAAATCGAGCGCTGCACAATGGATCGCGATTGCCTTTTCTGAAGAGCAGCGCAAGCTGATTTTCGGTAAGTTATTTCTTAATAAAGGCTTTGCGATTTTAAAGTTTTATTTGTCTTGGTGTTTTTTTTTAATGTATACTAAAAATTATTTTTTAAAGAATGTTGATGTTACTGGTTCTTTAAAGGAATTGTTCAGTGTAAAAATAAAAACTGGCTAAATAGATAGGCTGTGCAAAATAAAAAATGTTTCTAATATAGTTAGTTAGCCAAAAATGTAATGTATAAAGGCTGGAGTGATTTGATGTATAACTTGTCAGTCAGAACCTGCTTTTCAGCTCTCTTGGTTTACACAGACTGGTTACCCTGGTTACCAGGCAGTAACCAATCAGAGACTTGAGGGGGGGCCACATGGGTCATTTCTGTTGCTTTTGAATCTGAGCTGAATGCTGAGGATCAATTACAAACTCACTGAACAGAAATGTCCCATGTGGCCCCCCTTCAAGTCGCTGACTAACTCAGAGTTATAGAGCTGAAAAGCAGGAAGTTGGATTCTGGCTGTTTTATTAGACATCTGTTCACTGCAGCCTTTATATATTACATTTTTGGCTAACGAACTATATTAGAAACATTTTTTATTTTGCACAGCCTATCTATTTACACAGTTTTTATTTTCACACTGAACTATTCCTTTAAGTTACCGTTGGGCCCAGGGTAGAGATTTCATTGGTGGGTCCCACAGCCTAGTAGTTTTTTGATTGAACTACTCTAAAGCAATGGTAGGCAATGGCGAAATGCTCTCCTCTTACTAAAGTAAACATAGGGTCCAGGTAATCTGTTCTGGTTCAACAGTCATAGGAATGATTAAACCAAAATTTATAAAAAAAAAAAAAAATGGATAAAATAGATTTGTTACAGAACTCTTCCAGTTGAATAAAATGCGGGGGTCTACCATTTCTGGGGGATACTTCAATCAAAAGTTATTCCAGTCAAAGTTCTAACTGAGGACTCCCTGTCCTGGTGGGTCCCATTTTCCCAGTGGCCATTTCTAATTTCTACCTTCAAACCTTTCTTCTGAATGTGTGATCCCACTGGAAAACAACAGATCCAAATGATCGTATTAAGACCCTTCACAATGGCCACCCATTTTATTTGTGTGACCCACTTTTTGGCTATAACCAGTACAAACGGAATATGGGGGGCTTGTTGCTAGCACGACATTTATGCAGAAGAAAGTATATATGACCTTTATTTAGCTATAAGCTGAGGCCTCTGAGATTCAGCAGTATCACTTTAAGAAACACGTTTTCTTGTGTTTTTCTTCTTTTTACATAAAAGGCCATACTGTAGAATGCCAGGAGACCAAGATCTGCAGCCATTAGATGAACAACGGGCAAGTTCCTGGTTTAATATCTAACCCGAAAAGTGTTCTGAATTCCATGGGAAATCAAATACATGATCCCAAAGAAACCTTTCATCTTTCAAAGCCCATAGAATGAACTCTACAAACCAGCCTTGAACTCAAGCAAAGATAGAAAATGACTCTCCTGTTAAATTATATTTCCTGGTTAAATGTTCCCAATGGTTCAATAAACGTGTGAGAGTTGTATACATTTGTGGGAAGTCATTAATCTGTGAAGCCACATTTATTTTTATTTTAATATCAACTTTTTCAGTACAAAAAAAAGCACATATTATAATTTGTACAAGTGCCCAAGAGATGGGCGTCTGACCTCATCCATCTGAAGCTGACAGTTGCTGCAACTATCTGCCACAGAGCTGACTTTAACAAACCTCATTATTTATATGAATTAACCTGTCTGCTGCTGAACTGCATCTCATAGTACCACCCTACTATTTCCACTTTTCTACAGCCTCAGTCCCTTCCCACAGACTATTATCCCACTGTTACTATAGGCACCAGCTCTCCCTACTATACCTGCTATCCCACAGTCACACTCCCTTCCCAGAGACTATTATCCCACTGTTACTATAGACACCATCTCTCCCTACTATACCTGCTATCCCACAGTCCCACTCCCTTCCCAGAGACTATTATCCCACTGTTACTATAGGCACCATCTCTCCCTACTATACCTGCTATCCCACAGTCCCTTCCCAGAGACTATTATCCCACTGTTACTATAGGCACCATCTCTCCCTACTATACCTGCTATCCCACAGTCACACTCCCTTCCCAGAGACTATTATCCACTGTTACTATAGGCACCATCTCTCCCTACTATACCTGCTATCCCATAGTCACACTCCCTTCCCAGAGACTATTATCCCACTGTTACTATAGGCACCATCTCTCCCTACTATACCTGCTATCCCACAGTCCCTTCCCAGAGACTATTATCCGACTGTTACTATAGGCACCATCTCTCCCTACTATACCTGCTATCCCACAGTCACATTCCCTTCTCAGAGACTATTATCCCACTGTTACTATAGGCACCATCTCTCCCTACTATACCTGCTATCCCACAGTCACACTCCCTTCCCAGAGACTGTTATCCCACTTCTACTATAGGCACCATCTCTCCATACTCTGTAAGATTCCATCATTACATTGCATTCTTTATCCCCCTCTTCTATTACAATTGATCATTTATCATAAGCATACTTTACAGAAAAATACAATGCTCTGCAAATCAGTTTGAGAATTGGGACATTTACCATACTTTTGTAATTAATATATCTCATTTCTCTTCCTGTAGTAAAGATTCTGTCTTTTGGGTATCATATTCATTGTATTTTGTATTATTTAAACATGCGTGGTAGGCAAGAGAATCCTTCATTTGCATAAAAAAAATCCCAGATTAGGATCATTACTGCTAATTAACAGACAGAAAGATGGCAGGCGGAACACCTGAATACTATGCTGAGGGAATGGCAGCTGGTTCAAGTAAATCATATGTTTTAGCTGCTGCCTTGAAAGCATCCAAATCTGAGCTCCCCTTTGCCTTGACCTGAACACAAAACAGTTGTCTTAATAGTAATCGGAATATGCAGGACTTTACAATACATTTTAATGCACTAATTATCCACAAACTTGGCATTTTTCTGCAATTATTTTTCCCATAGAGTGTTATAGGTAATTTATACTTACTACCTATTACTTAGATGTCTCAACAAATGTCCAGGGATCAAACTCAATTAATGTTGATTCTGGGCAGCAGATATTTGTATCTTATTGTGCATCAGGTACAAGTACAGTACATTTTGGTGACCTTGCATTCCTGATAATAACTATCATGCCATGCCATTCCCCACTGAGTATAAAGAAACCCCTTGTCACCCCTGGTACTAGCGGAATTTAACCCAAAAATGAGCTTCCTGTATAAGCATTTGAGGTGTCTCATATGAGACAACATATGAGTCTAACAGGTGTCAATGAATGTTCATGACTCTCTACAGAACTACTGTATAAAATAAAACCATATAAAATAGGATATTTGTTGGCTGGAAATAGCTTTATTGCAGGTACTAGATGAACAAAAAATATATATTCCATGTGATTGCATTGCTGGTATTTTAAATTGGGATCCTGCTAATACAAAAATAAATATTACTTATAAAGAAAGGGCAGGTTTAAATAAAATGCTTTTATTATCATTATTTTGGATTGTGTGTAATTACAATTATAGCATTTAATACAAGGGGCAGATTTATCAAGGGTCGAAGTGAATTCGAGGGAATTTTCGAAGTAAAAAAATTTGAATATTCGATAATCGAAGTACTGTCTCTTTAAAAAAACGTCGACTTCAATACTTCACCAAATTAAACCTGCCAAAGTGCTATGTTAGCCTATGGGGGCCTTCTACAGCATTTTACTAAGTTTTTGAAGTCGAAGTAAAAATCGAACGATCGTACGATAAAATCGTTCGAATCGAAGGATTTATTCGTTCGATCGTTCAATGGCCAAATTCGGTAAAAAATCCTTCGACTTCGATATTAGAAGTCGAACTATTTTAATTCGATGGTCGAATTTCGAAGTATTTTTTACTTTGAAATTCGACCCTTGATAAATCTGCCCCTTAAAGCAGGAGGTGAAACACCAGAGAAGCACATACAGTATAATAAGTTCCTTCTAAGGTGTGTGCTTGTGTGCGCTCACACAAATTTTGAGGCCAGTGCACACATACAAATTGTGGTGCACACAAAGAATTTTTAAAATGTGTGCACAAAAGACGTTTTTTTTCTGTGTGCACACAGCCGTGGTGGAATTAGAAGGAACATTGCATCATACTGTAACATTGTAGGTTTGTAATTCCTTATTAAACGTCTACACCAATCAAATGAATCCAGCTTCAAGCACAATGTCAGTTTAGAGTGTTTGAGCTTAGAAATCATGTAGGACATGTTCCATGCAATCGTCTTGTGCTATGTCATGGAAAAAGTCAGACTCAGGAGATGTAATGATTTAAACCTGACATGTGAATTGTTTTACATTTTCCTGCTGAATATACTTCATTTTTTTTTTAAAAAATCTCCTTTTCTTGACTGTTTTAACATCTGTTGTTCTTGGACAACTACGTTACCAAGAGAGTATTTTGTTACTCCAAAATCTTGGCCTAGATGCCTTTGCAGGCAGTGATTTGTGTTCATACAGTCTTGCTACTAATTAATCCCCTTGGGCTTTGCCTCTTACCTCTGATTCTGTGAAAGCTCATCTGTGATGAGATCAGCCTGAGGGAAGGTCACATCAAGAGATCGACTCTACTGTAACCACCATGGAGAACGAACGCAAAGAAGAACTTCACATAAGCTACAACATAGCTATAATTAAAGGAAAACTATACCCCCCAAACAATGTAGGTCTCTATAAAAAGATATTGCATAAAGCAGCTCATATGTAAAATCCTGCTTCATGTAAATAAACCATTTTCATAATAATATACTTTTCTAGTAGAATGTGCCATTGGGTAATCATAAATAGAAAATTGCCATTTTAAAAAATAAGGGCTGCCCCCTGAGATTGTAGGATTCACTGTACTCAAAAACATACCAACAAACCATACATGTTAGGTCACATGACCATAATGGCCAATTAACAGACAAAGTTTTGTCTTTTGCTTCCCACACTTCTTCCTGTTACAGTTAGAGTTGTAGTATTTCTGGTCAGGTGATCTCTGAGGCAGCACACAGACCATCACAAAATGGTGGCTCAAGGCAAGAGATGTAAAAGGGCAAGATTTACTTAAATATATATTCCAGTTTGGTAAGATTCTTTAATATGCCACTTAATATGATATGAACTATCTGTTGCTTAAGTGTTCGTTTTGGGGGTATAGTTTTCCTTTAAAGTGATTACAGTTTGGAACAACTGTTGAACTACTGATGTATGGAAATATAAAATATATAAATACAGAACATATATATTAATTTTCTTGGACACTTGTGACATTTAGGACTAGTTTGATTGTAGAGCCAATGGGGTGGAGGTTGCATTTAACACATAGGGACTTTTACTGTCATTATAAAATATTATTAAAATGTATCACTGAAATACTATGTTGCATTTGTGTTTATATTAGGTATAACTATAATTACAGTTCTCTGCAGAAGTTTGTGGGTGTTCAGCAATGGCTTGAGGGATGTTTGGATGCCCCCCCCCCTAACTCTGGCTTGTATAGACATTGTTTGTGTTTTTTTTGCCCATGGGAAGGTGCTCATTTTAGATCACTATATTTTGATTGCCTTTTGAATGCTCCAAACTGGGAGCATTTGCCTGTATGGCAGTACTTTCCAAACTATATGGCTGCTTCGAGGGGTTTACACACTTGGAGGCAGATTCACTCAAGGGCGAAGTGGCTAACGCAAGCACCTTTTTGACAGTATTACCATCTGCCGCAACATCACCAATCCACTAACAATTCATAAGCAAAAGAGACAGTCGCTAGCGTTTGTTCACACTCTATCCCCAGGCAACTTTTCGCTCTACCTCAGACCAGGCGAAGTGCTAAAAAGAAGTCACTTACATCATATCCTGTGTGCCGAAAATACATTAAAGTCCCAAAAATGCTGGCGACTTTTCCTTTTTTGAAGCGGAGTTGCCTGCAAAAGTCCTGACTTGAACTTTTTTTGGCTGACTTAAATTTTTTTTTTTTGGGTGACCAGTTTTCTCCAGGTTCCCTGGACATTTGTAAGAAAAAGTGGTAACTTCAAGCATTTGCACCAACATTTATAAAAAAAACGTCCATACAACTTTAAATTACCCGCCATATGCAAATTTACCTAAGTGCAAGATCACTTGCGAATTTTCAATAGGCACAAATGAACGCTAGCGCATCTTCACTATGAAATGCTCGCACTGCCAAACTAACATTAGCAAAAAGTCGCCAGCGTTTGGTGCCCAAGGTGCAACTTTGCATATTAGTGAATTAGCGTAGTTGAAGCGAATTTGCACCTTGGTAAGTGGTGTGGCGAATCGGTCGCTGGCGACAATTTGCCCTTTAGTGAATCTGCCCCTTGGTTGGGGGGCCGTACTAAAAACCATTTAGGTGAGGTTGGGGTACACTTTTTACTTTATCCCTTAAATACTTCTTGAAGCCCAATGTAAGGGTCAATAATTAAAGGATTATTTTAGAGTAAGCACTAGTGATGGGCGCATCTGTGCCGTTTCACAAATTTACCGTGAAATTCTCAAAACAGTGAAAAATTTGCCAAACGCATTGAAGTCAATGGGCGTCAAAATTATTTTATCGCGAGCGTCAATTTTTATACGCAGACTATTTGGTCCTAATATATAAAAATCAATGGGCATCCGAAATAATTTTGATGCGCGTCAATTTTTATGTAAGCGACATTATTGACGCGCTGCATTAGGGTTTTTTTACACGGTGGATTTTTCTCAGACGAATTGTGGGTACAATTACGCAAATGAAACGTGGAAATTTGCCGCATATTTGTGTCTACTGAATTTATTCGCCCATCGCTAGTCAACGGCTGTCCTAGATAATACTGGCTGGAACAAAGACTGGTTTGGGTGGCTTAAACCAGAATAGTTTGAAAACTGCTGCTCTGTGGTGTAAGTGATTATAGCTTGGTAGAACATCCACAACACACTTATGACTTCTGTTGCTACATGGTTTCACCTGGTACCTGACACCAATGCTATTAAACTGAAGGCGTAGAAAAGAGATAAAAATGCGGTTATTCAACAATTCCTGGAAATTGTAATATTCCAGATGGCGGGGGATTAGCTGCTTCCTGATTATATTTGGGTGGCCTATTAAATTAAGTCGTCAGGAATAACAGCGGTGCAGTACAATTATATGCTTTGTTTTTCATGTCCATGCATCTTACTTCTTCATTCTACATAAAGATAAAAGCAAACATATTACATGTAACAATACAGAACCCGTTTCCAGTTCTAATTAAAATTAAAGTGATTCAATACCCCAAGGTCAATGCATAATCTAAAACAAGGCTGTACTAAAACTCACAGCATCCATCTAGATAATAGTAGATGTCCCCTTATTCTTATTGCAATCTTCCAACCCATGCTGAGGTCAATGTACCTGCAACTGAGCGTCCACTGTCTCCAGCCCCACCACTTATATTAATTTGGGGAACCACTGAGCACAGTTGGTGGAACATTGTTTAGGCAATGCCAAGGGGGTGAATATATGGTAAGGTGTTCCCCCACTGTTTAGCTCTTTCATGACCATTTCTACTAATTCTCTTGTACAAAGCAGTAGGATTTGTCAGCATTCCCTATGGGACCTTTTGGTAAAATCCACTGATGCACCATGCCACCCATTTGCCCCCAAAAACCTTATACTTGACGCAGCATTGGAATAAAAGAAACAGTAAAACTCAAATGTTATCTTTCTGCTTGCTATTGATACCTTATAATTGCAAGGTATTTAGGATGTTATATGATTTGATACATTTTCCATGGTGTTGACTAATAAATATATATATGTAACAGAGGCTTTGGGTTGGGGGAATCTGAGTTAATAACAGCTAATTTTCTATATTTTGCTGTGATACAGTATATGTTAATAATAGGAGGAACGGTTCATCTATTTGTCCCAGTCAGCAGGATATCGTTAGCTCGTTGTGTACATGAAATGCCGGGGTTAGAGCACCGACCCATCAAAAGCCGGTTTCTTTACCTCCTTGAGCTCATCAGAGGATCAGAGTATCAAGGAAGGATTAACAGTGACTTGGGATTTGTGTGATTGGTTAATTTATTGCAGCGATGGCAGGTCTTTCATCTATGGCAACATTTAATCAGTGCGGTTATGGAGGCTATTACAGGTTACCTCTTTTCTCAAGTCAGCCAGAGCTAGACCATCAGCCCTATCACAATTCCCCTGAAATTCCCAAATTATCTGGCAGCAGCTTTAGCCTCTCAGTAATAAAAATTAGAAGAGATGCCCGATACAGCTGATGGACTGGCTTTTCACGTGCACGTGGCAAATAATAAAGAAAGGCAAAAAAAAAAAAAATTAAATCAAATTGCCACCTCTTAAGAGACGTGCAGGACTTATCACGCCTGCTCTGATCCAAATCCTTGTGGTTGAAAATTTATATTAGATTTTATCAGGGAAGTCTAAGTCTAGAAAAATCAATGAAGGTTATCTTTTATGTTGCAGGAACTTGTGGAAATATTGATTTTCATTTTATAGCGAATTTGGAGCATGAGTTGGTAATCACTGCAAAGCTGACTATAATATTGTGCCACTGTATCCCTTACTGAGCATCGCGCTCGGGTTTTAGATAGCTTATTGAAACTTCATTATTTGCCTGTATGTTGTTGGGAGAAACATTCTGGACAATAATTTCTCTTATCTGTAACAATAACTTTTTAGGACTAATTGTCCTCTCTTTATTTATAGAGTTAAAGGGGAACTCTGGCTTCTAAACCAAAATTTAATAAAGAGGCCCACATAACACAGAAACCCCTAATATATCCATCACAGTTACCTGTTCTCTTTCTGCGTCATTTGAAATCCTGGCGGGGAAGGAGGGACTAAACACTGATCTTACACATTGTAACAACTACTCCACAGCTTACAGACAGCATACAGGAACTACATAACCCACAATGCATTGCACTGTGATGTTCCGTTCTTTATTGAAATCACTTGTGCAGGGAATTGTGGGGTTTGGAGGATGCAGGCTGAGGACAGATGGCTGCTTATACAAAGTAACAGTAGTCAGCCAGCTCAGCAAAGTAGTCAGACAGATCAGCAGGAGAGCAGGGGGCTAGGCTAAGGATATGGTCAAAAACCATTAAAAATCTTGAAAAGTCTGCATATTTTTTAAATGATGTATATTACAAAGTTGTTTGAAATTATGTTAACATTTCAAAAAGCTGTAGAGTTCCCCTTTAACCTTTCCCTTAACTACCTGAATCACCAGGAAAAAACAAGTTTTTTTCGGTCAAGAGATTAAAAAATGGCACCCTGGGCATAATAGTGATTTGGGCCCCTGTTGTTTAAAGGGCATGTAAAGGCAAAAAAGTAAAATCTCATTTTTACTTTCTTTATTGAAAAAGAATCCTATATTCCAATATACTTTAATAAAAAAATGTGTATTGTTTTTATAAGAAACCTGACTGTATGCAGTGAAATTCTCCCTTCATTTACTGCTGTGGATAGGAATTGTCAGATGGTCCCTAACTGCTGAGCAGGGAAACAATCATACTTATGAACAGCAGGGGGAGCCCCCGCCTTACTTCCCAGCCATGCAGAACTCAAGCAGCTTTGTTTATGATGATCCCTAAGCAGCCCAGACCACACTGAGCATGTGCACAGTCTTAGTCTTGCAAAGATGTATAACAAAGTTACAAGATGGTGACCCCCTGTAGCCAACTTTGAAAGCATAAATTATTTGTTTGATTAGGCTTGTGGTGCAGTAAGTTCATGTTTATATTTAGTATATAAAATACAGCATTTCTATCCTTATTCTATTTTAGACCTTACATGCCCTTTAACGGAGTGTCTCCCATAGACACACACGAGCTGTCTTGTAGTGGATAAAGTGTCTAGGAACTTCACAAGGTGTAGGGATAGGATAGGAAGGGTAGAGCAGACGTTATAGAAGTGCACAATGGTGTAAGTAGGGCACTGTTATATTTTATAATGCAATCACTTTACCCGTAATCCTTCAGAAAGGTTATTTGTAAGAATATATTGTACCTTGCATCAACACAAAAGAGGACTCTACATAGAAGGCCAGGATACTTTGTGCACAAGGCTTAAAACGAACTTGGGTCTCTGCCAAGCTGAAGAATTCTACAGAAGCAGTCATGCTGTAAATCTGGGGGGAAAAGTATGTTTTTAATACTCTGCAAACTCCTACAGTTCTTTAAGACTAGGCCACTCATTTGTCACTAGACGATAGCTAATTAGGTACACTACATAACTGTCAAGTTCCAGTGAGCACCTTTCAGTGAAATGTCTGTACGTAGAGCTGTTGCTCTATCAGTGCCCTATAGCAAATACAATGACTCTAGTCCTGTTGAGTAATCTACAGTATGTGCTTCATTTGTGCTCAAGGGAAAAAAAATACTACAAAAAACTAGGATAAACAAATATTGCCTGTATTTCAGTTTTTGAGTATGTTCATAGATAAATAATGGTTAGGAAGAAAAGACCCAGTTGTACAATTCCTCTAGCTGATTTAGGAGGAAGAAGCATAAACTGCTACTAATTATTTGGAACTACAGGAAGGATATGGGAGGTAATAATGGAGATTGTTACAAAATAGCCTTAGAACAGTGATGTCTTAAACAAGACTGAAGCTGTCAGCAACACCTTATTGTCATTTAAAGGGGAAGTAAAGTCTAAAATAGAATAAGGCTAGAAATGCTGTATTTTTTATACTAAATATAAACATGAACTTACTGCACCACAAGCCTAATCAAACAAACAATTCATGCTTTCAAAGTTGGCCACAGGGAGTCACCACTTTGTAACTTTGTGAAACATCTTTGCAAGACCAAGACTGTGCACATGCTCGGTGTGGTCTGGGCTGCTTAGGGATCATAATAAATGATCAAAACAGCACAAATCAAATAATATCTGCCCGAAGCCGATACAGCAAGACTGATTAATAATCAGAATATACAGACTGCACTGGGTCCTGTGTTGTCATGTAATCTAATATGGATTTTATAGTTTTTGTATTGTTTCATATAAACTTTCTCCAACTCAGAACCAGTGGCTGCAGCAAAATAATCATCCAAATAGAATCCCAGTTTATCTGTTTAAATCTGGCTCCATGATCTTTGTCCCTGCAGCTGGAGTTGGAAACACTAAAGAGGATGTAAAGACAAAAATAAATCCAATACAAATCTCTACATAGTCCCCGACTGCTCTACAGGGAAACAAACAAAGCTGCTTGAGTTCTGCATGGCTAGGAAATAAGACAGGGGCTCCCCCTGCTGTTCATAAGTATGATTGTTTCCCTGTAGAGCAGTTAGGGACCATCTGACAATTCCTATCCACAGCAGTAAAGGAAGGGTGAACTTCACTGCATTCTTACTTGAGCATCATTCAGGTGCAAAGAAGTCCTGTCCTTACGCCTGACCTATGGCACTTGCTGATCTCTGCTTATTGCATCGGGGGCATTAGTAAGCAACCCTTCTTATTTGAAGCTCAAAGCAAAAAAAGATGCCTAAATGCATTAAAATGAAGATACAGTGAATATACCCTGTATTTTGATATTTAAAAGTTATGCACACCTAGAGATACAGTATTGCTCCCTTTATAGAGTAAATATAGGCACCAACAGGATTATTTATTTCTATGCAGCCCACAACAATAATTCTTGCGATTAAACACCTATTTCCATGGATTCCTGCGCTCCTCCATCCACATTTGTTTTAAAGAGTATTCTCCCTCCATATGTTTGGACATTGCTGCCAAGAACTCGGCAGTGATAGGAGATTATATAGGGATTATTTATTGGCTTTCTGCTGTATTAGCCTTGGAGCAGAATGATCCGAAAATGTGAGACATGGAATATTATGGCGGTAATTAGTTACTTTCATAGATGTGCGACACACAGACACCACTGCATTAACCAAACCCTTTCAGAAAATATAGTAACATTTTTCACCTGTTGTCTCAAAGTTTTTGCAGTGCTTCATGTCCTAAGGCATTAGGCGATTAGGAAATGGAAGTTATTTATCTGCAACATTTAATTTATTGTTATATGACCAATTGGATAAAGAACATTTTACAGAGAGAAAAAGCTCAAAAACTACCCCTGAAATAGTAGAGGGGGATTGTTTGTGCCCAATAAGTTGTTTTTACCTCCACTAATGCGGTACCATTGGTTTTTTTTGTTTTCTATTTGAATATTATCTTGTTTTATTAAATAGGGCTGTTGGTATAGACAAGTCTGTTCCCTTGAATAAGATACTGGAATATGGATAGGAAAGGCCTGAATAGAAAGACAGTTAATTCAAAGTAGCAATAACAGTGTGTAGCCTTACAAAGCATTTGTTTCTTAGATGATGTCGGTGACCCCTATTTGAAAGTTAGAAAGTGTCAAAAGAAGAAGCAAAATACTTTTTTAAAAAACAATAAAAAATGAATAATAAAGACCAATTGAAAAGTTGAAGTTCTATAACATACTAAAAGTTAACCATCCCTTTAATATCATTGGCAATATTGATGTAGAGCAGGCTATTAAAGGAGAAGGAAAGGCTAAAATGAAGTAAGCTGTATCAGAAAGGTCTATATAAATACACCAGTAAACCCTCATACTAATGCTGCTCTGAGTCCTCTGTCAAAAGAAACACTGCATTTCTTTCCTTCTATTGTGTACTCATGGGCTTCTGTATCACACTTCCTGCCTTCAGCTTAAACCTCCAGGGCTAGGGCTTGAGCATGCTCAGTTTGCTCCTCTCCCCCTCCCTCCTCCCCTCCCTGCTGTAATCTGAGCCCAGAGCTATGAGTGAGCAGGAAGAGACTCAGGCAGGAAGTGATGTCACACCAAGCTAATATGGCAGCTGCTATCCTAAACAAACAGAGAGTTTCTATAGCTGTTTACTCAGGTATGGTAAAGTATTCTGCAGAATAAATATAGTGTTATAGCTTGCACTAATGTGGCTAATCTATTGTCAATGAACTGCTTCAGTAGCTTTCCTTCTCCTTTAAGCATTTCCCACTTCTTCTTCATTAATTCATGCTCTGTATATTGACCTGTTATACAGAATTCTCGGGACCTGGGGTTTTCAGGATAACTATCTTTCCTTAATTTGTATTGTTCTACCTTAAAGGTGGCCATAGACGTAGAGATCCGCTAGTTTGGTGATGTCGCCAAACAAGCGGATCTCTTCCCGATATGCCCACATTGAAGTGGGCGATATCGGGCTGATCCGATTGTGGGCCCTAGGGCCCAACAATCGGATCATAATGCATCTGATAGTGGTGGTCGGATCGCAGGACTGCATGCACGCACAGATGCGCCGCGATTCGTCAGGATTTTTTAACCTGCCAGATCGAGATCTGCCGACTTTCGGCCAGATATGAATCGGAAAAGCCCGTCGGATGGCCCTCACACATGGGCCAATAAGATACCGACTCGGTCTGTCGGTAGCTTTTATCGGTTTATCGGTACGTGTATGGGGGCCTTTAGTCTACTAAAGAATAATTTAAGCATTAAATAAACCCAATAGGCTGGTTTTGCTTCCAATAAGGATTAATTATATCTTAGTCTGGATGAAGTACAAGGTATTGTTTTATTTTTACAGAGATAAAGGAAATCATTTTTAAAATGTTGGATTATTTGGATAAAATGGAGTCCACTGGAGGCAGCCATACTGTAATTATTAGCTTTCTGGACAATGGAGTTTCCGGATAGCAGATTCCATATCTGTATAAAGGGCAGGGGGCACCGGGATGTTATATCTGAGGGCAAAGCAGCCTTATCTTGAGTGGGATTAGCACTAGATTGATTTAGTTGTATGATATGGACAACCTGCTCACTACTTGTATGTGTCAAATAGAATCTTATTGGACAAGGCCACATGCGTCAATTTTTCGCCGAGTTTTCACCGCAGTTTTGCATATTTGTTAGTTGGCGGCGAAACGTGGAAAATTTGCCGCAAATTTGTGCCTGCTGAATTTATTCACCCACCACTATTTGTAAGACTGCGATCTGTGTGTGGCCATCATACAACTTCTGTATCATAAGGTTTAGTCCTATTTTGTTGATTATTTTATATTGTGTTTTATTGGGGTATTGGGTTAAAAGCCCAGAATGTCATGTTCTGTAGGCAGTAGAAGGAAAGGCATAGAAAGTCTATTATTCTTTTTTTTACCCCAAAGAACAAGAAGAGTCCTACCTTGCTTCCCTATACCCAGAGTTTTTATGGTCTGGTCTCGGAACTGCATAGTGAAACATTATTAACAATATTATTTCAAGCGGGGTACAACTGTACATCATCATGCAGCAGAGATAGAGAGGAAAAATGACATTATTCATTCAGAATAATTTCCTACTACAAAATAAATGTCGCAGCGGATAAGGTTTTGAAATGGATACTCTAAATTCTTTCCTGTCTGTTTCAGGAAATAGTGAGATCCTGTTGATAATAAAGTACAATGTGCCTAAAGTTCACTTGCAAACACAGTTCTGTGATGTGAAAGTCATCTGCATTCTCTTTATGATTCCAGGCCACTGGGGATTTCTCTAATCTGGGAGATCTGATCCCGTATCATTTGGAAATATCCTCAATAATAACTCGGCTATTCAGATCTGTGCAAACACTGTAAACTATTTGCCGCTTACGAAATGCTTTGCTAGTTTATAAGGAAGGCCAGTGTGAACTGATTTGGGTCAGGGCAAGTTTAATGGCGGACAAAGGTAGAGATAGAGAACTTTAAAGAGGGTTGTTATACATAGCATTTCTTTCCAGGTATTGTCGGAAACTATTTCCCATGTATTATACCCATAGTGCTCAGCTGTAGAGGCATGGAACATTCTCTATGTAACTATACGGAAAGTCCAGGGCTGTGTTTGTAAATGTAAATGACCCTTAAAGGAGAAGGAAAGTTTAAACTAAGTAAGTTTTATCAAAAAGGTCTATATAAATACACTAGTAAATCCTCAAAGTAATGCTGCTCTGAGTCCTCTGTCAAACGAAACACCATGGGGCAGATTCACTAAAGCGCTAGCGAAGATTCGCCAGCGTGATGTTCATTACTTTGCCGAATAACTAACGGACGCAGGCATAACTTCGCTAGCGAAGGAGATAGACTCTAGCGGTAATTCCTTCTTTACGCCTGGCGAAGTTGTGCTCTGGCAAAGGGACATAACTACACAAATTCACTAAGATACAGATTTTACTGAACGTTACCTCTTGCACTAGACTTGCCTTCACTACCTCAGACCAGGCAACGTGCAGTAGAGTAGATAGGACTTCCTCAAAAAATAGTTGAAAAAGTTGCTGGCGACTTTTCATTTTTCAGGGTGATGCAAAAGATCGTAAATTTTTTCTGGGTTACCCGGCTTCCCCCCTACATTTCCTAACATATGGCACATAAACTATACACTGGGCTCATGTGTAGGGCATTATAACAACTCTATTTTATTTTATTAAGGTTTCCCGGGCTTGTGTAGTGTAATGTATTTGCTGCAACATATACGTCCATTCAAATTTAACTTCCCGTCGTATGCAAATTAGCCAACGATAGCGTAACTTTGCTTCGCTTGCCACAGTAATGCTAGTGCTACAGCGAAGGTGATGCTATTGCAATTTCTGCGCTTAGTGAATCTGGCCCCATGTGTCTTCCCTTCTATTGTGTACACATGGGCTTCTGTATCAGACTTCCTTCTTTCAGTTTCTAGGGCTTGGTCTTGAGCATTCTCAGTTAGCCCCTCCATTCTGTAATCTGAGCCCAGAGCTATGAGTGAGCAGGGAGAGACTCAGGCAGGAAGTGATGTCACACCAAGCTAATATGGCAGCTGCTATCCTAAACAAACAAAGAGTTTCTAGAACTGTTTACTCAGATCTGGTAAAGCATTCTGCGGAGTAAATATAGTGTTATAGCTTGCACTATTGTGGCTGATCTATTGGTAATAAACTTCCTCGGTAGCTTTACTTCTCATTTGATACCTGTTATGGTTATGTTCAAAGCACTGCTGAACTTAAAAGTACAATTTTAAAAACATGCTTATTATTCCCTATTGTTTAGACTTGCATTATTTTTACTTTACTTTTATTTTAACTGTCCTGCCCCTCTGTAACCTGCCATGATTGTTTTTAGTCCCACCCACTGCCCACCCTCTCAAACATCTCAGTGCTACATGCTCAGCCACACCTGGTAAATTAAATTCTCATTAGTGAATATTTTAGCATCTCTAATTAAGTCTCAGCTACTTTGTTTTGAGAACTAGGGGGTGGTGCACTTGGACCGTTTTTCAGATGTTTTCAATCCCTTTTAATTGTTCATTGACTGTATTTGTAAGCAATCTGTTTGTTATCTTATTTTTGTGCAGAAGACAAAGCCTCCTGTTCCAGTGTCCCTGACAGATGGTCCAAAATGGCTGCTCGATGTGACTTGGCAGGGTACAGAAGACAACAAGAACAATTGCATTGTGTACAACAAAGGTAAACAGTGACTGATGCTATTTCCCTATCCCTGTGTCAGAGAATTAATTAGCATAAAATGCTGAGATCCTTGTTACACCACAGGCTGTACCGCAGGAATAGCTCCTCTAGAAGCACCCAGCATGTCCTGCCAGCGGGCCTGGAGCTAGAATAGCCAGAGTTATCACCTGAAATAAATAACCATTGTCATGTTTTACACATACAATAAATACATTAATCTATTTTGCTTTAATTCCCATTCTCTGTAAAGATATCACTAGCTCAGCATGCAGTCATAACCATCTTATAGATAGGCTTCTTAAATTTCAGTCCTTCAGTCAACCTCAGTTGGTCTACCCTGGTTTCGCTGCCTCCTCCTCTTCATCCAAAGAGACATATATGAGAGAAAAGGGGGAATAGGCATAAAAGAACAGCAAGTGCATTAAAGGGCATGTAAAGTCTAAAATAGAATAAGGTTAGAAATGCTGTATTTTATAAATATAAACATGAACTTACTGCACCACAAGCCTAATCAAACAAATAAGTTATGCTTTCAAAGTTGGCTACAGGGGGTCACCATCTTGTAACTTTGTTATACATCTTTGCAAGACTAAGACTGCGCACATGCTCAGTGTGGTCTGGGCTGCTTAGGGATCATCATAAACAAAGCTGCTTGAGTTCTGCATGGCTGGGAAGTAAGGTGGGGGCTCCCCCTGCTGTTCATAAGTATGATTGTTTCCGTGCTCAGCAGTTAGGGACCGTCTGACAATTCCTATCCACAGCAGTAAATGAAGGGAGAATTTCACTACATACAGTCAGGTTTCTTATAAAAACTGTACATATTTTTTAATTAAAGTATATTGGAGATAGGTTTTTTTTTTCATTAAAGAAAGTAAAAATGGGATTTTATTTTTTTGCCTTTACATGCCCTTTAACCACCTGTTTTTTTCCATTCTGTAGAAGAATGTAATGTAGAATTTGGGGTTGCAAAGTAAAATTGGGAGTTACAGAGCCTTCCCATTCCCAGCTCTTTATACATCCTGGAGTCTGAACATATCAACATATCAGACCCAGAAATGGCTTCAACTAAGACTTTTGAATAACTCAGGATGGCCATAGGCAGGACAATAAGGTTGGCCAGTCTGGAGCCTTTAAACTTAACTTTCACACAGTAGCTTCTTGTGGGGGAAAAATGCCAACAGTAGGTGCTACTACAAGCAGAGTTAGTCATAAATGTTAAGTTAACACTTAACATTTTGTGGGGGCATTCCAACTTTTTTTTTACTGGAAAATACAAACAGAAGGTGCAGCTCTTGCCACCTGATCATTTACATTGAAAAATAAATACTACTTCTATTTCTGGCCATCAGTGTTATGGACAAAACTGATTCCAAAGATTGCCTTGGTAATGCCCATAGTGTAGCTAGCATTGAAGTTGTTTTCATGCTCTACACCAGTGATTCCCAACCAGTAGCTCATGAGCAACATGTTGCTCTCCAACCCCTTGGAAGTTGCTCCCAGTGACCTCAAAGCAGCTGCTTATTTTTGAATTCCAGGTTTGGAGGCAAGTTTTAGTTGTATAAAAACCAGGTGTACTGCCAAGCAGAGCCTCAATGTAGGTTGACAATCCAAATAGGGCTACCAAATGGCCAATCACAGCCCTTATTTGGCAGCCCAAGAACATTTTTCATGCTTGTGTTGCCCCCCAATTCCTTTTACTTCTGAATTTTGCTCACGGGTTCAAAAGGTTGAGATCCCTGCTTTACACCTTTAGGGTAACCACACACATGCCTATTTTCTTCAGTTGTTAAGGTGGCCATACACGGGCAGATTAAAGATGCCGATATCGGTCCTTTAGACGGATTCAGCAGCTTATCTGCCAATGTATGGGGGCTTCAAATGGGTCTCTCTGATCGATATCTGGCCAAGATATTGATCGGGGAGGTTAGATTTTTTTGTCGATCAAGGACCGCATTGGCTAGTTGATGTGGTCCTACGACCTGTCGGAGCTCATTCTCTTCATTGCATTCGGCTTAACCCGATATCGCCCTGCCTTCGGTTGGCATATTGGGGGTAATATCTACTTGTTTTGTGACCTCGCCACTTATTATTACAAATGTCCAAGGAAGTAAAATAAAGACAAAAGACATCCTCTAATGCCCTAGACATGAGCCCACCCTAAAACAAATGTGGCATGTCCCTCAAATTGGTAAAAAAAATATTTAAACACAAATATTTAACAGTTACACTTTTAAACACAAAAGGTGGATTAAGGTGGATGCGCCTTCATCTTATCAGTTCGACAGGTATAGCCTGGCGAAGGAAACTCTGGTGAAAAAGGGTAACCTAATGGAAAATTTGCACTTTAGTGAATTCGCAGAGTAACGTTCGTTCGCCTGAGCGAAAATTCACCTGGCGAAAGGGAGCGAAACTTTGTTACCGCTAGTGAATTGTCCTCTACGCCTGTTAGTAAATTGACGATGTCCCTGCAGATAGGATTTCCTGTGTGAATTTTCAGTAGCGATGGCCATTCGCAGTTTTGTGAATTTGCCCATTGGAAACTATATGTGTATGGATACAGTTTCTTCTTTTCAGGAGAAGAAATAATAAAAATACATGTTTTTCCATTAACAACTTGCCTTGGATGTTAATATCATGTTGAAATTAAATGAATAAAGTGCACAGAATAACTTTACATAGCTTGAGTCCCTTATGATGACTGTTGTACAAGACAACAAGGTCTTTGTAGTTGATACAGAATGCACAATGATTCCACTAACATTCTTACGAGTTTCATTTCCAGTCAAATACACACACGGAGATGAAATAAGTATTTTCTTTTTTGCAGGGAAAACCTTGTAAATGCTGTAAAAAAAAACAAGATTTTAGGCAAGCAAGCATTCATATCAACATATTTACATCCGAAACATTCATCGCAACATCAAAGGCAAAAGCAAACTTACTAGAAACAATTACAACGTGTTCGTTTAATCATTACATTTTTACATTCAGAAGCAGATTTCTTTTAGCCTTCACAAGCCTTTGAAACTGGCAGATGACACATAACATAAATAATTAGAAAGGATCTATTTGAATTTAAATCCTTTATGTCTGGAACTCAAAAAATATCATTCTGCTGGGTAAGAGTCAACCCCAGGCCTGGACTGGAAGTCAAAATAGGCTCTGCCATTCCAAGTACACAGAGGCCCAAACAGCCCCCTATCAGCCCAAACAGCCCCATTCCAGCCCAAACAGCCCCATTCCAGCCCACTATATGGTAACTTTCTATGGAACCATACAGCAGCCCCTCTGGCATTTGCCAGAACCCACAGATTGCCAGTCCGGGCCTGGTCAACCCTATAGATGCTGCATAACTTGAATGGTTCTCTTTGCCATTCAGTGTCTTCAAAGCCAATCAGGCGGTTGGTGTGAATGGTGGAACAACTTGAAGTTACATTTAGGGGCCCATTTACTTAGCTCGAGTGAAGGAATAGAAGAAAAAATACTTTGAATTTCGAATGGTCGAATATGGCTACTTCGACCATCGAATAGTCTACTTCGACCGTCGACTACTTTGACTTCAAATCGAACGATTCGAACTAAAAATCGACCATTCGATAGTCGAAGTACTGTCTCTTTAAAAAATACTTTGACCCCTAGTTCGCCACCTAAAACCTACTGAGGCCAATGTTAGCCTATGGGGAATGTCCCCATAGGCTTCCTAACAATTTTCCGATCGAAGGAATATCCTTTGATCGATGGATTAAAACCCTTCGTATCGTTCGATTCGAAGGATTTAATCGTTCGAACGAACCATTATTCCTTTGATCGTTCGATCATAGGAATAGCGCTAAATCCTTCGACTTTGATATCCGAAGACGAAGGATTTACATTCGGCAGTCGAATATCGAGGGTTAATTAACCCTCGATATTTGACCCTATGTAAATCTGCCCCTTACTGTATATGTCTGGAAATGTGTCTAATGGGAGTTAAATGATGAGTATACTGTAGCTCTATGGGAATCTAAACCCAGAAAATTAATTGGTGCAAACTTACTCTTATTCCTATAAACAGTTTTTTAATTTACATTAATTTTCTATTTTAGATGGTTTCTGAGATATTATCACAGTTTTATTTTACTAGCTCTTCAGCTTAAAAGCTTTTTAAAGGTCCCAAGTGTCAGCAACCCTTATTGCATATGCATTTTTTAGGCTCTTCCTATACAAAGGTATTCTCAGTTGACCCAAAAGTCTCAGAAATCACAATTTTTTTAAAAAAAATATTGAAATTTCAATGCATCAATTCTCTCCTTGGGTTTAGATCCCCATTAACAAAAGTTTGATTATTTTACCTTGAGCAATATCTACATAGAGCTCCTCTGTCTTTTTCAGAAAGACTGCTCTGCTGTTTCATGGAAATGTCTTAATTGTCAATTTTATTTTTAGTTGATCAGTGGTTTTAGTTGATTCTACTACTCTTGCTTTAATAATTCATAGGGATGCACCGAATCCACTTTTTTGTATTCGGCCAAACCCCCGAATCCTTTGTGAAAGATTCTGCCGAATACCGAATCGAATCCGAACCCTAATTTGCATATGCAAAATAGGGATGGGAAGGGGAAAACTTTTTTACTTCCTTGTTTTGTGACGAAAAGTCACGTGATTTCCCTCCTCGCCCCTAATTTGCATATGCAAATTCGGATTCGGTTCGGCCGGGCAGAAGGTTTCGGCCGAATCTTAATCCTGTTGAAAAAGGGTGAATCCTGGCCGAATCCCGAACCGAATCCTGGATTCGGTGCATCCCTAATAATTCAAGATATAATGGGTAATAGAGAAGCCAAACACATAACTGTATCTTCTCGACAACATTGTTGACCAAAGTAGCTCAATATGAGGTCTATGCATTTGCAAGTCATGTGACTATAGACATTGATAAGCTCTTATCAAGCAGACCTTGTCATAAACCTCTTGCCCTGCCAAACATTTGTTTACCTGTGTGTCATTATTGCAGAACTGTGTCACCGCTTCATATAAGGTGTTTTTTTATAGATATATATACAGATAGTATAGAGGAAAAAGTTGAATATGTATTTAACACTGGAGAACACAGTACAATACCAGTATTCATTTTGCAGATGGATCTTGGTACTATCCAATTATTGATGATGAGGTATTATTCTTAACTTGCCGATGCCACTTCTCTGAATTACAACAAATAATACTCCCTCTGTTATGAAATATGAGGATATCTCTTACTGCCTCTTGACTTTACACATGAGTATAACTCACACTCTTCCTGAAGGCCTTTGGTATACTTCTACTGCTTTGTGTCTGAGGACAGTCAGAATCCCAAACGTATCAGTTCTTCCGTAGATCTATATAGTAATTTCACAAAGGCAGATGCACCCGTGGCAAGTTGACCACTCCTCAGATTTGCACATTTTGGGGTTTTTCAGTGGTGGTGATTAGGGGTGTTTGACCTCTGCTGTTTCCACCTGAGCACAGGAGAAGCCAACGCTCAATGTGCCAAACAGCAAAGCCTTACTAAGTTGTGCATTCCGGCCCAGTCCTATATGTTCTTTTTTTTTCTTGAGTCAGAAAGTCTCAAAATATGAAAAGAGGTGAGGAAGAGATTCTTGTAGCATAAGAACCAGGATTAGTCTTTCCCCCAACCTCTCCAATTGTGACTGCCCAGTGTTGATTAGAGAGGTCGAAGAAGAGTATATGAAGAGGTTGTACCAAACACATGAGGGCTAGTGAAGTGAGGCTAACACAAGATAATAATTGCCTGGTAGATTTAAGAACAGCACTCAATAGTAAAATCCAGGTCTCACTGTGACCCATTGGCGCAAATTCACTAAGCGCCGAACGCTAGCGTTAATTCGCTAGCGTTTGGCATTTTCGCTACTGCGCAAATTCACTAACGAACGCTGGCGTATTTTCGCTAGTGTTACTTTGCATCCTTACACCAGGTGAATTTTCGCTAGCGATGTAACTACGCAAATTCACTAACTTGCGCAGTGTACTGAACGCTACCTTTTACGCTAGACTTCCTTCGCCACCTCAGACCTGGCGAAGCGCAATAGAGTAGATAGGGATTGTTTCAACAAAAGTCAATTTTTTTTCTAAGTCCCAAAAAACGCTGGCATGTTTTCTACATGATGGGTGATAGGCTGAAAAAGATCGAAATTTTTTTTGGGGCTCCCCTTCCTCCCCCCTACATTTCCTGACTCATGGCAACTTACCTAGACAGTGGGCACATGTGTAGGGCAAAATAAAATATTTATTTGCTGATTTGAAGGTTTTCTAGGCTTTTGTAGTGCTGATATGTGTTCCTCCATTGAAATTTGAATTTCGCTCCGTATGCAAATTAGCCTTCGCTAGCGTAACTTCGCTATATATAGCGAATCAACGCTAGCGCAACTTCGCAACCTTATGCTACCCCTGTGTGCAACTTCAGATTTTAGTGAATTTGCGGAGCGCTGGCGAACCTACGCCTGGCGAAGTGCGGCGAAGTTGCGCCTGGCGCATCTTAGTGAATTTGCCCCATTCAGTTACATTGAGTAGGAGAAAGAACAGCCTGCCAGAAAGCAGTTCCATCCTAAAGTGCTGGCTCTTTCTTAAAGCACATGACCAGACAAAATGACCTGAGATGCACCTACACACCAATATTACAAAAAATACACTTTTTGGTTCAGGAAAGAAATTTTATATTGTAGAGTGAATTATTTGTCATAATAGAAATAAAAACGACATTGTAAAAATCACGACAGATTCCATTGAAGAGATTCTTGATCTTCTTATGAGCTATGAAGTCATTACCAAAGTTGGACCACACAGAGTTGCTGCAGCCTGAAAACCTGAACACCTTTTTTATTGTTTAACCTTGCAAAAGTGGTATTACCAAGCAGACAGAACCGTTTAATCATACAATTCTACCATGTCGCAGACTTCCACATCACATTATTGAAAGGGCTCTGCAAATTAAGAGATAGAGCTTCATTTTGGGAGGTCCCAGCGCTGGATTCGCTGGGCGGGCGCCCCTAGGCCGTGCGTTCTGCGCGGTCCTAGCGCCCGCCCGCACTAGCACACGCTGGCGCAAAAGCAACAGCGTGCAAGCGCCGGAGTACTGGGGAGCACAGGCTCCCCACAGAGCGGCTGGGCGGCTGGGCGGCATGCCGCTCCCAAAAATGTGGGCCTATGTGGCCTTGCCACAAATCCAGGCCTGGGAGGTCCATATATACACATATATATAATGCACACCAATTCAGATGAGAATAATTTAGATTATAAAGAATACATTCAGCATATTATTTGTAGTACAGAAACAATTGCAAGCTGTGTTATTTAAGAACAAAGGTGTTAGTGGGAAGCATTGTATTTATCTAGTTTTTCTCATTACATGTATGGTTACCTGCGTATAGAAGCATTATTAAAACAGGGTGTCGGTAGAAATATTTAGCAAGGGGAATTATAAATTCATAAGACGATTAAGTTAGCTAGTTAAGAAAATTCCAATATTGCTTTTTAAATGACTTCAGGATATGGTAGGTACTAAGGTTATTATCTGTTATCAGGAATACAGCGGGATTGTACGACTGGATAATAACTAAACAACTGACACAATGTAAAATTACATTATCAGTGTGTTAAAACAAAATTGCGCCCTAAAGGAGTCGACATGCCAGCTCAGAGCTGCGATGTAATTATGCTTAACTCTGATAATTAAAATACAACGGAGATCAACAGAATCATTTTCATTAAGAAAATTATTAATGATGGTGGTATAATGGTAATTGATTGCAGCGCACCGCAGGATCACTCCATGCCACGAAAACCAACATGGTTACGGGGGAAAATGGCACCGTAAATAAAGAAGTTATTTAGAATTGGAAACATTTTCCTGTTCTAGAAATGTATTCTAGTAAACACCATACAGGTATGGGATCTGTTATCTGGCAACCCATTACAGGTATGGTATCCTTTATCCAGAAACCCATTACCCAGAAGGTTCCAAATTACAGAATGGCCATCTCCTATAGACTCATTTTTATCCAAATAATTAAAATCGATTTCCTTATTCTCTGTAATAATAAAACAGTAGCTTGTACTTGATCCCAACTAAGATATAATTAATCCTTATTGGAAGCAAAACCAGCCTATTGGGGTTATTTAATGTTTATATGATTTTCTAGTAGACTTAAGGTTTGAAGATACAAAATAGAAAGATCTGTTATCCGGAAAACCCCAGGTCCTGAGCATTCTGGATTACAGGCCCCATACCTGTATCAGGAAAGCTATATATATATATTTTTTTTATTTTAGCTAAAATACACAGTGTCCTAATATAAAAACAATTCTTCATTATTGATTGATTTCCTTTTTACGACTGTGGGGCAGATTCACTAAAGGGCGAAGTGACTAACGTGACGTCATTTCGTAACTTCGCCAATTCACTAACATGTGCTGGCGTAAATTCGCTAGCGAAGTGGACCTACTTCGCACCCTTACGAAGTTGCGCTATGGTGAATGGGACGTAACTACGCAAATTCACTAACTTGCGCATTTTACTGAACGTTACCTCTTGCTCTTGCCTTCATCACCTCAGACCAGGTGAAGTGCAATAGAGTAGATAGGGATTGCTTCAACAAAAGCTGAAATTTTTTCTAAGTCCCAAAAAACGCCGGCGTCTTTTCCTTTTTTAAGGGTGATAGGCTGAAAAAGATCGTTAATTTTTTCGGAGGTACCCTCCTTCCCCCCTACATTTCCTAACATATGGCACATAAACTATACAGTGGGCACATGTATAGGGCAAAATAACAACTCTATTTTATTTTATAAAGCTTTCCCAGGCTTGTGTAGTGTAATGTATTTGCTGCTACATATACGTCCATTGTACTTTAACTTGGCGCTGTATGCTAATTAGGCATCGCTAGCGTAACTTCTGTTTGCTTGGCGAATTAACGCTAGCGCAACTTCGCTACCATTCGCCTCCCTGAGCGCGAATTAGAATTTTAGTGAATTTGCGTAGCGCAGGCGAAAATACGACTGGCGAAGTGCGGCGACGATGTCGCTGGCGCAACTTCGGATCTTAGTGAATTTGCCCCTGTACCTTGTATTCACAGTTAACTAGTCCAGCATAAATCCAAGTTGATGCCAAAAATACTCCTTTTGGGTTTATATATATTTTTTTCGTATCATACAAGATTGCCATTCATGGGCTGATAAAGCTGTCAGACCGAGTCGGCATCTTATTGGCCCGTGTGTGGGGCCCTCCAATGGGCTTCCCCGATTGATATCTGGCCAGAAGTCGATCTGGCAGGGTTAATCAGCCTGCACCTGAGTGGAAACAATGCTTCTGGTAGCAGGTAAAGCAGGAGCGGAAGAGAAGTGGGTCCGACGTTGCCTGGCCAAAGCCTTAGGTACCTACCTGCCTGTCGATGAGTTGTGCAGGTTTTACTAATCCTTTTCCCAGTGATATTTTGTGATAGTGCACTCAGCAATGCTAGTACAGGTATGGGATCCATTATCAGGAAACCCCTTATCCAGGAAGCTCTGAATTACAGGATCTTCCATAGACTCCATTTTTATCCAATTTATTGTTAATTTTTTTTTTTTATAATTATTTCCTTTTTCTCTGTGATTAAAAAAAACAGTACCTTGTACTCTACCTATAATTAGTCTCAATTGGAAGCAAAACCGGCCTGTTGAGTTCATTAAGGGGCCGATTCACTAAATTCGAGTGAAGGATTTGAAGTAAAAAAACTTCGAATTTCGAAGTGTTTTTTGGGCTACTTCGACCATCGAATGGGCTACTTCGACCTTCGACTACGACTTCGAATCGAAGGATTCGAACTAAAAATCGTTCGACTATTCAACCATTCGATAGTCGAAGTACTGTCTCTTTAAAAAAAACTTCGACCCCCTAGTTCGGCAGATATAAGCTACCGAAGTCAATGTTAGCCTATGGCGAAGGATTTAATCGTTCGATCGAAGGAATAATCCTTCGATCGTTCGATCGAATTTTCTGCGCTAAATCCTTCGACTTCGATATTCGAAGTCGAAGGATTTCAATTCCTAGTCGAATGTCGAGGGTTAATTAACCCTCGATATTCGACCCTTGATACATCTGCCCCTAAATGTTTAAATTATTTTTTAGTAGACTTAAAGGGGAAGGAAATGTCCTCGGCGCTAACCCCCCTCCCCCCCTCCCGTGTGTTGCCCCCCCTCCCTCCTCCCCCCTGGCCTACCCCTCCCGCTGGGCAAATGCCCCTTACTTGTTACTTACCCTTCTGCGCAGGTCCAGTCCACGGAGTTCACAGGAGACATCTTCTTCCACGCGATCTTCTTCCTCCTTTGACCGGCGTTTTGGCGCATGCGCAGTAGGATCATTTCGCCGGTACGGATCTACTGCGCATGCGCCAAAAGTCACGCGCATGCGCAGTAGATCGTACCGGCGAAATGATCCTACTGCGCATGCGCCGGTCAAAGGAGGAAGAAGATCGCGTGGAAGAAGATGTCGCCTGTGAACTCCGTGGACTGGACCTGCACAGAAGGGTAAGTAACAAGTTAGGGGCATTTGCCCAGCGGGAGGGGTAGGCCAGGGGGGAGGAGGGAGGGGGGGCAATACACGGGAGGGGGGGAGGGGGGTTAGCGCCGAGGACATTTCCTTCTCCTTTAAGGTATGAAGATCCAAATTATGGAAAGATCCATTATCTGGAAAACCCCTGGTCCTGAGCATTCTGGATAACAGGTCCCATATCTGTACTTTATAACTGCCTTTTCTTAATCTTCTATTAGGGTGAGGATATGAACCTTGAACCTCAACAGCAGCCAAAAAATTATATTATTCTCTTATTCAGAGAGCTTTAGGCTAGCCGTATAGACCAGTATTGCTGATGAGTTAGATATCTTCCATAATATAATAAGGATCATTTTTGTTTTTATCAACTTTTTCCCAAACCAGGGGGAAAAAAAGCTATTTCTGTATTTCTGCCTCCCTCTAAAACCTGTTATAAATGTCTTTTTAGTTTTGTGGAATGGACACGGCCTTGAAAACGAATGAGCTGATGAGCTGGTGTCTCATGAGCTATGATGCCCCATTAATCCAGTCTGATGGTAGAGAAGGTTTAAAGCTGCACATTTCTTATACAATTTTCAGGTTGTTGTTTATTATGCTGGAGAGTATTCATTAAATCTCACCGTATCTTATAAATACTATTTTTAACCATAAAAAAATGAAAAAGCAGTTTTATGAGAAATATAAAAAAGGGAAAGGGCTGGAATGTGGGACAGTGTAGATAGTAGGGCAGTAAGGGGAGACGACTATAACTGTAGTGATGGTTCTTATATCACTTTATATCATACTGCTTTGCTAGCTGAAATTTATGAGACTATGGGGCAAATTCACTAAACGACGAAGCGCCTAACGCTAGCGTGAATACGCCAGCGTAGCACATTTTCGTTAATTCACGGTTCACTAGCGGACGCTGGCGTAAATTCGCTAGTGTTACTTCGCACCCTTACGCCTGGCGAATTTGCTCAACGGACGTAACTACGCAAATTCACTAACGCGCAAATTATTCTGAACGCTACCTTTTACGCCAGACTTGCTTCGCCACCTCAGACCAGGCGAAGTGCAATAGAGCAGATTTTGCTTCAAAAAAAGTTACAATTTTTCCCAGAAAACGCTGGCGTTTTTTCATTTTCTATGGGTGATAGGCTGAAAAAGATCGAAAAAATTTTTGGGGCTACCCTCCTTCCCCCCCTACATTTCATAACTCATGGCAACTTAACTATACAGTGGGCAAATGTGTAGGGCAAAAATGTTTTTTTATTTGATGTTTTGAAGGTTTCCCAGGCTTGTGTAGTGCTGCTACATATACCTCCATTGTAACTTCAATTTGGCGCCGTATGCAAATTAAGCATCGCTAGCGTAACTTTGCTTTGCTTGGCGAATTAACGCCAGCACAACTTCGCAACCTTACACTTCCTCTGAGCGCAACTTCGGATTTTAGTGAATTTGCATAGCGCTGGCAAAAATACGCCTGCCGAAGTGCGGCGAAGCGGACGCTGGCGCAATAACGAATCTTAGTGAATGTCCCACTATGATGGGAGTTGAAATTTATTCCAAATGGCATGTTGTATTTATTATATAGATTATTATATTTTTCCTGGCACCCCAAGGAACAAAAGTTCTGTTCAATAGGTTTATTTCTTGCTGTTAATAATACACACCGGGCATCGGATGCCCATGCTTTACATTGTGGGCACATTGTTACAAAATAGCCAGATTGAAGCAACATCAAAACTTTAATTTGTGTTGTCACCTTGCTGGAGAATTAATCGCATCCCAGTAATACTCGCTTGCGTCTCATTTCTGAAGCCTGTGTGACTGGAAATCAATAAGAGAAAGTTCCTACCTGCTCAACTTTACTTTGGTTTGGAAGGTTGATAATAACACAATGCAAATAACAGATCTGAAAGTGCATGGAGAATATTTAAAGGTTAGTAGCACTTTAAGTTCTTACAAACGAGTCAGTAATACCTTCGTTGAAATCTTCATTCACCTTATTGCTTTTCTTTGTGAAATTAAAAGGATACTATCTCTCTAAATGGAACCTTTTCTTTTAAGTTTTAATTTTTGCAAGTGTCAAATCTGTCCTGTGTTCACTGATTGCTTCTGGCCTCCTCCCAAATTGCCAGGCTTCTTGCCAACTCACACCTAACCCTACATAGTATAAACATTCCGCTGCCTACTATTATGGTGAAAGTGTCAGCCCTAGCAGGCGGTTCAGCTAGCACCTAAGCAGCCGAGGAGAAAGTACAAACATCTTATCGCTCGGGGTATGAGAAATGAAAACACTGGCTATTTCAGATAAATTATGAACGCCATCTAATCTTTGCCGTGTCTTAGATTTGCAACTTTATGTAAACATAGATGGCTAGATATTTGTCCAGCATCGAGACAAGATAAACACAATGAAAAAACACAGGAAGAAAGAAATATATATAAAAATAACACTCTTGACAAAAACAAGCATCACTCACTAACAGGAATTGACTGCTATGCCCTAACCTTCAACTCTGAAACTATGATGAACTAATGTGGTGGATCTGTTAGCTGGGGGAAAATAGTCAGAAATGTTGGAACGGATGCATCTGAGACAGAACGGAGTGAACTGGGTCCAGAGACAGGCTAAATGGAACAGGGAGTGGGTACTCCTAAAGGAACAGCTAAAATACCATATAAATTGCAGTCTATTAAATAAGAACAAGTAAGAAGTGTAAATAAATGGGTGAAATTTTTGGTAGCTATATATATATATATATATATATATATATATATATATATATATATATATAATTCTCCAATGAGTATCCGCACTCCGAGGCAATATAGTATAGGGAGGGGTGCACGGTAATTTTAGCACACACCAATAGTTTCCAAACCAGCACTCCCTTTTAGTGAAAAAATGTAATTTCTATTGTTACATGGTATCTTATTCCAACGTTTCGATCCCTGTTGGGATCTTTCTCGAGGAAGATCCAGAGTGTTATAAAACAAAATCTTAAATACCCTAGTGCTTCACAGCAAGCCAATCAAAACTTGAATTGGTAACAGCATTTAAACAACTTTGTATATGTGCAAAACATCTTTTTTTAAAAAGCATATCAAGATCATGTGTCATTCATATATATATATATATATATATATATATATATATATATATATATATATATATATATATATATATAATTGAGATTAGGCTATGGACATTGGCGAGGCTATTATTCTTTTATTATCTGACTTCCTATTCTGTGCCAGTTATATTTTACAAACTGTTTTCATGCAATTGTGTCCTTTATATCTAATTGGGCAAGGCCTCAGACTGACAGTTAGAAAATCAATGTTGCTAATTTGAGGTCTTCACCAGGTATTCCTGGGTCTGCTATGATCTGATGTTCTCAAATAGCTCACAGTGTGAAGAGGACGGGTGCCCATTTGCTTCCAGCTTAACCTGGAAGCAAAAGAGCCTTCGGGCTGGAAATGGAAGATGACAGTGGAGAGAATGTCCAATGTATTAGGTATTTTTTTGAAAAATGCAGAAAAGGATGGATTACCTGGGTCTTGTACTAATTGGGGACACAAAGAGATCTGAATTTATAGGTAGCATAAGTGGGAGTTAGTAGTTATAGCAGAACAAGATGGTGATACTAGTACATGATGGCTGGAGGAAGGTGGGTTTTAGTTGTAAAAGAAGAAGGTGGACAGTAGTAGACATCTAGTCATAGGCCTCTTTACCAAAAGGCAGTAGGTTGCGGTATAATACAATTTAGGGTTAGTAATTCAAAGTGGGCATCAACTGTATTTCTGATCTATATGTTGCAAAATGTGGGTCTGTGATTATCTCCCATAGGGGCCCTATGTAATCTACTTATTGACCCAGGGTCAAATGATTGCAGGGTCGGACTGGGGGGGCTCACTGGGGATGCTGTCCCAGGGCACCCTCCGACCCCAGCTCCGCCGGCGTGCTGTGCCACACGTGTGTGCGTATGTTTTTGCCACGACCGCCCGACAAACGGAGGTTGCGCCAGGAAGAAGCATCAGAATCGCAGATCTGGGTGTAGATCTGTCCAGTCCGACCCTGAATGATTGATTCAGCCTTTTTTGACCAACCACCTAAGACAACACACAGGCAGATGCCAGGCAGGGGCGTAACGACAGAGGAAGTAGACCCTTCAGCTACAGGGGGCCCAGGAGGTTCTATTTAATAAGCAGTTTCACCAAATATTAGTAAAATAGGTCAACCTCTGAATATGTTGGGGGCTCTAAAATTAATTTGCAGTGGGGCCCAGTAAAATCTAGTTACGCCTGTAATGTCAATTAATTTATGCTGGGACTGGCCAAACCTGCATTATTTGCCCCATGTGACCCATTTTGTAAGATATTACAGACAAAGAACTAAATGATCAATAGCAGCCTTTTTACTTTAAAACTGTTGTCTGTCTTTATCATCAGAAAAGTCTTCTTCCGAGGTTTATTACTGTGTGACTTTTGTGACCTTTTCAAAGACATAAGAGCACATATTCCCACCTGTAGCTTGTTAGACACTATACATTTCCTTCTGCAAAGTAGATTTATGGGGATTAATCAATACCAAATGGAATTGCAGCCATAGAGTCATTAATATCTGAAGAATATTTTTTTAGAATGCTATTACCAATCTCCCATTATACGGAGCAGTCCCAAAGTGGCTGATATCATTAAGAAGCCAGAATTATTAATTTTTTTTTAATAACTAGACATGGTGCAGAACTAGTGAGAAATGGTTTTATTGCTATAAATGATACTTCCAGGCTCACAGAACTGAAAATGGAAAGTGCACAATTCCTCAGAGATGCTCCTCAATCCTTTCATTGATGTCCTAGATCTTCTGTTGGCGCCAGTTTGTATTACTATAGAAATCTACTTGGGGATACTATGGGTTTTACAATAACTTAATTCTCAAATCTTCATTTTAATAATTTCAGATATATATTAATAGTCAGAATACAATATTTGAATACAGGTCTCGTCCAACCATTATATTGGAGTCAAGAAAATCCCAACCCCCCCCATTTAAGGCCAATTGCTTTTCCCCTTACTCTAATGGATTTAAAAAGTTTGAGGGCATGTCTTTTTCCAACATGCACTCTGTGTAAGGAGCAAGTTCTTCCCACAATGCGCCTTCATTTTATTCTGAGGAGGCACATGCATGGGATTGGACATCTCCTTGGGTACCCTTTACCCTCATGCCATTCTGCAACTGCAAGTAAAATAAGCTATAGGTGCAAGGTACAGTAGGAACTTGTGCTTAGTCTTACTCTGGAGATGTCAGCAACAGGATGTGGGCACAGAGAGGATGCAAATGTGTAGCACTCTAATGGGCCTCTAAGTTGCTAAATGAGACCAACCTAGAACAATTTACTTAGGGATATCACAGAAACAGTATATACTGTAGTTTGTCTGAATATGATGTCAGGTTGCATTTTTCTTTATATAATCTACAATATGGACAACAAGAAAAACATACCTGACAATTGAGAAGTTTTCAGGAGGTTCAAGATTCATTGTGGCGGAACATTTGGTCATTCACTCACTAATAAACACACAATGGCTTGCCCTGCTTGCATTTGCTACAAGTGCTAGTGCGTTTTCTGCATCATTGAAGCTTGGAAGGGTGACGATCCCTCCATGATTGAGCAACGGGCTCTATATTTTGAAGGCCAGGGTGTGGGAGTTTGGATTTACCCTGTTACATTTGTTCATGGCCCACTTTACTTGTCATATAAAAACATCATCTTAGGTGCCAGCTTGTCATTTTTTATGGAAGTTTTTTTTTTATGATAGTTTATGGAATATCTAGGTAAGGCCCATGCTTTACTAATGTGAGGTCTACTTTAAGTGATATTGGCACTCTGTGAAAAATATAACTTAAATATTGATTGTATAGTATTTTACAGGTATTGGACCTATTATCCAGAATGCTCGGGACCTGGGGTTTTCTGGATAATGGATCTTTCCGTAATTTGGATCTTCATACCTTAAGTCTTCTAGAAAATCATGTAAACATTTAATAAACCCAATAGGCTGGTTTTGCTTCCAATAAGGAGTAATTATATTTGTTTGGATTAACTACAAGGTACTGTTTTATTATTAATGAGAAAAAAGAGAAAATGTGGATTGTTTAATTATAATGAAGTCTATGGAAGATGGGCTTAACGTAATTTGGATCTTTCTGGATAACGGGTTTCTCGATAATGGATTCCATATCTGTATTATATTTAAGCATCTATTTCTTATGTAACCTTAATGTAATAAACATCTGAATGAAAAGAATGAAACAGGAGGGTGATATAGACAAGCTGTTTGTTGACAGAGTCTTGAGATCTACTGATCAGGTCTACTGGTAGATCCCAATCTATCTTTTGGGCACCCCTGATCTAGGGCATAAAATAAACTCTATGTGCCCTTCAGATTGGGACACTCCATCATACACACAGACCTGCGGGTTGTAATAGGATATTGGAGAAAATCTGCCCTGTGTACTTTGTTTTCGGGAATATATTTATAAATCTGAAGTTGCCATTAACGGATGATGCAAAGTGTGAATATACAGAATTAAAGCCCTTGTTAGAACCTGTGGGCATGGGTAAATAGGTGTATGCACTTAGGGCAATTAGTGATGGGCGAATGTGGGGCGTTTCGCTTCCCCCGAAAAAATAGCTTATTTCCGTTTGCGAAACGGCAAAAAATTTGCGAAACGGCGCTGGTGTCTCGTTTTTGTCGCCGACGTCCGTTTTTGACACCGGCATCCGTTTTTTTGATGCCGGCGTCTGTTTTTTTACGTCGGCGCAAATTCGCTGGCGAAAATGTGCTGACGTCCAAAAAAAGGACGGGAATTCGTGCCTGCTGAATAAATTCGCCCATCACTAAGGGCAATATCAGGCACCTATTAAACCACCCCCAATTCAGAATTTGTGTTTAGAAAAGGGCATTTTCTTTCCTAATGGCTTATCCATGTGTATGGTCTGTATTGTCCCATTAAAAAAAAAACATCTGACTTCCCAATTCCTATGAGAATTTATGATACTAAACAGACCCACCAGCACTGACACGTTATTAAAATGAGCTCTGTGGTGTACGGCAGCTTCTTATAAGCAGGGAATGGTTTCATTAGAGCCGGTTCCAAGTGTATTTTCCCTGTTTCTTTTAATACCCGTGGGGCACTGTGATATTTTTCCATAAAGTTGAGTCCACGGGAGACCTAAAGTATAAAGCCTGCAACGTTAAAGGAAAGCTACAAGGATCAGCTTTGAGGCGAGGTTTCAAGCTTTGTCATCACGCTTGAAGAAATTTCCGTTTAATGTACTGTAATGCAGTATTCAATAGGGACAAGTTTAATTGAGTTTTACACAACCCAGTTGGGAGTAACGCTGCAAGGTAGGTGATGTCGGCGTGTTTAATCTTCCACTCCGGAGAGGCTTGTTGACGAAGTGGTTCTTTCTCTTTGTGAGGGGGAAAAAAAAGAGAAGCAAGAGAAATGATACATCCGTGGATAAAACCAATTGGCAACCCCCAAAGGAACGAGGGCGATAAGGCAAATCCAGCACTTGTAAGAAATAAAAGAATCCAACAGTTCATTTAAATGAGAAACAACGCGTGTGATTGAGTAGGCAAAGGAGGCCGGCTAGAGGAACAACACTGACACATGCAAGAGCGGACGCAGAAGGAAATATTTCAGCTTATTGAGACATCACAAACATGGAAATAGCCTTAAATTGATTTTCTTGCAACCCTATATATATGTCCGTATGTCAAACTACAAATGCCATCCCTTGAGCCTAAGGAGGATTCTGGGAGCTGACAGTTTGATCAATAGACAATAAATACACGTTAATGGATTCCAAGTGAGTTCTTACTCAGCACAAAATATTAAAGGTGCCATTCTCACTCTGAATAACACTCAGTATAACATGCAGGCAGGGAGATTGCCCCATTTATTGTGGCTGCCTGGGCATTAGTGTTTTTCAAAAGGGTTAAATTTCCCTTCAGTAATGTTAACTGTGCCCCCAATGTTCCATTGTCACTGCAAGCAGAGGCTGAATTAACCTGGCTGCACAGTTATGGTGAATGAGGATTCAGAACCCTAAGGGGAAATTACAGGTTTATATCATGTTTCTGTTCTGTTAACCCATAGCAACCAATCTGCAGCCTGTAATTTAAAAAAGCAAACAGCTGATTGGTTGCTGTGGGTTACTACACCTGAAGGAAACCTCTTAATTTTACCAATAGGGTGAGGGGGCAGGATGCTACTGTTAATGTTTTCTTGCATAATGTTAGCCATATTTTAAATGCATAATTTTAGCCATATTTTAAATGCAAATTAGGAATAATTAATAGAATTTAAGATATGTGAGGGGCAGCATTTTTTTTTGTTGCACTTTACTTCATATTGCTAGCGTAAGGGGGAGGGCAATGTAAAATTCATACCTAGTCTAGCAACCAATCAGCTAGTAGTATTTACTGGTCACCTGTTTGAAAGCACTGGTTGCCATGAGTTACTAGACCTGGTGTAAATGTAGTGATGCCTTGCTCCCAGAGGTGATTCAGCGCCTTCTGCCTCCTGAGGCAGCTGCCCGATTCCACCCCCCCCAATACCACTCCACATGTAAAAATTAACATAGGAGCGGGTCAAAGGGGGGGGGGCAATTGCCTCTGGGAGCAAGGCATCACTACATTTACACCAGGCCTAGGATCTCATAGCCACCGATGCTTTCAAACAGATGACCAGTAAATACTACTTGCTGATTGGTTGGTATGGGTTATTAGACTAGGTATGAATTTTACATTGCCCCCCCCTTACGCTAGCAATATGAAGTAATGTGCAACAAAAGAAAATGTTGCCCCTCACATATCTTAAATTCTATTAATTTCTATTCATTATTCCTAATTTGCATTTAAAATATGGCTAAATTTAGGCAAATTAGGGCAAATTAGACTGGCCTGTGCCAGTCCAGCCAATGTGTTCTTTGCTTTCCCATTCTGTAGAGGTTTTTTCCACTGGTGTCATATAGCACCTACAGATGGAGCACTGGTATCCCAACTCATTTCTCTAGATTTCTCTGATGGGTCAGAAGCTTGAACCAAATTACCCCATTGGAATCCACTCCAGAAAACGTAAGTGGGATATTTAAGGAATCATGTACGACAGTCAGTGCTCCATTTGTATGTTAGTACGTCAGGCCCCTTTGTCTGCACGGAAGACACAGACCAGAGCAAGCCATAACCTCGCTGCTCTCCATTATATACACATTCATGAAATAAACATGGGCTTTGTGATGTCGCCATGTTAGGTGTAGCGTGTTTCGCCACTGCCCGTTAGATATTAATAGCTGTCATTGAAATGTGCTGGTTTTTCTCTTTCTCCCTATGAGATGCCGTAGCTTATGGAAAATGGAGAATCTAAGGTATTGTAATGCAGATTTGCCACCAAATCTCTCAATGCATGGCAGCATCACATTTCAATAGCTTCCAATCCTTTCATCATTTTATCATCAGATATGGGAGACTCTACGAGGGGCTTAATTAACTCCCCTTTGTGCCGTTTATTTTTTACTTTTTTTATGCACAGCAAAACGGGACAGTGTATGTGTGTACAGGACAACATGGACTCGCTGATGTATCTCGTCTTCCATCCTGTTGTTTTAATGTTTTTTGGCCGTTTTACTCTACAAGCACTCTGGATTCTGTTACTGACTGAGATCCCAAGGTCAAAAATTTGTGCTCAGAGAGATAAAGGGACAGTCTGTGGAATAAACCGAGCCAATTAGAGAACATGCTGAGCTGGAGGAAGAAAAAGGGGGTCCCTGGTGTCTGAAAGGGTTAAATACACCCAACTATAAACCCTCCAGCTGTTCTGTAAATACATCTCCCAGCAGTCTCTAACAGCCTTGGTTTTTTTTGTTAGCTTCCACTTGCTGTTTAAAATTAAATGCTAAAAAAAACGTGTAAAAAGTTGTGTAAAATAAATGGGAAATTTACCAGATTTTCCACTGTTATTTTACAATGCTCCAGAAGTCGCTCTAAGTAAAAACACATAAAAAGATTTGCGCCTTTTTTTCAAGCCTGGTAATGTGTGTATTATCCCGCCATTTTTTACACCACATAGTAAATATGTTTTGGTTAATGTCATTATATGTTCTCTTGTATATTTATGAATAGGATATATGAATGCCGTATACCCCAGAAGCCAAGGACCAAAATACAATGTATGACTGCACTACCCTGCCTTTCTCAAGGTGTAAGGAGAATAGTTCAGTACTGGGAGGGCCAGCTGGTGCAGGAGGGCTCTCTAGGCCATACAGTTCCTACTAATATCACATAATTTTCATGAAAGTGGCTTGTTTTCCATTTCACGTTTTAAGAAGACCAACACTGGCTGCAATATGACCTCTACGGCCACTGAGAAGCAGCTTCATGGTCTCCCCAACTGATATGTAATTGTGGTCAGTTCAGATATTGATTGGTAAGTTTGTAAAGTCTAATCATTAACATCAAGTAATGTGTCATGCAGAAGGCCTGGCAGGGGCTCTCATCATGTGATCCGGCCATCGGCTCAGTGGCCAATTGATTGGATCTGCCCATTTTGGCCAACCTTTTGTGCATAGATCTACTTGTCTGGCTACCTTCACGTGTGTTATTGACCATAGTTTGGCCATCAGTCTGGACTGAGATCCTTGGTCTGTATGTGAGGCCAATATGATTGTTTTGAATAGTGCCACCCACATTGAATGGTAGATGAATGCCATCAAGACATTCATGGAATCATTGGTGACTCCAAATCCAGAAGATCACCCACTGGTCCTGATTGGTCAGTTCAGTGTAGCACAGTATCACTCGAAAATGTTCCCATATGTATCCAGTTAAAGTCTAATAAAGGACATCTGACTAGTGATGCGCGAATTTGACCCGTTTCTCTTCGCTGAAAATTTGCAAAACTGAGAAAACTCACAGAAATGCATTGAAGTCTATAGGCGACAACAAGTAAGTGAACATTTTTGACGCTTAACAAATTTTTTCACTCACTTGAGTCTACGGGCATCATTTTTTCGATGAAACTTGGCGGAAAAATGTGCTCATCGCTACATCTGGCCCCTCTGATCCTTAAAGGCCTTGCAAAGGGGACAATATTCATTAGTGAAGTTGGTTATATATTCAACTGAGCTTCTGTTAAAGTTGGGCAACTTTTAGATTTTTGAAAATTACCTGATGTATTGAATTACCTTGTATTTTCATCTTAAAATTCAATCTGAAATTACTCCAACCACATTAAAACATTCTGAGTGCAGAACAACCTGCTCTGAGTTCTAACCTTTCTCCCACATTAAATTAAGAACTAAAGTAGAAATGCTAGCGCATTAGATATCTGGATGTCACACCTCAAAATAGATTTTTCTTCCCTAAGCAAAATATGCTGCGCAACTTCCCTAATGGATCACGAACGCCATCTTTCTTCTTCCTAATAAATCAGTCTTATCTAAGAGTTTTAAAGCATTAAACATGTGCCTGTGGCATACGATGTATCCCAATCTCCATCACATCATCCCAAGTGCCAAGGGTTCTACCAGCTCCCCCTGTATGCTCTTTATCATAGATCATCTAAAGGTTGTTTAACCACAAAATATTTCTAAATCAGCGGGGCTAATGGAATCTCTGAACTGAAATATGATGAGTCCATTAACTGTAATATATAACAAAACTCTTAGGCACGGCTTCCAAAGGAGCATCATATTTGTGGGAGATAGAAAAGATTAAATATGGCGTCTTCAGTGCAATATGATAAGCTGCAGGTAGGCATTATTGTGGTGCCTTTATTATTTAACTCTCACAAACATCCTTCATTGGAAAGAGCAAACTGTTTGAACGTGGTATAATAAAAGGTTGACCAGAGCTGGATTTGTCATGTACAACCTAATGCCATGTGACCAAGAATTGGGAACAGCCAGTGACCTTTAGTAAATGAAATCCAGTGACTTACATTAGGCCACAGTGATGCCGGATCAAGGTGGACGTTCTTGTGCTACTGATTTACTGGCTGCAGAAATGCTTGAAATACAGGCTAGCAGCCATCCAGATGTTGCTCAAGTACAGTTCTCCTTATGCCATGGAATCTTGGGTCTGTGCTCCCCAAATCCTTGTTCTGTTTCATGAGCTGTATGTGGAGCTTGATCCATTAGCCACTATCCGAGGTATGATATATGGGCAGAAGTATGTGGACACCAGCCTGTCCAACATCCCATTCCCCAACCAACAGGATTAATGTGAAGATTGTCCTCTCCTCGGGGCAAATATATTCACTGTGCGAACCAATCTGCCCTGCATAGAGTTGCCAAGGCCAGGGCCGATATTACAAATTTACCGGCAATGCAGCTGCCGGTAGTTTGTAATACCCTTTAAAAAAAGCCCCTGGCCTGCCCCCAATTCGCACAGAACTTACCTTTTTTCCAGCGCTGTGGACATCGCTGCGATGTTGCTCCGCCCCTTTTGCAGCACACCACATAACTCCGCCCCTTTTGCGGCACG
The DNA here is from genome assembly GCA_038501925.1 of Xenopus petersii. NCBI lineage: Eukaryota > Metazoa > Chordata > Amphibia > Anura > Pipidae > Xenopus > Xenopus petersii. The sequence goes on from CM076683.1 coordinate 124,915,666, forward strand.
GACCACCCCCTTTTGGTGCCCCCCACTGGGCAGTAATATTTTTCAGTAAAGGTGGCAACCCTAGCCCTGCACAAAGTTTATAAATGAGCCCTAGTAACTTTAATGCGCAATTTGCGAAACTGTTTTGTGAATATTTTGTCCACCACTAAAGTTGTGGCATAATTCAAACGCAGAGGGACTCATTTATTAACTTTGCACAGGGCAGTTTAGTTCGCACAGTGAATATTTTTGCCTGCACATGGTTACATTTATAAAGCTGAATAAGAGTGTGCAAACAGAATTGCTAATTTTTTCCCAGACACTGTGAATGTCTATAAAAGCTTTTTAAATATGGCAAACATCGCAAATTGCGTTTGAATTATGCCACAACTTTTGTGGCTGAGAAAATATTCCCAAAACAGTTGTGCAAATTGCAAATTTAAGTTACTGTCAACGCTATTTTCATGCACAACAACCTCACACAGTGGGCGCACTCACGCAAACACCCGAGGCATTGGCGAAAATGTATTCTCAATGCGAATTCACAAAAAATGGAAAGACAGCAGTGCAATATTTTAGCGTTCAGGAAAAAAACATGGGCAATATAACCATTTGCGAATAAATATGCGTTGTGCAAACTTTATAAACCTCCAAAGTGTGCACATAAATGTTCGCAATTTGCGATTTTTGATATATTTAAAAAGCTGTTATAGACATTCACTTTGCCAAAGAAAAAAAAAAAAGAAATTCAGTTTGCACACTGTTATTCACTTTTATAAATGTAACCATGCGCAGGGCAAATATATTCACTGTGTGAACCAATCTGCCCTGTACAAAGTTTATAAATGAGCCCCACTGTGAGTCTAAGGGGGTTGGGAAATAATTCTTACAAGTAACATTGCTTTCTTTCAATCTGTGGAATCAGCTATGTCTACGTAAAACAAAATATGTTTATATTATTTCCGCTGCGTTAGGGGCAGATTTATCAAGGGTTGCATTAAAAATTTTAATTTTTAAATTAGAATTTTGAGTTTATTGCAGTGTACTTCGACTAGGTAGAAGTCCAAATTCGATTTGAATTTTAAAAAAATGTGAAATTCGAATTTTGAAATTTATCGTGTACTGTCCCTTTAAGAATTCAAATTCGACTATTCGCCATCTAATTTTGACAAATTAGCCTATGGTGGACCTCCTACAATCAATTTGGAGTCGTTTGGTGGACTTTTGAAAGAAAAATTAAAAAAAAAAAAAATGAAAAAAATATTTTGAAGAAAAAAATTTGAATTGAATTCGATTCGAATTTGCAGCTTGGTCCTATTCACCTGTTTCTAAAAAAAATTATTTTTTTTTTAATACATTTTGATTTTGTTTTTTTTTTGAATTTTGAGTTTAGGGGACTTGATGGGAGTTTTTAGAAACTCCCATAAACTCGAAATTCGACCCTTGATAAATCTGCTCCTTAGTGTTTATGCACTTTTTCTACATGATTCCCTTTAAAGATAGGATATATTTTCCCCTATAAAGGACATGTAAAGGAACAAAAATAAAATCCCATTTTTACTTTCTTTAATGAAAAATAAACCTATCTCCAATATACTTTAATTAAAAAATGTGTACTGTTTTTATAAGAAACCTGACTGTATGCAGTGAAATTCTCCCTTCATTTACTGCTGTGGATAGGAATTGTCAGATGGTCCCTAACTGCAGAGCAGGGAAACAATCATACTTATGAACAGCAGGGGGAGCCCCCACCTTACTTCCCAGCCATGCAGAACTCAAGCAGACGATCCCTAAGCAGCTCAGACCACACTGAGCATGTGCACAGTCTTAGTCTTGCAAAGATGTTTAACAAAGTTACAAGATGGTGACCCCCTGTAGCCAACTTTGAAAGCATAAATTATTTGTTTGATTAGGCTTGTGGTGCAGTAAGTTCATGTTTATATTTAGTATATAAAATACAGCATTTCTAGCCTTATTCTATTTTAGACTTTAGACTTTACATGCCCTTTAAATAGGTTTCTGGCTGCAACTTCACATCTATTACATATCATGGATGGAACAGCTGTAAATGGAACACCCAGGCAATGAAGGCATTTATTTTAGTTCTTTATTAAAATCTGCAGGGATGTGAGTTGATAACCAATTCCATATAGGATTTGTTAGCCTAAAATCATATATCACGCAAACTGATTTCCAGGGAGCAGCGGTGTAGCGTTTTGTTTTTGTGCAATAAAGCCATCAGATCAATAAAAAATTATGTTGCAGATTATTATTATTACACTTCGCAGACTATGGCTCTAATCGTAAATAATACTGCAGTTATCCCGGCTATATTAATTATAATTAGAATGCAGATAATGCAGACAGTCTTTTTTTATTAGTACAGCCAAATCAATTTCCCAGTGTTATTCAATGCAAGGTCACCCAAAGTTGTTGAAGCTAGACTTCTTATAAAATGACCTGCCGCGGGAAGAGAGGGGTTTGGCTGCGCCGTGTAAGACACATTGATTGGGAAGTGCATTGAAATAATTACAGCCATGAACTCTTGCCTATAATGGCAAAATTTCATTTTATAAAGTAAGCAAAGCAATAATCCACTCTTCTTTATGATGGGAAGCCTAATAAATCTTTCAGTGGAATCAAAGTCCTCGGCTTGCTTGGACGGCGGAAATCAAGTAGCCCCGGCGTACTGTTCTGTATCATAAAAAAATCATGGAGAATATCTTGTACTTGTAAATCAAATTATTTATAACAGCCATTAATTGGATTCCGGGTCTTTTTTTGTGCTTTGTGTAATTTTAGCTTTTTGGCTGATAAAATTGATCAAAATTATTACAGGTTTAGACATAAGTATTCAGCAATTTTTTAAATGGAACTTGAAAGCTCAGATGTTTAAAAATGATGCATTGCTTGTTAATACCTGGCGACTGCTGGCCACTAGCGATGAGCGAATAAATTAGACTGGCGCGCGTCCGAAAAGTCGATTGTGTCAAAATCACTGTGCGTCAACACTATTTGGACAATAACGTTGGTGTCAAAATTTACTCGAGCGTCAAATTGTTTTTTAGAATTTTTCGACGTTTCACGGAAAACTCGCGAAACGGGAGAAATTCGTCCATCACTACTGCCCACAATCAGGGCAAGAATGAAAAATATTAATGGACCTGGCATAATGCTTACAGTATATCTATCCTGTATATCTATACAGCATTCAATAGTAAAATGTTCACTATGAACAGAGAAGCCATTTTGGGCACACCTGTATTGTACCCGCCCATGTTCTTCTCCAGCCCCACCTTGTGTCGCTCTTCCTACTCCTCTGCTTTGGACTATATCAGAAGACTTTGAATGATGATCCTACTGTAAAGGCTGTTTCAAACGAGACATTTGGGGGCAGATTTATCAAGGGTCAAATAAACTCCCACGAACTCCCATGAACTTGAAATTTAAAAAAATTCGATCAAAATTTTTCAAAAAATTCAGGTGAATGGGATCGACCCGCAAACTCGAATCGAATTTGAATTCGAACCAAATTCGATTCAAGTTTTTTCACCAAAAAAACCTTGATTTTCAGGATGTCTCTAAACAACTCCAAATTTATTCTATGACATCCCCCATAGGCTAAAACAGCAATTCAGCAGGTTTAAGGTGGCGAATAGTCGAATTTGAATTCTTAAAGGGCCAGTACAAGATACATTTTGGAATTCGAATTTCAAATTTTTTTAAAATTCAAATCGAATTTGGACTACTTCCTAGTCTAAGTACACTGCAATAAACTCAAAATTCAAATTTAAAAATTCAAATTTTTAATTAAACCCTTGATAAATCTGTCCCTAACGGATCGGAAATAATATAAACATATTTTGTTAAACATATTTTTCGAAGTGCGAAGACTTGTATTTAGGAATTTTCTCGTTTGATCTTCTCTTTAAAAAATTTTCAATTAAAAAATGATGCTTAAAAAGTTTTTTTTCTCATCAGCTAAAATATTTACGAAAAACATGTTTGAATACACCTCACATTGACTTCTATAGAAGCTCCTGAGGTTTCCTGCTATGGCTCACTGCCATGTCTGCCTGAAGTCTGATGATCTACAGTATATCAGTTCCCATAAACATTAGGCAGAATAACAGATATTATACATGCATGTATAGACAAGTAAAGAATGGGAATAGTATGGAAACCTTTAAATATGCTTAGCAAAAGGTAAGCCCCTCTTTATGAAAAGACTTATGGTAGCATCCTGACCAGTTTTGGACTGGGACACCAGGGACCCACCAAAAAACCTTAGATCAGGGGCGACTCTCAGTACTATTTTCTTTCTCTCCTCACACAACCTCTATTCTCCTAGTAGTTTTTCTTTACATACTATAACCTATTATTCCATCTATTTAGTCTCTTTGTTCTCATAGAAATAGAGAATGGCCATGAAATAGGTCAAATAATTAGCAGCATGAGGGCCCACTAACACCTGGGCCCACCGGGAGTTTTCCTGGTATCCCGGGGGGCCAGTCCGACACTGGTCCTGACATGGGTGTTGGTGGGTATTGTGTAGTGATTGGCAAATCTGGACCGTTTCACCTCGCCAAATAATATGCGAAACGCCAAAAAGATTTGCGAAACTGCGAAAATTCCCAAAACACATTGAAGTCAATAGGCGACAATTTTTGATGCGAGTGACAATTTTTATATGTGTAACTATTTTGTCCAAATGCACTACAGTCAGTGGGCGTCCAACAATTTTTATTTTTTTTTGTCGTGGTGGATATTTTGCAGGCGAAAAAACATTTGCAGGTGGTGAAACACAAAAATTTGCCGAAAATGTATTCGCCCATCACATTTATTGTTTAGCAGTTTACATAGCAAGGGTCTTCAGTTTGCCCTTGGCTAAAATGCCTTTCAGGTTCAAGTTTGATGACTGGTAGAGGGTCGGGTCGATGATAGATGGATTGATGGATGGGTGGGTGGGTATATGGATGGATAGATAGATAGATAGATAGATAGATAGATAGATAGATAGATAGATAGATAGATAGATAGATAGATAGATAGATAGATAGATAGATAGAGATCAGGTATTTTACCCTTCAGGTGTTAAAGAACCACATCTCCCATTACCCTCAGCCAATAACTAGGAAATAGGGTGCTATGTCTAATTAGTGCTGCAAAGTGAAATATCAGTTATTTTTCTGCTCAAGTAGAAAACTGATTTCAGTACATAGATGAGACCACTGGCATTTAGATAACAAGAAGACCAAGCAGAACTTGGAATCCAGTTAATGGGTTTGCAGTAAATATATCACCCTGCCCTTTTTCCGTATGTGCACCTTAACACTCTTGAGAAAGATCAGTGTAAGCCAAGTGAAGATGTGTAGCGCAGCGTGGAACTGGGGCACGTATTCTGTGTAGCAGCTGATCTTGACCCAAGTATGGATGGAAGATAATAAAGTATGAAGATATAGAAGAACCTGTTGTCTTCCTTATATGTATAGAAATATCTCTAATAACTTTTAGTCAAATGTTAATTGGTAGAATAGATACATGAACTTCAAATGTTCTTCAAATGTTAAATAACTAATGATCAACACCTTTAAAACTCAGAGGAGCTTAAAGGGTCTAAAAAAGTTAACAATATACCTTAAATGCCATAGATTTAAATTAAAAAGCATTCAGTGTCGAGTGCAATGAATTTACAGGGGTTGACTTACCCAGAAAAAAGGGGCGTCCAGGTTCTCAAGCCCCAGACCTACAGCTCGGGGGAGGCAGAAATTGCATAAAAGATGATAAAGTGCTGGCACATACCAGATCACACTCCTTGAGTTTGATGCAGTTAAAAAAGTATTTATTTATTAAGCAAAAAACATTACAAAGCCTTACGCGTTATTTCAGCTGTAGAGAATCAGTGGATTGGACCAAATTTTAATGCTAATAAATACTTCTGAGAGGTCCGGTTTTTATTCTGCTTACATTGTAAAGCTAATGTCACGTTTCCACTGGGAAATCCTCTGTAAGCACATTTCAGTTTTATCAGCTTTGTACATCTCTCGAATTTTAGCTCAGTTCTGGCTGTGAGTGTGAATTATACAATATGTTCTGCATTCCCAATGATTGTTCTGCAGAAACGGTCCAAGCTGAAGAACAGTGAGATTCATAAGTAAAAGAGAATCAAAAGGAAGAGGCAATGACCCAGTCTGTCTTGTTAACTATTGAGGAAAGGTTAAAGCGTGTGGATGCAATTGAGCAAGGGATCGTTTAAACCAGGTATTGTTAACCCAAAAATTCATCAAAGTTCTATTTAGGATGGGTATACACTTTGAGAAATTTAATTGTACTTAGTAATGGGTGTATCTGTGCTGAACAATTTGCGAATTTACAGCGAAATTCATGAAACAGCGAAAAATTCGAGAATGCATTGTAGTCAATTGGCGTCCAAATAATTTTGAAATGAGCAACTTTTTATACGTGTGACTATTTGGTCCAAATGCATTAAAGTCAATGTGCTTTCGAATAGACAGCACGCCGTTTTTTTTTTTTTTAATGATACAGCGGATATTTTGCCGGGGAATTGTTGCCACAGTTTTGCAAATTTATTTGTTTGCCGTGAAACACGGAAATTCGCCACAAATATGCGTCTGGTGAATTTATTTGCCCATCACTAATTGTGATATATAAGTGGCTATTTACAAAGACCCCAGACATATGTGCAAGTGCACTAAGCGGTGCAAAAGTTCATGATCTGCACCTCCTGCTGGCTAAAAAAATCTGGGATGTGGTGCAGAGTGCAGCATTGGCGGAGGCAGTCAGCCCTGTCAATCACCAAAGCAACTGTCTAACTAGAGATGTCAATATTCCTATGGCAGGCGGTAAATACAGGGGCCCTTTGCAACCTGCACAGGGGGAGCAGAAGGCTGTATTCAGCTCTGTATTCGTGGGAGCAGTCACAGGTCTCGGTGATTCATCAACTAGGGATGTAGCGAACTGTTCGCCGGCGAATTAGTTCGCGCGAACTTCGACTGTTCGCGTCCGCCGAATGTTCGCGAACGTCGCGCGACGTTCGCCAATTGGTGTTCGCGTTCGATTCGAAGTAAAATTTCGTTCGACCATTCGACCATTCGACCATTCGATCGCTAAAATCGAACGATTTCCATTCGTTCGAACGATTATAAGCATTCGATTGAATTAAAATCATTCGATCGAATAGCTTCGATCGTTCGATTCGAACGAAAATCCTTCGATCGTACGAATAAAATCCTTCGATCGTTCGATCGAACGATTTTATCGAGCGTTCGAAGTTCGGGAACTGTTCGCGAACTGTTCGCTTTTTTGCCGGTGTTCGCGAACGGTGTTCGCGAACACATTAACGGCAGTTCGCTACATCCCTATCATCAACTCAGCTAACATGGAAGGCAGAGTGCAACAACTTTCCACTGTTCCTTCCACTTTGTAAATTACCCCTATAGTTATTTCCAGGCCAAATCTTGGTTTATTGCAGTCTGCTTTGGACTTGTGAAGTGGATGGGATCTAGTACGATGTGTTGTATTACCTAGTGGACTAGTATCTTGTCTCTGCATTTTTTCTTGTCTAATTCCCACTTTTCCACACTCTTGTAAACCCCACCCTATTCTGTCTTGGTACGTATAAAAGTCTTCTAGTACAGTTTCATATCATGTAACATCTTTAAGACTAAAGAAGAGATGTAAAACTATAATCTCAAAAGCTTGCAATGTTTACTTACTCAGTTAGCCTAACCTTACATTTTTGGTTTTATACCAAAAAGATTAGAAACCCTGGTTTAGATACTGATGAACCTGGTAGGAAGCAACTTTACCACAACAAATTGGTTGTTTGGAAGACATGACCATCTCTACCTAGACAGTTTTCAAAAGTCTTTCTAAACCCATAAATCTGTCCCCTTTTGACCTATATCCTTCCAACTGGCTGCTGGTAATGCCATATGTGATAGAAGCCACTTAAAGGGCATGTAAAGGCAAAAAAATAAAATCCCATTTTTACTTTCTTTAATGAAAAAGAAACCTATCTCCAACATACTTTAATTAAAAAATGTGTACCGTTTTTATAAGAAACCTGACTGTATGCAGTGAAATTCTCCCTTCATTTACTGCTGTGGATAGGAATTGTCAGATGGTCCCTAACTGCTGAGCAGGGAAACAATCATACTTATGAACAGCAGGGGGAGCCCCCGCCTTACTTCCCAGCCATGCAGAACTCAAGCAGCTTTGTTTATGACGATCCCTAAGCAGCCCAGACCACACTGAGCATGTGCACAGTCTTAGTCTTGCAAAGATGTTTAACAAAGTTACAAGATGGTGACCCCCTGTAGCCAACTTTGAAAGCATAAATTATTTGTTTGATTAGGCTTGTGGTGCAGTAAGTTCATGTTTTTATTTAGTATACAAAGTACAGCATTTCTAGCCTTATTCTATGTTAGACTTTGCATGCCCTTTAAGTAAAAACAGGCCTTTGGGTGAAATTTTGTAACGGATCAAAAAAAAGAAGATCCTGCAGATAATGAACTTAGTTTAATATATCTACAGTTGTATCCATGACCCAAACCAAAACTCTGATCAGACATGACATAGATCTATCCTGGCCTTTTGATCTTTGTTTCCAGCAAAACAGATCCCTCTACCCAATAATGTTATTTAATTCAGTAAGTGGAAAATTATTTTCAATGTATGGGCCAGTGGTAACTGTTAAATCTCATCTTGGTAGCCATCTTTGGACCTTACTGAAGCACCTAAAATCCAGTAGTACCTTTCCTTTGTCTTTGAAATACTTCCTTCACCCTCCAAAAAGCTACAAAATGTCAGGGCAGTGCTGAGTGACTGTAAAGTCATTATGTCAAGAAAGTCTGGCCTTTGTATATAAAATTATTTTTCCTTTGGAGAGAGATGAATATCTGCTGAGTGCTATTTAGATATCATGTCACATTAAAATAATCCAAGTCAGCAGCTATGAACATGGTTTCTGAAGGACATATTGAGGATGTTATATAGTGCCCAGATGACCAATTAATACAATAACCACCAAATACCTTTTTTTATGCATTATTATAATATTTATAGGACACATTCCTAAAGCTTCTCTGGGTTCAACACTGAAAAACGGTAGCATCCTAATACGCATAATGTCCCATTTAATAGTCATAGTTGCCCTGAGCACTGGTGATATCAGCTGTGGTTTTGCATTTTCCAGTAGTATTTTCTGAGCCCTTCATAGTCATCTCTGTGATACAATAGTAAGAGAAATAAAGAAGGAATTGATAGTTCAGCTCCATTCACGTTGACTTAAGTCCTCTTGAAATGCCTATGATTCCACTCTGTCATTTTGCTTTTTTTTTTTTAAATATTTTCTCCAAATCTTTTTTTTTATCATTTTTTACAAGCCCTGCTCTCTGGGAAGACTTAGAAAAATATCTATTCAGAGCATCTTAATGTCTGACCTAGTTTTTACCTTTTCTTTCAAATGTTGTCAAAACAGATTTATTTTATATGCAGTTTACGCTGAACGACCTTTGTATCTAAGACTCGCAGATATTAAACGTAAAGCACCAGATTTAGGAAAGAATTTTTTTTTTGTGCATTTTTTTGTATACAAAAACCCGGCTTCAATGAAAAATCAGAGGTTTAAAACAGAATCATAAATCTATGCATAAAAAAGACCTTCTTGCTGTGCTTATTAAACATTAGGTGCCACGTTTTTATAATGGTGTAACCTGCCTAATGTAGAGTCCGTTCCAGAACTGTAATCTGAAAATATAAACTAAACCGCAAGGGTTTATGGAGAAATGCAAGGAAGATTTGCATTTTAACGGCAAAGTTCTTTGAAGTTTTTTTTTTTAATGTATCCGAGAAAAAATTAAATGCAGTGCAATTTATACAAAGAATTCTAGATTTGTTGTTAATAATAATAATAATAATAATAATAATAATAATAATAACAGAATAAAAACTTTCAGATTAAAGGCAGTGAAAGCTGTTTTTAGTTCAGATCATGGTCTCTGTGCTGTATAGACTTGAGATAAGATTGCTTGTTTCTATGATAGACTGAATTTCTAGCTTTAGTGTTTGATTAGATTGGACACGGCCTTGCTAAACCTGGAATTCCATCTTCCCTTTCTTTATTTATTTCTTTTTTAATTTTTTTTTAAAATGTTTTATTCTATCCCTTTCTTTTCTCTCCATAAATCTAATTTGATGTGCAGGATTCATATTTAACTCTAACACTGACAACAGATGGAGCAGTCTATTTTCATTGTGAGAGTCAGTACATTTTATTATTGCAGATAAGGTTGGTCCGATTTTTCATATGCATATGTTGTAGAGTATGGACTGTTCATGTAATCTATCTATACCTGTGAGTTATTGCATTGCTGTAATGTATCATGCATACGACTTGGATTTTGTTTTCAAAATCAATAAAAATTAAATAAAAATTAAAAAATCAATAAAAATTAAATTAAAATTTAAAAATCAATAAAAATTAAATTAAAATTAAAAAAAAAATGATGCCTATCTTAATCTATCTTTTTTATTTTTATACCTTATACTTAATGATGAATTATTAAGCATTAGAAATGAGTTAGTCTTATGTACAGTATAATCTTACAATGAGCAAAAGTAGCTCTTTGTCACAGTACATGCTATCCGTCCTGAACACTCAATTTCCATACAGCATTTTTTCATACAGAGCAAGATTTACTGTAATCCATGTAAGGTATTTTTTTTTAAAAGACGGTTTATTAAAGGAAAGCTGTCAAATGAAAGATATTCTTAAATTGCTAAAGTGGGCTCGTTGTTTTCTATAGTTATACTGCTCTGTATCTGGGCTTGCTTTAGTAGCTAAATCTAAAGCAATGGAAACACCATTGAGATGGGGAGATTTTTGGGGCTTTTAAGTTTTGACTTCTGTCATTTAAAGTGTAAGATGTAATTTAATATGTGCAGGGCCAGGTGCAAAAAAGTGTGCAACCCTCCATATTTTTTTGCACTTTGCACCATTCACTGCTTGTGGAAGAATTACTTGCATTTGCCTCATCGATACAGTTCTATATATATGAGGGGCAGAAGGGGTGCCCATGTACTTGTGTCTGGGGTAACAACATTTTAACAAACACTAAGTTACAAAAATAGTGATAATATTGCACTAAGCATCTAAACTTTGATTTTAAGTCACTTTGCTTCCCCTTTTTTCTATTTTCACTTGCGTTTGGTCTCACTTGCGTTTGGTCTCACTATTATTCATATCATCTCTTCTCTACCATTTCTATATTTGTTCTCCACTCTATCCTTTTTTTTAATCTGCATCCATCTTTAAGGGGGATATTTATCAAGGGTCGAATTTTGAATTTGAAAAACTTTGAAATTCGAATTCAAAAAGACCAACCAAAAATGAAGTAGAAGTTTTTTGTGGCCGAATAGGTCAGTTTTCGATCAAATAGGTCCATATTTGGCTGAATTCGAATCATACGAATCAAAGTAACAGCGCATTCGCTCGAATTCAATTCAAAGTTTTTCCCCCAAAAAAACTTTGATCTTTCAAAGTCCACCAATTGACTCCAAATAGGTTCTAGAAGGTCCCCGATAGGCTAAAACAGCAATTCAGCAGGTTTTAGATGGCGAATGGTCGAACTCAAATTTTTAAAGAGACAGTACATGATAAATTGCAATATTCAAATTTTCTAATTTCTTTATATTCTAATCGAATTTGGACTATTACACAAAAATAGGTACACAAAAATAGCTCAAAATTTGAACTTTTTTAATTCAAAAATTCACCATGACCTTTGATAAATCTGCTCCTAAATCCCCTTGTATACTTTTTCTCCCAACACCTAATTTTACCTTTATCATCCTATATTTTCTTGTTTGTCTTATTTAGGCCACCCCCAACCTACAGCTTCTTCTTTATCAAAGCAGTGATCACTGAGTCATATGGTGCACCAAAGCTCTTTCTTTTGCAGAGCCACATCTGGGTTTCCAATAAAAACAGCATTCAGGAACACATTAAACAAGAAACTTCTGCAATAGGAAAGGGTAAAGGATGAGAGTTAAGCTTGCTATAGATGCAAAGATCTGATCGTACGAATCCAGGTCCCGACTTTTTTCGTCCGGCGGAGATCAGTCGCTTGGTCGATCGGACAGGTTAACAGATTTCTGTTGGATGCGGGTAATATCTCTGCAAGTATTGCCGATCGTACAATTTTCAGAGGGAGACTGTCACCAGCTTTGGTCGGACATAACTGTCGGACGATTGCTGTCAGGGGCAGAACATTCACTGATCTGTTCTTTTGTACTTTATTTGATCGGAATGGTTAGTGGCAGGTCGGGAGATGGGAAAGTCCAATTGTACCTTGATTCGTACGATCGGATCTTTGCGTCTGTGGCCAGCTTTACAGTGATGGCAGGAAATTTAGGTCATCTGGCTGAATATCCTAGAACCAAGAGCATTTTTAAGACTTCCAAGTGTCAATGTGGACAACTACAACCCTGGGTTATCTATACCACACATCAACCACGGGCCAAACGTCCCTCCAAATGCTACGTTTCTTTTTAAATATTATTTAGATGTAAAACGTACATCTCCAGATATCCTTAGGCCAAACCTACGGTGCCTTTATCTCCTGTGTGAATAATTCAGAATTTACAAGGCACACACAAATATATTATTTAGATTTAAATGAAATAATTAAAATAGGAACCTTAATAATTGATGAAAGGCCTTTATTTTCGTTCCTGCTAAATCTTAAAACAAAAACAGCCTTCTGGCAATGAGGCTAGAAAACCTGTTTATCCTCAACTTTCTTCAGAAACCAAATCTGCATATTAATGTGAGAAGCCTTACAGAGCCATTAGTATTACACCTTGCACCCTCTAACAACTGTACAAGATATTGCATTTGTTTTCCTCTTTCAGCACCTAGATAAAACTTTTAACACTGCAGATAAATGTGGCTGTAACTTAAATTTTAAAACCTTAGATAAATGTGAATATCTCATTAAGCTTAGAGATCCACAGCTGAAATCACCTTGGTTAAAGGGATACTGTCATGCGAAAATGAATCAGTTAATAGTGCTGCTCCAGTAGAATTCTGCACTGAAATCCATTTCTCAAAAGAGCAAACAGTTTTTTTTATATTCAATTTTGAAATCGGACATGGGGCTAGACATATTGTCAATTTCCCAGCTGCCCCAAGTCATGTGACTTGTGCTCTGATAAACTTCAATCACTCTTTACTGCTGTACTGCAAGTTAGAGTGATATCACCCCCTCCCTCCCCCCCCCAGCAGCCAAACAAAAGAACAATGGGAAGGTAACCAGATAGCAGCTCCCTAACACAAGATAACAGCTGCCGGGTAGATCTAAGAACAACACTCAATAGTAAAAACCCATGTCCCACTGAGACACTTTCAGTTACATTGAGAAGGAAAAACAGCGGCCTGCCAGAAAGCATTTCTCTCCTAAAGTGCAGGCACAAGTCACATGACCAGGGGCAGCTGGGAAATTGACAAAATGTCTAGCCCCATGTCAGATTTCAAAATTGAATATAAAAAAACCTGTTTGCTCTTTTGAGAAATGGATTTCAGTGCAGAATTCTGCTGGAGTAGCACTATTAACTGATACCTTTTGAAAAAAACATGTTTTCTGATGACATGATCCCTTTAATGCTTAGAACATATTGGTCACAAAATGTAGCTCATAGTGACATAATCATAAAGGTGTATTATTTATAGCACCTTACAGTATGTAACCCAAACCTTTGCAGCCTTGAGTAAAAAACTCATGTTGCCTTAAAGGCAAAAAATACATTCTCTGGCCAGTTATTTATATAAGACAGGACTACTATAGCCCATGTTTATAAAGCATAGCCAACCTACAACTCATGGTCTATTAATAAACTGTCACCTAGCACTTCCTTTACAGCAGTGGTCTCCATCCAGTGTGGTTTGTCAGCAACTCGATGCTCACCAACATCATGGATGTTGCTCTCAGTGGCCTCAGAGCAGGTGCTTATTTTTGAATTCCTGCAAGGCACCAAAGTGTGTAACGAAGGGTGCCGGGGACTGTGGGGAGGTACTGGGAGCAGAGGGAATCCTGATTGGTTGATGGCACTTAGGGAAGGCTGTTATAAAAAGGGGAAGCTGCTTACCCTCCTCCTCTTGTGACGTCACAACCACCTGGAGTGGTGTGCAGGCTGGCATCATGTCTGGTCTTCCCTAATGGCGGCTGATTATCCCTCCCCTCCACCTCTTGTACTGTTACACTTATAATGTTACATTTATGTATAAAAAAAATGGATTGTCTTCCATATTGTTAAGAATGTGTTATATTAAAATATATTATATATTATTATTGTCACAGCTGTTGGCGGGTAATTGTTTTTGGGTCCTTGCCATTTGGGTATGGCCAGTAGGTTTTTCCCTTTACATGCCCATGCTGGCATCTGTGGTAACCTGGGCTTGGTATAACATGGCAAGAACAGGGTTATCGTTTTTTTTGGCAATATGGTTTTAATAAAAGCTGTGGCCGACGTTCACCCACGAAAAGGAAAAACTGAGTCTCGTGTTTTATGTAAATATTAGCTCACAAGCGACAGTCTGCCTTGGAGGCACGTTTTGGTTGCATAAAAAACAGGTGTACTGTCAAACAAAGGCTCCTGTAGGCTGCCAGTCCACATAGGGACTACCAAATAGCCAATCACAGCTCCTACTTGGCACCTAGGAACATTTTCATGTTTGCGTTGTTCCTCAACTCTTTTTTTAGCGTGACCCATAGGTATAAAAGGTTGGGGACCCCTGCTTTACAGCATAATGCCTAAGAAGCATGCTGGAGTGTGTTCTTCAGCAACAACTAAAGGTCCACATGCAACAGAAATAAAAAATGCTCTACTCTACCTGCTGTAGTGGCATGCACCACTATTTGCAAGCTTCTGGGTTGTTGCCCCATTTTGAAAGGGTTTAAGACAGCTATGTCTACCATTATGATACAGCCAAAGGTGTTAATTGAGACTGTTGTAATGTTCATTTATATAGTGGTCTATTGATCAGTGATGGGCGAATCTGACCTGTTTCGCTTTGTCGAAAATTCTCAAAATGGCAAAAAATGCATTGAAGGGTGACTTTTTTTTTTTGATGTGCAGCAATTTTTTCACCCATTGGAGTCTATGGGTGTTTTGTTTTTTTTTTCCCGACAAAACATGGCGTCTATCGCTACTAGTTTGGCTTGTAGATGTTTCCAACAGTGTGTCACTGAATTTCATTGTCCAAGCCATGGTACTGGCCTCCATGGGACACAGATTGAAAGTACAGATTGAATCCCTATTTCTTATGGTAGATGTTCAAGTTTGCTTTATTTTGGGGTAGGAAAGATATTAAGCAATGTAAGAATCCAGCAATCATTGAAGTTTATTGGATCTGAAAGAGGCAACTGTATAAATGAATTGGAATATTTAAAAAATCCTCAGAGTAAGTAAACTGTTTTTGGAACAGGTTAATATAATATAATATAAAAATGCCTGATTTATGCTCATTTAAATTAAGTCCACTTGTTAGAAGGTACTTTAATTATTGTGCCCTGGACTACCAGAATGCTTCCATTTCCCTACCGTGAGCCTTATAGACTCTTATTATCCTTATTAATGTATTATCTTACCATTTTATTTTGATATATTTATGGTATGAGTTACCAAAATGGAATATCTACCTAATTCTAATAAATCTGCTTTAACACCTTTGTTAGAGGTTAATGGATAGACTTTAAATTGCATTTCTTTTTTTAACACATATATATATATATATATATATATATATATATATATATATATATATATATATATATATAATAATGGATGCCTCTGACAAGACCCTCTTCTTAAGGAGATTTAAGTCATTATGAAATCAGTCATGGCATGATAAGGAATACTGACCTACAGATGTATTATACATATTAATTATATTTCAGAATCTATTAGGGTTATTTACAGTACTGGTATCTTAATAATTGGCCTTAGGGATTACTTTGTGTGCAATGTACAGCTGGACCTCTGTTTCACACAGATATTTCATGCAATTTACCCTTTCTTGGAAGCTAAATTGTCCTACCAACGAATTCACTAAAATATGTGTTTTTTTTTATACATTCCGCCTTTACACCAAACTTTTGTCGATGTTTTTTTAAGTTTTTTTTAAAATGTTATTCCATGAATTTATTATTATAGTTTTTTCATTGGTTGCTCAGTCAAATACAGTGTTAAAGGAGTCGTATACCCCCTTGTTCAACATGGTGTAATGAATAGGGCTTGTGCTGAACATACATTTTTGCCAATTGTTTTAATCATAAAAAGTCTATGGACATTGTTTTTCTTGAGCTAAACAGGGCAAAACAAGATAAACGAAGCTATTCCATGTTTGGTCCTTGCCAGGGAAATAATTAGATTAGAACTGCAAAGGGAAGTTAAAAGATTAAAAATTGAATCCCCAAAATCCAGTGATTTCTTTTTTTCTAATCCTTCTATCATCCCTTATTTGCCAATGTCAGGATTTTTTTTCTGAATAAAAAAAACGATCTGGGGCCTGTTAAGTACTATAACACCTTTGATTCAGAGTAGATCAAACCCTGGTTAAAATGCAGTGGGTGCATATTATTAGGGTTGCCACCTTTTTAGATAGGGGAAACCGGGCAGGGGGTGGGGAGGATCATGTCAGAGGTGGATCGGTGATGGGGGAGGGGCTGAAGACTCTGTTCGCCATGTCATTAACTTCAATGGCCTGTCCGGATTTCCTCACTTGGACATAGAGACAGGCAGTTTTCACTGGCAGCTGCCCCAAAAAACCAGGCTCTCCTAGTGTCTCCAGACAAGTGGCCCTATATAACCCTATATAATATCTTACTTTTCTCTGCATATTTATGGAATTATACGAAATAATAACTTGTAGCAGCAGTTTGGGTCTTTATAGCGAAGGATAATTACCAGTCCAGTATCACATATGGTGCCTGGTGCTTGCATACCCCTAAGTCTGGCCCCGATATAAATGTGCTTCAACATTTAAAAGAGATTCATTTTTCTGTTTCAAACATTTTTAAATATGCTTAACTTTTCTTGGCTAAAATAGTTTTCCCAGACCTTCTGGTGAGTTAGTAAAGATAATCAGTGCTGTAATACACAGTATTTACCAGACAATGGTGAAGCCTCCATGAACCTTTTCCTCACTTTTGGGGGCAAATTCACTAAGATGCCGCACTTCGCCGCACTTTGCCACACTTCGCCAGGCGTATTTTCGCCAGCGCTCCGCAAATTCACTAAAATCCGAAGTTGCGCACAGGGGTAGCGTAAGTTTTCGAAGTTGCGCTAGCGTTAATTTGCCAAGCGAAGTGAAGTTTCGCTAGCGATGGTTCATTTGCATACGGATGCCTAGAAAACCTTCAAATCAGCAAATATAAATTTTATTTTGCCCTACACATGTGCCCACTGTCTAGGTAAGTTGCCATGAGTCAGGAAATGTAGGGGGGAAGGAGGGGAGCCCCTAAAAAATTTTCGATCTTTTTCAGCCTATCACCCATCATGTAGAAAACACGCCAGCGTTTTTTTGGACTTCGAAAAAAAATAGACTTTTTTGGAAACATTCCCTATCTACTCTATTGCGCTTCACCAGGTCTGAGGTGGCGAAGGAAGTCTAGCGTAAAAGGTAGCGTTCAGTACACTGTGCAAGTTAGTGAATTTGTGTAGTTACGTCGCTAGCGAAAATTCGCCTGGCGTAAGGATGCAAAGTAACACTAGCGAAACTACGCCAGCGTTCGTTAGTGAATTTGCGCAGTAACGAAAATGGCAAATACTAACGAATTAACGCTAGCGTTCGGCGCTTCGGCGCTTAGTGAATTTGCGCCTTGGAGTCTAGTTTCTATGTTTGTTTGCTATTACCTGGGAATGAAGCAGGGAACATCACTGAAATTGTGCATCTTGGATGTTTATTACCAGCAAAAGTGACATAAATTCTTCCTGAATTCCAGTGGAAAAAACCCAAAATGTAAGTAACGAGATGGCTGATAACAAAGTAATTAAAATGCATGGTGTTGCCTACTGCGTTTAACAAGGGCTTATATTTGATCAACCATAAACGTTATTTAATCATTTTAACCTTGGAATACTATCCCACATGAACTACTTAATGGAAGTTAGATGAGAAGCATCAGAGTATCACAACATCAAGAAGGCTACGCAAGAGGGCACTGTAAATTTGAGCTTATTGCTGCATGGCGGTGACTTGTTCGTTGATTTGATGTTATTTTATATACCACAGCAATTTTAAATATGTATATGTCTGCACTGGAGCTAATTTAGATTCTCACATTAAGCAATATAGTAAGACTCAAACTGAAGGTGTATATTTCTTGGGTATGAATGACATCATGTTCTGTAGGAACATGTCCTGTCCAATGAGGCCCCTAACCATGGTGACTACACACCCTTATAGTTGCATCATTGTTGACAGTGCACTTATATTATAGCTGTGCAGCCATCTCAACTCACTCAGATTGTTGAATCCAAGAGGCAGATTTATTCAGGGGCGAAATGGCTAACGCTAGCGTCAATTCTGTAGCGTCACCATCCACAGGGACATCACCAATTTACTAACGAGCACATGCGTCACTTTGCTAGCGGAAGAGACAGATGCTTGCGGTGTATTGCACTCTATCGGCAGGCGACTTTTTCGCTCTGGTGAATGGACGTTACTAGGCAAATTCACTAAAATGCGGATTTTACTGAACGTTATCTCTTTCACCAAAACTTGCCTTCGCCAGCTCAGACCAGGCGAAGTGCAATGGAGTGCATAGATCTTCCTAAGTTCAAAAAACGCTGGCGTCTTTTTCTTTTATCAGGGTGATAGGCTGTAAAAGTCCTAAAAAAATATTTTTGTGTAACCGGGTTCTCCCCATACATTTGGAACATAGAGTGGGCTCATGTGTAGGGCATTAAAACAACTCTATTTTCTTTATCTTTATCTTTCCCTGGACTTGTCTAATTATCAGTGTCAATGTAATATATTTGCTGCAACATATAACATAAAGATGTCCATTCAACTTGAAATTTCCCGCCATATGCAAATTAGCTTGAGAGCAAGACCTCTAACGAATTTGCGCTAGGCAGAATTGAACTCTAGCGCATCTTTTCTTTGATTTACTCGCATTGCCTAAGTAATGCTAGTGAAAATTCACCAGTGACCAGGATAAAACTTTGCATTCTAGTAAATTAGCGTTGTCCCAGCGAATTTTCACCTGGTGAAGTGTTGCAATGGGTATGAAGCCGTCACTGGTAAATTTTCACCGCTTAGTAAGTTTACGAGACAACTATCCAAAACCAACCTTGCAGGTCTTCTTTTTCAGGCATATTCAGCACTAAGTAGTCTTATTTTTCATTAAAAATCAGTTTCATGTTATGCATAATTTGGATGGATGAACTGTCTAATTAAAACTGAGAACACTTTGTTGTTCACCCACAGTAACAAATTCCACTGTGATTCCATATAGAGATATGATGTGGGCCATTGGTCACCAGATAAATTATCTTGACTGATCAACTGAAACCTGATGAAATTCCATGATGGTGCTTCCAAAGATGTGTTTCTCAGTTTATCTCTTTTTGGAGGCAATGTAAAAAACTGTCTTAAGTTTGCTCATTGTCTAGTGACCAATTGCAACCAATCGGCAGGTAGCGTTTACTGGTCAGCTGCTTGTCAACAAGCATCTAATTGGTTGCTGTGGATTACTAGATGTGAGCCAGCCTTACTACTTTCATTACACTACTTTGAAACTTGTGTATAGTTTAAATTAAATATTACAATTGTTTTAATATTGCCATTTAAAGGGAATCTAAATGTAAATGAATGTAAACTTTTGTTACACTGAGCATAAATAAATATGTAGCTATTTGCATTTTTAGACTATGTGTGATGGGTTTATAGCTCAGATGTTCACTTTGAAAGTCTGGGGGTCATTTATCAACATTGGGCACATTTATCCCTGGCCAGTAAACCATGGCATCAAATCGAATTTTACATTTGACAATAGCCAATTATTGATTGGTTGCTATGAGTTACTACCCAGGTGCAAATTTTTGCAGCGCTGATAAATGAGTCCCAGAGTTTCAGTAACACTAAAAGAAATACAATTATATATAAAAAAAAAGTGCAAATGTTCTCAAATAAATATTTGAAGTACTCTATGGTCTGTCGGGCTTAATGAAGTCGTTTGCACATGGATAGGAAACTGGCTACAGGATCGGTACAAAGGGTGGTGGTTAATGGTACATTCTCTACTTGGAGTAAGGTTCTTGTGGGGTCCAACAGGGCTCGGTATTGGGTCCACTTTTATTTAACTTGTTCATTAATGACTTAGGGGAGATGACACAAAACTATCCAGCCCAATTAATTCCATCAAGGATGCGACATCCTTGACACAAGACCTTGACAAACTGGCAATCTGGGCAGTTAAGTGGCAAATGAGATTCAATGTTGATAAATGTAAAGTCATGCACCTGGGATGTACAAATATCCACTTATACCCTTAATGGGACTGAACTAGGCAAATCCATAATGGAAAAGGAAAGTCCTTGTAGGTAATAATAGTCAGCAGCATCAAGGGCAAATAAGGTCTTGAGCTGTATTAAAAGGGGCAGAGATTTACGGGAGGAGGGGGTCATTCTTACAATTTATAGAGCACTGGTAAGGCCCAATCTAGAATATGGGTTGCCTCTGGGGACTCTGATTTCCCCCCTTTTCCAATAAAAATTACTTTCCAACGCTAACACTGACCATAGTGTACATGTATATGATGGGGAGCTTTGTCAATTGGGACAATTAATGATGTATAATCTGGAATATATCAGTGATATTTAACTGACAGATAACGAATATTGTATCTTGATATTTTTATTGCTAAACTCAGGCTCAGTCCATAATAAAACCCTTGATTCTTTCTATTTTTGTCGTTTTTGATAGAAGGACGATTTTGCCTGGAGATGGCAACTGCTGTAGTTTAAGGGACATATTGAGGCAGCTTTATATTGGCTTGTCTGCGAGCCCAGACTATTTCCCTCTAATGTCACAGACTATGTTTCCTTTATCACCTAATGTTACGCCGAAACCACGAAAGGGAAACTGCAATGGATGAAACCTTGTTCTTCTCAGAACTCAAAGCAATTCCTAAACTTTTTATAGAAGCTGCAGAAAAATACTGTCTGAACCGGTAATGATTAGAAAGCTTTTGGAACTGTATTACCAGAGGTGACAGCTCGGAGGAGATAGGCAGGTAATGTTAAGAGGCGAGGATAAGAGGCTATGACATGATGTCTGGAGGGTTAAGGTGTCGCAGTCAGAGCTTGCACTCCTATTACTGGATCAATACTTCTCATTTCAACACTTATCTTGACTGCTGGTTAGAAGCTCTTGTACTTAAGAGCACAGCAAGTGAAAAATATTGCTTAAAATTAATGTTGCCATTCACTACATGTTTAACAAAGTCTGTATTAATGTTGAGTATGTATGTATTTACATTCAGCTTATAATTACTCTGGTTGTTCTATTACATCCCAGGAATAGAGAAGCTTCAAATATTCCCTAAAATGATGGTTCCCATTGATTTTACAGGCAAGAAAGTCACCTATATTGGGGACATGGGTAATCACTAGGGATGCACCGAATCCAGGATTCGGTTCGGGATTCGGACAGTATTCGGCCTTTTTCAGCAGGATTCGATTTTCGATTTTCCTAAAAAAAGGAAGCATCAGTTATAGCAACCAATCAGCAGGTAGAATATACCTGTCACCTGTTTAAAAGCATCTCATTAGTTGCTATGGGTTTTTTATTACATATGGCAGTTTCATTATTGTCTATTTTGCCACAGTATTTAAGCACCTAGGTGTTAATTGCACCCAGGCCCTGATTCGTGGGAAGACCACAAAATCCATGTAGCTTACATTTTTTCCTCCGTAAGTGAACATTATTCCGCATGCAAGGAGTGGGGGGCAAAAGCGGGAACAGACAAATACAAGTTGCACTTAAAGGTCAACTAAAGCTCAACTAAAGAAGAATTAAAGAAGTAGCTAGAAATGTTGTACATTATGTTTTGGGCTTCTGTACCAGCCCAAGGCAACCACAGCCCTTTAGCAGTAAAGATCTGTGTCTCCAAAGATGCCCCAGTAGCTCCCCATCTTCTTTTCTGCTGATTCACTGCACATGCTCTGTGCTGCTGTCACTTACTGAGCTTAGGGACCCACTCACAATATACAGTACATATAGAATAGAAATGTCACAATATAAGGCTGATTAGTAATTAATACAGATAATTACTACATGGCAGCACAGAAACCAGTGCAATTAGCATCAGAATGTAATAATCAGCCCTGTAGCATCAACTTGTATTACAGGCCAACTTCATTTTTTGCTGGATAATTAGTGACGACCCCTAAACTTAGCTTCTCAACAGCTGCTCAGAGCCCACTGAGCATGTGAGTGTCACAGACACTTTCCAAGATGGTGACCCCCTGTGACAAGTTTGAAGTCCTGGGTCATTGCTGCTATTGACAAGCTGAAACTTTAGGCTGGTGCAATAAATTCAGTATATAAAATATGTCATTTTTAGCCCTATTCATTTTTAGGGTTTAATTCCCCTTTAACTCATTATCAATATATTTAGGCCAATGAGACATTTTGTGCCTTAAGCTACTGAAAACGGATTGTTTTTCCATAGATCTCTAATCTCCTATCTTGTATAATAACTGTGACTCTGATGGATCATGCGTTGTTATACAAACTGACTCCTGGATGGCAGACAGTTAATTTTGTTATAGATGCATTTTTCCACCCATCTTGCTTTTAAATTAGAAAATACATTCAGTGCTGAATTATACTTTTTTTTTATAATATACAACATAGCTCCCAGAGGGCAGCACAAAGAAATCATGCTACATAATGTGTTTGATATTTCCCCAAACTAGCCCCAGGGAGAAGATAGAGAGCATTAAATTCAAATGGTTGCACAAATCTGTTCAAAATGTGATAGATAAACATTATGTGGATATTTGTCAGCACTTCCTATGTATTTTTGTTTATTTTTTTTAATGAACATTCTCAGATATATGTACTGATATGTATCAGGCGTTCCTCCTTCCGGATCGAAACCTTATCACACTTATTTAACTGACTAGATGAAGCGCTTACAGTCATGTTGCAACAAGATTAGGAAACTGTATTTACTTGGGAATGTAATAAAAAGTACAAAGTCTTCCATTGGTCAGGTAACCCTTGGCAAACAATCAGGTGTTTATTCAGGTGTTAAAACAGGTGACTGGTACATGCGGATTGGTTGGTTGCTGATTGATAACTGTAGGCGTAGCACCTTTTATTAAATTAACCACTCTCGGGGCAAATTCACAAAGATGCGAAGTTGCGCCAGGCGCAACTTCGCCGCACTTCGCCAGGCGTATTTTCGCCAGCGCTCCGCAAATTCACTAAAATCCGAAGTTGTGCCAAGGGTAGCGTAAGTTTGCTAAGTTGCGCTAGCGTTAATTCGCCAAGTGAAGCGAAGTTTCGCTAGCGATGGTTCATTTGCATACGGCACGAAATTCAAATTTCAATGGAGGAATACGTATCTGCACTACAAATGCCTAGAAAACCTTCAAATCAGCAAATATAAATTTTATTTTGCCCTACACATGTGCCCACTGTCTAGGTAAGTTGCCATGAGTCAGGAAATGTAGGGGGGAAGGAGGGGAGCCCCAAAAAAATTTTCAATCTTTTTCAGCCTATCACCCATCATGTAGAAAACACGCCAGCGTTTTTTGGGACTTAGAAAAAAAATTGACTTTTTTGGAAACAATCCCTATCTACTCTATTGCGCTTCGCCAGGTCTGAGGTGGCGAAGGAAGTCTAGCGTAAAAGGTAGCGTTCAGTACACTGCGCAAGTTAGTGAATTTGCGTAGTTACATCGCTAGAGAAAATTCGCCTGGCGTAAGTGTGCGAAGTAACACTAGAGAATTTACGCCAGCGTTCGTTAGTGAATTTGCGAAGTACCGAAAATGCCAAATGCTAGCGAATTGACGCTAGCGTTCGGCGTTTCGGCGCTTAGTGAATTTGCGCCTCAGTCGCTGAAGGAAGTTGTACCATGGAATTCCCACCTGCCAAACTCAATCGTTATGGTATTGTCATGGAGTAGAGAAAAATCACCGGCACAACAGGATATTTCTAGCAGGGAAACCCTTGCTCGTTTATTTGCGGATGTATCGTTCCGGGGCGTAACCCCTTTGTCAAGACTGTTGTGGAGGTTGCCAATACCTCCTTCATCAAGCACCAGGTGTCACAAGATTTGGACGGCCAGGGTGTGGGAGGTGACTCCTCTCTTTTTCCTATTGTCATGGAGTAACAATTCATTAAAGAGATACTGTCATGGGAAAACATGTTTATTTCAAAACACATCAGTTAATAGCACCCCTCCAGCAGAATTCTACACCGAGCAAACAGATTTCTTTATATTAAATTTTGAAATCTGCATGGGGCTAGACATGTCAGTTTCCCAGGTGCTCTCAGTCATGTGACTTATGATATGCTAAACTTCAGTCACTCTTTACTGCTGTACCGCAAGTTGGAGTGATGCTACCTTTTCCCTTCCGCCCAATAAAAGCACCCTGATACAAGAAAATATATGTAAATACCACTTAGTAGTAAAAATCCAAGTCCCTTCTAACTCCTTCAATTACATTGAATAGGAGAAACAATAGCCTGCCTGAATGCCATTCCATCATAAAGTTCTGGCTCTTTCTGAAAGCATATGACCAGGCAAAATGACCTGAGATGACTGCCTACAAACTAATATTACTAAGCTAAAAAAAAAAAGAACACTTGTTAGTTCAGGAATGGAATTGTATATGGTAGAGTGAATTGTTTGCAGTGTAAACAGTGTAATTTAGATATATAAACTACACCATAAAGGACATATAAAACACACATAGTCTGCAAATGAAACAGTTACATAAACTTTTTATAAAACAGTAGTGAAAGAACTTGGGCAATCTAATACACAATGCAATCCTGCACTGGGGACACGTTGGCCCTACCTATCTCACTATTAGGTATAACTCTGACTGTCTCTCCAGCACAGTCCTTTTTATTATCAAAGTCCCAATCCTCTGGAATGGGTTAATGACCACACAGTTCAGTTCAATTGAAATGTCCCTTTCCAAGAGCTCTTATACCCCAGGTAGCACTACCTCTCCCTTTGGAACTTAGCAGCCGCTCCCACCTAGTAGGTACATGCACAAGACCTGTACTCAAACCGGGGCCCCACGTTTGTATCCTTGCCAGTATCCTCCCTTGGATGGCGCACTCACCAGGGTGCTCTCAGAGGCAATCACACTGGAGATTACAGGCAGCTCTGCAGCATGATCAATCTCACCTCTCCTCCTGAGTCTCTAGCAGCTTGGCAGATGGGCTCTCTCTGTACTTCTAGGGATGCAGCAGCTTCTCTGCATTTTTGCACAGTCTCCCAAAAACTGGTTCTGGCTGGATGATGCAGCATAGAACGCCTGTTATGCTCTGTTGGATACCCTGTACCTTTGGCTTCAATGTCAGACACAAGGATTTGTCTGATCCCCTAGACTATTTTCCATAGGCAAATCAGTAAATGTAAATTGAGATTAATCACCATCATGTCAGCTCACCCTTTTGGTTGTGGCAGGGTTTAGGACAAAACAGACTTTGCAGGATTTTATTATTTGTATAAAATAATATTGGCCAACCTATAGGCTGTTTCAAAAGTAGGTTTCTTTTTGTAGCCAGAACTTGGGTTGGACAACACATTTTGCCCTAATGCTCTTGTTTTCTTTATCTGATGTCCCACCCTATGCCCCACTATCTGCAGGGCAGTTGACATTATTAGCATCCGTCTAAAGCCAATTCTACACTTTTTCATGTGAATAAACTAACCTTTTAGAGATGCTATACTCTGTTTGTATATGACCCATAAACATTGTTGTGGTAAAATTATTAAACCATGCGATTGGAGCAAATAACCTGGTGATATTTAACACTTGCTGGTTTAAAACACATACCAGACACAGTCACACACGCTGGCTTTCTCCTTTTGTTTGGGATGAGATTGTTAGCTACCGCAATACTGAGGTTTCCAAGCTTCGCTCATTTGTTTTCCAATAATGCTCACTAAATGAACAGTTTCACGAAATGACGGTTTCTTGAAGGCTGGAAACAACAGATAGGAACAGGTTTAGTTGCCGTACCAAAGTTTTGAAGTTAATCCTTGCCATACACTAGAAATATGTGTTTTTTTTTTTTGCATACAACAGAAATAGAAGCTGTCCCCCTATTTCAAACGGGATTCGCATGATCCTTACATATTCATATTCCTATGCATATGTTATCACTTAAAAGGCTTTCTAATTACAACAACAAGACAAAAACTTCTTGGATTCTTTCCAGACTCACTAAATGATAAACTAAGCTTGTACTCTCTCCTTCTTAATCTCCGTAAAGCACCTTGGAGCCTCATCTCTGAAATACATGCGAATGAATGTGAAAATGCCATTTAGAGATGCAGGTGTGACATTTGATAAGAAACTTCTGGATTAAATATGTTCTGCTAATGAGGATCCAAGCTACCCTCATCAAGACTAACTATTGGTTGAATTGTGCGTGAGCTGATAACATTCCACATGCCAACATTCAAATTCATTATTAATAAACAGACCCAGACTCTATCAGAAAACTCTGGATCCTTAGCAAGTCAGGGATGCTCCTTCTCATTAGGAGAAGACATCAAATCTTCCAGAATTTAGCAATTTCATTTTTGGAACCAATTTCTAACACTATATTAATGGTGCATTGAAAAGCCGAACAAAGCCACCATACTAATTTTTTTTTAATTCATTTTGTAAATTACAGTAATCTAGGAAGGTTTGACTAAGCTACTGAAGCAATGGGCGGTAAAGACATTGGACTGAAGCATTGCACCTCTAATGATTTTTTGTGATTAAACGTTTATTGGGTGGGGGGATAGAAGTAAATTAACTTTAAGCTTGTGTGTTCATAATCTTTAAAGCCTTCTAGAAATGCATCTTTTTGACAAAGTTTGCAGGGAATATAGGAATGGCATTACAAATACCATGGAGGGGGAGGGGGGGAGACAAAAAGGACTTGAATGGTAAAGGATATTATTTGGTTTCCTAGAATAAATAATGATGCAAATAAATATTACAAAAACCTTCCATTATTCTGGTTAATGTTATTGACCCGAAACAGTGTTACGGCTTTAACTGAGGTTAATGTACAGTAGATTCATTTTATGCATTTTACTAATCATTAATAAAGATGTGATTTGTGTCTAACTGAAATAATGCTGGAGACACCCTGCAATGTTAAACTACAACTCAACATGAAATGGGTGGCAGTTAGTCCATCACAGGCAAACACAGACATATCAAGGGAATATAAGCTAATGTAAAAACTGCTTGTATATAAAAGAGTGTGTAGTAGTCGCCAAGACCAAAAATTCTAAACTTCTGATATATAAAACTGCCTTTTCTGTTCTATAAGCTCAGAAAATATGTATGTTTGTTCATTCTATTTGCTGCTTTTCAGAATAAAGATCTGTTGTCGACCTACTATTGTGAGCAGTAATAGTGTAGCTGGGGCAGAGAGGGCATTGGCTGTGAACCCCAAGCCTCTAAGGGAACCCCTAGTAATTATTTTGCCAGATAAGCATTTATTGTATTTATATTTTTAACAATAATAACATTTTAAAAGATGGATAAATCATCAAATTATGAATTAGAACATTGAGCTGATGAAAATGAGAAGCCTGACAGTTGTTGGCTAAAGATATACCTTGTCAACCAAAAATATTCTTCTCTGTGGCTTGGATTCTGCCACTGTTCTGCCGCAGCCCACATTTACGTTCATGGCAATAATTAGTATGGAAGAAATGCTCATTAACTGACATAGCTCTGAAATATAACCCCATACATGTTACCCAAAGCTTGGCTGCGCTGGGAAAATATATAAATCAACTGCAGGTAAAGACCTCCCCTGTCGTTCTCAATGTTTAAGGTTCATCACACAGAGCAAGGTATCGCCACACCTTCTTGTTTCAAAACATGTGGTGCAACTTATCAATTAAAAGGTTTACAATTTGCTTGAAACACTGGGAAAATGACTGGCATGATTAAATATTAGTTGTAATGCACTTTGGACCATGTTGGTGATATCTAAATAGAGGAATTAATGTTCCTTTCAAATATTGTATTTCGTTATCATTTTAATTGGATGTGTAAAGTATTGAAATACTGAATTCCAGATCTCATGTCATACTTTTACATGGGAATCACTGTCCAGTTTAAAAAACAATTAATTGGATATTTGACCCAACCCATAATTCTCATTTATGCATTTTTATTGTAAAATGGATACATTTGGAGAGACTTGCTTTATTTTATATTTAGCCTTGGTGGTACTGAAACCGAACTCTTTGCTGGAGTATCCCCTTCTGTGCTCTAAATAAATTAAATCATAACAATTGGGGATGCACACAAAGGGGCCGATTCACTAACTTCGAGTGAAGGATTCGAAGTAAAAAAACTTCGAATTTCGAAGTGTTTTTTGGGCTACTTCGACCATCGAATGGGCTACTACAACCTTCGACTACGACTTCGAATCGAAGGATTCGAACTAAAAATCATTCGAATATTCGACCATTCGATAGTTGAAGTACTGTCTCTTTAAGAAAAAACTTCGACCCCCTAGTTCGCCATCTAATAGCTACCGAACTCAATGTTAACCTATGGGGAAGGTCCCCATAGGCTTTCCTAAGTTTTTTTGATCGAAGGATATTCCTTTGATCGTTGGATTAAAATCCTTTGAATCGTGTGATTCGAAGGATTTAATCATTCGATCGAAGGATTATTCCTTCGATCGTTCGATCGCACTATTTTCGCTAAAACCCTCCGACTTCGATATTCGAAGTCGAAGGATTCTAATTCCCAGTCGAATATCGAGGGTTAATTAACCCTCGATATTCGATCCTTTGTGAATTGGCCCCAAACACACCAAATATTGCTTTATGTAGCTCCAAATTATGGAAAGGTCATCTCCCATTCACACCGTTTTATCCCAATAATTACGTGTTTTAAAGTTGATTTCCTTTTTCTGCGTGATGATAAAACAATATCTTACACTTGATCCAAACTAAGATATAATTAATCCTTATTGGAGGCAAAACCAAACTACTGGGTTTATTTAATGTTTACATGATTTTCTAGTAGACTGAAGGTCTGAATATTCAAATGATGGAAAACTCCATATTACAGGTCCCATATGATGAGCTCCAATGATTTCATTTGTTCACTGTAGACATAAACTGTAGGTCCGGTGAATTTGATGCCTGAGATTCTTGAGATTTTGGGTGTGTAAACAATTCTCATCTTTTACTGTAGAGGTTTGGTTGGGTCCTTGCCGAGCATTGCTTTATAAGATAAGGGAACTAGTAGATCTAAGTAAAATCACCAAATAGCGATTGAATTGCTTGACAGGCTATCAAAATAGATTTCTTTATCTGATGGACCTTCCATTTCTAAAGCTCATGTCACAGTGGATAACTTCCTATAGGTGATTAAAAGCTGAAGGAAGTCATCCAGAATGATGCTCATAACTGAAGCTAATGCAATGTTCTGTCTGGGGTATCAGCTAAATGCTTAGTGACTGCTACAATGTCACCTAGTGAGTGTGACATCATCTTGAGTTCCTCAGTATCCCTAGGAATAAATCAAGGTTACTTCCAAAAGTTAATTGTAACACCACTTTTCCTTGGTGGAAGAAGGCACAGGACCTTATCATTTGTGCAAAGCTCCCTTAAAATTCCTACAACTACGATAGCAAATTAAGAAAAATTAGATATGAAGTTTTTTGCCATGATTTCGTTGAATTGTGAAAATAAAGGGATCATAAATCTGTCCCTAAATTAAGAGAGCAGAAACCCACCTTGCAAACAGTGTCATTTTCAGGGATGGGAAAGAATTTATATTTTAACTCTAAAGATTCATCGTTACTAGGAAATACATTTCCAATATCTTGTTTCTTTGGCATAGTGTAATGGAGCCTTCATGTATTTTAGACTGAAATCTCATGTGAAATATTCTCCTACATTTTTTAAATTAAATGTATTCATTTTTGTTAAAACTAAAGACAGTTTTTGTTAGCAGAAATTCAAACAAGCAAATCCCATGCTGTTTAAATATATGGCTTAAGGGCTGATTACAAAAATCAGATTTTGTTTTTCTAGAGGCTTTTCTTGGCGAAAAAGTGTTATTTTGAATGTGTCAAGATATTCTGATCACATATTTCGCAGAAGCAACTGAATGACCACTTTTTTGTGTTCATGCATCAGCAGCCACTTTATGTAGAAAATGGGTTGAAATGGAATTATTGTTGTCTTTTGTACTGTTCACTTATTTTATTGTAGCACCATTACATTTTCACTAAAGCTCTAGTTTTGATTTGTTATTTTCTGTATCCCAGGCAGCTTAGATTTTGTATGTGTATAAAGTAAACCGATTATTTTGCCTAAGCTAAGCTTTCTTATCACTTCAACTGTCAACATCACATCAGCCATAGGCATCTCTAAGTGGCAGATAAAGGGGCATAGATCCTACTTGGTCTCATGGGACATTAGCTCTAGTCCTGAGTATATATCTAGAATCCATGCCATGAAGGGATGAGAGAACTGTTGCAGTTGCTATAAAGGAAGTAAAATGTTCAAATACACTCACCCCCATGCTAATACCCAATTTACACTATTTGAACGAAGAAATAGTTTTTCATAGTGAAAACAGGATGTCTTTAATTTATACAGGCTCATTCTGAAAGTCCCTGAATGCAAGTGCAAGAGCACTAAATGGCAAAAGAGCAGCTAAGAGCACTCGCTGCTCATGGAGTGCCCAGTGGTGTAAACAAAGAAGAACCCATGGTCCGGGGCTCCCCTGTTCCTCAGGTCCCCCGTGAGTGCTGGGTCTCCTTCTGCTATAGATAAAAAAATATTCAGAGAGGCCCAGCACACATACCTGCCCATGCTTGCAACCTCCCTCCTTTGCCATGTACTTGGCAAAGGAGGTCAGCTTCCTCTATAGCAGGGGTCCCCAACCTTTTCCCCTGTGAGCAACATTCAGATTTAAAAAGAGTTGGGGAGCAACACAAGCGCGGAAAATGTTCCCGGGTGGTTCCAAATAAGGGCTGTGATTGGCTATAGGTAGCCCCTATGTGGACTGACAGCCTACAGGAGACTCTGTTTGGCAGTACATATGGTTCTTAAGTAACCAAAACTTGCCTCCAAGCCTGGAATTCAAAAATAAGCACCTTCTTTGAGGCCACTTAGACCAACATCCAAGGGGTTGGAGAGCAACATATTGCTCACGAGCTACTGGTTGGGGATCACTAGGAAGCATGTCCCAGCCCTGTCCTTACTACCTGCCTTAGAGCAGGGGGTAAGGACAGGGCCCGGTGATTAAAATGTTGGTTACACAGAAACAAACAAAAAAGTGATTCCAATAGAGGTTCTTCTGTTTAAATCATAGCCTCCTACAACTGGGAACCGATATCCAGTAGTAATAAACATTTTTGTATTTTTAACAAACAACCTCTAGTAATTATTCCAGGGCACAAGATGCTTGTGTTGCCTCATCATGAGATAGGCTGCTCTTACTGTATGTATTGTCTCATGGATACACAATATTTTGGCCTTTAATGAAGTAGTTATGTCCAAGTAGATCATACTGCAGCTTCCAATTTATCTTCTGAGAACCCTAGCTACAATAATACGCTATCTGCATACTGATAATATTATATATTTATGACTTCTAGAATTATTTTCAGTCAAACTTTATGGGTTCCCAGCATAGCCCTTGATGTACTTCTTTTATCTTATTAATTTTCCATAACTTCTATTAAGGAAACCAGGCAATTTATAGGACTTGCTAACAGCCTATCTTATCATATACTTACAGGTCTCTCATTATTATGTGTTGATGGCACATAATATGCTTTTTCTCTTTTGAGAAGTATTTGAGGTGACACCGGGTCCTCGTTTATATAGTCTGAGGAATGCTTTATGAAAAAGGACTGTTAGGAATAATGTTATGTCTTAAAGCTGAACATTAATTGGGAATTTATATGTGTTACACTGGGATCTAGAGTTCCAAAGCAAAAATATGGTTTCAGTGAGGTTCACCTAAAAATGTTTATTTTGCTTTCGCTACCAAGTAATTGAATGTGTTTTTGCGGTACAAATAGTGTTTGTAAGGAATCCAGAATATATGCAGAAGGGATAAAGCTATTTCATCATTAGGGGAAGGAGGTCTTTTATTTGAAAGGTCAGTGTGTTCATTGTCTTCAGGGGGGAGTAGTGGCCATAATGCTTTCCATAAGTCATACAATATGTGCATACAGAATTGAAATGGCTAATGAAAAAGGAGAGAAGCGCTGGTCACAGGTGGACTAACAAAGGTAGCATAATAAATTGGATTCCAGGAGAAAAATAACAAATCCAGTGTGACAGTTCTTTAAATGCAAAATTGCATCCTTGCAAGGATGTCATAGGCTGTGATTCATAAACAGCGAAAATAACTCAGTAAGCATGGAAGCTATGACGGCTTGTAAGTAAATATTTAATGTTTGCTGCAGCGTTCCTAAATCCATATCAGTTTCTTTAAGGTAGTGTAATTCTTTGTATTCCAATTACTGGTCAACATCATTGGCCCAAAAGCAATGGAGTTCACCTTACAAGATATAAGAAAGACACAATTTCTCCTTCTTTCTTTTTTTTTTTTTAACAAGCCACATTCAGTGTTCCCTGAGTTAAGTTTTACCATTCATAATGAATGCAGCCTCGCCATTCAAATGCGACCATAAGTACACAGAAGATAAGAATTTAATTAAATGTAGATTAAAACCAAACAGGAAAACACACTCGCTGATAATTTTATCCCATCCTCTGGCCATATTTTTTATACTTTCTACTTGTTCGTCTTCTGGCTATAGCTTATCAACATGCCGATAGTGAAATAACTCATTACATCTGATGGTGCGGCTGTGGTTTAAGATTTTCAGGGTCACTTAAAATGCAAAGCATGCAAATCTGCACGTTAATATATCGGTGTGGAAATTCGTGTGAAAAGAATATGGGCTGTGTACCACACACCATGTGTCTCATAGACAGCTTGTAACAAACAATTCTGTAGGAACAGCAAGGTGAGAGGGGGTACAATTAAACTGTGCCATAAGTTCTCCCCTAAATGCAGGTAAAGCATTTAGTGTGCATGTTTTTATTGTCTTGAAGGTTTCCTTTCTATCTATTTATATACTGATATAGATGGAAGAATGGTTACCCTACGTTCCTCCTTGAAACTGTTTAATGTATGAACACAATCACTTCTGAGCATGTTAAACCTTAGTTTTATAGGTTTAATGAAGGGGAACTCTTTGCAGAACAAAGTCTGAATTTGCCATTTCCTAGACTATGATTGTATATAGTAAATAACTAACAACTTGACTCGAGTTTGGACTTTCATATTTCAAGTTTATAACAGTGGAACCCCTAATACACCTGAACTGCACAAACGTATATCACAATTTAACTATCTGTCCTCTATACTGTGTAAGTGTGTATATACAGCTATATCTCATCAATTATCCCTTTTTATAAATCATATTTGGCTGATTCATTTTTTAAAGGGATTCTGCAACAGGAAAACATGTTAACTGTTAATAGTGCTGCTTAAGCAGAATGCTAAACTGAAATTCATTTTTCAAAAGAGCAGAAAGATTTTTTTATATTTAATTTTGAAATCTGACATAGGGGTAGACATATTGTTAGTTTCCCAGGTACCCCCAGTCATGTTCCTCTACAGTACCCCCAGTCATGTTACTTTTACTCTAAAGGTGGCCATAGATGTAGAGATCCGCTCTCCCCGATATGCTCACATTGAAGTGGGCAATATTGGGCTGATCCGATCTAGGGCCCAACAATACGGGAGGCAGGATCGCGGGACCACATAGACACACAGATGCGCCCACGTTCTGACAGGATTTTTTAACCTGCCTGATCGAGATAGATATCGATCGGGGAAGCCCGTAGGATGGCAGCACACATGGGCCAATAAGCTGCCAGCTTTTATCAGCCCGTGTATGGGGGCCTTTACTGCAGCAAGTTGGAGTGATATCATCAACTCCCTCCCCCACCCCAGCAGCCTAACAATAAAACAATGGGAAGGTAACCAGATAGCAGCTCCCTGACACAAGATAACAGCTCCTTGGTACATATAAGAACAGCACTCTATAGTAAAAATCCAAGTCCCACTGCAACTCCTTCAGTAACATTGCGTTTGAGAAACAATAGCCCGTCAGAAAGCAGTTCCATCATGAAGTGCTGGATCTTTCTAAAAGATGGCTACCTTCCAATATTACAAGTAAAAAAATATACTTGTTGGTTCAGGAATAACATTTTATATATATTTTATATATGGAGTGAATTATTTGCAGTGTAAATAATATAATTTGGAAATAAAAACTACAACATAGAAATCATGACAGTATCCCTTTAATAATTTTTGTAAAAGGTAGTCTCTAAAGCTGCTCTATTTTGTATTTAATTAGTACTCTGCACACCAGTCTGTAACTGTTCATGCAGAATGCAATAAACAAATATGCACAAATAATTGTTACTACATTACCCGGGTTCCAGGCCATACCTAGAGGAGTCTACAGCATCATTGCAACACATTTCCATTTGATTCTCTCATCTGCTGATGAATTTAGCAAGACAAATGCACTGAATATCCTATACTGCTTTCACTTTCTTTATCAAATTATTAGTAAACCCACAAAAGTATGTAGAGAAAGAGACAAAACTGATTGGAAGATTGGAGATAAGGGTATCATTATAATTTATGCTGACCACTCAAGGCTGTTAAAATTAACACATATAAAGAAGAATCTACAGACCCAGTGGTACCCCCTGGCTCCTATGCTACTGTATATAAATACTTGGTGTTTGGTCCAGTAGTTATCAGCACCGTACCAATATAACAAAAGTAAAAACCTAAGATAAGGCAGATGGAGACTAACCACTGGTTTTTTCATTGCGACAGCAGCAACATTTTGGAACATGCCCCTTACTCAAGTACCTTTGCTTTAGACAGTGTTGTGTCCCAAAACATTTGATGCTGATGCAATAAGCACACAAGTGGATGTCCAACAACAGTTTCTTTCCACTAAATACAAATACCTTTAGTATAATTCCTAGTGATTAGTGATGAGTGAATCTGCTTCACCAAAAACTTTGCAAAACACAAAAAAATTGGTGTTTTTACCAATTCTGCTACGCTGATATATTGGAGTCCATGGACATTTTATTCTGTGCAGAATACATTGAAGTCTATGGGTGTTTACAAAAATATTTGCAGATGGCGAAGTGCTGAATTTTGCCTGGAACCAATACCTGGAGACAAATTTCACTCATAACTACTGGTAATACTTTTAGCCACTAGGGAGACAGAGTTTAATTGGAGTACATAAATTATATATCATTTTACCTTGGTCAACTTAATATTATTGTAGGCAGCACGCTTAATAATATATGTGCAAATATATGCAGATAAGTAATTATCAAGTTATCAAATTTTTTATTAAACATTTGTTTTTAAAAGGTATAAATAACAAGTGCATACTAGTAGGGCTTATTTTCCTATAATAAGCTATCACTAGTATTTGAAAACTCTGATACAGTATTTGTCTAAGAATAGAATGCTGTAATGTTGTAATGAATGGTTTATGCGCAAATCATGCAACGTTCGACCCAAGTTGTGTACATTAACTGTTTTGATAAGTAGTTTTTAGTTCTCAATATCTACCTATCTATCATCATCTCTATCATTAATATAATATAATCTGTGCAGTTACCTGGTACTTATAGAATGCACCCAAGGCACCCCCTATTATTATCATTCGCATTAGGGAAAAAGATCTTCAATCATTTGTAAGAGTTGCCTTCAAGTAAATATTTTATCATATTATGTTGTGCGTTAAATATGAGCAGATATACACTTTACACCAAGGAAGCAAGCAGAGATGAAACCCTGCAGGCAGACTATCGCTTTGCTTACATTTCACTGTCTACTAAAGATACGTTCTTTAATTTGTCTAGTTGTAAAGTTAGTTTTCTGAGCAGCATGTGATGGTATCAAAGAAACATCAAATTATAGTACAGCAGTAAGTAAAAATGTGCTTACAATAATGCCAACTTCCCGCTGTCCATAACAGCTTCAGATAACCAACAGTACTACTATTAGAGCATAATAAGAACCCTCCTATGTTATATATATATTTAAAGTCATACCTGAAATAGAAACCAGCACACAGAAAGCAACAAATTCTTTAAAAGTTGACGTGATCCTTATTACTATATTTCATTTCATGCAAATTGAGCGCTTGAGTAACAATACCTTTTCAGTTTGTAAAATGTATTTAAGGGCTTCTTAACATTAATCTTTAAATTATTTCCTTAAAACTGTGGTCATTGAAAGGGGTTAAGTCTGATCAGAACAAGCCAAAAAGAATCTATTTTCCGAAAATGGATTCTATTAGTGGAATGGATATTGCATAGAAAGGAGATTAAAGGGATCCTGTCATCGGAAAACATGTTTTTTTTTCAAAACGCATCAGTTAATAGTGCTACTCCAGCAGAATTCTGCACTGAAACCCATTTCTCAAAAGAGCAAACTGATTTTTTTATATTCAATTTTGAAATCTGACATGGGGCTAGACATTTTGTCAATTTCCCAGCTGCCCCTGGTCATGTGACTTGTGCCTGCACTTTAGGAGATAAATGCTTTCTGGCAGGCTGCTGTTTTTCCTTCTCAATGTAACTGAGTGTGTCTCAGTGGGACATGGGTTTTTACTATTGAGTGTTATTCTTAGATCTACCAGGCAGCTGTTATCTTGTGTTAGGGAGCTGCTATCTGGTTACCTTCCCATTGTTTGTTTGTTTGGCTGCTGGAGGGGAAAAGGGAGGAGGTGATATTACTCCAACTTGCAGTACAGCAGTAAAGAGTGATTGTAGTTTACCAGAGCACAAGTCACATGACTTGGGGCAGCTGGGAAATTGACAATATGTCTAGCCCCATGTCGGATTTCAAAATTGAATATAAAAAAATCTGTTTGCTCTTTTGAGAAATGGATTTCAGTGCAGAATTCTGCTGGAGCAGCACTATTAACTGATTCATTTTGAAAAAAAATTTTTTCCCATGACAGTATCCCTTTAAGTTTGGATTTGTTTTCATGGTTTGTGGCACTTCCCGATTTCTTTATAAAATAAAACTGAATTACTTACATAATATTTTACTAAAATCATCTAAAATGGTTAGAATTAGAGAGAATTATCATTAATTAAAACAAGCAAGATAAAAATGGATAGCCAAACATGCATTATTAGCATAATAATTTATCGGTATGGATTCCACAATATTCTAGCGAGATACAATAAAACAAAATCAATTTAGTAGTATAATTATTAGTATTATTAAGTATATGACTTATAAATACTCTCTGTGCTGGGATAGTGGGTCTGCTTGAGAAATTTCAACAAACTGTAGATCCTCAGTCTCAAAGTGAGATGAGTTTCCTTTGTAATAACTCATTTTTTGAATTTGTTGTTTTGATTGGTAAATAAAGTTACTCATTTTGTGAATTGGTTAGAATTGATTTCAAAGGTAAATATAGTTATTCATTTTGTGAATTTTGTTAGAATTTAACAAAAAATATATTTGGCAAGGCAGAAAACAATTTTTTTTTTGCTTATTAAAGCTAAATGTGAAAGTGCTAATTTAAAAAAAAGAAACAACAAGAATTTGCGAAATCATTTTAACTATTATTAGTGTCACTGGGACAGGGACTGATCTGAGTAATTTTTGTAAAGTTCTATCATTGTGATAAAAATAAAATATAATTTTTTCATAAAAAGATTTAATGACAAATCATTTGAATTACAATATTAATAATACACGATAAAAGCAATATACAGCTCCAGATTATTATTTAATTGAATCACTATAATATGACTGTTTGTCAACATATTTTAAATCAGAGATTTTCATACTGTTTTTGTTTAATCCACATTTAAGGTCCAACATTTATAAAGGGGCGAGTTGATATTCTTAACATTTTCCTGACATTTTTCAAGCAGTTCAAATTTGATCACATTTATTAATCTTTTCTTGTCATTCCATGACCTTGTGCCAGAATCATGAAAATGTTTGTGAATTTGCTCATTAATCATAGCATTTGCATAGAATTTTTATCAGAAAGATACATTTCATTTTTGTCTATGTTAAGGCTGCACAAAATTCTACCAGGGCAACATGGCCAAAAGAAAAGAAAGAATGAGCAAGTCTATAATTTACAAATATTGTAGCTAAAATATTTTCTACAATATTTCTGTCACTGAAATATATTTGCACATTTTTGTTACCAACTGGAAAAAAACAACAATCTTTTGTAAATCTGCCCCCAGCTCCCATTAGCTTTTAATAAGGTTACAGATTTATGAAGCCATTGCTCGATTTGTGTGATTTGACATGAGAAAAAGCCCATAGAGTATAATACATAGTAAAAAAAATGCAAAACAGTTCAGATTCACTCATCACTATTTAGGACCTTGTAAATCATTTTCCAAACCCATTTTCCCTTATTATGATAATGTATTGCTAGAATAATCCAATCAAAAAGGAAGCCAGAATTAATTTTCCATCTGGTAATAACCTGAATATTTAGGGGCACATTTACTATGGGTCAAATATCGAGGGTTAATTAACCCTCGATATTCGACCATCGAAGTTAAATCCTTCGACTTCGAATATCGAAGTCGAAGGATTTCATCGAACGATTTGAAGGATTTTAATCTATCGATCGAACAATTTTCCTTCAATCAAAAAAAGCTAGGAAAGCTTATGGGGACCTTCCCCATAGGCTAACATTGGTGCTCGGTAGGTTTTAGGTGGCAAAGTAGGTGGTCGAATTTTTTTAAAGAGACAGTACTTCGACTATTGAATGGTTGAATAGTAGAACGATTTTTAGTTTGAATCGTTCAATTCGAAGTCGAAGGTTGAAGTAGCCAATTCGTTGGTCGAGGTAGCCAAAAAAACCCTTTAAAATTCGAAGTTTTTTCCTTCTAATCCTTGACTTGCTAAGTAAATGTGCCCCCAAAGGTAATTACTATTATTTATTTAAATTTGTATTATGGATAATGATAACTAATATTCTGAGTTGTGATGGGTGAATTTGTCCCGTTTCCCTGGAAACTTCGAAAATTTCACCCAAATTTTGACGCACGTGTTAATTTTGACACCTGCATTAAAGCCAATGGGCGTCCGAATAATATTTGACATGCCACAGTTTTTATGCGTGCGACTATTCTGGCGCACATCCAAATTTGTTTTGACGCAGTGAAATTTCGCTGCAGTTTAGCAAATTTATTTGCTGTGAATTCACGCCTGCCAAATTTATTCGCCCATCACTAATTATGAGTGTTTCTAGAGGTGGTACCAAGAAGTAGCATAGGGGAATTCAAAGTGGATTTGATGGAACGGGTAAGGATTTTGGACTTGTTCGTTAAATTACTTTGTGCAACATGGGCAGATATCTCAGTGCAGTTACAGTATTTGCCTTAGCTTCTAAGATCTTTGCTTTATACTGTATATCTCGGTCTGCATTCAAGCTAAGCGTCAGAATATCATTTTTGATTTCCATTAACCGTAGCAGACAATATAATACAGTTTTGCCGCTGATTAATAGTGATAGTTTGCTAGATTTGTGGTTCATCTTTGTTCAGCTGTTGAAATGGATATACATCTGCTCTGCACAGATTTCAGAAGACAATGAACTTTAATTGAAGAAAAATAATGAGGGTTATGGGACCACTGATTCTCAGTCAGTTGGCAAAGCAGGTGCCGCTCTGCCAGATCAATGGGTTATTTATTAGTTTATCATAAACATGAAACAGTTGGTTGCTTGCTGGCTGCTTGTGTGTCTTAATAACAGATCATAGAGATTTGTTAGCAGGGATTTGAATGCCGTCTTTATTTCATCTATATAAAATACAGTTGCCGGGGAGAGTAAAATTCAGCCATTTTATTTCATAGTCAAAATATTATGTTATTGCGAAGCCGCTAAAGAAAAAGTCTCCAAAAGTAGCATGCAGGTTTAGGCTTCCTAAATGCCACTGGGTGGGCACCCGATGAGGACACAATAGCACAATGCTCTTGCATTTCCACAGGAATGATATGGAAGCCATCCAAATTATTGTGTCAATTCTAATTTAAATAATGTTTAGACCATTCCCTCCAATGCACTGTAATATGGTGATAATAGATGGTGTTTTTTTTTTTTATAATTAAGGCAATGTAAAAAAAAAACCAAGCCAGTAGCTTGAAACAGTTCAGTAGGGTGAACAAATGATAACAGTTATATGAAGCTCATTATGAGTTATAAATGGAAATAGGAGCCAATGACAGGTCCTTTCACTGTCTGTAGTTTCTGCAATGTCAATCATGCCTTATGCATTGACCAGTAGGTTTATAGGTTTCCTACTGGGAGAAGGAGGGGCTAAAATAATAGAATCTGAATATTTAGGCATCTTATTATAAGCTGTTTAGGGGGTTTGCCTGTGTGTACTGACAAAATAGTTTCTGAAAGGATAACAACGTTCGCACCATATGCTTTAATTTCCTCACATCATTGTGCTTAGCACAGGGGAATAATTGCACTGGAATATTTTGTTGGTATTTTGTAAAAATTAAATGAAGTAGCATATTCCTGATGATCCTATAATTCAACCTCAACCCAATGGTTTCTTATAAATGTGCATGCAATGACATAAACAAGTAGTGGTGGGTGAATTTGTGAATTTCCTGCGAAATTCGAGAAACGGTGAAAAATTCCTGAAACGCGAGTTTTGATGCCGGCGTCAATTTGCGGGCATCAAAACCGACGCTGGTGACAATTTGATGCACGCCTATTTTATCCAATTGCATTAAAGTAAATGGGTGTGCGGTAAACTGTCGCCGACATCGAAATTGTCCCCAGTGTCAGGATTGTTGTCAAAAAACTATTTTTTGTGGCAATTTTGCCAATTTATTTGCCAGCGGCAAAACAGGGAAATTCGCCACAAATTTGTGCCTGGTGAATAAATTCGCCCATCACTAGCCTCTAGAAGAAGATGGAGGGATAAGATGCCAAATTGAGCAGGTTCAGTTACCAATATTATCCAATCGCTTATTGGTTTTAATTTGCCGACTACAAGTTACAAAATTAAAGCAAATGTATGATTGGTCACTATGAGCAAATGCACTTCTGCAATTAAGCTTGCACCTGTGTTAATAACTCTGCCCAAATGACTGTTAAGGCAGGGATAAAGGCCAGTAAGGGCAAATACGGCTTAAAGGAAAACTATACCCCCAAAATGAATACTTAAGCAACAGATAGTTTATATCAAATTGAATGACATAGTAAAGAATCTTACCAAACTGGAATATATATTTACATAAATATTGCCCTTTTACATCTCTTGCCTTGAATCACCATTTCGTGACTCTATCTGTGCTGCCTCAGAGATCACCTGACCAGAAATACTACAACACTAACTGTAACAGGAAGAAATCAGGAAGCAAAAGGCAGAACTCTGTCTATTAATTGGCTCATGTGACCTTACATGTGGTTTGTATGTGTGCACAGTGAATCTTACGATCTCAGGGGGCGGCCCTTATTTTTTAAAATGGCAATTTTCTATTTATGATTACCCAATGGCACATACTACTAAAAAAGTATATTATTATGATAATGGTTCATTTACATGAAGCAGGGTTTTACACATGAGCTGTTTTACTTAGTATCTTTTAATAGAGACCTACATTGTTTGGGGGGTATAGTTTTCCTTTAAATAGGAAAAAAAATGTATACACTTTATTGTGGTTGCTGTGCTAGATAATCTTGAAACAATGGCTAAATACTGTAGCTTATACACTGATGTTCTGTATCTGTATCTTCATACTTTAAGTCTACTTGAAATTCATGCAAACATAAAATAAACCCAATAGGCTGGTTTTGCTTCCAATAAGGATTAATTATATTATTAAGTTGTATAAGGTACTGTTTATTATTACAGGGAAAAAGGAAATCATTTTAAATATTTTGGATTATTTGGAGTCTATGGGAGATGGACTTCCAAAGCTAACTACACTTCCTACCTAGAACGTTTTATATATCTGTATATACATAGAGGGGCAGATTTACATAGGGTCGAATATCGAGGGTTAATTAACCCTCGATATTCGACTGCCTAATGTAAATCCTTCGACTTTGAATATCGAAGTTGAAGGATTTATCGCAATTAGTTCGATCAAACAAAAAATCTATTAAATCGAACGTTTCGAAGGATTTTAATCCATCGACCAAACGATTTTTCTACGACCAAAAAATTGCTAGGAAGCCTATGGGGACCTTCCCCATAGGCTAACATTGCACCTCGGTAGGTTTTAGGTGGCGAAGTAGGGGGTCGAAGTTTTTTTTAAAGAGACAGTACTTCGATTATCGAATGGTCGAATATTCAAACGATTTTTAGTTCGAATCATTCGATTCGAAGTCATTGTTTAAGTAGCCAATTCGATGGTCGAAGTAGCCAGAAAAATCATTCGAAATTCGAAGTTTTTTTTTTTCTTCTATTCCATTACATTGTGATTTACTCACCAATGTAAATGCTATGGCTGCTTGTCACTGTAGTATTTGCTTATGTCCTAAATACATGTTTTATACAGTGCATAGAACGGCTGTTAAACTACCACAAGACTATTTACTTTTAACCAGGAGACTGTGGATGAACCTATATACTATACATGGGGAAAATATACAAATTCCTTGCAGATCCCCTGTCTGGAATAGAACCTAGGTTAGCATTGCTGCTGTGTTGTGCTGGGGTTCTAGGTTCTATTCTAGCCAGGGTACTGTCTTTAGGGTGTTTGCATAACCACCCTTGTCAACTTCACACAGTCCAAAAACAAACAGGCAGGTTAATTGGCTACTGATGAAGTTAACCATAGTATGTGTGAATGCAATATGGACCTTCCTAAGATCCACTGGGCAGGTACTTTCTAAGCATCTTATATTATATATGCTGGCACTATATAAATAAAGGATAATATAAAATATAAATAGAGCTTGTCTTATAAAACAATAGCTAATATAGAAAAGGAGTGAAGCAACTCAGATAGACAGGAAAGCTCTAAGCTGCTGACTCCTTTAAGCTGACGTTAACGTGGAATGAAAGCAAAGCCAATCTGCCTTGTTCTTTTAAAATCATTACCATGTTTGCATAGACTGGGTCCTGTTTGTTCTACATGTAAAGGTATTCGTATTTGTCTCATAGACATATTTCTAATGAAACCCATTAGAATTCATAGACCAACTGGTTTGTTAAAATACATTCTCTGCTGATATTGACTGATATTCCAGCTACTGTTATCTTTTTAATTGGATCTGTTGAAATTCTAATGAGATAATGGGAACTTTTCGAATTCTATAATATAAATTTCTGAAAGTCTTCACTTTAATCTCTGGCCAGCCAGGCATTACCTGCACTAGCCAGGTATGAATTTCCTAATCCTGATTGAATGTGTCTAGTTGCATTTAATTTACTTCTTTAAAGAAATGGGTGAACTTGCTGAATTTTAAGTGCTAATGACGTTGAAAGACTAATAACACCACCTAGAGTTGAGCATATTGGAGGCGAGCGCTTGCCAGGCTGCTCCCCACTCTAACCATTTTGTTCTGCCGTGACCTGAATGTAGTGGGTTTTTTTTTTTTCGGATTATATTTGGAATAAATATATAAAATTGATATAAAATAGTTGAATGCACAGTGACAATTCTGAGATGGTAAACGATAATGGCTTGAGAACGCTACAGAGAATTTGTGTCATTAAAACACACACATTTTGCTTTAAATCCATTTCTTCTGCTTGTAATACTCAGTATAATCTTTATAGAGGAAATATATGTCAACACTATGGGGCCCATTTACTTAGCTCAAGTGAAGGAATAGAGGAAAAATAGTTCGAATTTCGATTTTTTTTTTGGCTACTTCGACCATTGAATGGGCTACTTTGACCTTCGACTACGACCTTCGTCTTCAAATTGAATGATTCAAACTAAAAATCGTTCGACTATTCGATAGTCGAAGTACTGTCTCTTTAAAAAATTCATCGACCCCCTAGTTCGCCACCTAAAACCTACCGATGCCAATGTTAGCCTATGGGGAAGGTCCCAATAGGCTTCCTAACAATTTTCTGATCGAAGGAATATCCTTCGATCGATGAATTAAATCCTTCGAATCATT
Organism: Xenopus petersii; assembly: GCA_038501925.1. Classification (NCBI taxonomy): domain Eukaryota; kingdom Metazoa; phylum Chordata; class Amphibia; order Anura; family Pipidae; genus Xenopus; species Xenopus petersii. The sequence continues at coordinate 124,960,151 of CM076683.1, forward strand.
CGATTTGAAGCATTTGATCGAACGTTTATTCCTTTGATCGTAGGAATAGCGGTAAATCCTCGACCTCGATATTCAAAGGATTTTACTTAGATGGTCGAATATCAAGGGTTAATTAACCCTCGATATTTGACCCTAGGTAAATGTGCCCCTATATATATAAATGTATCAGTATTTTTATATTATATATATATTTTATATTATTCTACCTTGCTATGTTGGCCAAGCTTTAGGTGAAATATTGTCCATGCAAGTTGAGATCTGTGGTATTAAAACTCTGATTTGGACTGATTCATTAAGAATTTGGAAGGGACAAACAGCCATGAGCAGATAACCCATCATGGCAAAATTGGAAAACAAAATAACTTATCTATGGTGTGTTGCAGAGCTCTTTCTCCTAGTAGATTAAATTGAGGGGTCTAGCATTTGAGGGGGGAGACTGCAATTAAATATTATCCTAGATGGTGGGTCTGATGGTTGGTCTTGCTTCAAGTAAGGCAAGACAGTCTTAATTTAGGGACCTAGAAGAGTTGGGGCATCTACCAAAGTGAGTAGGTTGTTGGGTGTGTGCTTTGTGGTTGAGCATAATTTAGTGTGGTTGGGGGCAGCTAAAAGTCCCAATGTTAATCAGAATATTTAAATATAAGAGGTAGGTTGGGGGCAGGGTTCAAATAGTAGCAGAAATCTGGGAAATGCAGCTTCCCATACAGGGCAAAAAAAATTCTTGATGCTGTTTTACAATAATGATTGAATATGGATGCTGGGTGAACAGAGGTTGCTCCACATTACCTGATTGACTTTATGGACTTTTCCGGAAAGAAACCTGGAAGAATTCCTGGGCACTTTTTATAAATAAAGTGTAACATTTATGATCAATTAATAAAATCCTAGCATTCTGTTCCTGTTCATTCAGAATTCAGTCATATTTCTCAGTAGTGGGTTTTATCTGTGGCTGAGGTTTCCTATTATCAATAGAATTAGAGATGGGAGTGTTGGTTGTTTCACCTTTGATTAAATATAATCATGAAAATAACAAAAAAAGCTTCCACAACAGGTGTCCCTGAAACATTGTAGTCAGAAGTACAGAAGCAAATATAGTTATTGGTGTAATGGGGGGGTAGTGACCTTAGGGTGCTCACGTTCTTAAGTCTGATCCACAAGATGGAAATGGGTTACAATTGATGGTGTTTGATGATTGAGGTTGTATTTTATTTGTGACTCAACTGACTGCAACGTGTGATTGGCCTGGTGGGAAACTGATGGCCAAAAGGGATGACTATAATAATACCTATTGCTAGAACTGTGCAAATGATTTCTATGTGCCATTCAGGTGGTCATTATAACATCAATATAAACTAAAAAAGGTCATTCTAATTAAATCATCTCATGTATTCCATATATTAAAAAGGAAGGAAAAAAAAACAATTTAGCAATGTTGCTTTAGTTGTATTTAGTTGGGGGACTTAGAGCCCATTGTGTGACTGACAAATAAGGTTACAATGTTTATCACATTTTCTTTAATTCATTGTGTGGCTGCTGCTTTTGTATCATGCAGGAAAATGCTTATTATGTTGCCCATGTAAGCGTCCTAGTAATGACTAATTAGTATAAGCCATGGTATCAGTCAAATAAGCCGGTAACAACCTCTGAACACATTGGTACTTTTGTGCTTATTAGCATAAAAATGTTTAATTACAAACAAAATCTGGTCAAAATTTAATGAGATAGGTTGGCAACTACAGATAGATAGATAGATAGATAGATAGATAGATAGATAGATAGATAGATAGATAGATAGATAGATAGATAACTAGCAAGAAACTAATCTTTTTGTTCAGGTGCTGTCACCTGTGTTTTCCCTTTAAGACGGCCACTATAGTTAATATTGTCTGATTAGCAATCACTGTATTAAAGTGAAGCCGTGAAAGACAGTTTCATAGATGAGAAAAGGAATTTTTTAGCTTTCCCATAAATAACTTATTAAGTGCTGGCAGCCCTTGTGAAACATTATTCAAAGCTTATAAAATTCATAATAAAAGAACTAAAATCTTGATATATGTGAATATTTATTGTCTTAATAAGATACAGGTCATTGGTGGCTCGGTGACACAGAAATGGGTGTCGTTAGGGTGGATAAAGTGAAAAGCACAACGTTTTCCCATCTGGAGTTGAATAGCACAAAGTAGGTAGACATACTGTACCGTATGGTAGAAGACACAGTGGGGCTCATTTATTAACGCAGCGCAGTGCTAAAAAGAGCGCAGTGGCCTGACATTTGCCCAGCACATGCGAGTATTTAATAATGTAGCGCACGATACCTTAACAGTGCGATTTTGTGCGCTAATGTAGGTGCGACTTGTGAAACTGTGTGAAACTGCGTATCAGCTGTCGCAGTGCTTATAATAAATTGTGCGCACAGGAAGATACCGCAAAGGTAAGGATTAGTTGTGCTCATGTATGAATGCGCTGCTTTAATTAGTTGCGTCACATATTACGCATATTGCGTTCACTTAGACGCATCTGCATTTGTTTCTGTGCTAATATTTGTTTGGTTGCAAAGGTGTTTAGCCTACCTGATACCCTTAAAGGAACCTTGGTCAATATAAACATGTTGGGTGGAAGGCGTGGTTAATATGCACTTTACAGGGGTTGTTCATCTTTGAGTAAACTTTGAGTTAACAAACATCCCCACCAACAGCAGCACCATTGTATTTGCCAGAACCCAGTTTAGCAGTGTGGCTCTGCTAGCGCAGCTGGGCAGGAATGCGCATTTTGAAGAGCGTTACTATTACGCCACAAAGAGGCAGTCGTAAAAATTGTGGTGCTGTTGACCGGGTGCAGTTTTGCACATATACAGACGCAAATCTGCGACGGCCGCAGTGCAAGCGCATTGTAGCCACGCCCACAGCCACGCCCCTAACAACCACGGCATCGTTTGCGACATAAATGCCCAATCTTTTGCGCAATGCGCATAAACAAAACCATCGCAAAAGCTCTGTGTTATGCGCAATATCACGCAAATATATTAGCGATCACACTCGTGATGTCACAGACAATCTTTTGCGTCCACTCTTTTGCTGCGCTGCGTTAATAAATGAGCCCCAGTATGTGTACTATAATTAACTAAGCATTATAATAATGATTAAGATGCATAAATGAGAATGGTCCCCCATTGCAAATAATTCTCGGAAACACCCCATAGATGTGCTTAATATTGTTATAGAGTCAATGATATGATTCACATCAATATGTAATAAAATGCCCTAAGTTTGCCTTGTAGCAGTAACCAATAGCCACCAATAATGTATTTGCTTTTAAACATGTGACCAGTAAATGCTAGCTGCTGATTAAACCCACATGGCTATTGACGCATCATGTCGAAGAGGACACTACGACTTCAAATTTACTTCGAATTAGATTAGAAGTAAAATAGTTTGAATATTCGATAATCGAAGTACTGTCTCTTTAAAAAAACTTTGACTTCAATACTTCGCCAAATTTAACCTGCCAAAGTGCTATGTTAGCCTATGGGGACCTTCTACAGCATTTTTCTTGAAGTCGAAGTAAAATCGTACGATAAAATCGTTATGAAGTATTTTATACTTCGAAATTCGACCCTTGATAAATCTGCCCCTAAAATGGGGGGGGGGCAAAATATGTTGGGCACCACTCCAGTAAGTCAAATAGCTAACCCTGTGCCAAGGCCGGGTACTTTTTAAAGAGAACAGTTGCTAATATATTCATGGTGCCCACTGAGCAGGCGCTTGTGCATTATAACAAACCTGCCAACGATACTGTAATGTAGATGAAGTTGGCACAGAGGATACTTGGGTAATTGGATCCAACATCAAGAAAGTACCATTTCAATGAGATGCCAATGGTTTTTGGATGCTTAATTTGTCATGAAAACACAGTACATAGCCAATCACATTGCTGTTCCTCAACATTCTTGTGAGCAAAAAAACATCTTGTAGAATATAAAATTCAGGTTTCCCAACTGATTACAACTTACAACTAGGAAAGAATGTAGGATGTTGTAGTTTGGCCTAGCTGGAGTGTTTGGGGAATCTGACATTTCTCGCTACTACAAGTGATTGACTTTCATTTATTATTCTTATAATTTCCAAAATGATAAATTGCTCAATTAAATGGCTTATCTCACTGCAGAAATGTAACTAATACCTTGCCTATGTCTTCTTAGTGAGATTAAGCATAACCAGCGAAAGGAACGATTCTTAAAGTCGTGTGATTATTAACAGAAATAAGATCTCTAAGTAAGCAGAAAAAGGGAGCGTTGCATTCATTATAGTGACTTTTACTGAATGTCTGACTTAAATATATTCTTAAAGGGATACTGTCATGGGGAAAAAAATTTTTTTCAAAATGAATCAGTTAATAGTGCTGCTCCAGCAGAATTCTGCACTGAAATCCATTTCTCAAAAGAGCAAACTGATTTTTTTATATTCAATTTTGAAATCTGATATGGGGCTAGACATATTGTCAATTTCACAACTGCCCCAAGTCACTCGCATTTCTGATACCACAATGAGGGATCCAAGGGGTAGGAGCAGGTTGCCAAGTATTTGCTCAGCAAATCTACAAAGCCACTGATGAATGAAAAATATTGCAATAAGTCATAAATGGGAAAAGGAATACTAATAAAATTTCCCCATTTTAAAACATTTTTTATTCAATGGCAATTATTGGCAAATATTAATTATGCTTGGAACATTGTTAAGACCTGCTTAAAGGTGGTGTACTTTTTGTAACTTTTTCGGCAAGAACTTTTGATACATTTACAATGGGGCAGATTTTTTCCACTGACTGTGTAAACAATATGTGATAGAGTTTTCAAGTTATTTGCTTTTTCAAATAAAAAAATGGTAAAAGTATGTCAATGAGATAAAGAACTTCACATCATTTTTTACCTTAATTGACCCATTAAACTAATAAAACTGATTAAGATCATTAATAAATCAGCCACAAAGTGTATTTAACTATTGTTTTTTTTTAATATATATTGCTATTTTTATAATTGGTTTTGCACTGAAAAAATGCACATTTGAAATTCAAAAAAATTCAGAAAATTCACAACCTTTTTTTTTTTAACTCAAATTATCCCTTTCACTAACAATATCATAAGTAAACTATAAAATACTCAGTGGTTTTGTTGTATTACATTCATGTAAAATTGAAAAATTTCCCACACAAATGAATAATTGTATTGTTCTCCATTTCTTCTGTTTTCTAACAACTTTTGTTACATTGGTCATGCCATAAAAATTTGTGTATTTTTTACATGCTATATCACTAAATATGTTATTATTCAAAATATAACAATTGGGGGGAAATCAATTTGTGAAAAACTAATAGTTGGTTTTTTTTCCCTTTTTCCTAATTACAATCTCACTAAAATAATTTTTGGTGGAAAAAAAAAGAAAATCTCACATCTCCTATTCATTTTTGCCCGGATTGAAGTGAGCACAGAGATGCGTGTGCTATTAAGATTCCCAGCTGTCTTCTCCAATTCTTTTAGATGTTTTATATCCGGCTACCTACTGATGATTCTTGGTGTCTCTTTCAGTTACGTTCCATTGCAAGTATATTTTAATTAGCTTCTCCTTGATACCACTTCAGTAGCTGTGCCCGGCACTGACCCAGTGTCTGATCATATAGAATACATTACAAAAGCGCTGGTCAATTGAGTGCTTTAATGTAGCTTTGCATTAATGTCAGGCCCAATTCAGACAAGGCATTAAAAATGTTATTTTAATGCCTTCGGTATTTCGGAGAGAAAGAAGCTTAATCTTTGTAGGTAATGCGCTTTCAATTAGCTGCCTAATATTCATTTGACGTGCATTTTTAAACACCGTTTATTTAGCTTAGAGTTTGGCATTGAGAGGCAAATATTTGCAGATTTGTTACATTGCTAATAAATACATCAGACTGAATTGTTTGGGATTCATACAGTCACATGTAGATTGGGTATTGTAGATCTGTAATATATGTTTGTGCTTAGCCCTCAACATGCACTGACATAAAGAATGTGCAATACTTTCCCTGGTTGGCAGTGATAAGGAGGTCCAGTATAACTCTATATCTAGTGTCCCCTACCCCCATCCAACCCATTAATCCTCTGAAACCCAGATTTTGGGACTGATGAAGGCCACAACTTTAGATGACATAATAACTTCACAAGAAGTACCCATCCTGCATGAACAATAGGCTACCTTCATGCCAGCCCTGAACCTAGGAGTGAGCAAACAGTCAACCGATTCCCATGACCTTGCAGAACCACTTGGTTGCAATGCTGTAAATAAATAATGACATTCGCTGGTTTTCCATCTAGCTTTGACACTATCAGTAGAATACCCACAGCCAGCAGCTGGTTGGGAGGTAACCAGGCATTGATGAGGCACTAATACATGTCAGTTCCTGCAAGCAAGCCAAACTACCTGATCTTTTCCAATTTGGCAACCCACATTGTCATTGGCCAAAGATCACATCATGCCTATTGGCTTATTGGAGCTGTTCTGCGAGGACTATATCAATGTATTGACATGGTCCTCAACCAATAGGATTTTCAAACCTGTCCAATAGATATCAGGCCAATGGCAGTTCCATCCAAGCGACCAGCATGATGGCAACTTGGTCTATTCTGCAGCTTATATCAGCCTTTGTTTCCAGCTTTACTTGTTCCATTGATTTCAGTAGAGTTTGCAAAGTTCTTTTTAGAGAAAATATTTGAGGAAGTCACTCTGACATATGCACTTTTAAGAAATAAATGTATTTACATATGGAATGTATTTACAAAGGGGGAACTCAGTGGTGTTTTACTTGTCTCACCATTATAAACATAGAGGGATCAGATAAGGACATGTATTACAATAATGTTTTACACCTGGTTCTGTAGAAATGTGCACGCTTGCATGAAAAGTGGAGGAGATCAGTCAAGGCTGAACAGGGACTACGGGACCCATTTAATAACAATTTTTAAAAAAATCCACGAATCTCGAAAAATGCATTGTTTTCCTACCGTACATTTCTAAAAAGCTCTAAAAAGGTTAAATTGATTAAGTGAAAAAAATCATGAAAACCTTTAAATACCAGACTTCGCCAAGTAAAAGTTGTCAAGGTCCTATACTAGTCAGTGAGAGCTGTGCTGATCCTATTGGACCATTTTTAATCCAATCAGAATTTTAGAGGGTGTCGGATTTTTTATCCAAAAACATTTTTAGAGGTTTTCGAGGTTTTCTGATTTTTGAGTGCATCGTTTAGTGTTTTTTTTTTTTTTAGTTTGCACTTTTTATATTCGGATCTTTTAATAAATTCAGTGACAATAGTGGTTTTAGAGCCTGTGAGTTTAGTTGTGGTTTCAAAAACCTCTAAAATTCAATCTTTAATAAGTAAGCCTCTACAAGTTATGACTGGCTCAAATTCATCATTAATTCAAGTGTTTATCCTTTATTTTGGTTGTTTTCTAAATTTCTTTTTCATAAGCTGTAACTAGTTATTCATCTAGAAATTTCATTCTTTATTTGCCCAACAGCATCTAATGCAGGGGTTTGCTGTATACTTTCATAAGCAAGCCAGTCTATTGTGCATAGCAGAGAACAGAATAAATATAATATTGTTTAGCCGTAAGAGCATCAGGCTCCCGATCATTATAGAAAGGCTAATGGAATGCTTTTGTTGTTGTGTGAATGCAGCAGTTGGCATTTACACTAATGCAGAGAGAGATGTACTCTGTCGTGCTCTGGTTGATCAAGAGCTAAACCAGTCTGATCAATAGAGAGACAGATGTCGGGTGCAGATGGCCATAGCATGATACCTGGGGCACAGTGGGCCTGCCAGCAGAACAGACCGGGAACAAGAAGAGCATTGCTGGAACAGAATGTGTCAAATAAAATTAGCGATTCTGCTCTCTGATCATTTCTTACTAACAGAAAATATATTTCCTGGAAAATGTATTCTGGGCTTTTCAGTATAAATAGAAATAAATGGGAAATAGGAAAAAATGTATTTATAAAATATACAGATATTGCTATTAAAGGGGAAGGAAACCTAGTTGGCGCAACCCCCCCTCCCGTCCTCCCCCCTAGTTGGCGCAAAAACCCTCCCCCACCCTCCCTCCTCCCCCCTGGCCTACCCGTCCCGCTGGGCAAATGCCCCTAACTTGTTACTTACCCTTCTGCGCAGGTCCAGTCCAGGGAGTTCACAGACGACATCTTCTACCACGCGATCTTCTTCCTGCTTTGACCGGCGTTTTGGCGCATGCGCAGTAGGAGCATTTCGCCGGTACGGATCTACTGCGCATGCGCCAAAAGTCACGATGTACTTTTGGCGTATGCGCAGTAGATCGTACCGGTGAAATGCTCCTACTGCGCATGCGCCGGTCAAAGCAGGAAGAAGATCTCGTGGAAGAAGATGTCGTCTGTGAACTCCCTGGACTGGACCTGCGCAGAAGGGTAAGTAACAAGTTTGGGGCATTTGCCCAGCGAGACGGTTAGGCCAGGGGGGGGGGAGGGAGGGTGGTCAAGACAGGGGAGGGGGGAGGGTTTTTGCGCCAACTAGGTTTCCTTCCCCTTTAAGGGGCAGATTTATCAAGGGTCAAATTGAAAATTCAAATTCGAAATTCAAGTTTTCAAGTTTTTTAATGGTCAAAACTGGCAAATTTGACTAGAGAGTTAAAGGTTTTTTGATTTTTTCGCGATTTATCATAATCTGGCCTGTTAAGAATTCGAATTAGACTCTTTGCCACCAAAAAAACTGCCAAATTGCTGTTTAAGTCGAATTTAAAAAAACTCCCATGAATTCGAAATTCGACCCTTGATAAATGCGCCTCCCTGTGTTGAAGATAATGCTGAATTCAAAAGGGGAAGGACTAATTATAATGGAATGGAACAGTGTCCTTACTTTTTTTTTTATATATATAATACAAACAAACCTACTATTGGTTCAAACAGAGAAACCTTGGGTCTATACAGTGATTCCAAACCAGTAACTTGTGAGCAACATGTTACTCACCAACCCCTTGGATGTTGCTTCCAGTGGCCTCAAAGCAGGTTCTTATTTTTGAATTCCTGGTTTGTGAGCAAATGGCCAAACAGAGTCGGCTGTAGTCTACCAGTCTATAGGGTTTATGGGTGATGATTTAGAGTCAGGGAGTTTACAAGTACTTCGGCAATAAAGTCAACTGAGCTACCCAATAACTGGCAGCACCAATTTTTTCCTCAGGGGTGATGGCACTGAACAACCCAAACTGGCCAATGTTAAATTACACTCACTATTTTTCCCTTTATTAATAATAATAAACTGATTTAATACTGGAAAAAACAGAAGTGTGTTACTTGCTTAATTTAGATGTAGATGCTTTAATAAACATATCCCATAATATTAAAACCTCAAAACGGTTTCCCTCAGCAACATAAAGAAGTGAATTAATAGCAATATCAGAACGGGTTCATTTTTTCTTTTTTAAGCCCAATATAACATCTTCTACTAATGCACTTGGCATTTTTATGGCATCGTATTTTAAGCTGTAAAATGCAATATGGGCTAATTGGCAGCACTGAGTTACAACATTATTAGGAAAGGTTAAAATCAAATTTCATTTCCCTTTTTTCATGATTTTCTTACTTTTTCTGCCAAAAAAGTTTAATGATGTTTTATAAATAAAGATAAATTATGACGAGGATCCATTTGGCTGGATTAGTTCACCCTGGGGAGAAAATTCATGCGATAGGGCACTTTGATAGATAACTTTTTCCTTTGAATCTGAACAAATCACTTGCTTATTTTTTAGGTTCTATATATTTCTTATCTCATGTTCGTAATTAGTTTAGGAAAAATACAAGATTCCTCTGCACTCAACCCATTATCAATATATTTAAGACAGAGACATTTTGTGCATACTGCGACTGAAAAATGCCTTACCCTTTAAACAAAACAGGGATTGTTTGTCCATATATTGCAATATATTTAAGCTGGCCAACTACGTCAAAGTCATCCCATATCTGGCCAGTCCTACGCTCAATTTTATCTGATTCATTAAGAATTCTATTGCTTCATTATACATTTTACAAAGGGACTAGGTTCCAGGTAATTAGTCTAGGTTTCATTAAACGTAGTATCAGGCTGGTTAGAAAGCCCATGCCAACCACTATGATTGGCGATTGAGAAGAAAGTTAAAATAACTGCAGAGAAGATTAGTTTCATGCCATGTAGGATGACCTTATGAGATCTATTTTCATGGCTATGGTATAGAGTTCTTCTTTATCTTATTTCATTAACAATAAAACATGAGGTTTTGGTGCAATAATATTTCCTAAAATGTTCAGTGTTCAGTGTATTCCCTAGAAACATTAATGGATCAGTAGCGTTTTAGTGATACCGGTATGGGATCCGTTATCAGGAAATCCATTAGCCAAAAGTTCAGCATTTCAGAAAGCCCGTCTCCCATAGACTTAAGTTTATCCAAACAATCCAAATTTTTAAAATAATTTCATTTGTCTCTGTAATAATAAAAGAGTTCCTTGTACTTGATCCCAAATAAGATATAATTAATCCTTATTGGAAGCAAAACCAGCCTATTGGGTTTATTAAAGGAAAATCATTCGATCAAACGATTAAATCGTTTTAATCTAACGTTTCAAAAGATTTTAGCATATGATCGAAACAATTTTACTTCGATGTGTAAAGACTTAGAAAATGGTTGTAGAAGGTCCTCATAGGCTAACATAGCACTTCAGCAGTTTAATTTGGCGAAGTATTGAAGTCGAAGTTTTTTAAAGAGACAGTACTTCGATTATCGAATGGTCGAATATTCAAACGATTTTTACTTCGAAGTAAATTCAAAGTCATAGTATCCTATTCGATGGTCGAAGTATTCAAAAAATTACTTGAATTTCAAATTATTTTACTTCGAAAATTCCCTCGAATTCACTTGGACCCTTGATAAATCTGCCTTTAAAGGGCATGTAAAGTCTAAAATAGAATAAGGCTAGAAATGCTGTATTTTGTATACTAAATATAAACATGAACTTACTGCACCACACACCTAATCAAACAAATCATTTATGCTTTCAAAGTTGGCTACAGGGGGTCACCATCTTGTAACTTTGTTAAACATCTTTGCAAGACTAAGACTGTGCACATGTTCAGTGTGGTCTGGGCTGCTTAGGGATCGTCATAAACAAAGCTGCTTGAGTTCTGCATGGCTGGGAAGTAAGGTGGGGGCTCCCCCTGCTGTTCATAAGTATGATTGTTTCCCTGCTCAGCAGTTAGGGACCATCTGACAATTCCTATCCACAGCAGTAAATGAAGGGAGAATTTCACTGCATACAGTCAGGTTCCTTATAAAAACGGTACACATTTTTTAATTAAATTATATTGGAGATAGGTTTCTTTTTCATTAAAGAAAGTAAAAATTGGATTTTATTTTTTGCTTTTACATGCCCTTTAAACGGAAAACAGAAACCCCCTTACTTAGGACATAAAGTTATAGTTTTACTGAATGCTTTAATCAAGTTTGTACTGTTCCAGATGTCAAAGGTAAGAAACACACACAGCAGGATTTCATAAAAGCCAACTCATTAATATTTACCTGTTGATTATATTTCAATATATTCCTAATTGCGCCACTGTTGGGGAGAGATAAATGCCTGGAAATATAAAGGGCCCAGCTTCAGAATGAAATATTAAGCAGTTATTTGAATAACATGAGATGTCTGCAACTTAAAATGAATATATTTTAAATGGATGAATTTGATTATGTAATTGATATGAAAATACGGCTGGAGATGAAAGAAGGATGGAGGATGAACAAAAATAGTCTGATAACAAGGGAAGAGAGAATGTGCTCATTTTATCACAGATCACAAGATGAAAGGATTTCTCGTTAGTTTTAACATTTTGCATTTTTCATGTGATAAAATGTTTATTAAAATTGACCCCGCAAAAGTCCACGCCAAGCCCTTCTGCTTCCCCTTGAAAATAATGGTTCTTATTTGTTGGGGAGGAGAAAGGCCAACTAGAGCAGCAGGAATATAATTTAATGACCAATATGTCAAACATATCAAAGGGAACTGCAAAGCTCCCTAAATTTGCCATTTAGAGGGAACAATACAGATTGTATAGAGGACTAAATATCCAGGATATATGTATAGTGTATACACAATGTAAATGAAATATATATTCAGAAATAAATGAAGCATTGACAGTCTTGATAAAATGTGCACTTTATTTGCTGTCATTATTTCACTCTTCCCACGCCCACAGTCACAGTCCCTTCCCAGAGACTATTATCCCACTGTTACTATAGGCACCATCTCTCCCTACTATACCTGCTATCCCACAGTTACACTCCCTTCCCAGAGACTATTATCCCACTGTTACTATAGGCACCATCTCTCCCTACTATACCTGCTATCCCACAGTTACACTCCCTTCCCAGAGACTATTACCCCACTGTTACTATAGGCACCATCTCTCTCTAATATACCTGCTATCCCACAGTCACATGCCTTTTCACAGAGAATATTATCCCACTTTTAATATAGGCACCATCTCTCCCTACTATACCTGCTATCCCACAGTCACACTCCCTTCCCAGAGACTATTATTCCACTGTTACTATAGACACCATCTCTCCCTACTATACCTGCTATCCCACAGTCACACTCCCTTCCCAGAGACTATTATCCACTGTTACTATAGGCACCATCTCTCCCTACTATACCTGCTATCCCACAGTCACACTCCCTTCCCAGAGACTATTATCCCACTGTTACTATAGGCTCCATCTCTCCCTACTATACCTGCTATCCCACAGTCACACTCCCTTCCCAGAGACTATTATCCCACTGTTACTATAGACACCATCTCTCCCTACTATACCTGCTATCCCACAGTCACACTCCCTTCCCAGATACTATTATCCCACTGTTACTATAGACACCATCTCTCCCTACTATACCTGCTATCCCACAGTCACACTCCCTTCCCAGAGAATATTATCCCACTGTTACTATAGACACCATCTCTCCCTACTATACCTGCTATCCCACAGTCACACTCCCTTCCCAGAGACTATTATCCCACTGTTACTATAGGCACCATCTCTACCTACTATACCTGCTATCCCACAGTCACACTCCCTTCCCAGAGACTGTTACTATAGGCACCATCTCTCCCTACTATACCTACTATCCAACAGTCACACTCCCTTCCCAGAGACTATTATCCCACTGTTACTATAGGCACCATCTCTCCCTACTATACCTGCTATCCCACAGTCACACTCCCTTCGCTGACTATACGTGACCAAGATCATGTAAGAGCAAATGCTAGTGTTCTAATGGCCCGGCAAACAAAGCATAGTTAAAATTAGATTTGGTATAAAAAGTATTTTATTGTCCTTATGCATTTTATGGTCATACGCTTAAATGTACTATATGCTGAATATAAAAGATTTATGTCCAGTGCTTTCTAATCATCTTATGCAGACTATTTGACATACAAAGCATATGATTAGTTAACAGTTTGCCTGGTTATATAATGCTGTTGAGGAATCAGGCTTCCTTTTCTAAAATATCTCATATTAAAGAATGCTTGTTGAATGCTGAAATGTTAAGTCTTAGTGCATCCTCTGCTGGTGGTCTTTAAGTATTTTAGGAAGAAGAAATGGAGTTTATTGTTTGTAGAAAAAAACAAATATTTATACTGCCTTTATTAAAGAAAGTAGTTTCTGTCTCATGAACAGTAACAAAATGATAGAGAAAAAAAGCTAAACGGGGACACAAGTGTATTGAGGGCCAAAGGGCTATTTACACACAATGCAGCAGCTTCCCAAAACAATGGACCAAATTAGTGAACACTGCTGTTTCAATTTACTGATGTCAATGAGTGTTAGGGGGTTATTTACTAAACTCTGAATGCAAAAATCACGAAAAATTTGTGATTTTTCTTTTAATAAAATCGGACTTTTAAAAAAAATTACGAATTTTTCAGAATTTATTAAACCCCGTGGATGAAAAAGTCAGAATCTGACATCTCAGACCTGTCGTGGTTGGCAGAAATCCCAATGATTTTTAAATGTACGCTGGGTTTCATGCAATACCCTCATGCAAGTTTTCAGAGTTTTCGGGTGAAAATTCAGAAAATTTGTGAAAATTGGATGGAATAAAAACGTGAAAATCTGATTTTTTCCTGCAAAGCAAATTTTTGGGAAAATGTAATAATAAATAAATGTAAAAAACCCGAGCGGATTTGATCGGAATATGTAGCAGTAGATAAATTCGGACTTTAATAAATAACCCCCTTAGTGTGCCAGATCCATGTTTAGTTACAGCAGGCAAAGGCAATAGTGATGGGCGAATTTATTTGCGGGCAAAAATTCTGCCGGCGTCGAAAAAAACAGGCGCCTTTTCACGAATTTTTCAAAACGGCGCAAATTCGCCCATCACTAAAAGGCAATATTGAAAGTAAGGTCTGCTGATGGCCAGAGTTAAGCCCAGGACTCCCTGACATCTGTGTGCCCTGCACTTTGTACCTTATACAACAAATAGTCATAAAAAGAGATTTTAGCTCTAGGTGATAGTATAGAGGGGCCGGTGTTGATGCATTTGTGAATGGCGTATAAGCTTCCACCTCTTTTTATAGCTGAATTTTACTCACATACAGTAAAATGACACTTGTTTTGCTTCCAGTAAGTGTTAGTTATATCTTCAAGTACAAGGTACTGTTTTATTATTATAATTAATTTTTAAAAATTCAGATTATTTGGATAAAATGTAGTCTATGGGAGCCATTCCTTAATGCAGAGCTTTCTGGTTTATGTGGTGTGATACATCTCACATTCAAATTGACATTCGAGTTGGTGAATGTATCCCGTGGCAGGAGAGCAAAAGTTTTATTTATCATATAGGCATCCAAGGGTAGTCCCCCTAAAGCTCCCGCCCTAGGCACTCCCACCCTGGAGTGCCTATATTGTAAATACGGCCCTGACTCTCCTTATAGCCTGCAATAGGGCATATTCTCTATTTAGGGCTCCTAACTTTAGTACACACGGGCACCACGATGACTGACAGCAGGGGATACAGGCCATTCCTGCTTGTAGTATATTTTTTTCTGCCCAGATCTCGGCACCAAATAAATAATTTTTATTGCTGAAATGGAGATACAGTATTAGTATTCCAAGAGGGGAATCTGACAGATGGTTTATGCCTGCGCCATCGTTTGTTGTAAGGCTTGGCACTTACTAAAAAGTCACATTATCAAAGTCAAAATAAATTCACATCGAGCAGAATATATGTTAGAACCGGTGTCAGTGATTTCAGGTTGGCTTGCAAGTCTGTCCTTTTGTTTTTTTCCAAACTGAAGCTCTTTCTCTGTGTAAACATCCAGCATCTGGCTAGTTCATAAACTTTATTCTTTCATTGTTATTTATTGAGAGATAACAAGGAGGAGTGAGAGGACAAACAAGAAAGAGGTCACGGAGTGGTAGAGTGGTACCATAAAGGAAACTTTGAATTAAAAATAAAAAAAACCATAGGACATACTAGAAACAAATGCTGGGGTCGTAGGTTTAATTCCAGCCAGGGCACCATCTGCAAAGAGTTTTATGTTCCCCAGTGTGTCTGTGTTGGTTTCCTCCAGGTTCCATGGTTTCCAACCACATTCCAAAACATACACCCAAATTCACGGGCTCCTGATAATTGGTGGTTTAATAAAAGTATTAAGTTACAGACATTACCAGCAATTTGGCTCTTTTGCTTGTGGTTGATGATAGAGAATGTTCTTGTCCAAGGCAGATGGAGAAGCCAATTACAATTGGGACTCGGCTGGAAGTTGCATCACTTTATTGCAAATGATTAATTGATAAATGTCTTTGTTTACAAGCAATGCGGTGTATAGCTTTGTAACCAACTCCTTGGATTTGGAGATCCGGTGGGCTCCCCTTGGGACAACCTGATTTTTGTACATATTATTGCACAGGCTGATATTTACTCTGAGGTCTAACTATATTAGCTAATCTGTTTAATATTTGATTAGAAAACTAGAGGGAACAAATATAAGACACTTCCATAACAACGTGTGTGTTGTTAAACAAGTTGCACATAGTAATACTGACACTGCACAAATTGAATTTTCAGGATTTTTCAATAAATTTTCAAAGATGTCCTGCTCACGGTACCTTTGTTTTTAGCAAAACATTAGAATCCAATATTCGGGCATATTTACCAATTATAAAATGTACTCATCGTCCAACTCCATCACATCAGAATGGCTGGCATGTTTTTGCAGCAATTGCGTCGTTACTTAATATAATATTTTAGTCATTGTGAGTGTAATGTGCCAACATTTTTTCCATACAATTGTAATGGTGAAAATATACTGCCCAAGTGTCTGCTGTTGTACTTTTAGCTAACAAAAAACACATTGGTATTCCTGGTAAATTAGTGTATTCTTGAAATTTAGCAATGGTGTAATTATGACTGGAAAAAAAGATGTCAATGTTTATCTACAAGGTAATACAAGTATGGGACATGTTATTCAGAATGCTCGGACCTAGTGTTTTCTGGATTTCCATACCTTAAATTGTCTTAAAATTAGTTTCAATATTAAATATACCTAATATGATTGTTTTGCCACCGGCAAGGGTGTATTGTGTCTTAGTTGGGATCAAGTACAAGGTACTGTTTTATAATTACAGAGAAAAAGGAAATACATTTAAAAATATTTAGTTATTTGATTATAATAGAGTCTATACTATGGGAGATGGCCTTTCCATAATTTAAAGCTTTTGGATGACATGTTTACATATAATGGATCCCATACCTGTACTCCAAAGATTTGCCAAACTCATGTTTCAGTGAACTGGCAATGTTGTAAATTTAAATTTTTGGTGAAATTTGTCAAATATGCCCCTGTGTGCCAGATAGTATAGGATAGTGACCTCTTTGGCCACTCTGGTCTATTTATTAAAGGTCCAATTTCTTTGGTCGAGTTTTTTTAGTGAAAAAAATCTAAAATTTTTAGCAATTTATTATGTATCAAAGCAGCAAAATATCAGAATCCAAAAATACTCCAGTTAAAACCTGCTGAATGACTGTAAAAGTCAATGGCAGAGGTCCTTTTAACCATTTGAATATGTTTCTTGCCTTTAAGATTTTCAGGTGTTTTGGGGAGTTTTACGCTGATTTTCGCTAGAAAACACAACAAATTTTAAATTCAAATTGTTATTGCACAACAATTTGACAAAGCCACATGATTCGAGCGTTGAATCAAAAAGGTAGCATGATTCAAATTGTTACATGATTTTGTTTTGGTGACTTTTTGTTTTACCAATTTTTTTCGAGAATAATTATTGGTAAATTAAGGGTATTCAAGTTTGGTAATTTTTTTTTTTTTTTAGTAAAGTGAGAAAAAGTCGAGTTTTAGTAAATAACTGATGTTTTCATCAAATGAAACCCCTTAAAGGGATACTGTCATGGGAAAAAATTTTTTTTCAAAATGTATCAGTTAAAAGTGCTGCTCCAGCAGAATTCGGCACTGAAATCTATTTCTCAAAAGAGCAAACAGATTTTTTTATATTCAGTTTTGAAATCTGACATGGGGCGAGACATATTGTCAATTTCCCAGCTGCCCCAAGTCATGTGACATGTGCTCTGATAAACTTCAATCACTCTGTGTACTGCAAGTTAGAGTGATATCACCCCTCCCCCCCAGCAGCCAAACAAAAGAACAATGGGAATGTAACCAGATAGCTCCCTGACACAAGATAACAGCCCCCTAACACAAGATAACAGCTGCCTGGTAGATCTAAGAGCAACACTCAAGAGTAAAAACCCATGTCCCACTGAGACACATTGGGGGGAACTCACAAAAGTGTCGGTAAAAAAAGTAACCCAGAAGTGGCGGTCGACAAATTTGTAAAATGTCGTATGAACGACAAATTCACAAAGGCAGATGTTACCATCTCTGAATGTCTCGTAAGTCTGACAATTTTCTAAAATGTCGTATATCTTTTCATCGTACAAACGACATTTACCAAGACTTTTCAAACGACGATTTGTCTGACATTTTCATTTTGGAGAGCCTAAAGTGTCTGAAAAATTGTCGGTAAAAAAAAATGAGTTTACGAATAATTCATAAAAATGTCGGGAAAAGTGGCGCCGAAAAAACCACGCCCACTTTTATCGACACTAATTCAAAAGTGTCGCACATATTGGAAAATTGGCGGAGAAATGCTCTGTGAATTTGTCGGCTGATGCTACGACACTTTCTACGACATTTTAAAGAAATTTTTTCTTTCCCGACACTTTTGTGAATTCCCCCCATTGAGTTACATTGAGAAGGAAAAGCAGCAGCCTGCCAGAAAGCATTTCTCTCCTAAAGTGCAGGCACAAGTCAAATGACTGGGGACAGCTGGGAAATTGACAAAATGTCTAGCCTCATGTCAGATTTTAAAATTGAATGTAAAAAAATATGTTTGCTCTTTTGAGAAATGGATTTCAGTTCAGAAGTCTGCTGGAGCAGCAATATTAACTGATTCATTTTGGAAAAAATTGTTTTTCCCATGACAGGATCCCTTTAAACAAGCATCTGTGGAGATCAAAGAGTCAACAGAGAGGGAAAAGCTTCCTAATTCAATAACACTTTAACCAGTAGTTCCAATTAACAGAGTATACAGTAGCTCACATTTTTCACAAATTCTTATTTGGCAGATTAGTCCAGTTGAGATATTAGAATGAGATGAAAGCAAAGTCATTAGGTTCTCAAATCAGAAGCCCATACAATGTATTACCAACAAGAATAAGTGCTGAGAGTTTATCTTAAAAGCAGCAAGTGTCAGATGTTGGCACATTGGGGCCTCGAGTTCTCTATCCTCGGAGTGCTGGGGGAGACTCTTTCACTCATCACTTTCCTGCTTTTGGAATGAGACTTTATTTTTGTGCCAAATAGTTAATGGTTTAAAGACTCTAGTCCGCAAGGAAACAATTTCACCTAAGACTGTTACAACCATCTAATGAAAGGATATGTATACTCAACCCGATCAAGGCTGGATTTGAACTCGGTCCCAAAAGAAAGGAATAAGCTTCTCACACACACAGAACTTCTAAGGATTTCCGTTTTTGAGGCTCCCAGTGTGATACATAATCTTTACCAGGGGAATATGGACTTGGCCTGAATTTTGTCAAACATTAAAAATAACAAGTTTAATTTACTTGCTATTGAAATAAGCCTATCTCTTATAAACACACTCATAACTATGATACTAAAATCATCCTTATGTTTTAAAAACCTATTCCATTGTAAGATAATGTAAAGTTCTACATATGTTGCTGGTGCTTTATACAGTATTATATATATATATATATATATATATATATATATATATATATATATATATATATATATATATATATATATATATATATATATATATATATGTATATATATATATCTATATATATATATATATATATATATATATATATATCTATATATATATATATAACCCTTTATCCAGAAAGCTCAGAATTACGGAAAGGCCATCTCCCATAGACTCCTTTATAATCAAATAATCCAAATTTTAAAATATTATTTCATTTTTCTCTGCAATAATAAAACAGTACCTTGTACTTGATCCAAACTAAGATTTAATTAATCCAAACCAGCCTATTGGGTTTAGTTAGGGGCATATTTACTAAGGGTCGAATTTTGAAGTTAAAAAACTTCGAAATTTGACCATCGAATTTGATACTTCGAAAGTCATAATCGTTCGATTGAACTATTTAATCCTTTGAATCGAACGTTTTGAAGGATTGTACAAAAAAAAAACTTTGACTTCTAAAAACGTAGCCAAAGACTCAGACAGCTTCTAGGAGGTCCCCCATAGGCTAAACAGCAATTCGGCAGGTTTAAGGTGGCAAAGTGTCGAAGTTGAATTTTTTTTAAGAGATAGTACATCGATTTGCGAATGGTCGAATTTGTGAAGTATTTTCAATTCAAATCAAATTTTGGCCTATTTGATGGTCGAAGTACCTAAAAATTAGTTTGAAATTCGAAGTTTTTGAATTCGAAAAGTCACTTCGACCCTTAGTAAATGGGCCCCTTAATGTTTAAATGATTTATTAGTAGACTTGGGAAGGTATGAAGATCTAAATTGTCGAAAGATCTGTTATCCGTACAACCCTAGGTCCCGAGCATTCTGGATTACAGGTCCCATACCTGTATATATGTATATGTATGTGTGTGTGTGTCTGTGTGTGTGTGTATATATATATATATATATATATATATATATATATATATATATATATATATATATAGATATATATACACTCTAGATCAATGTCTACAATAGTTATTGCCCACTGGAAAGTCATAATTTGTCACTTCAGTGGGAAATTTATGGAATAGATGAAAGATGCAAAAATAATATCATATAAAAATGTAATCTACATTATGGGCCTTATTTATCAAAGTCCGAATTTATTTTTTAATTAAAAAAAAGTCCTACCAAACTAGAATCCACGATTAGATCTTATTTATTATTTAAAAATCACGATTTAATTTGATCAGGGACAAACACAAAAAAAAAAACGACTCTGCCGTTGTTCCCCAAAAATGCAAAATTTTTTCAGGCTTTTTTTTCTTCAGGAAAAGTCCGAAATATTCGGATTTTCAGGCTAAACCCAGCACAGACCACAGAAACTTCCATATAGGATAGGGACCTATCCCATTGACTCATATCAGCGCTCCGAAATATGTTGGTGCTCTATAAATACATTTTAATAATAACCTCGGTAGGTTTGAGATTCCGGATTTTCTAGTTTAATAAATCTCAAAAAAGTTTTTTTCTTGAATGGGCTACTTCGACCTTCAACTACGACTTAGACTTCGAATCGAACGATTTGAACTAAAAATCGTTCGACTATTCGACCATTCGATAGTCGAAGTACTGTCTCTTTAAGAAAAAACTTTGATCCCCCTAGTTCGCCACCTAAAAGCTAAAAGGTCCCCATAGGCTTCCTAAGCATTTTTTGGTCGAACAAAAATCACTCAATCGATGGATTAAAATCCTTCGAATCGAATAATTCGAAGGATTTAATCGTTCGATCGAACGAATAGCACTAAATCCTTCGACTTCAATATTCGACAGTCGAATATCGAGGGTTAATTAAACCTCGATATTCGACCCTATGTAAATCTGCCCCTATAAGTTCTGATTTATATTAAAAAAAAAAACTTAAATTGTTTTGAGCTTTTGGCATCCCCCTATCTCCCTATTTCCCCAATGTTTGTGTCTGTCCAATTAAAGGACCAACAGCTAAAAAATTCTTCCTCTTCCTCAGTGGAGAAGGGTGAGAATTTGCCAGCCGGAGACGGTGTTCTAAAAGCTTTGATTTATTGCCGTGCATCCTCCTGATGTTTATCACGTACTCTTCATTTTGTTGGGAAACTTGTACAAAGCATGAGTTGGCTTGATACAGGACTCAGAAGGGGCATTAATCAAAGGAAATAAGCAAGAACATATATGTAGCCAGCCACTATGAACTGGTTAACTCCTTTTTTTTTTAAAAAGCCATTTTTATAAGAAAGGAGGTCTAAAACAGTAGTGCTTAATTATCTGGACTCCTCTGCGCCGGGCTTTCTTTTGATTGTATTAATGAAGCAGCTGGCTTATTGTTTCCTTTTAATTCCTCTATTGTTTTAAGAATATGTCACAGCTCTTTATTCTTTTATCAGGTGCTGTGCAGGAGGATCAGCACAATACCTCATATTCCTACTGTATTCGCCAGTGCACAAAGGGACCTCCAAAGCATTTTTCAAAGAAGGGGCACACAGAATTTATAAGTTCTCTTCCATCCACCGCTGCACTGTCAAGGATTTCAACAGTATTGAACTGGAATCCATTATATATTTTCTTTCTCTCTTAAAGAAACAATGTGGCCACATATACTGTAGATATAAGTGGGGGGCTACTGCCTAATGAGAGATCTCTGGTTTTAAATTTTGAATGGGGGTGTCTTTAATTAGTCAAAAAAAAGAAAAATAATGTAAACGAACTGTACATTACATTTTGATATGTGTTTACTTGGTTATGTGGCAGATTTATTAGTTGCTGCCATTTAAGGGCATATTTATCCTTTCTGTGATTTTTTTTGCAACGGATTGGTAATGGCAGTCAGAACAAAATAAACCTATAAATATAGAAATGTCTTTTCCACGCTCTGTAAGTATTTATTGGAGTCAGGCAAAGAGTTTTCTGAACTGTTAAACAGCTCCCCTCCAAATTTTATTGTTTTAATTTTAAAGCAATGCTCGTCAGATTTTGAGGCTTAGTGATTTGGTAGGGTGTTAAAGCTCAGTGCTGCTGTTGAGCTCTAACACCCAATAGTACTAAATAATGTTCATGTTCAAATTATCAAAATGCTTGGAACAGTTGAATTTAGGAGCACATTTACCTATGGTCGAATATCGAGGGTTAATTAACCCTCGATATTCGACTGCCGAATTGAAATCCTTCGACTTCGAATATCCAAGTCGAAGGATTTAGCGCAATTAGTTCGATCGAACGATCAAAGGATTTTAATCCATCGATCGAAGGATTATCCTTCGATTAGAAAAACCTTGTTGGCCTCGGTAGGTTTTAGGTGGCGAACTAGGGGGTCGAAGTTTTTTTTAAAGAGACAGTACTTCGATTATCGAATGGTCGAATAGTCGAGCGATTTTTAGTTCGAATCGTTCGAAGTAGCCAATTCGATGGTGGAAGTAGCCAAAAAAACCATTCGAAATTCAAACTATTTTTCCTCTATTTTCCTTATTCCTTCACTCGAGCTTAGTGAATGGGCCCCTTAGTGTTAAGCAGTCCATGCAGCTGCTGACTGGCAACTTCTTGGACAGTTTATGAGGCCCTCTCTGCTGCCTGTCCAACCAAAATATGATTAAAAATTGGCCACATATCTTATCTGCATATTTGAAAAGACCACAGCAGTGAAGTGATGCAGTCATCTCCCAACAGGTTCCCATAGACTGATCTTAGGACTCTGGGTCTAGGTGAGCCTGATTTGGTCTTGCCAAATAGATCCATAGATCCACTCAATTGGCAAGGTTACAATAAGTTGTTCCCTGATCAATGCACAAGTCAATTGATCCTTCTATTGGAATTTGTACCTTTTCATTGTGAGAAGTTGACTATACAGTCTCTAAAACACAATAGTAGGGTCAATAAATCTGTCTTTGTCCATTACCAGGTGCCTTGCCTCTCTGTCTGGCCACGTAACAAGCTTTGTTTGGGGAGAATTACATGTTTTTTATGAAAAATGTCACTAACAGAAAGGTTTTGGACTACAATAAAATGCAATATAAGGAGCAGTGCAGAATAAACAAAATCATGGAGGTCTATTAAAACCTTCATTTAGTTAAGTCTAATTAAAACACGTGTTCTGCTGCTGCCTGACTTGGCGCCGTGTGATACTTACTTGCTCTCCTGCTGGGATATAATCAGCATGGCAAGAACACATCTATTACAGGTATGGGATTCGTTATCCGGAAAGTTCCGAATTACAGAATGAACATAGACTCCATTATAATAAAATAATCCAGATTTTTTCACTGTAATAATAAAACAGTAGCTTGTACTTGATCCCAACTAAGATATAATTAATCCTTATTGGAAGCAAAACCAGCCTATTTGGTTTACTTGATTTTCTAGTAGACTGAAGGTATGAAGATCCAAATTACGGACAGATCTGAAAGCCCCAGGTTCCTAGCATTCTGGATAACAGGTCCTGAGTATAGTGGCCCCTTAAAATGATGTATTTTTAACCTTTAAAGAAAAAGTAAAGATAAAATAGACAAAAAAAAGCCCGCTGAAGAAATATGCGATTCTATTAAATACCGTGAATCAGGGGTATATCCCTCCTGACATACTGTACTTACTGCCTATATTTGTACTGGTATGGGACCTGTTATCTGGAATGCTTGGGACCTGGGGTTTTCTGGGTAATGGATCTTTCTGTAATTGGATCTTAAGTCTGCTAGATAATCATATAAACATTAAATAAACCCAATAGGCTGGTTTTGCTTCCAATAAGGATTAATTATATCTTAGTTGGGATCAAGTACAAGCTACTGTTTTATTATTAATTAGAGTTGTGCTGTTGTGGAACAATTCCAAGGCGGCAAATTTAACTGCAATTTTCTTTATTGGGGAGTAGAGATACACAACATATTTCGGGCAATGCCCTTTATCAAGGGCATTGATAAAGGGCATGTTGTGTATCTCTACTCCCCAATAAAGAAAATTGCAGTTCAATTTGCTGCCTTGGATTTGTCCCACAACAACACAACTCTAATTAATGTCTCTATTTGGGATATCAAGCACAGGATAACCCGTGGGACAAGCCAATAAGAATAT
The DNA here is from genome assembly GCA_038501925.1 of Xenopus petersii. NCBI lineage: Eukaryota > Metazoa > Chordata > Amphibia > Anura > Pipidae > Xenopus > Xenopus petersii. The sequence goes on from CM076683.1 coordinate 124,984,578, forward strand.
TTGGTGAGCCGCAACTGCTTTTCATTTGTATCATTGTTTTATTATTACAGGGAAAAAGGCAATCATGTTTGACAATTTGGATTATTTGGATAAAATGGAGTCTATGGGAGAAGGCCATTCCGTAATTCGGAGCTTTCTGGATAACAAGTTTCCAGATAACGGATCCCATACCTGTATACTGTTTATATAGCTGTACCCTATGCAAAAGGAAAGGGGATTTCTTAGCAAGGAGTCGAACGACTGGATTTATGTATTTAATCCATTCATTTGGCATTCTCCTAATCCTTGAATGTTCAGGAGAGCACAAAACAAACATGTGTCTATAGACTTTTCATATTATTTTTCATGATACATAGGTACGTCTGCCGAATGTAAGATAATTGAGGCTTTGTCAGCTCTGTAACCTAGCAACAGATAGCTATGTAAAGCTTTCCGGCTGAGGCTAGTTGACAAGCGGGGAGTATTTTTTGTGTTTATCATGTCTGCTAATGATGGGCTGGTTTCCAAAGTCTTGTCTTAATCTTAATTAGGGTTTATCAGCTAAGGGCTCGGTGACATTGCACAGACTCTGATTTATTTAAAATAATGAAAAGTGTAACTGGAAATTTTGGCAAGGCGGAGACATTTTTAAACTCTGCTTACTCCTTTAATAGCAGCACAAATATCCATTATGTATTTTAGTTTGATACATGTTTTTAACTGCCCATATCAAAGCAACTTGCAGTATTCTTAATTGTAGTTTTAGGCAACTTTTGCTGAAAAGTTCCACTGCTTTTAATTTAGCAAAAAATGTGTTTTTATAATTACTTGTAAGCCTGCAGGAGCCATGAGCAGTTGGGCCTAATTGGTTACAACAGCACATGCTTCTGCAGGCTTTGGGGCAGATTTACTAAAGAGCGAAGTATACGAACTAATGTGTTCCTCTTTCCCCCTCCTCTCCTGTGCGAATGCCCGGTGCTCAGGTCCGGACTGAGAATTAAAATAGGCCCTGGCATTTCAGGTACACAGAGGCCCAATCAGCCCACAAAGAGGCCCAAACAGCCCCCACCAGCCCACTAAATACTGACTTTCTATGGCACCTTATAGCAGCACCTCTGGCATTTGCCAGAACCCACAGATTGTCAGTCCGGGCCTGCCGGTGCTGGTTAGAGAGGTCGGCACCTCTCCCACTATATAATCAGGAATGTCAACCCCTGCGTGTTTATTGTAGTGATGTAACGTTTCAGGGGCGCGCAGAAGGGGTACGCCCCCGAAACGTTACATCACTGACGCACCGTTACATCACTGACACAACGTTACATCACTGAAGCAATAAACACGCAGAGTTAACCCCGCTACACTAGCCATCGAGTGTTGGTATCATTCCTGATTCTAAAGCGCGAAGTAGCCATCGCTAGCGAAAATTCACCAGAAATTCAATCCACAGGGACATCACCGATTTACTAACAGGAGTAGAGGACAATTCGCTAGCAAAAGAGACTGTTGCTAGCGCAGTTTCGTCGCCTATCACCAGGTGCATGCAGTGAAATTCTCCCTTCATTTACTGCTGTGGATATGAATTTTCAGATGGTCCCTAACTGCTGAGCAGGGAAACAATCATACTTATGAACAGCAGGGGGAGCCCCTGCCGTACTTCCCAGCCATGCAGAACTCAAGCAGCTTTGTTTATGATGATCCCTAAGCAGCCCAGACCACACTGAGCATGTGCACAGTCTTAGTCTTGCAAAGATGTATAACAAAGTTACAAGATGGTGACCCCCTGTAGCCAACTTTGAAAGCATAAATTATTTGTTTGATTAGGCTTGTGGTGCAGTAAGTTCATGTTTAGTATACAAAATACAGCATTTCTAGCCTTATTCTATTTTAGACTTTACATGCCTTTTAACGGGGGTGTTGTTACTAGGGTGGTTTAGTTCTCCTTTAATTCTTTTCATCTCCCCCAAAACACCCAAGCTGGTTGATCTTGATTTTTCTCCTGACACAAAAAAGTCCAAACTGATTGACCTTGGTTTTTTTACTGCTACAAAACTTGATCTTGATAATTTTACTGCAACAATAGTCCACCAATATTCATACTGCCTAATCTTGATTCTTCTACTGACCCAAGAGAGTGTAATCTGCTTGAGGTTGCATTATTACTTTTGAGAGCGCAAGTAGCACAGATATTGGGCAGGGGGTTCATTATACAATATACAATGCTTTTGCATCACCGTTTTTTCCAAAAAAGGAACCGTCCATTAGTCTTGAGTGGCTCAAAATTGTCTGAAAGTCCATTATTATGTACAGTAAGTTCGTTTTTTTTCTAACAAATATTGCACGGAAATAACAAAGTATATTCACACATTCCATTTATTGTGAATTTGAACACATTTACACTTTATTTTTTTTACTTTTTTTAAGCAATGAGCAGTTGATCCAATACAATATCCATTGGGTTACATTTTGTGCCCTTTAGAAGAATATCTTCTGACCTTATCTCCTGCAGCAGATTCCTGTAACTAGTTGTTTTAATATTATAATCTCTTGGTGGAGAAAAATGAAGTGCGGTTGAATGGCCGGTTATCTAGTAAGATAAACATGGGAATATTACTTATCAAAAAAGATGCATTTCTCACTGGTGGGGTGAGCAGAACAGCGCTATACTATGTTTATGGAATATGGGAACTGAAACGTATGGTGTTTAATGCAGAGCAGTTATGGATTTGTGCTTTTCTCTTGATGAGCAGTAGTGATGGGCGAATTTGCGCCGTTTCGCGAAAGGAAACGGCGTCTCGCGAAAGGAAACGGCGTCTCGTTTTTGCCGCCGGCGATTTTTTTTCGGGCGAATTTTCGTGGGCGTTTCGCAAATTTATTCACTGGCGGCGAATCTCGTGAATTCGCCGCAAATTCGCGCCTGCCGAATAAATTCGCCCATCACTAATGAGCAGATAACACTTTGTAAATTATTTTTTATTCCATCGAAACAAGTTAATACCTTTATTTTCTGCGTTTCAGGACTGTAAGGCATTTGTTTGCTATAGAAAATGACTGTCTATTCATTTATAAAGCATTTTTGGGTATATAATCTTAACCTATAAAGAAAGCTGTAAAGTTCCTTACAAGCCAGCACACAAATTCTATATTTGTCTTTTCAGGAGGACAACTGTGGTGCACGACGACCAAGTCTATCGCCGAGGGGGAAGAGTTAATTGCCTTTGTTGTGGATTTTGACTCAAGGCTACAAGCTGCCACTCAGATGACTCTTACTGAGGGAATGTATCCGGCGCGCTTGTTGGATTCAATACAACTGCTTCCTCAGCAAGCTGCTATGGCTTCTATTTTGCCTACAGCCATTGTAAACAGTAGGTGTCATGTATTCTAGTCTGCATCTGAGTGAATAAAAAAAAACATTCAAGAATGTATATGCAATAAAGACGAATAAACCAGCAGTTACACTAATAACCATGATCTTATATGGCCCATTTAGCTGTATCTACTGTGATACTGTGTTAGGCAGTCAAATTGCTGTAGAAAAACACTTATGAGATGATATTAAAAGATAAACTTTTAAAATGAGTGAATGTAAAATATCTTGGAATAAAAAGAAAACAAATAATGAATGTAAATGACAAAAGTGCTTAAAATAGCACTCTCGTTAATTTTACATTCACTTATTTTAAAGGTTTATTTATCTTTTAATATCATCTCAAAAGTGTTTTCTTTTAGCACTTTGACTGCCTTACACAGTATCACATTTTAATTTTATTTTAACGGTTTACTTATCCTTTAAAGCAATGCCAAGTTAATACCCAAGGGGGCCTCTTCTAGACCTGCTGACACCGGAGGCAGCAGACCTTATGCACCCCCTGCACACAGACCCGCAGAATGTGTTTTCTTTGTCTAAGCTAAAAGTTGAATGTCTGAATTTCCAGTTGAAATGAAAATTTGGTTCTTAAAGTTACCATTATAATGCAGCCTGGAGAAAGATTATTACCTTGTATCACCAAAAAACAGCACTGGTGATACCTTAGAACAAGGGTCCCCAACTTTTTTACCCGTGAACCACATTTAAATGTAAAAAAAGTTGGAGAGCAACATAAGCATAAAAAAAGTTCCAGGGGGTGCCAAATATGGGCTGTGGTTGGCTATTGGTAGCCCCTATTTATGCTGGCAGCCCACAGGAGGCTCTATTTGGCAGTACAGTTGGTTTTTATACAACTAAAGCTTTCCTTCAGACCAGGAATTGAAAAATATGCACCTGCTTCGACGCCATTGGGAGCAACATCCAAGGGGTTGGAGAGCAACATGTTGCTTCTATGAGCCTCTGGTTGGGGATCACTGCCTTAGAATGATAACCATAGAAAGATTTTAGATCATTTTGTTTCCATTTTCAAGATCAGCTAAGAAAGTGTTGAAAGCTTGCTATGGTTGTGGTGGTACTGATTGTGATAATATTGTGCATATTGACAATAAATCAGAATGACTATTATTTAGCTTCTCACCCAACACACAGTTGTCTATGGAAAAGATAAAACATATCATGATAATACTTTATATTGAAAAACAGGAGAAGTGGTGCCTGTGTTGCTAACTAGACACCTGTGTGTTGGGGGAAAATACCTAATTATTAAAAATTTGTTTTATTGCTAATATTGTGTTGTCAGTTCCAGTTGACTGGCTAAACTGGTTAGCAGCTGGAGAAATCTATCTACTGCCAGCCACAAAATCCATCTAAACAACTTCTGAATTTGTGATCCCAAGCCAGTGGCTCATGAGCAACAAGTTGCTTGCCTTTTATGTTGCTCCCAGTGGCCTCAGGTGCTTATTTTTAAATTCTATTCTTGGAGGTACGGTTTGGTTGGGTAAAGAAAACAGTCTTCTTCCAAGTAGAGCCTCCTACAAGGTGGCAGTCCAAATTGGGTTTACAAGCACAAACCAGAATCCCTATTTGGCAACACCCAGAAACTTTTGTCACACCCCAAATACCTCCCCTCCAATGGCCATAATGTAGAAAATGTTTCTATTTTTTTTATGCTTGTAACTATTTTAAGACTAGCTTACAGAGTTGCGTATGTACTCCGTTAAAGTTACTTAAAGCTCAAACAATTATTATTTTGTGTCTTTCTAGAAGATATTTTCCCATGCAAATCCTGTGGCATTTGGTATCGAAGTGAGCGCAACCTGCAAGCACATCTCATGTATTACTGTAGTGGAAGGCAAAGAGAAAATGCTCACCTACCGGAAGACATTGAAGAGAATACCCACCAGCTATCCAGTATATGTCCCTTCCCGCAGTGCACCAAAAGTTTCTCAAATGCAAAAGCTTTGGAAATGCACCTTAATTCTCATAGTGGTAAGTATATATTATTCCTCCACTATGGACTACATAGCTTGGAGGTATATATTAACCCCCGACTAAGTACAAGCCCTACGTGTTGGCTCTTGTTATTGAGCTTTAACACTGCTGCCACTGTGGCAAGAGCCTTTGGTCTCTCTCAATTTGTAAGGAGAACTTGCATATTTCCCAGTATTTCAGTTTGCTTTGATACTATTTCAGGCATTGCATCCCATTCAACTTTTCTTTATTAAAGATTTTGGCAAGGCCAACATAACATTCAATGTCTCCAATGTTTCCAGTTAAGCCAAGATACAGGTGTGCCATAAACTTTTAGCTACAGTACATACACATGGACATATGATAGTGCTTATAATATGTGGGGGTGCCAAATGTTAGGCACCCTCCAGTGATTTTAATCACTTACCTGATATGCTGGGCCAGTGCTCCTGTTTGCAGAAAATGGCACCAGCCTAGGTCCCTTCTTTGCGAGCACCATAGAGCAATTATTTGCCTGCTCCTAATTTCTTCATGTGTATGCACAGTAGAGTGAAAAGCCAAAAAGTAGGCTTTTATATTTTACTGCGCAAGCATCTACCCCAGGCATTGATGTAAGAAGAAGGGGAAGAATTGAATCACTCCATGATGTTCACTAAGAAAAACCCTGGGCCGGTTCATTCTTCATCTCCCAATGACTGAACCTTTCCTACTTCTTTAAGGTGCTCTGCCTACATGGAAATTTTAATAGCATGCCCAGTGGGGGACCTGTTCTTTATATAGTTGGTCATTGGCTCATTGTAAATATAGTAAAATAGATGCATCGCTAATGGTTTTGAACATCAGAGTGTAATTACGTTTTATGGCAAAGACTATAGTGAGACACAAGGAAGACTATCTTTTGTGTTCATAACGTGTATGTTGTAATCTATATGGATCCTGGTCTAAGGAATTAGAGAAAAGGCAGTTATAGAAGTATAAACAATAACTCAAGTATACCATGTTAGGAAAATGTTATCTTTCAAAAAAAAAGAGAGGTGTTTGGTTTAGGTAAATTAGTCTGTTTATCCAGGTATTCGCAATAATTGCATATAAATGACTCTATGTATGTGTTGCAGGTGTTAAAGCTGAAGAGTTCCTTCCTCCTGGAGCCAGCCTGAAATGCACAGTTTGTAACTACACTGCCGAATCCGTCATTAGCTTTCACAAGCACCTGTTCTCACATCTGACTCACGCTGCCTTTAGATGCAACCAGTGCCATTTTGGCTTTCAGACTCAGAGGGAACTCCTACAGCACCAGGAGCTTCATGTTCCTGGAGGTAAACTTCAACGGGAAGCTGACACGGAGCACTCTCCCAGTGGCAATGAGGCAAATGCACTACAGACATCGGAGCTGTTGAATAAAAATGAGGTTCTACAAAGCCAAAAGGCTGCACAGAATAAAGAGGCAAGCTCTGACAGCGAGCTGGATAAGTGTGAAAAAAAACAACATGTTTTTCTTTCCAACCAGAGGCCCGAGGCAACTCATAAGAATGTGTTTTCATATACTAAAATAAAGTCTGAGCCCTCGAGCCCCAGACTTGCTTCATCCCCAGTACAGTCTACACTTGGGCCTTCATTTCCCATGGGACCTTTTCTTTCCCAGTTTGCTTTTCCTCATGACATAACTGTGGTCCCACAAGCTTCAGAAATACTTGCTAAGATGTCAGAACTGGTACATAGAAGGCTAAGACATGGGAGCAATAGTTACCCCCCTGTAATTTACAGTCCCTTAATGCCCAAGGGGGCAACTTGTTTTGAGTGCAATATTGCCTTCAACAATTTTGACAACTACTTGGTTCATAAAAAGCTCTACTGCAGCAGCCGTTGGCAGCATATGACGAAATCTGAGTTTGCAAATATTATAGAGAAAAACCCAGAAGCTGTGAGTCCCTCCAATGCACAGAACACGGTCAATATCCTTAACTCATCTCTCCATCCTTCTGACACTGACAATCAACTTCTGCAAACGTCTTGTATCAGCTCTGGCGCCATGTTAGAACTCCTAGGGTCGAACGCTAAGTCTAGAGAGAAGGAATTTGCATCAGAAGTTAAAAAGTTGACAGCTGGAAGTCCCACTGATGAAAAATCCAATGACAAACCTGCCGAGGTTAATAATTCCACCACACCACAATTAGATGGGGACACTAGTGATCCAAACAAAACTACATGCGAAGCCTGCAATATAACGTTTAGTAGACACGAGACATTCATGGTCCATAAACAGTATTATTGTGCAACACGTCATGATCCCCCATTGAAAAGAACAGCTGCAAACAAAGTGCCTGCCATGCAGAGAACTATGCGCACCAGGAAGCGTAGAAAGATGTACGAGATGTGTCTTCCCGAGCCAGACCAGAGGCCACAATTAGCCCAGCAGCATTTTCTCCAGGTGACGACGAACCTTGGCAACGCATGTACATCTGCACAGGAATCAGCAGAGGGAGTGGGAGAATGTTATCATCCCAGGTGTGATATCTTTCCAGGAGTTGTTCCAAAGCACTTGGAAACATCCCTTTCTATTAATAAATGTGTCCCCGTTGTGAAATGTGACACCCCCCATTCTGCCAATTCTACTCTTGAGACAGATGCCCCAATAGACCTAAGCAAGAAGTGTTTAGCCCAGTCAGACAGATTATGCACGTCCCCGAAACGACTTCTGGACTATCATGAATGCACAGTGTGCAAAATAGGTTTTAACAAAGTGGAAAACTACCTAACTCACAAGCAAAATTTTTGCCCGATCACAGCAAATCAACGCAGTGATGTGGGCCACCTAGAGAATAAAGTTTTTCCCAACCCCGAGAGTGAAAGAAGCAGCCCTGAGGCCAATTTTGATAGAAATGTCATTAAATGTGAAAAGACCAGAAACTCCAAACAGTTGTCGCCTAATGGGAACTTGTTTTCTACGCACTTAGCAACTCTTCAAGGTCTTAAAGTCTTTAGCGAGGCAGCCCAGCTTATTGCCACAAAAGAAGAAAACAAAAATGCTTTTTTTTCACAATGCCTTTACCCCGGAGCAATAAAAAAAGCTAAAGTAGCAGATCAGCTCTCTCCGTATTATGGAATCAAGCCAAGTGATTACATTTCTGGTTCTCTTGTTATTCACAATGCGGATTTAGATCAAAGCACAAATGTCGGAAGCGAGTCTCCCAAAAGCCAGATACCTTCAAATGGATGTTCTTTGATAAAGAAAGAGTCACTCCCTTTGTTGCCAAAAAACCGAGGCATGGTAATAGTCAATGGTGGACTGAAACAAGAGGAGAGGCCGGCCGTCAATTCTCAGCAAGAAAACATTTCCCAGAATCCTACGCAAGAAGACGCCAGCAAATCGCCATCTTGGGTCTCTGACAAACCTCTAACGGCCAACGAAAATGTTTCTCCATCAACTCCTTCGACCGAGGACCAGCTGTCCAACCTATCAAAAAATATAAACGGCTCCAGTCCAGCTGCTAATAGTGGGAAGTACTGCCGCTTGTGTGATATCCAGTTTAACAACCTCTCAAACTTTATTACTCACAAAAAGTTTTACTGCTCTTCACATGCAGCGGAACACGTCAAATAGCGAGAGATTGTGGTACCGCGAAATGTGTGTTGTTTCATGCAGTCAAATGAAAGATGCTGCTTAAATTACATCTGGACAATCAGGATATCCATTTATTCTTAATGACTTGAAGATTTATAGTGTTATTCCATAACGATTATGTGTAAAAGTGTATTAATGGTGCCATTTTATTTTTGTTCCAAATATTTATTTTACCAGCAGTGTTTATACAGTTGTACCCAGCACTGACCTCCTGCTCTCAAGCCACGGCTAAGGAAATATATATATATATATTGACCGATCTGGCAAGCCAGGTCCAGGAGGCAGTGTTGGACCCAACTTCAGCTGTGCTTTGGTTATTTTTTATTTAAAGAACTTTATATTAAAGTCATTTGTAATGTTATTGTATAGTCATTGTGTAGCACATATGGTTTGCACCTGTATAGTAGATTTTAAATAATAGAGACACAACATAAAAATAAAAAGAAGAAAAAAAAGAAGAAAAAGATTTTAGGAATAGCTTCAAAAGCACTTGTGTATACAGACTTTCTTTTTTTCTATGCTGTTGCATAAAGAGTCAATTGTATGTGTTAAAATATATTCGGCATAGCCATATCTTGCCCACATGCCCCATCAGGATAGACTTGCAAGGACCTGTACTATGAATGAGAAGCCATCATTGCAAAACTAACACCACATTGTGGTGGATCCTTAGTATATTTGTTTGACACTAAGCAGGGCTGTCTCTGGCCATTCTGAACCTGTTTCCCTGTTCCATCCTTAATAAATCGCCCTTGAAGTCTTTGTTTTTTTCCTATTTAGTTTTTGCAATATTTAAAAGGGTTGCAACATAAGCCCTTAGGTTTTAGGATCCACTTAGATGCAACTTGGCAGTAGGAATCCAATACTTTGTTTAACCTCTCCCTATTCATAGACATACGTGCCCCTGGCTGCATCAGACCCTATCAAGTCCAAAGTCCAGGAATTAAAGTGGTTGGCAGCCATGCTTTCTTCTCTTTACAGTTAGGGTCAAGCAGAAACCAGCAGACTTGGTGCCTTAGCATAACACTTAGGCTAGAGTCCTGTGCTGGTCAGATTTGTGAAACCTGGACCTGCAACCCAAGTTTTTATCTGCTTGGACGTACTATCCATATTGACCCACAAGCCAACTTGCTACCCACTGACCAATATTATTTTGAAAGTACTATTGCTGAAAACCAAACATTACATCATCAAGTTGGTGGAGGCAAAAAAAAGTTTAAATTAGTAAACCTTGCTATATATATGCGACCCAAGAACTAACACGTAGACCCACCATCTGATCCCTGTAATCCCCATTCACAAGTCCTACCCACATCCTGCAGGTTGCCTGCTGCAGAACTTTAACTTAGACACCATAGGAGTTTTTTTACTGAGTGTAGGGCACAGTGCATAGTACAATAAATAGACAAATAACCCTTCCCCATAGTAAGCATCCCTATGCACAAGTCTTTGCCCTCCAGACCAGCGTTCCAACCCTGACCTCTCACATGTACTTGTTTCTCCTTCTGCAGAGATCATTGGAGCTGTGGCTGCTTCGTGTGGCATGGGACACTGGAAACTAAAATATCTAATAAACTAAAAGAAAAAAACAATAATCAATCCCTATTGCAAGCTTACATCTAACAATTCCTAAAGTTGACTTCTAAACACTTCCTAAAGTTGACTTCCTTAATCACATTATTGAGTTCCCCTAACTTAACATATATGTTCCTGCTGAAGCCAAGTCAATAATGCTTCTCTGATCTTCTCAATGGATTCCAGCTACAACAGGTCTCAGTTAATCTACTTGGAAAGCTACAACCTTTATCATCCCCAATATCTAATGGCTGGGAGATTCTATCAGCAGCCATGAACAGTCTAAAGAGCAGTGTTTCCTCCCCATATCATTATGTTTTAACACATACACTACATTAGTTGTTAGGCATTGCAATGTATGTAGCTGTCTGGTTACGTCCACTTTTCTGAATCGGAAAACCTGTTAAAAAAAATTAAAAGAAGATGGGATTTTTTTCTCCTGTATAGTAACTGTATTTTTCCTTTGCTGCTGCATCTTTGTCTGGATTTTTAAATCTTTGCTGTTAAATGCAATACTTTATAAAGACTGAACAAAAAACAAATTACCGGAAGCAGTATTGTAAGTTATATATGAACTGAGAGCCAACGGATTTTATCTTTTAAGAAACAGTTCAAATTGAAAAAAGAAAAAACCCTAATTACGATGCTGCAAGTATGAATTAAATTCATATGTATTATATATATATTTACAGTAAATATACATGGGGCACTACTGCAACTGGTGATCAGAAAAAAACTTTCTACTTCTGGTAGAAAAAAAATTCTCAACAAATGTTGTTACTATGCATGTATATGGATGGAATAAAATTCCGGATCATTGGACATGTAGTTCTGTGTTTTTTTCTCCAAGGTTGACAACCATGACTATATATATATATATATATATATATATATATATATATATATATATATATATATATATATACAGTACAAACTATATAGCGATACATAGATCCTTCTGTGGGACTTTATTTAACAGTGGAGGTTTCCATAGACCAGCAGACACAAGGGCAACATAATCAAACAATGATAGAGGGGAGGAATTCTTTCTCTAAGGCATTACACTGGAGGGGATCTTAAATAATTTTAAGAAAGATTTGGACCCTTTATTAGCAAGAGAGAAATTAGAGGGTGCCAATATTTATACTCCCGGGTGTTGTACTGATCTAGGCACTGACCTAAAAGGCATTTTTTCCTCCTAGTTAAAATTGAAGGATGATCCAAAGGTTCTTTTTTGCCTTGTTCTGGATAGTTGGGAATTTACATAGAAGTTCTTATAATCAAAAGGATTGACTATTTTATTTTCGTTCATTCACAACTAATTGGCACATTTGTAAGGGATACATTTTGTGCTCCCTCCCCATACACAACTGATGGAATCATTGATGGTGACAAGTGAATTTAAAAAGTATCCCATGACACCACTTATTCCTTTAAAAAGTCCAAAAAAAAGCAGAGAGCATTAAATGCATATGGCACAGTATCATTGGGATCTCTATGAATTTTATTTTTAAATTTGAATTTTTGAAAAATGTTTCTCTTTTTAAGAGATAATTGGTGTTTTGGGATACTTAGAAGACTTTAGAGAAGGGTGAATAGAGTTAGCAATAATAAGGGGGAATGTCTATTCTCAGCTAGGATGTTAAGGTCCTTACTTTAGAATTATAGCCAGTAGTAGAAGGAAATTTCATTTTCACCTCCCGTTGGTGCAGTATGGACATTCATTCATTTGTAAACAAATCTCTCACGTGCAGAGCTTCCCCTATTGGTTCCTGATGGTCACGTGTCCAACTCCTGTTCCCTGGCAATGAAACCTCTTCAAAACATCATAAATACGGACTTCTAAGACACGTTAGATTGTGATGAATAAAAGCTTCTTTATTTATTGACAAATATAAATAGCATGTCAGCTTGTGCATTGTCTCTACTACTGACGCATTTTGTGCCACGTGGCACTTCTTTAGAATATACTCTGAGGAAGTGCCATGAGGCACAAAACACGTCAGTAGTTAAGACAATGCTAGTAAGCTGACATGCTATTTATATTTGTCAATAAATAAAGAAGCTTTTGTTCATCACAATCTAACGTGTCTTAGAAGTCCGTATTTATGATATCCATTCATTTGTATATCCAAAAACGAAATCAAGATGACGCGATTATCTGGAGCCACAGCATATTGAGTAGGATTGTAGTATTCTGTATATTAAACATCCAGCACATTAAACCTAATAAAAGGTGACCATACACAATAAAATAGTGCAACTGTAAGCATGACTGGGTTGTTTAGCCCTTGGACCAACTGCTGAAGTTAAAGCAGCCATGGAATACAAGGTATAACAAATATTCAGGGTAAGCATGCCATCTGGCTAACTAGACTTTCACCCTTGCCTGATTGGCATCTGTATAGATTCGTTTTTGCCTATGGATAGTACTTTGACCCCCAAATGAGCACTGACAGATTGGACTACTAGCAGTTGTGCAGGATATGATACCAGCAACTAATAGTTCTTCACAATCTATGGGTCAGTTATTCAGCTGATGTGGATAACAGATATCTAAGCAAACATGAAATGGTTTGGACCGAACAAATTTATTTTTATGTAAAAGGGTTTTTAAGGGTGAGCAGCAATCACATTTACGATGCAAAGCATTGGCTGGAGTGGCGTATAAGTCACTAAACTTATACTCTTCAGTAGTGAAATGCATTCTCTAGTAAACTGGAAAATGAGGTTCAATGTTGATAAATGCAGGTTATGCACTTTGGCAAAAATAATATAAATACAAGTTATACACTAAATGGCAGTGTGTTGGAAGTTTCCTTAAATGAGAAGGATCTAGGGGTCTTTGTAGATAACAAGTTGTCTAATTCTGGGCAGTGTCATTCTGTGGCTACTAAAGCAAATAAAGTTCTGTCTTGTATAAAAAAGGGCATTAACTCAAGGGATGAAAACATAATTATGCCTCTTTATAGGTCCCTGGTGAGGCCTCATCTGGAGTATGGGGGCAGTTTTGGACTCCAGTCCTTAAGAGGGATATAAATGAGCTGGAGAGAGTGCAGAGACTAAGTGCAACTAAATTGGTTAGAGGGACGGAAGACTTAAATTATGAGGGGAGACTGTCAAGGTCGGGGTTGTTTTCTCTGGAAAAAAGGCGCTTGCGAGGGGACATGATTACACTTTACAAGTACATTAGAGGACATTATAGACAAATAGCAGGGGACCTTTTTACCCATAAAGTGGATCACCGTACCAGAGGCCTCCCCTTTAGACTAGAAGAAAAGAACTTTCATATGAAGCAACGTAGGGGGTTCTTCACAGTCAGGACAGTGAGGTTGTGGAATGCACTGCCGGGTGATGTTGTGATGCTGATTCAGTTAATGACTATAAGAATGGCTTGGATGATTTCTTGGACAGACATAATATCAAAGGCTATTGTGATACTAAGCTCTTTAGTTAGTATAGATATGGGTATATAGAATTTAATTAAAAGTAGGTAGGGGTGTGTGTATGGATGCTGGGTTTTCATTTGGAGGGGTTGAACTTGATGGACTTTGTCTTTTTTCAACCCAATTTAACTATGTAACTATGTAACACTTCACCATCTGGCAGACAAGGTAGATGGCAAAGGAATACTACCTGCCCAGATGCATTATGCCAATAGTAACATTTTGTAGAGGAGAAAGAAGTGTCTGGGTTAGTGGCTGGGTTTTTTTTTCATGGGTTAGACTCATTCTTGTTTCAGCCATGATAGTGCTCCCATTACCAAAGTGAGGTTGCTACAGAATTAATTTGTTGAGACTGGAGGGAAAGAACTTAACTGTCCCACCTAGAGCCCTGACCTCAGCTAAACAGAACACCTGAGGGATGAACTGAAAGCTAACAGCAAACCAGAGCTGATCCCCAACATCAGTGCCGACCTCACTAATGCTCTTGTGGTTGAATGGAAACAAATCCCATGAATAATGTTTCAATATCTATTGGAAAGCCCAGAAGAGATTTTTAAGGCATCAAAGTCAGGTCTTGGCTTTAGTCGAGTCCTTCATAACACAACTTTCTTTCCATTGAAGCAAATTTCATTGCACAAGCATAGTATAATAATTAAACACTGCTCTGCCATGAAGAAATACTTTGATAGTTTGACTAATCTATCAGTAAAAGAGGTTAATGATATTGGGCACAATGGAAGGCAGAGGTCCTATTTGGTATAAACACTATGTGCTAACATAACAGAACCTATAAAAGAAGTATGTTTTTTAGAGCTTAAAGTAAATGTAGAAAACAAGATTACTAAACATACACATGGGGAACAGTGTATTTAAGTATTTAAGGGATCTCTGTTTAGACATTTTGGGTAAAGTGAGTGGACTAGTTATCCATACAGGTGAAGACAGACAGATGTACATTGAAAAATGTTATTTGTAATTAAATGAATTGTATATTAACTATAGGGCAAACTCATTAAGATTCGTAGTTGCGCCAGCGTCCACTTCGCCGCACTTCGCCAGGCGTATTTTCGCCAGCGCTACGCAGATTCACTAAAATCTGAAGTTGTGCTCAGGGGAAGCGTAAGGTTGCGAAGTTGCGCTAGCGTTAATTCACCAAGCAAAGTGAAGTTACGCTAGTGATGCTTAATTTGCATACGGCACAAAATTGAAGTTACAATGGAGGTATATGTAGCAGCACTACACAAGCCTGGGAAACCTTCAAAACAGCAATTCAAATGTTTATTTTGCCCTACACATGTGCCCACTGTATAGTTAAGGTGCCATGAGTTAGGAAATGTAGGGGGGAAGGAGGGGAGCCCCAAAAAAAATTTCAGCCCATCACCCATAAAAAAAGAAAAAACGCCAGCGTTTTTTGGGACCTAGAAAAATGTTTACTTTTTTTGAAGCAATCCCTATCTACTCTATTGCACTTCGCCTGGTCTTAGGTGGCGAAGGAAGTCTGGCGTAAAAGGTAGCGTTCTGAAAAATCCGTGCGTCAGTGAATTTGAGTAGTTAAGTCCATGGCGCAAATTCGCAATTCGCAATACTAGCGAATTTACGCCAGTGTCCGAAAATGCGCTATGCTAGCGAATTAACGTTAGCATTAGGCGCTTGGTCCCTTAGTGAATTTGCCCCTATATCTGTTCTATCCATAGGACATTCTGCAGTCAAGCACATAGTAACATAGTAAGTTACGTTGAAAAAAGACACGTCTATCAAGTTCAACCTTTTAAGTCTATATATAACCTGCCTAACTGCTAGTTGATCCAGAGGAAGGAAAACCCCATTTGAGGCTTCTTCAATTTGCCTCAGAAGGGGAAAAATTCCTTCCTGACTCCAAAATGCAATCGGACCAGTCCCTGGATCATTACTATGAACTATCTTCCATAATTGTGTATTCTCTCACTTGCTAAACACCATCTAACGCTTCTTAAAGCTATCTTAAAGTTACCATATCAGGCTGTTCTCCTTGGTCTTTGTATTTTCATTCCTTACTCTCTTATAGTTATCACTGAAAGTGCTTTTTCGCTGTTCGCCAACAACATAACATTATGCACAGTTATAACCTCAGAGCACAGTATTTGATACAAAATTGGAAAGCGTTCAAGTAATTGGCAAGGTCATCGATTTGGGGATTTACAGACTGAAGTGGGAGAATGTCAGCCAAATTCTAAACTATTCATTTTGGACATTAGTGTCACTTGTTGAGGTTACTTTGCTATGTTTGAAGCTCTTTTTTCTTGGCTTCCCCTTTGATGGAGAGAGAAGTATCAATCTGATTTCTCTGGTGCAATACCTCCAAAGCTAAAGGACAGCTACAATAGTTCAGGTTGCATTTGGCAAACCCTTAAAAACAAGGTATTAAGATTATCCTCAACTAAGGATTGGGGGATTCAGACAATGATTGTGCTGCTAATGATCTTACTTGTAGTCAAGCTTAGATGAATGTAAAGCTTCGTAGCTGACATATATGTATTTTAAAATTCCAGTGCCAATGACACGTGATGTCTGGGCTGTCCCATAACAAACTGGCAGGGCAGGCAACAACATATAGGGGCAGATTCACTAAAGGGCAAATTGTCGCCAGCGACCACTTCACACACATTGCGACATTTCGCCAGACGCAAATTTGCTACCACTACGCTAGTTCACTAATATGCAAAGTTGCGCCCTGGGCGCCGAACGATGGCAACTTTTGGCTAGTGTTACTTCGGCAGTGTGATCATTTCAAAATGAAAATACGCTAGCGTTCGTTTGTGCCTAGCGAAAATTCGGTAGGGATCTTGCGCTTAGGTTAGTTTGCGTATGGCGGTTAATTTAAAGTTGTATGGACGACTTTATTATAAATGGTGCAATTGCTTAAAGTTACCACTTTTTCTTACAAATATCCAGGGAACCTTAATAAAGACAAGAGAGGTAATATAATGCCCTACACATGAGCCCACTGTAAAATGGATGTTCCATATGTCAGGAGTTTTGCAGGCAATTCTGCTTCAAAAAAGGAAAAATCGCCAGCGTTTTTTGAACTTTAATGCATTGTCGGCACACAGAATATGATGTAAGTGACAGAAGATTGAGGAAGATCTGGCTTCTTTTTAGCACTTCATCTGGTCTGAGGTGGCGAAGTCAAATCTGACAAAAGAGGTAACGTATAATAAAATCCACACTTTACTGAATATGCAGAGTAACGACCATTCGCCAGAGCGAAAAGTCGCCTGGCGATAGAGTGCGAACGTCCGCTAGCGACGGTCTCTTTTGTTAGCGAATCAACGCCTGCACCTGTTAGTGAATTGGAGATGTCACAGCGGATGTTATTTCTGGCAAAAAGTCAGAAGCGTTAGGAGTGTCGGACTGGCCCATCGGGATACCAGGAGAACTCACGGTGGGCCCAGGTGTCAGTGGACCTCATGCTTCTAACCATTTGGCCTATTTCATGGTCATTCCCTATTTTAATGGGAACAAAGAGGCTAAATAATGGAAGAATAGAGTATAGTATATAGAGAAAATACACTAGGAGAATAAAGAGGCTGCGTGAGGTGAGGAACATAATAATAATTTGGAAAGTTAGCCTAAGGTTTTTTGGTGGGCCCCATGCATTCCAGTCCAACACTGAGCGTTAGCCACTACGCCCTTTAGTAAATCTGCCCCCTAGCCTCAAGGCTTGTGTCAGAGAAACCTACATATAGGGAAATTATGGTTGTCAATTTCTTTATCTCTTGTGTGCTGTTTTTGCAGCTCTACCAGCTGCACATATATCCGCAAGAAAAACTTCACACTGACTTTGGCATGAGCAAATAAATGATGAAGTCATTTCCATACAAAACCCCACTGCTCGTATCTGCTGAAGTCATTTGTAAAACAGAACAAGTCCAAAGCTTTGCTGCCAGTCAGCTTTGCAACCTAATTGTTGTTTCAGCTGTCCAAGGAGAACTAAAGCAAAACAAAACAGTAAGCTAGAAATGCTACAGATTATGTTGTGGACCTCCTTACTAGACCGAGTCCATCACACCACTGTAGTAGTGTAGACCTGGTCCTCTAAATATGCTTCCAGTAGCTTCCCATCTTCTTTTCTGCTGATTCATAGCACACACTCTTGGCTGCATAAGGGACTGACTATTATACTGTACGATATACTGACTATTATACTGTACATGATATAAAAGTCCCAATACAATGCTAATTAGTAATACATTCAGAGTCACATGCATTATGCATCAGATTTGAATAATCAGTCATGTAGCATCAGTTTCTGTGACAAACAATCTCTTTCTATGACAAACAAACCTCCTGCTCAATGTTTTTGTGACAACCCTAGGCATAGCTTCTTACCAGCAGCCCAGAGCACACTGAGCATGTGCAGTGCCACTGACACACATAAGGCTGCCTAACAAGATCCAAGATGGGGAACTCCTGTATGCAACTTTAAAGGCCTGAATCATTACTCTTATAGGGATACTGAACCTTCTTTTTGGTGCTGTCACAACCGGCACCCAATACAAGAATAAGTGCCAAGCACCCTGGTCTCGGCTCGGCTTCACCAGTAGTGTGACCACTGTTGGGCTTCGGGAGGAGCCCTCAGCTTACTTAGGTGCCACCTGGACTTAACGAGGGGTACAAGGTGAGATGTTCTGGTTGGCAAAGGGGCACGGCTGTTTTGGGCCGAAGGTCACGGTTCAAATGGAGCAGGCAAGAGAATAGTCAGACAGGCTGGGTCGAGGCAGGCAGATACCAAGAATCGTCAGGCAGGCAAGGGTCAAACCGGGTTGTCAATCAAGGGGTTAAGCAGGAAGAGTTGTTGTAGGTAGGCAAGGGTCAGGATACAAAATGCAGAATAGTCAGGAACAGGCTGGGTCAAACACGGGTAATCAGACAGACAAGATACAGATCAGATGCACAAGGCTCAGGAAACCACTAGAAACAAGTTCTAACACGGGCAAAGGGCTGTACACTGAATGGCCCTAAAATACCTTTCAAAATTTGCACCAAACGTGCGCCAACAACGTGCTGGCGCAAACACGCCAGAGTGCCTGCGCCTATAGGAGGCACGCAGGCATGCCGCGCACGCCTTAGAAAACAACATGGCGCCGGCGCTAAGGACCATGCGGCGGGCGTCCCCGCCGATGGCGTGGCGGGCGACCCCGCTGCACAGGTATTTTTCTTACAGGTGCATTTAGTTCAGTATAGAAAAAAATAGCATAGCCATATTCATTTTAGGCTTTAGAAGTGCCCAAGCTGGCTTCAGTTTATCTGTTCCTACTAAAGCGTTATTTTTTCTTTGGATATCCTGGTTTTGACCTTTGCCTGATTCTTCAACTATGATTTCTGCCGCCTGACTTGAACTTTTCGCCTGACTCTGACTACGCTTCTTCTTGATCCCTGCCGTTACCTCGTTTACGTTTTTTGGCTACGCACTTCCACGTTGGCTTCCACAGTATATAATCTCTAAGGACTCAGGACAACATAAGAGCTTTATCCCATGTGTGTTTGTGGTTAATTACTCTGTTCCTGAGTGCTCCTGACATATAAGGAAAAAATTAGGAAATTATTAAGTCAGTCAGTGGAGGAAAAAATAAGAATAAAAAGACAAATTAAAAGAATTAAAGGGGAACTCCACACAAACATAACTTAAGCTTTTTGAAAAGTTAACATAATTTCAAGCAACTTTGCAATATCCGTCATTTAAAAAAATATGCAGACTTTTCGTGATTTTTAATGGTTTCTGAAAGTTCCTTAAGCCTATCCCCCTGCTCTCCTGCTGATCTGTCGGACTACTTTGCTGAGCTGACTACTGTTACTTTGTATTAGCAGCCTTCTGGCCTTATCATGTAGAAGGGGGCATGTGAGTTTTTCTTTTGCCTTCTGTCCTTAGCCTGCATCCTCCAAACCCCACAATTCCCTGCACATGTGATTTCAATACGGAAGGGAACATCACAGTGCAATGCATTATGGGTTATGTAGTTCCTGCATGTTGTCTGTAAGCTGTGGAGAAGTTGTTACAATTTGTAACATCAGTGTTTAGTCCCTCCTTCCCTGCCAGGATTTCAAATGATGCAGAAAGAGAAGAACAGCTGGATTTCAGCATAGAAAATGGCACTAATTTATGTGTTTTGAAGTAACAGATAACTTTGATGGGTATTTTAGGGGTTTCTGTGTTATGTGGGCCTCTTTATCAAATTTTGGTTTGGAAGCCAGAGTTCAAATTTAACATCAGCATCTGTAAATATAATACTAAACTATGATTCAAACTTGACTAGAGGCTCCTTGAAACTGAAAGGGGTGATTATGATACTGTCTTATACAACCTAACCCATCTATATATAGCCTATCATTGAAGACTATTGTTCTTCTTCTTTATTTTAAAACAATAGGCTACATTAGATGGTTTATGATACATTATTGTAATTAACCCTTTAAAGGGCATGTAAAGGCAAAAAAATAAAATCCCATTTTTACTTTCTTTAATGAAAAAGAAACCTATCTCTAATATACTTTAATTAAAAAATGTGTACCGTTTTTATAAGAAACCTGACTGTATGCAGTGAAATTCTCCCTTCATTTACTGCTGTGGATAGGAATTGTCAGATGGTCCCTAACTGCTGAGCAGGGAAACAATCATACTTATGAACAGCAGGGGGAGCCCCCGCCTTACTTCCCAGCCATGCAGAACTCAAGCAGCTTTGTTTATGACGATCCCTAAGCAGTCCAGACCACACTGAGCATGTGCACAGTCTTAGTCTTGCAAAGATGTTTAACAAAGTTACAAGATGGTGACCCCTGTAGCCAACTTTGAAAGCATAAATTATCTGTTTGATTAGGCTTGTGGTGCAGTAAGTTCATGTTTATATTTAGTATACAAAATACAGCATTTCTAGCCTTATTCTATTTTAGACTTTACATGCCCTTTAAATTTCACAGAGCCCCTAGTCAAGTCGGAAAGATTCTTATGCTTTGTTCAATAATAATCCCAATGGCATCCCTATCTGCCTGTTCATAGCACATACTGTATAAAGGAAGTGCCACCTGCTTGGGATTTCTGTATCTCTATATTATCTCTTAACAATGTTCTGTGTTTATGGCTCTGATCACTGGCGGCCTCTGACATGCTGAAAGTCATTTCTATACCGCAGACTCTCATTACGGCTAATGCACCGGCATCGGGTTGCCCTTCACTCACCTGCTATTATTTTTCTTGCTACAACAGCAACAGACGCAATAACATCGAGAAGAAAATAAGATTTTATAAACTCAGTAGGCACCCAGCTGATATATATTATATAAACTATAAATTGAACCTTTATGCTCTGCTATTCTTCACACAGTCCAATAGCTGGGGTTGTTAAAGCTCAACAGCAGCCCTGAGCTCTAACGCTCCCTTGAAAATTGTAAGTGGGGGGTTTGAAAATTCAGATAGGCTTTTTCTGTGCTGGAATCATTCCAGTGCAATCATAAACAACCACTGACTGGTCACGTGTAGCAGAACTACAATTCCCAGCATCCCTGAGTCAGCCAAATTGCTGGACTAATGCTCCAGGCATCAGGAGTGCCAATGGTTTCCAGTATCTTTTGCACAGATGTGACGGGACCTTGAATGCTTAATCACTCGGAAACACTGGAGGTCTTTGAACTTAAAACATTGGCAGCTACTTCCTTAAATACATAACAGGCAAAGGGTGAGATGCTTTAACATATCCAGGCTCAGTCCTGTTCCCCTGGAATATTTCTAATCAGTGTCTCCTGCAATGATTTGTTGTGCAATTAGAAAGTCAATCTTATCAACAACTTTCATATTACACAATAGGAGATTCTAAAATAAAAGTTAGCATGAATGATAATGGCACATTAATTAGCCGGCTCTCGTTAGTGTCCGGTGGATGCTTGTCTTACACTGTCATCCTGTGGAAGAAATGAGCAAAGCAGTATCAAGTGACATAAATTCTTCCTTCCTCAGTTTCATTCTTGTCTTTTAATAAAATAAAAACACAACATGATTTTCATTTCGGCCCTGATACACACTGTATACAGTATAGTCCCAAATCCCAAACACAGAGGAACACGATACACAAACACTCACGGATCCACCACAACTGATTTAATGACTATTTCTAATCCTGTGAATTCCATTCCTTCAATAGTCGCATCATTTCTCATTTTTATTTGGACTCTAACTGCGGACATCATGTCACGACTAGGGAAAATATAAATCAGAGCTCAAGCATTTGGCCGAATCTTTGTATAAGTGAAGAAATGTCAAACTCATTTAAAATATCACAGGTGGATCTCATTTAAATCATATAAAGTAATAGTTTTCCAAATTATATTGTGATGCCCCCTTTCAGTGCACACCTCCCAACATTTTGGAAATAAAAAGAGGGACGAAGAAGTTGCCGATTGCGATTTTTTTTTTGTGGCCACACCTCCTAATTACCATGTTCATTTTACAAAATTTGGCAGGTTATGAAAATTTGAACATATTTCTGTGTTTTTTTCCCAGTTATTACAGTTTTGCTAATGCAGGTGAATTGCCCTTTAAGCTGTGAGTCTAACTTCTCCCACGGGACCTGTTATCTTATATTGTTACAATTACTTATTTGCTTATCTCAAAATTGTTGCAAAATTATCTTATCTTCTGCTGTGGCTGTTCTGGGCTCTCTGCCAAAAGCCAGTTAAGTTAGAAACTTTGTTTCTTATTCTGGCTGTTCAGTGCAGAGAAAATCTGGACTTTCCAGTACAAACGAGGGACTGTGAGCTGAGCTGTCAAAAGAGGGACTGTCTCTCTGAAAACGGGAAAGTTGGGAGGTATGTCACTGTGTTTCCATGTTATGTCATTGCAGCGTTGGACTGGAGACCCACCACCACCCCTGGCCCCCAACACTTGCCCCTCACCCCAGACACAAAGCTCCCTTGGGCCCCCTTCCTTGAGCCGAAACATGCCCTGGCCCCCCATGCCTACTTTCTTTTTCTTTCCACCGCGCTGGGGGTCAGGGAAGGTCAGAAGCCACTTCCATGCAAGGACCGGCCGTGGGGCCCACAAGGGCCGGTCCCACTGGGTTTTTTTCAGGTGTCCGACACTGTGTCTTTGTGAACTGAAAGAGAATTTGAATCTATCCAGACCAAGGTTTCTGGATCATGTGAAACATGCGAATAACATGCATATGTAACTAGTAGGGCCACTACGTAATATATTAGGCCCTTATTTATTACAGTGGGGCAAGGAGCAAAGTGCTGGCACTACTAGCTGCCACTGTATGTATATTTACAGGTAAAGGTATGGGAGCCGTTATCCAGAAATCTATTATCCAGAAAGCTTTGAATTATGGGATGCTACCTCCCACAGACTCCATTCTAATGAATTAAGCCAAATTTTAAGAAAAAAAAATTAATAATAAAACAGTACATTGTATTTGTTTCCAACTAAAATATAATTAATCCTTATTGGAAGCAAAACAACCCTACTGGGTTAATGAATGTATAAATGCTTTTTAGTAGACTTAAGGTATAAAGGTCAAAATGATGGCAAGATCCTCCTGAAAACCTCAGGTCCTGAGCATTCTGGATAACAGGTCCCATATATGTAGGATGTGGACAGGACATCTTACACAATGCTTACAGACATGCAATCTAGCACTGCACTAGAGAGCAATGTAGTGAGTAATAGCTACAAGTAAGTACAAGGCTCCCCTGTGTCCAGTATTTCTACAGCTTGTATCCAGCACACAATTTAAAGCTGAGCCTATGAGTAAGTACCCCAACAGGCATGAAACGTGTTAGGCCTTCATCTACAATGTCCTAATAAATGTTTTTGAACTTTTAACCACTTTTTGGTTGATTTTTCTGGAGCTGCCACCTAAAGGCCCATCACAGATCCCTCCTCCCCATCCAACCACACTCTGCCCCAGTCCCAAACCATTTTCACAGGCACAAGTACAATGTGGATGGGTCCAACGGTGCAATTTTACTGCTCTAGTACTTGATCCCGGGGCACTGTAATCAGATGCAACTAATATTCTACCAATCAGTTGTCTCTTGATGCTTATAGTTGTACAAATGAACGGCCACAGATTGGCAAACACTGGCATCAAGTGTTACTGTAGCCATTCCACCCTAGTACTGCCATCTTACCCTAGTATACCTGCTTTCCGCCAACATAGTGCTCTCCATGCTAATAATTATCGAAATCAACGTATTCCAGGTTGAATGCAAGCAATTAGCTTGATGCTACTTAGAAATCATTCAATTTATAGGCCATATGGGACCTGTTATCCAGAATGCTCGGGACCTGGGATTTTCCGGATAACAGATTTTTCTGTAATTTGGATTTTCATACCTTAAATCTACTAGAAAATTATTTAAATATTAAATAAACTCATTAGAATTGTTTTGCCTCTAGAAAGGATGTTTCCTTTAAGTCTACTAGAGAATCATGTAAACATAATAAACCCAATAGGCTGATTTTGCTTCCAGTAAGGATTAATTATATCTCAGTTGGGAAACAGTACAGGAATGGGACCTGTTATCCTGTTTTCTGGATAACGGATCTTTCTGTAATTTGGATTTTCATACCTTAAGTCTACTAGAAAATCACGTTATTATTAAATAAACCCAATAGGCTGATTTTGCTTCCAATAAGGATTAATTATATCTTAGTTGGGATCAAGTACAAGGTACTATTTTATTATAATGGGAAAAAAAGGAAATCATTTTTAAAAATATGGATAAAATGGAGTCTATGGGAGACGGCATTTCTGCAATTTGGAGCTTTCTGGATAATGGGTTTCCATAGAACCGATCCCATGCCTGTACAAGGTACTGTGTTATTATTGCAGAGAAAAAAAAAGTTATTTTTCTGATAACAGGTTTCCAGAAGCGGCAAGGCCCAAATGCACTGAATCAGCAGATGCACCGGAAAGACATAATAAGAATAACTTGCACCACGTGTATTATTGAAGCTTAAAGGAGAAGGTAAGGTTAAAACAAAGTAAGCTTTATCAGAAAGGTCTATATAAATACACCAGTAACCCCTCAAAGTAATTCTGCTCTGAGTCCTCTGTCAAAAGAAACACAGCATTTATTTCCTATTGTGTACTCATGGGCTTCTGTATCAGACTTCCTGTTTTCAGGAACATCTAGGGCTAGGGCTTGAGCATGCTCAGTTTGCTCCTCTCTCCCTCCCTTTTCCCCCATACCTCCTCCCCTCCCTCCTGTAATCTGAGCTCAGAGCTATGAGTTAGCATGGAGAGACTCGGGCAGGAAGTGATGTCACACCAAACTAATATGGCAGCTGCTATCCTAAACAAACCAAGAGAGCTTCTAGAGCTGCTTACTCAGTTAGGTCAAGTATTCTGCAGAATAAATATAGTCTTATAGATTGCACTATTGTGGCTAATCTATTTGAAATATACTGCTTTGATTGCTTTCCTTCTCCTTAAATTCACAACCTCTGACCCGTGGGATAGATACAGAATGTTGTAGGAAGCAGGAGGCCCATGTTATCAGGTATGGTCATTGATGCATTTGGAGATTAGCACTGACTTTCTCTGTTCAAATCTATTAGGTAGAGATAGCCTGTTAAGCAGCTCACAGTGATGAACGTGTTAATAACCAGCCTGTACATTGCTAAAGATCTTATCTGCCATTGCTTTTATTTATGCTTTTTATAGACCACAAAATAGATCTCATTTAATTCTTCCTCCATCTCCATTAAAAAAAAATCCAGCTATACAGAGTCAGAAATGGCCAATAAAACATTTTAGACTATTTCACCCCAGAGTTCATTCTTATTATTCATAATTAATCGGGGAAGCATTTTGCATTGTTAGTTTGATAAATGGGATTTATTCTTGTTTTCCTCCAAAACCTCATGCAGAATGAATCAGCAAATCGCTGCCTCCTTTATACAGTAGTGGAACACACTGGGGCCCATTTACTTCGCTCGAGTGAAGGGATAGAAGAAAAAATACTTCGAATTTTGAATGGTCGAATATGGCTACTTCGACCATCGAATAGGCTACTTCGACCTTCGACTACGACTTCGACTTCGAATCGAACGATTCAAAGTAAAAATCGTTCGACTATTCACCATTCGATAGTTGAAGTACTTCGACCCCCTAGTTCGCCACCTAAAACCTACCGAGGCCAATGTTAGCCTATGGGGAAGGTCTCCATAGGCTTCCTAACAATTTTCTGATCGAAGGAAAATCCGTTGATCGATGGATTAAAATCCTTTGAATCATTCGATTTGAAGGATTTAATCGTTCAATGGAACGATTATTCCTTCGATCGTAGGAATAGCGCTAAATCCTTCGACTTCGATATTCAAAGTCGCAGGATTTACATTCGGCAGTCGAATATTGAGGTTTAATTAACCCTCGATATTCGACCCTATATAAATCTGCCCCTAACTAATGAAAGGTTAAAGGTTGCTTATGGGAATGACTGTTTGATGGAATCTTTGTGTTTGGGTCAAGCCTTGTGGAACTTCAGCGATTACAGGTGTGGGACCTGTTATCCAGAATGCTCTTGACCTTGAGTTTTCTGTAGTTTGGATCTTCATACCTTAAGTCTACTAGAAAACGATGGAAACATTAAATAAACCCAATAGGCTGCTTTTGCTTCCAATAGGGATTAATTATATCTTAGTTGGGATCAAGTACAAGCTACTGTTTTATTATTACAGAGAAAAAAGGAAATAATTTATTAAAATGCAGATTATTTGGATAAAATCAAACTGCAAATGGATCCTAGACATTTCCTAAACTTCTACATATGATGTTTTGTGTTATCAGATCAGCCAGTAAGGAGATAATCCCCAATATCAATGATAGGCTCTAGTCCGGCATAGGTTCCTAGCTGGAGCCTGATTTGGACTTGTAAAACCATTTCTGATACATTAATTCTAATTACTAGTGATGGGCGAATTTGTCCCGTTTTGCTTCGCCACAAATTTCGAAATTTGCCAAACTGGCGAAAAATTTGCAAAACGTCAAAATGGGCACCAGCGTCCAAATTAGCGCCATTTAGAGCGTTGAAAAACCTTTGCAAATTCGCAAACTTATTTGCCGGCGGCGAAACGGCCAAATTCGTGCCTGCCGAATAAATTTGCCCATCACTACTAATTACCTCTTACTGCCTCTAATAAACAGTGATGTCTCTCTTCTCTAGGGGCTGTAGAGTTCTGAAGGTCCTAATGGCAGGGCTGATCTTATCCTACTTTCCAGCAGGCCCAGGGCCTCATAAAGACTGATGGTGGACACAGCAGGAATCATTGACAAGCTTGATACTTTGTCCCTCCTGTGTGGGGGGGCCTAGGGGGCCTAAGGCTAGAAAAGCTGTATTTCGTATACTAAATATAAACGTGAACTTACTGCGCCACAAGCCTAATCAAACATAATTTATGCTTTCAAAATTGGCTACAGGGGGTCACCATCTTGTAACTTTGTTAAACATCTTTGCAAGACTAAGACTGTGCACATGCTCAGTGTAGTCTGGGCTGCTTAGGGATCATCATAAACAAAGCTGCTTGAGTTCTGCATGGCTGGGAAGTAAGGCAGGGGCTCCCCCTGCTGTTCATAAGTATGATTGTTTCCCTGCTCAGCAGTTAGGGACCATCTGACAATTCCTATCCACAGCAGTAAATGAAGGGAGAATTTCACTGCATACAGTCAGGTTTCTAATAAAAATGGTACACATTTTTTAATTAAAGTATATTGGAGATCGGTTTCTTTTTCATTAAAGAAAGTAAAAATGGGATTTTATTTTTTTGTCTTTACATGTCCTTTAATATATATACCAGTTTGGTAAGATTCTTTAATATGCCACTTGATATGAAACTGATGCTTAAGTATTTATTTTGGGGTTAAACTTTTCCTTTAACTCTGCTAAAAATCATTTACACATTAAATAAACCCAATAGGCTGGTTCTGCTTCCAATAAGGATTAATTATATCTTATTTGGGATCAAGTACAAGCTACTGTTTGAGCCTTTGAAAAAGGAAATCATTTTGTTTACTATTATTAATTTGGATTATTTGGATAAAATAAAGACTATGTGAGATGACCGTTCTGTAATTCTGAGCTTTCTGGATAATGGGTTTCCAGATAACTAATGCCATACCTGTACAATGTAAACAATGAATATTTATAAACCTGTGTAAAGAATGTGAATGCCCCATTACACCTTTTTATAAATGTGTTGTTTGTCTATCAGTAATGGATTCTATATTTTGCATGGCTTTATTAATTCATGGGTAATCACTCTTTTGCATCAAATTTTACACAGTTAAACTGGGAGATTTATCAGCAGCACCAAATGTTTCTGGTGTCATATTATGTTGAAGGAATTGGCAGTTAGTCAAATCACCACTGGATGTCAGTACAGGCCAAATAGCCACCATTGCATTGTGGGGCCCTGCAGCATTCCTCTCACTGAAATGTTCTTTATATTGTACAGGGATGGGATCCATATTCAGAAACCCGTTATCCAGAAAGATCCAAATTATGTAAAGGCCATCTCCCATAGACTCCATTATAATCAAACCATTCAAATTTTTAAAAATGATTGCCTTTGTCTCTATGTCAGAGTCGGGCCACACCAGCCAGGCGCCCTAGGCAACCTGGCCGGCCGCGGCACCCGGCTGTATGCGCATGCGCGAAGTGACGCTGGCGCGCATGTACCAGGTGACGCCGGCAGCATGTGCAGAATCGGCAACCGGTGTGCGCATGCGTGTCGGTGCAAGAAGAAGATGGGGAGTAGGGGACCGGACGTCGGGTAGGCGATAGAGCAGGTACGTGCCTGGCGCCGCCCCAGCTTTGTGCCCCAGGCACCTGCCTACTCTGCCTACCCCTTGGCTTGGCCCTGCTCTATATTAATAAAACAGTACAGGTATGTGATCCATATGCGGAAACCCATTATCCAGAAAGCTCCAAATTACAGAAAGTCTGTCTCCCATAGACTAAATTTTATCAAAATAATTAAATTTTTTAAAAACAGTTTCTGCCAAACGGTTACCTGATCCAGAGAAAGGTAAAAAAAAAAAAAAAAAACTTTCAGAAGCCTTTCTAGTTTGCTAATAGAGGGGGAAAATAGTTCTTCCTGACCAGCCCCTGGACCAATTTGTATTAAAGGGCATGTAAAGTCTAAAACAGAATAAGGCTAGAAATGCTATATTTTGTATACTAAATGTAAACATGAACTTATTGCACCACAAGCCTAATCAAACAAATAATTTATGCTTTCAAAGTTGGCTACAGGGGGTCACCATCTTGTAACTTTGTTAAACATCTTTGCAAGACTAAGACTGTGCACATGCTCAGTGTGGTCTGGGCTGAGTGCTTAGGGATCATCATAAACAAAGCTGCTTGAGTTCTGCATGGCTGGGAAGTGAGGCGGGGGCTCCCCCTGCTGTTCATAAGTATGATTGTTTCCCTGCTCAGCAGTTAGGGACCATCTGACAATTCCTATCCACAGCAGTAAATGAAGAGAGAATTTCACTGCATACAGTCAGGTTTCTTATAAAAACGGTACACATTTTTTAATTAAAGTATATTGGAGATAGGTTTCTTTTTCATTAAAGAAAGTAAAAATGGGATTTTATTTTTTTGCCTTTACATGCCCTTTAATTGGAATAAAATGTAAAGGTTCTTTATAATTCCTGGGTGCTTTCAATAGTGATTCTTGATTTTTGTGTTTAGACCCTTGCCTGTCCCTGATTCTGCCAAATCGCGGCGTTGATTGTTCCTGTGTATGACCTCGGCCTGTGACCCCGACCTTGCTACTGCTACCGGCCTTGACACTGGGTTACCTGCCTGCTTTTACCTGGCGTGTTCCTTTCTATGCTACTGCTCCCCCATCCTATCAGTACACGTTCGGTTTCCCGTGCTCACCCAGAACTCTCTTCCTGGTTCTCCCGTATTAAAAAATTACACCCTCTACCCTACATAGACCCTCTACCCTACATGCCCCTAACTCTTTACTTACCCCTCGGTGCAGATACTGTCCAGTGAAGTTCACGGGCACCATCTTCAGCTGCTTCGGTAATGAGGTATTGAGGTCAGTGGGCGTCAGAAAAAAGTGTACACACAACAAATTTTTACACATGCAACTTTTTTTGTTGCGGCAAATTTTTTGCAGGTGGCGAAGTACGGAAGTTCGCTGTGAATCCATACCTGGTGAATAAATTCGCTCATCACTAGTTGAAAGCTGTAGCTATACATTTTTATCACAAGAGGGCAGTAGAAGAACATTCATCAAATTCAGATCATAACATGCATAAACTGAACAGAAATCCAGTTAATATAGGAAATATAGTTCAAATATTAGTAGAGTAGGTGGATTACTGTTTTGGGAGAAATTCATGCAGGAAATTAGCATTGCAGCATTGTTTGTTTAGAAATAATTTTGCTAATTAATTAAGAAAGAGATAAGAGATAATTAAACATTGGGTAGGAAGGAGACACTGCGACTAGCCCCGTATTGGTGAATAAATAACTGTACTGTCTATTTATATCTATTTATAATACACAAACGCCATGAATATCTTGTAAATGATATCCTTATAAACGGTGAGTTCTGATGTCATCAGTTATAAACGGTGAGTTCTGATGTCACTTCTGTCACATGATTCACTGAAACTTGAATACTATAATAAATGGTCATGAAACTCCTTGTTAACTTATAATATCCTTATAATTTACAAGAGGGGGTACTTTATTCACTATATAAATGACTCCTTCTCTCACATGCTTATTAAGACATTAACAGGTCAGTCTACATTCATTAATTCTTCCTTTGTACAATGGAAATAGTGAGAGGGTTAATGTGTCCTGCTAATCATTTTGCCTTTCACCCTCGTTTCTGTTATTCTTTCTAATATTCTTGTCACTGGTTTCATCTTAAAATAAGGTGCCGCTGCCTCTTTGACAGGCTGGTCACAAGGTCTTGTGTCACTTCTCTCAGCTCTCCTGTTATATTATGACATACCCATTCCGATAAACCCTTCTAAACATAGACAAGGTGTGGTGCTCGAGTATTTTCACAATTACAACTCCCAGCACCCTATGAATGCAAGGGTACTGCCCCAATGAGGTGACCACAAATTCAGGTCTTCTAGCACAGGGAGCACAATTGTACTTCTCTGCACTAGTGTCCTGGGCCCCTGGACCCCCTTTGGTGCCAAAAAGTTGAGTGCGGGGGGTGAAGTAGGGGCAGCAGCAGCAAGTCACCCCGGTGGCAAAGGGGCCAGGATCACCCTTGTTTGAAAGCTAAGAAGCTGGGAGTTGGAATAGAGCTGGTGAACTAAACTGTTTAGGACCAATGGGAATTACTAATGCAACAGATATTTTCTGCAACTTAGTTTGTTCCAAGTCCCTGGCTGCTCCTTTAATGCTGCACAAATGCTGTGATTCGTTTATATAAACAGGCGACTTGTTTATCGTGCTCCATCTCTCCCCATCCCTTGCATTGCAATTGCCCGTTATTGTGTAGCGGCGAGTGATCAAAAATAATTACTTCTCCTCTGCTTATAACATTACTTGAGTGTTCTCTCCATTAATTAATGTTTTTTTCATCTAATTAGACTGGTAAATTCCATTAGATGCTCATTTTACATTTTTTTTCTACCTAATCTGGAACATCTATATTTTTCGGGGGGGGGGGGTTATAATTATATGTTTGGTCTGAATGCTCGCCACATCTGAATACATAATCACTTGTAAAAAGCCTGGAATTTTTAGAGCATATAATACATTTAATACAGTTAAAATGATTTTGGTATATTGAGTTTAAGGATTAGAAAAAATACATTCTGATCTCAACTTCATGTACAATCCAGGCAAAAGTTTGAGCAAATTTAGCCTGGGTTAGATTAGCCTGCTACGTATCATGAAATGGTTCCCAGTTCCAGTGGTTCCCAATTTGTGTGGTAGGCTTCCCCTTGGGGTCCTTAATAATCATTGTTAATAATGTGTATAGGCTCAACCTTTGTTATGGGTGGGTTCGTGTATTGAACTGCTTGAACCAATCTACTGACTACGTGCCAATATCATACCTCCCAACTGTCCAGTTTTTAGAGGGACAGTCCCCTCTTTTGACAGCTCAACCCGCCGTCCCTCGTTTGTACTGGAAAGTCCCGTTCTTCTCTGCACTGAACAGGCTGAAAATGAAACAACGTTTCTAACTTAATTGGCTTTTGGCAGAGAGCCCAGAACAGCCACAGCAGCAGATAAGATACTTTTGTAACAATTTCGAGCCAAGCAATTGTAACAATATAATATAACAGGTCCCTTGGGAGAAGTTAGACTCACAGCTTAAAGGGCAATTCACCTTCATTAGCAAAACTGTAAAAACTGAAAAAACCCTCAGAAATATGTTCAAACTTTCATAACTTGCCAAATTATGTAAAATTAAGATGGTAATTAGGGGGTGTGGCCACAAAAATGGGCATAGCAACTTTTTTGTCCCTATTTTTATTTCCAAAATGTTGGGCTGTATGCAATACGCCAGGTTTCCACAAATACAATTAGGAATGTACCGATTCCATTGTTTTGAGATTTGGAGGAATCCTGAATCCTTCATGAAAGATTTGGGCGAATGACAAACTGAACCCTAATTTGTAGATGGAAATAGGGTGGCCACCTGTCTCCAGATTTCACCCGGACAGCCCAGTATTTGGAAGGGGTGTTCAGGTGAAACCTTCCTGTCCAGATTTCCAAATTAGTCCCTGATGTCACCAGACCTGCCCGCCTCCGATGGAATCCAACCCCCTGCCCGTTTTCCGGCCCCAGAAAAGGTGGCGACCCTAGATGCAAATTAGGAAAAAGCATTCAGATTCAGTTCTGTTCGCCAGGTGCTTGAATTAGGCAGGGCCGCGCCACCAATGAGGCGAGCTGTGCCGCTCGCCTCAGGCGGCAGCGCCTGAAAGGATTCCAGGGGCGGCAAAAAGCCGCTCCTACACCTTTAAGAGCCGAATTTCCGGTTTTTGAACCGGAAATTCGGCTGTACTATTGCGAGAGGGCGCAATAGTGTTTGTGCCTCCCCTCCCGACACGTAAGTTGGTGAGGGGGGACGGCATTGCAGGAGCCGCATCAGGCGGCTCCTTAGTCAGAATCGGCGCTGGAATTAGGAAGAAATAATCAGAATCCTGCTGAAAAAGGTAGAATCCCGGAATACAATAAATAAGCTGCCCACTCAGGGGCAGGTTTTGCAGATCACCACAAGAATTAATTTGCTCATTCTGGTTTCCTAAGTAGTGGGCCAAATCAGACTGTTCAGCCTACAGACTCTAAATTGAGTTCTTTCTTGATTCCAGCCTTTTTCAATTCAATAAGTCATGATACTTTCCTCCTACACAGGCCAGTGGCTGCTGAACAATCAAGAGTAGCCAAGTTAGAAACCAAAATGCTCCTCATTGTATGAAAGAAAAGCATCATTAAACCTCCTTTTTACTTCTTTACACTTTGTCTTTTCAGTGCTTGCTAAGAGTTAAACACGGGAGCAGCGATGCTGCAATAAAATTGGGAGATTTCACCGTGGGAGAAAGAACACTAATTAAAATGACAGGTTGTCATGTACTGAATTGAGGAAATAAATTGTTTTTCCAAATGAAGCTGTTTTGCTTCACTGAACTCGATACTAGTGGAACACAACTTACTGGTTACTTTGTTGAATGTTCTCTGACAATATTCTATCAGTTTCCAACAGCTAATCAGTGATAAATGCCTACCTGGATTCCACATTGTTCTGCCTGGGGGGAAAATGTATTTGCCTCCATCATCAATCGCTAGTAATTGGTGGCATTAGCACATGTTGTGTCTTATTATTGAGAAAGAGTCATTAACTAGGAGGCAGCATTAGCATTTCTGAACTAAAAAGTAAGAAAATAGTGTCAACCTGTCAACCTGAGCATTTAAAGGGATACTGTCATGGGAAAAAACATTTTTTTCAAAATGAATCAGTTAATAGTGCTGCTCCAGCAGAATTCTGCACTGAAATCCATTTCTCAAAAGAGTAAACAGATTTTTTTATATTCAGTTTTAAAATCTGACATGGGGCTAGACATATTGTCAATTTCCCAGCTGCCCCAAGTCATGTGACTTGTGCTCTGATAAACTTCAATCACTCTTTACTGCTGTACTGCAAGTTGGAGTGATATCACCCCTCCCTTTTCCCCCCCAGCAGCCAAAC
The DNA here is from genome assembly GCA_038501925.1 of Xenopus petersii. NCBI lineage: Eukaryota > Metazoa > Chordata > Amphibia > Anura > Pipidae > Xenopus > Xenopus petersii. The sequence goes on from CM076683.1 coordinate 125,018,750, forward strand.
AAAAGAACAATAGGAAGGTAACTAGCTCCCTAACACAAGATAACAGCTGCCTGGTAGATCTAAGAACAGCACTTAATAGTAAAAACCCATGTCCCACTGAGACACATTACATTGAGAAGGAAAAACAGCAGCCTGCCAGAAAGCATTTCTCTCCTAAAGTGCAGGCACAAGTCACATGACCAGGGGCAGCTGGGAAATTGACAATATGTCTAGCCCCATGTCAGATTTCAAAATTGAATATAAAAAAAATCTGTTTGCTCTTTTGAGAAATGGATTTCAATGCAGAATTCTGCTGGAGTAGCACTATTAACTGATGCGTTTTTAAAAAAAACATGTTTTCCGATGACAGGATCCCTTTAATAACAATAAGTATTGACAGACAGACTGTTGCATTTCGTCAATTGCAGGCCACGGCTGTTTTATACCAGATGGTAGCTGCAGATGGATGACCCTGTGTAACATTAGTCTTAAAGTTACAATGTCGAAAGTTAAATGAAATTCCTAGTTATGGGTATGGGATCCGTTATCTGGAAACCAATTATCCAGAAGGCCTTCTCCCATAAACTCCATTACAATCAAATAATCCACATTTTTTAAAAGGATTTCCCCTTTCTCTGTAATAATAAAACAGTAACTTATACTTGGTCCCAACTAAGATATAATTAATCCTTATTGGAAGCAAAACCAGCCTATTGGGTTTATTTAATGGTTACATCATTTTCTAGTAGGCTTAAAGGAACAATTATGGAAAGGTCCATTATCCAGAAAAACCCAGGTCCAGAGCATTTATGTAAATAAAAGGATATGGTGAAAACCATCATAATGTATTACCCAACTGTTACCATAGCCTACAGCCAGCCAATGCCAAAGGTTTCTTTTAAAACCACTGCAAAAAAAAGGTACTTTGAATTGGCTTAGCTTATGGATATCAGTTCTGTAATGTCTCTGTAACACGCTGGCCAAGCTTTTTCTTTCATAGTTTTTGACATCAGAGGGTTGGTCACAGTCGGGGGAATATGTCCTAAAATTACTTCTTTTGCCGAAAGTTAGAGGACTTTCCTCAATAGCACAGCCTCCTGAGATTCTATCAAGAGGCCCATCATTAAAGTGTATGCCTTTATTCTATAGCTTGCAGTTGTGTCGTTGTTATTAAGGTGCATGTTGACTCTGGTTATAGTACACCATGATTATCTGATGTCCATGTGTTGTAGATATAGATAATCACCTTACTTTCTATGTGGGGATGTCATCTCTAGGTCTCCTCTGGTTATGCATTGAGCCACCTACCCAATTGTGTTTTGCTCTGCTGACCCCTGACCTGACCCTTTATTTACATTTCTGCCACCACCAATCATCGCCTGCAATGGACTATTTTATACCTGATTTCAATTAGTTGATATTTCAGAATTGGGGCATTACAGACACGTCTACAAATCCTCCCCATTTTGGCCCTGCTACTAAGTGGGAGGCACAGGAATGGGATTCTTCTACTATTGTCTCCTCGCAGGTGACTTAATCTGACCATTAAGGTGGCAATACACAGAAGTGGTCAACCAGTAAGAGCTTTCATCTTAGCATTGGTGACATTACTTCGTCCATCAACATTTTGTTCAGTTGCTCATTTCTGTACAATAGAATCTATTTTTCAGGATCAGGATCAGCCGGAACTTGAACTCTGGTTTACACTGTCCAGGACTCTTGCACCTACCGAGTGAGCCACTGGAGGCTCTTGGGGCTGGTTCTGACCTTGTAATTGTTGTTCCTGTATATCTGCCTGTTCCCAGCATGTTTCCTCCCTGTTCTCCACCTACCTCGTTCCCTTCATGTGTCTCCCATTCCTAATCATCATCCCTTTATGAACCAAGAGTCATTGAATGTATTTTGTTTGTTCCTGGATGACCTGCGTTCCTTGTTCATGTATTTCTGAAATCCTTGTTCCAATGTTGCCATTAAACCTGCAATTCACTATGTCATCTTGAATTGTTTATTGCTAACCCCTTGGGCTTCCACCATACCCACTTCCAAGTGTGAGACTAACTCCAGTTGCAGCGGCTTCTCACTGTGAACGTTACACTATTATTTGAAATGCTCAGTACCTGGAATTTACTTTGATATAAAGCACCGTGCATACTACTAAAAACTGTCAGTCATGTAAAAGTCATGGCAGATGCTTTTTTGCCTTCATGATTCTTGATAGTTTTGAGCTTTTTGATGCTGTTTTTTTTATCAATCAATGTATTAAATCCATTAAAGGCGAGTTTTCCAGGTGAAAATTCAATATATTCAAGTTTTTCAAGTGACAGTTCTAAAAAGTCACAAGAATGAGAAACCCCTTATAGTTAGTTTTGTGAAATTGTTTAATGTGATTACCTTTATACTGTACCAATATGGCCATTTTATGGAAAAAGAAATGCAAACGGCAGTTATTTGATTTCCATGTGGTTGCAGTCATTAGCAAGAGGTGGTACAATATACACAGCCAAGGGCAAGAGGCCATAAATAATAGTTAAGTGTCTGCAATGTGTGACAAGGATGATCATTTTGTTGGTGTTCCACATGACACCTTTATACCCAATAAATCTTTTCTTTAACATTTATCAACTGCTTCTCAATGTAAAAAAAAAAAGGTCAGGGGGAAATTAGGTTGATGATCTGGCGTGTCATTTATATTACTGGAATATTATTTTGGCTCGCATGAAGGACATTAGCATCCTTTGTCAATGGAGTGTGTGGAAGAACTGGAACAGATAGTCTTTCTCTTCTGCTGGTCTTTATTGCCTACAGTCACTCCCCTTATTTGTCAAAAACTAAAAATAAGACCAAGGCAAGAATAAGTGATAAATAACCACCTTCCAGTGTTAGAGAAAATGAACAAATACACTTGGCTAATATTGTTCTTTTGCTTAAAATGTTAGTTATAGTGATGGGTGAATTTGCGCCGTTTCGCCGAAAAATTCACGAATTTCGCACGAAATTCGCGAAACGGCGAAAAATTTGCGAAACGGCGAAAAATTTGCGAAACAGCGCCGGTGTTTCGTTTTTGACGCCGGCGCCCGTTTTTGACGCCGGCGTCCATTTTTCGGAAATTTTTTTTGACGCCGGTGAATTTTTCCCGCAAATTTTTGCGGGCGTTTCGCAAATTAATTTGCTCGCGGCGAATCGCGCAAATTCGCCACAAATTCGCGCCTGGCGAATAAATTCGCCCATCACTAGTTAGTTACTTTATTATAGCCTTAATATTTTCTTAGATTCCACAGACCCAATAACCTGTCTTTTTACAAGTTAATGTGTTTAATGGCAGTAGGGTAAATGATTCACAATCCCTAGGCCTATAGACCAATACAAATGCTTCTGTAATAGTTATTCAGCCAGTGGCATAACTTGGCTGACTCACAGCTTTCACCTCACCAATATTTTAAAGGCACAAGAGGGACTAAGGAGGGGCGATTACAATGTCGGCCAGGCCCCCCAGCATCTGTAGGGTTTGCTGTATAGGTAGTTACACCCCTGTATTCAGCAATCCCAAATCCCTAATGACCTTCAATGAGGTCTTCCTTGTGCACCTAGGGTTGTACATAGACATTCATTCCCCACAAAAGTTACCCTTACATCAGGTCTGCCCCCTCCCAAGCCACTGCTCTGGGCCCCCATGGGAGCTGTCCCACAGTTTGGGGACCACTGAGTTGTAGTTTCAGAACTACACAGCCCATGTTTGGCACCCCAAGGGACTTTCATGCTTGTGTTGCTCTCCAAATCTTTTTACATTTGAATGTGGCTCACTGGTAAAAAAAGGTTGAGGAACCCTGCCTTAGACTATTAATTCCCATGGTGCTCCATTTGCAGCTTTGTAGTCAAGTCTAACCTTGCCAAGCACCGTAAATATATACAGCCATATCAATAAGTTTAGATTCATCTGACTCGGAGTAATGACCTTGGCTCATCCAATTTAGCTATCTCTTCCCAGAAGGCAATCAGATTTCTTAGGAACGAGTAATCTTTCTTTTATGTCATTTCTGGATAGCATCACTCAGTATCCTTCAAAGACTTTCTGGCATAATAGTTTATAATTGAGACTCTATTGGGACTGACTCTATTTAACATTAAGGGGCAGATTTATCAAGGAAGTGTAAAATACTTCGAAATTCGACCATCGAATTAAAATACTTAGAACATCGAAGTAGAAGTATTTTTCAACGAATTTGGCCATTGAACGATCGAAGTAAAATCGTTTGATCGAACAATTCGAACGATTTTAGCATACGATCAAACGATTTTTACTTCAATGTGTAAATACTTAGATAATGGTTGTAGAAGGTCCCCATAGGCTAACATATCACTTCGGCAGGTTTAATTTTGAGAACTATTGAAGTCGAGGTTTTTTAAAGAGACAGTACTTTGATTATCGAATCAAATTCAAAGTAAATTCGAAGCCGTAGTATCCTATCGTAGTAGTAGGACTCAGAGCAGCATTACTTTGAGGGCTTACTTGTGTATTTATTCGATGGTTGAAGCATCCGAAAAATTACTTTGAATTTCAGATTTTTTTACTTCGAAAATTCCCTCGGATTCACTTCGACCCTTGATAAATCTGCCCCAAGTATATACAGTATGTAACTTATTCTGTGACTTTCTGGGACGTATAACTATTAATGATGTTGGTTGCTCTATTGTACACTCAATCCCCTTTATCTGACCTTTTAACTGCTTTTTGCTTTGCTTTTAATAGATGCTTTAACTGTTTATGAGCTTGGCAATCTTTCATGTTCTTTCCCTGTTGCTGTTCTTTCCCAATTCCTAGAGTATTTTGTTCCTGTCAAAATTCACCTGATTTCCTATGGTCATGTTTTCTTAAAATATTTGTGGATAGATAATGATGCCCCACTGTCTTCCGATTTTAGCAGCTGGTTTGCATCATTTACACCCCTGTATTCAGCAATCCCAAATCCCTAATGACCTTCAATGAGGTCTTCCTTGTGCACCTAGGGTTGTACATAGACATTCATTCCCCACAAAAGTTACCCTTACATCAGGTCTGCCCCCTCCCAAGCCACTGCTCTGGGCCCCCATGGGAGCTGTCCCACAGTTTGGGGACCACTGAGTTGTAGTTTCAGAACTACACAGCCCATGTTTGGCACCCCAAGGGACTTTCATGCTTGTGTTGCTCTCCAAATCTTTTTACATTTGAATGTGGCTCACTGGTAAAAAAAGGTTGAGGAACCCTGCCTTAGACTATTAATTCCCATGGTGCTCCATTTGCAGCTTTGTAGTCAAGTCTAACCTTGCCAAGCACCGTAAATATATACAGCCATATCAATAAGTTTAGATTCATCTGACTCGGAGTAATGACCTTGGCTCATCCAATTTAGCTATCTCTTCCCAGAAGGCAATCAGATTTCTTAGGAACGAGTAATCTTTCTTTTATGTCATTTCTGGATAGCATCACTCAGTATCCTTCAAAGACTTTCTGGCATAATAGTTTATAATTGAGACTCTATTGGGACTGACTCTATTTAACATTAAGGGGCAGATTTATCAAGGAAGTGTAAAATACTTCGAAATTCGACCATCGAATTAAAATACTTAGAACATCGAAGTAGAAGTATTTTTCAACGAATTTGGCCATTGAACGATCGAAGTAAAATCGTTTGATCGAACAATTCGAACGATTTTAGCATACGATCAAACGATTTTTACTTCAATGTGTAAATACTTAGATAATGGTTGTAGAAGGTCCCCATAGGCTAACATATCACTTCGGCAGGTTTAATTTTGAGAACTATTGAAGTCGAGGTTTTTTAAAGAGACAGTACTTTGATTATCGAATCAAATTCAAAGTAAATTCGAAGCCGTAGTATCCTATCGTAGTAGTAGGACTCAGAGCAGCATTACTTTGAGGGCTTACTTGTGTATTTATTCGATGGTTGAAGCATCCGAAAAATTACTTTGAATTTCAGATTTTTTTACTTCGAAAATTCCCTCGGATTCACTTCGACCCTTGATAAATCTGCCCCAAGTATATACAGTATGTAACTTATTCTGTGACTTTCTGGGACGTATAACTATTAATGATGTTGGTTGCTCTATTGTACACTCAATCCCCTTTATCTGACCTTTTAACTGCTTTTTGCTTTGCTTTTAATAGATGCTTTAACTGTTTATGAGCTTGGCAATCTTTCATGTTCTTTCCCTGTTGCTGTTCTTTCCCAATTCCTAGAGTATTTTGTTCCTGTCAAAATTCACCTGATTTCCTATGGTCATGTTTTCTTAAAATATTTGTGGATAGATAATGATGCCCCACTGTCTTCCGATTTTAGCAGCTGGTTTGCATCATTTACACCCCTGTATTCAGCAATCCCAAATCCCTAATGACCTTCAATGAGGTCTTCCTTGTGCACCTAGGGTTGTACATAGACATTCATTCCCCACAAAAGTTACCCTTACATCAGGTCTGCCCCCTCCCAAGCCACTGCTCTGGGCCCCCATGGGAGCTGTCCCACAGTTTGGGGACCACTGAGTTGTAGTTTCAGAACTACACAGCCCATGTTTGGCACCCCAAGGGACTTTCATGCTTGTGTTGCTCTCCAAATCTTTTTACATTTGAATGTGGCTCACTGGTAAAAAAAGGTTGAGGAACCCTGCCTTAGACTATTAATTCCCATGGTGCTCCATTTGCAGCTTTGTAGTCAAGTCTAACCTTGCCAAGCACCGTAAATATATACAGCCATATCAATAAGTTTAGATTCATCTGACTCGGAGTAATGACCTTGGCTCATCCAATTTAGCTATCTCTTCCCAGAAGGCAATCAGATTTCTTAGGAACGAGTAATCTTTCTTTTATGTCATTTCTGGATAGCATCACTCAGTATCCTTCAAAGACTTTCTGGCATAATAGTTTATAATTGAGACTCTATTGGGACTGACTCTATTTAACATTAAGGGGCAGATTTATCAAGGAAGTGTAAAATACTTCGAAATTCGACCATCGAATTAAAATACTTAGAACATCGAAGTAGAAGTATTTTTCAACGAATTTGGCCATTGAACGATCGAAGTAAAATCGTTTGATCGAACAATTCGAACGATTTTAGCATACGATCAAACGATTTTTACTTCAATGTGTAAATACTTAGATAATGGTTGTAGAAGGTCCCCATAGGCTAACATATCACTTCGGCAGGTTTAATTTTGAGAACTATTGAAGTCGAGGTTTTTTAAAGAGACAGTACTTTGATTATCGAATCAAATTCAAAGTAAATTCGAAGCCGTAGTATCCTATCGTAGTAGTAGGACTCAGAGCAGCATTACTTTGAGGGCTTACTTGTGTATTTATTCGATGGTTGAAGCATCCGAAAAATTACTTTGAATTTCAGATTTTTTTACTTCGAAAATTCCCTCGGATTCACTTCGACCCTTGATAAATCTGCCCCAAGTATATACAGTATGTAACTTATTCTGTGACTTTCTGGGACGTATAACTATTAATGATGTTGGTTGCTCTATTGTACACTCAATCCCCTTTATCTGACCTTTTAACTGCTTTTTGCTTTGCTTTTAATAGATGCTTTAACTGTTTATGAGCTTGGCAATCTTTCATGTTCTTTCCCTGTTGCTGTTCTTTCCCAATTCCTAGAGTATTTTGTTCCTGTCAAAATTCACCTGATTTCCTATGGTCATGTTTTCTTAAAATATTTGTGGATAGATAATGATGCCCCACTGTCTTCCGATTTTAGCAGCTGGTTTGCATCATTTTTCTGCTAGCTTTTTTTCAGTAGGGATATACTTTTTTCAAACTTCCCACTTGCATTATGTGCCAATTTTTAAAAAGTTTCCTTGAATCAATAACAAAATCAGTTTGCTCTTTTGAAAAATGGATTTCAGCCCAGAAGTCTGCTGGAGCAGCACTATTAACTGTTGCATTTTTTAAAAAATATGTTTTGCTTTCACAGTATTTCTTTAAAGGAGAAGGAAAGCTACTGAAGCAGTTTATTGCCAATAGATTAGCCACAATAGTGCAAGCTATAACACTATATTTATTCTGTAGAATGCTTTACCATACTTAAGTAAACAGCTCTAGAAACTCTCTTTCTGTTTGTTTAGGATAGCAGCTGCCATATTGGTTTGGTGTGACATCACTTCCTGCCTGAGTCTCTCCCTGCTCGCTCATAGCTCTGGGCTCAGATTACAGCAGGGAGGGAAGGAGGGGGAGAGGAGCAAACTGAGCATGCTCAAGCCCTGGAGGTTTAAGCTGAAAACAGGAAGTCTGATACAGAAGCCCATGTGTACACAATAGAAGGAAAGAAATGTGGTGTTTCTTTTGACTTAGGACTCAGAGCAGCATTGCTTTGAGGGCTTACTTGTGTATTTATTTAGAGCTTTCTAATAAAGCTTACTTCATTTTAGCCTTTCCTTCTCCTTTAAGGAAACCCGTTTGGGCCTTATTACGACGTTGTCCCCCCCCCCGAGCGGCCTTTTGTAATAAAAAAAGTTCAGGTTTTAGCCCGAAGGCTCAAGCAATCTTAATTAAGGCCCTATAATAAACATATGTATATATATATATATATATATTTTTTCAGGCAAGCAAAGCCAAACAAAATAGTTACAGTCTCAGTATTTTATTTTTTGTTTTTTTCCCCTCACCTTTTCATTATTTATTGGCTGTATTATTGTGCTTAGTATTGGTATATCTAGTATAGGTAAATCTTAAACAGCTGGACTTGCTGAGTAATCAGTGAAGACGTTTCACTACTCATCCGAGCGGCTTCTTAAGTTCAACTGACTGGTGTGGGAAGTTCTCGGCATATATATATATATAGATCTATATAGGTCTATTTTTATTCTGAGACAATAAACGAAAGCAAAAAAAAAGATATTTTATAAAATAAAAAATAATAAATTGGAGTTATTTGAAGCTCTTTCCAACTCATTCACCTGAGAAACACCATAAAGTCAATTATCATTATGGATTGCAGTCTGTTGGAACATCTAAAAGAGAAGGAAACATGACATGCATATTAACTGGCATCATTAACTGCCATCAGTTATTCTTGATTGTTTTCTAGTCTATTACGGTGCTGTGTTTAGACATAACTTTGGTTTCTTGTTAGTGGTTTAAACACAAAGTAAACATTGGCTTGTTTTCGCAAGGAGGTGCACGTAACCCTCAGCTAAACTGCTTATTCTGAAACAAGACAGTAGCAGTTAGATTATAAATAGTTAGATATAATCTCCCAATAGCAATTTAGCGGTACTTCTACGGTATCGTATATGTTATAGGAGAAGAATAGGGTTGAGAATATATTTGAAGATACATATTTGAAGAAATTTCTGCAAATCTGCACTAGATTTTGTTGTGTGTTTTGTCTTGTTGGGTTGTTTTTTCTTGTGTTTTTTCACTGGAGTTTCACTTTGCTGAAAATTCCACGAAACTGCGCCAATAGGCATGAACATTTTTTTTATTCAACAATTTTTCTCGCTCCAAATGCATTAAAGTCAATGGGCGTTTTTTCTTATGGGGACTGTTTTGTCCAAATGCATTAAAGTCAATGGGCATTTTTTGTTATGGCAAATTTTTTGTCCAAATCCATTAAAGTCAAAGAGCAATTTTTCTTATGGGCATTTTTTTTTTCAAAACAATTTCCAGATGGCAAAATATTGAATTTCACTGCAAATCCATGGCATGTGACAAAGTTTGTCCATCACTATCAGTGATCATTTTTTCCCACATCGCATTTAGCTTGAGAAAAAGGCGCATTGACTTTGATGCATTTGGCATGAGTAAAAACTTGGGAGAAAAAAAAAAACACCTGTTAACACCAATGAATTTAGCACTAAAATCAACTTGAGAAATACCATACATTGGCTCCAATGCATTTGACAAGAAAAAATGTGAGAAAAAAACACCCCTTGACTCCATTGCATTTGGTTCAGGAAAAAACATCTTGAATAAATTCTCATTGACGTCAGTGCATTTTACATTTCTGCTAAATATTAACAAATTTGTGAATTTCTTGACAAAGTAAATCTGGGCAGTTTCACTTATTACTGGAGAAGGGGGGACTTCTCCAACCCTATTTAGTTATTTTTACAAACCACCATTGGTCTGTAAAGATTGTGAGCAGCCACAACAAGTACTTGAAAATAAAGTATAAAACTTTCTTCACTAATTCGTTGGTCAGCTAGACAAACATCTTGCTTTCATTGTGCTTTCTATTGAGTTCAAACTATAAGATTGCTAGCAGGGTTTTCAACACTGTGTTATATAATTGTTCTAAGTATGAATTGAATACATTCAATATAAGTGGTTGTAAAAAGTTATAAACTGCAGTGCATAAAATGTAGACTGTGTTAAATTATGGTCTCTCTCGAGGCATAAAGAAAACTTGCAAGGCTTTGTGATTAAATTGAATGAACTGTTTATGCACAGAAATGGAAGATGCTTTGCTAAAGAAAGATTAGGCCTTTCCAATACACGCAAAACACCCAATGGGGCTAATCTATTAACATACTGTAGGTGTTGAGTTGCACCAATGCATTTCAATCAGTCCATGATGACTTTTGATCATTATACCATGCTAAGCGCTAGAAAATGTAACCAAAAATGTGCTTGGTTAATGTGGGTAAATGCATTTGTGCAATATTGTACATGTATGGGATCCGTTATCTGGAAACCCATTATCCAGAAAGCTCCAAAATACAGAAAGGCTGTCTCCCATATTATATTATCCAAAAATCAATTATTTTCTCTACTAATAATGATAATAAATAAAACAGTACCTTGTACTTGATCCGATAGATATATATATATATATATATATATATATATATATATATAATATATTGATATTGATAAATATATAAATAAATATATTGATAAAGATCCCTTACCTGGAAAGCCTCAGGTCTCGAGCATTCTGGATAACAGGCCCCATATTTTTGAATTCCAGGCTTGCAGACAAGTTTTGGTTGCATAAAAACCAGGTGTATTGCCAAACAGCCTCCTGTAGCTGCCAGTCCGCAATGGGGCTATTAATAGCCAACCACAGCCTCTATTTGGCACCTCCACAAACTTTAATGCTTGTGTTGCTCATGAACTTTTTTTTCACTTGAATGTGGTTCACGGGTAAAAAAAAGGTTGGGGACCCCTGATTGTAGAAGATAATCAAAAACAAAGCCAAAGAAACAATCATTGGAAGACCTAAGCTGGATAGTACCAAGTAATAAGTGCAAACAAGTAGAAAATATATTCTTAGGAATAAAATGAAAAACATCAAGGACCATCTTGTGTTGCTTAACTCAGATGTAACGAAGAAAAGACACAGACCACATTTAAAAATTACATAAAGTCATAGACATATGTTTTAGGACATACAGTAACTACTACACCAATTGTTTTAAAACAAACAATCAAGGAAGAAAAAAACAGGAAATTAGAAACTGATTGCTTTACTTATAAATAGGCCAAAATTGGGACTTAACCCCCAAAGACTCCTGCTGCTGGGTAATGCAATATGACAAAAGAAATATCAATATAGTATTAACCCTTTAAGTGCCAGCAGAATTTCACATTTTGGTTACGCGAAATGCCAGCCGTTTTTAAGCATTTTGTGCTCTCTCACTTTATGGGGCATTTTCTGAGGGGAAACCTATAGTTTACCTAGGAAAACTATACATTGTTTTTTTCGGTAGAAACTGAGCTTTCTAAATCTGCCTGAGTTTTCATGTATTTCCACCTGTGCAAAAAAATTTATAGTGCTAAATACCAAAAAAAAATAAAAAATTACCATTTTTCATCGTATATTAATTTATACCAGAAAAATATTTCATTTTACAGATGAAAATCCAACTGATTTGGAAAGCCTTATGTCTCTCGAACGTGCCAATACCAGATATGTATAGTTTTAGGGAGATTTAGGACTTCTGTAGAGCAAAAACTCCCGGCAGTATATTACCGAATTTTGAAAGCAGTAAGGCAGAAAACGGCATGCTTTAGATTCCAAGGCAAAAAATCCTGAAACCGTAGGTTTACCCCAGAAAACCATACATTTTTGAAAAGTACACATTCTTCCGATTACAAAATGGGTAACTATGTCTCTCTACTCCCAACTACCCAACATAAAAGCTTGTCTGAACATATCGGTTTTTCAAAAAATTCTGAAAAATCATTTCAAAGGTTTTATTTTGCTGCTCCGCATATCCCAAACTATATTAGGTACCAAGAAAAAGCACCTGAAATATGATTGCCAGGGGTCCACTGAACAGTTTGATACCCATTATGCATAGGTTTACCAAAGTATCTGGCATTTAGAGACACCAATATGAAGTTAGCACATCCAAATTGTTCAGGACTTTACTTCAGCTACTGAGAAATTAACACATTGACTGCATTTTTTGTGGGGTAAAAACACAGAAATATATGTTTACCCCCCAAACCCATATATTTTTGGAAAGTACACATTCTACCGAATCTAAAATGGGTACCCATGCCTTTCTGCTCCAAAGTACTGAGTCGCAAGGCTTTCCCAAAATTGTCGGTTTTGGTGAAATATCTGAAAATTGCCTCAATGCTTCAACTTCCCAGCACCATATCACCCATGTATCATTACGTATCACAAAAAAGCACCCAAATTGTGATTGCCAGGGGTCCTCCAAACAGTTTGGTGGCCATTGTTCATAGGTTTACCATAGTATCTGGCATTTAGAGGCCCCAAAATGAAGTTAGCGCATACAAACAGTCCCGTGGGTAACTTCAGCTAATGAAAAATCAACACATTGACTGCATTTTTGTGGGGTAAAAACACAGAAATATATGTTTACCCCCCAAAACTCATATATTTGTGGAAATTACACATTCTACAGAATCTAAAATGGGTACCCATGCCTTTCTGCTCCAAACTACTGAGTCGCAAGGCTTTCCCACAATTGTCGGTTTTGGTGAAATATCTGAAAATTGCCTCAAAGCTTCAACTTCTCAGCACCATATCACCCATGTATCGTTACGCACCAAGAAAAAGCACCCTAAATATGATTGCCAGGGTTCCTCCAAACAGTTTGGTGGCCATTGTTCATAGGTTTACCAAAGTATCTGGCATTTAGAGGCCCCAAAATGAAGTTAGCGCATACAAACAGTCCCGTGGGTAACTTCAGCTAATGAAAGATCAACACATTGACTGCATTTTTGTGGGGTAATAACACAGAAATATATGTTTACCCTCCAAACCCATACATTTTTGGAAAGTACACATTCTACAGAATCTAAAATGGGTACCCATGCCTTATTGCTCCAAACTACTGAGTCGCAAGGCTTTCCCAAAATTGACGGTTTTTGTGAAAAAGCAACATATCGCCCATATATCATTACGTATCACAAAAAAGCACCCAAATTGTGATTGCCAGGGGTCCTCCAAACAGTTTGGTGCCCACTGTGCATAGGTTTACCAAAGTATATGGCATTTAGAGGCCCCAAAATGAAGTTAGCGCATACAAATTGTCCTGTGGGTAACTTCAGCTAATGAAAAATCAACACTTTGACTGCATTTTTGTGGGGTAAAAACACAGAAATAAATGTTTACCCCCCAAACCCATATATTTTTGGAAAGTACACAGTCTACAGAATCTAAAATGGGTACCCATGCCTTTCTGCTCCAAACTACTTTGCCAAATTTGGCGGTTTTGGTGATCTGAAAATTGCCTCAAAGCTTCAACTTTCCAGCATCGTATTGTCCATGTATCATTACCAGCATAAAGCATCCTAAATATAAACATAGGGGACTACTAAACAGTTTGATGCCCAATGTGCATAGATATACCAAACTATGTGGCGCACAGAGAACATGACAATATGTATAGACATTTTCACGGCTGACGCGCTGGCTGCTGCAATATAACCACCCGGTGTGTGTATTATGCGACATAAGACCACCTAATAGTACAGAGACCCCAGAAAACCATATATTTTCAGAAAGTAAACATTCTGACGAATCCAATATGGGTAAATAAGTGTTTCTACTGCAAACTGCCAAACTGCAAAGCAATGCTGAACATAACTGTTTTTATCAAATTTCTGAAAATCGTCACAAAGCTTGAATTTTACCCCATTATATGCCCCACATTTCGTAACTTATCAGCATAAAACATCCTAAATATGAACGCCAGGGGTCTACTGAACACTTTGATGCCCAATATGCATATATATACCAAACTATGTGGCACACAGAGACCCCCAAATGACAATAGTATATATACATTTTCATGGCTGACGCGCTGGCTGCTGCAATATAAGCACCTGGTGTGTGTATTATGCGACATTAGACCCCTAACAGTACAGAGACCCCAGAAAACCATATATTTTCAGAAAGTACACATTCTGACTAATCCAATATGGGTGAATAAGTGTTTCTACTGCAAACTGCCAAACTGCAAATCAATGCTGAACGTAACGGTTTTTATCAAATTTCTGAAAATCGTCACAAAGCTTGAATTTTACCCCATCATATGCCCCACATTTTGTAACTTATCAGCATAAAACATCCTAAATATGAATGCCTGGGGTCTATTGAACACTTTGATGCCCAATATGCATAGATATACCAAACTATGTGGCGCACAGAGACCCCCAAATGACAATAGTGTATATACATTTTCACGGCTGACGCGCTGGCTGCTGCAATATAAGCACCTGGTGTGTGTATTATGCGACATTAAACCGCCCTAACAGTACAGAGACCCCAGAAAACCATATATTTTCAGAAAGTACACATTCTGACGAATCCAATATGGGTAAATAAGTGTTTCTACTGCAAACTGCCAAACTGCAAAGCAATGCTGAACGTAACGGTTTTTATCAAATTTCTGAAAATCGTCAGAAAGCTTGAAATTTACCCCATTATATGCCCCACATTTCGTTACGAATCAGCATAAAACATCCTAAATATGAACGCCAGGGGTCTACTGAACACTTAGATGCCCAATATGCATAGATATACCAAACTATGTGGCGCACAGAGACCCCCAAATGGATATATAGTAGATAAAATTTACAAGGCAAAACAAAATAAGGCAGTAAAGAGTGAAATGCAAAAAAATCCAATAAAACCACAAAAATCAATGTTTTTTTTCCAGACTAGTGTTATCGGCCGTCAGAATCACAGTTTGAGTATTTTAGCTGGGCCAAACAGGTTATACGGCTAGAAAAAAGTGAACACAACATATGCAGAGCTGAAAATGCAATAAAATGGCTAAAAATTCAATAAAATGGCTAAAAATGCACCAAAATACTCAAAATTGCAATATAATCACCGAAATAACATACAAAAGGTATTGCACAGTACGGTTAGCGAATACGCTATTTGTAATGGCAATAAAACATTTTTTTCAGCCAAAAAAAAAAAACGATGCGATAAGGAAAAAAAAAAAAGCCACAATGCCATGTATGTGAGTGTAAGTGACCCCCCCAATCCCCAAAAATGTATGTGTAAGTGTGAATCTAAGTGTGTATTACTGTAATAAGTGTGTGTTGGTGTGTTTGTGTGTGTAATTGTTGCACTAACCTGAAAAAGTTGGTGGAGACTGTTGCAGACGATCTGGAAGGGCCCCAGGAAGACATCTGCGACGTGATTCCTGTCCCTGTGCTGTGGGGGCGGAGCTGATCGCGGCAGTGTAGGCTGCAGCAGCAGGACACGTAAGTGACACGTGCCTGCTACTGTTTTGGGCCCCCTGGGCGATCGCGCCCCAGGGGCCACTCGATCCCCTGCTCTGCTCGTTGCCTAGGGGCAGGGGATCAAGGAGGAACAGAGCAAGCGGCTCTAACAGCCGCTCCTCCACTCCAGAACCCGGAAGTGCTGCAGAACGTAGAATCTACGTTCTGTGGCATTTCAAGTACCTTTGCCACAGAACGTAGATTCTGGCATTTAAAAAGTTAAAAGGCAATATTTATTCACAACCATGCCATGAAAATATATATAAAAATGATTGCTTTACTTGCAAAGGCAAAACATAGAATGCTTTAAGTAGATAAAAAGGGGTTAAGAGTGTATTAAAAGTAGAACTAGTATCATTTTTTACTTTTTTTCAGCATATACAAAAGAGGAGTGTTTCAGGATCCACTTTGTAGTAGTACAGATGGCTCAGCTCAAACACATTATCAGTGACTGGCACTGAATATAGCAGTGTTTAAACAGACGTTAATGCATGTGATGCAAAACACATTTGAATACTTTGCTTAATCCATTTTTAGCTAGCTAGGAGGAAAGATGATGTAATTCAAATAATTAAAATGGGATTATTATCTCAGCCTAGCAGTTATAGACCTTTAAGCTTGAAAACTCTTGTAAGCAGGTTATTTGGTAGGTTTATTAAGGGATCACAAGTAAGATTATGTTCTGAAGAATGACTTTATAAGTAGCAATCAGCATGGCTTAATGATGGGCAGATCATGTCATACAAATTTACTTTTAATGATGCATTAACTAGGACCTTAGACAGTGAAGTTTCAATAGAGTATTTTATATGGTGCTGCATTTTTTAAAAATAGGTCTTGGTGATGCTGTTAGTACATGTATAGTAAGATGGATGGAACATGGTTGTCAGTTGTGCATATGTATGCAGGTCATGTAAACCTTTAAAGGAGAGCCAAACACTTATCCATAAAAACCCCTACCTTGCATAGCCCCCCCCCCCCTGCTCCCCCAGTCTAGGTATATACTTTGGTAAAAGTCTTTTGCAGATTCAGCGCAGCAGAGCTCACAGGCTCTCATCTTCCGGTTCTTTGGGAATCTGCGGGTCTTCTTCCAGCACGTCGGCAATTTCTGCCGATTTCCGAGCATGTGCAGTTGTCAAAAACCAGAAGACTGCTCGAACTGCCCATGTGCTTATATGTCACTTACTTCATGAAGAAGACCGAAGAGAAGAAGATGGCGCATGTCAGCTCTACTGTGCTGAATCTGCAAAGAGAGGTAAGAAAAGACTTAGGGACATTTACCGAAGTATACACCTAGACTAGGGGGAGCAGGAGGGGGCTATGTAGGGTAGGGTTTTTTATGGATAAGGGTTTGATTCTCCTTTAATGGAACAGATTTTGGCAAATCCTTAATGGAAGAATACCTAGGGGTACTTGTGGATAATAAATTTAGTTTCAACAACAATTAGTAGCAGGAAGAGCCAGCAAGACATTGTCTTGTATCAATAGACCCACCTAGAATATGTGGTGCAGTTTAGATTAGAGAAAAACAGAAAAGAGCAACTAAATTGATGCAAGTTATGAAAGGTCTCCCTTATGGGGCACAGGACAAAAAGCACTTAAAGGGCATGTAAAAGCAAACAAATAAAATCCAATTTTTACTTTCTTTAATGAAAAAGAAACCTATCTCCAATATACTTTAATTAAAAAATGTGTACCGTTTTTATAAGAAACCTGACTGTATGCAGTGAAATTCTCCCTTCATTTACTGCTGTGGATAGGAATTGTCAGATGGTCCCTAACTGCTGAGCAGGGAAACAATCATACTTATGAACAGCAGGGGGAGCCCCCGCCTTACTTCCCAGCCATGTAAAACTCAAGCTTTGTTTATGACAATCCCTAAGCAGCCCAGACCACACTGAGCATGTGCACAGTCTTAGATGTTGAACACAGTTACAAGATGGTGACACCCTGTAGCCAACTTTGAAAGCATAAATTATTTGTTTGATTAGTGTGGTGCAGTAAGTTCATGTTTATATTTAGTATACAAAATACAGCATTTCTAGCCTTATTCTATTTTAGGCTTTACATGCCCTTTAAGCAGAATAGGAAAAATCTCCAATGCATTATTAGCATTAGATCATTCCAGAGGACTCTAGGCATCCCTTGAAACTAGAAGAAATCATTTTCCTCATCAACGTACTACACAACAATGAGGTTACGGAATTATCTTCCCCAAAGAGGTTGTATTTATAGAAACATTTCAACAAATAGTTTGATGCCTTTTAAGAAACTGAAACAATCCAAAATGGAACTTAATACAAGGATTGGTCTGATGTCCCCCCCCCTCTTATACAGATTGCAGACAGCTTAAGATGGGTTTTAACTTCTCTATGGATGAACTAGAATTATGTATGTTTCAGTTGGACCTGAAAGATCTTAAAAGTTACCAAGACCATGTTGAAACTAGTCCAGTGGAAGAAGTCCTTAGGTGTTTACTATGATAGAAACCATGACATGAGGTCTAGTTTGTACAGCTATGGAAAGTTATTGTGGGAATAGACATTATCTTCAAGGATGTTGTCCTAGGGGCAGATGTATCAAGGGTCGAATATCGAGGGTTAATTAAACCTCGATATTCGACTGCCGAATTAAAATCCTTTGACTTTGAATTTCGAAGTCGAAGGTTTTTGCGTAATTTGTTCGATCGAACAATTATCCTTCGATCAGAAAATTGTTAGCAAGCCTATGGGGACCTTCCATGAGCTTACTTTCAAATATATTTGTGCCCTTGATGAGACCTTTTCTCTTAGGTGTAAGCCCTCACAATGGTGTTGAGGCAGGGTGTAGTGCAACTATAACAAATGTGCTATGCACAAGAACTGGGCACCAGTGGATCTTTATGCTTAAACATAGAACTTAGTTTATTAAAATGATAATCCACACTGGAGTACAGAGGACATATAGAATAAAGGATAGCATATACTGACAGCACAAGAGAACAGCTGGATCCCTGCAGGCAAGGGAACATGTCAGCAGTAGTTAAACAGCAATTGAGAAGGTACACCCAGGTTTCAGCCTGTGCCCTATGTGGAACCCAGGGGAAATTCTACCATCCCTATCTATGCACTTAGTCCCTACTTCTGGGTTATTAGTACCCGTGATCTTAATCTGATTTAATTTGACTCTCCTCGTCGGAGCCTTGAGCTGCTAAACTATATAACCTATCTATCACTCCTAGAGTGATCTTTGAAAGAGTATAGCTATCCACTTTACTAGGGCCGGAGCACCTTGGTTCCACTACCCATTCTCTTACTGCCTGCTTGGTAAGGGCTAAAGCAATGGACCCAGACTGTATGGTTGCCTAGACCTTTTTACTATAGCACAGTGCCATCTACAGTACACTGTTAGAACAACAGGGACTTAGTTTAAGGAAGGGCATGGACAAAAGTCCCCATTAGGACCAATTTAGGTATCTAAAACTTCCTGCCAATATTATGGGGCTACATTATCACATCCCTACATCCCTACAGCTTGAGTTGCCTTTAATTATCCATTTGAGGTGCATCAGGCAGACATAAACCCCCCCGGCTGGACTAGCAGTCCTCTGTTAGGGATTTGGGAGATATATAACCTCCGTCCTGGACTATCCCAGGTATCCTAGTAGTGCTGCTTTACCCACAAACAACAATGCTAAAAAGGTAAATTAGAATAAAAGAAAAATCAGGCAGTGACTTATGCACTACATCCCACTTACACAGAAAGACACACACTCAAGTACTTGAAATAGTCAAAGATGTGTTCTGACCAGGGACAATGTGACAGCAATAACAGAGCCTATAAAAACTTGACTATTATTTGCACAGGGATAATCTGCATTTACTGTCATCAGCAGAGGCTAATTTGGTATCCCATCTTAAATGAAATGATAGGGAATAGCAGTCCTGGTTTTGTTCAACCTTACAAACCTTTCTAATATTAAAAAATAGTCAAACATCAGACCAACATAACTGACAAATGAAAAATTGTACAATTCAGCTCCCGAAAGCAGTAATGAAGAACAATTTATAATACTAATATAAAGTGCATTTCAAAGAGGAGGTAACATAGAAAGCAGATCCTGGTAGCTGAGCTCTTTAATCACATGCCGCAAAATAGAAGACTTTAGAATACAAAAGGTAAAGAATAAACGTTTGCAGCACCCAATAGGCATTCAACTGACTTCCATTTGATCAGCCAGACAATGAAATAAATCTGAGTGGGATTCAAATAGACCAGTGCCTACAAACAAAAGACATAATGCACGTAACACCTAAAGAAATGGTCTCTACAAGTAAATGACTTTGGGTTAATCATGACATATAATTAAAACACTGACAGTAGGAAAAAGGTATGCATGCCTATTATTTTATAAGAAACTCACATTTGAAGGTATATTTTATATATAGCCTTATAGAACAGAGGTTGGGATAATTGCACCTTAGAAAAATGTTTCTAAAGCAGAGAGGTTCTTTTAAGTTTGGGACTGACAGTCACTTCCCATAAAGAAAAATAAAAAACTTGCCAGGACCATGAATTGAGTTACAGTATATTACTGATTGGTCAGCTATGTACAGAGGTCTTATCTCTCTAACCATATTTAACCAATAACTACTGTATTTCTAACCCAGACTCTACTCTCCTGCCTATACATTTCAATAATCATGGTGGAAGGTCTTGTTTTCATGAACTTAAGTCGGCTATATCAAAAAAATCTTACATTTAGGACTTAATAAACTTTCTATTACAGATTATGTAGTATGTCCTTTTTATGAAAAATAGAATTTTTGTATTTTTATACATATGTGTACTTGAAAAAAGTCTATGTTTGTGTTTACGTGTCCTCAGCTGACCTCTGTTCAGATGGCCATAAACATAGGGATACAATCATACAAAAGCTATGTATGCTTTTCAGTATGTGTAAATTGAGCAGATAATCCTGACCAATACCTGTCACTTATGGTCGAATATCGAGGGTTAATTAACCCTCGATATTCGACTGCCAAATTAAAACCCTTCGAAGGATTTAGCGCTATTCCTAGGATCGAAGGATTTTAATCCATCGATCTAAGGATTTTCCTTCGATCAGAAAATTGTTAGGAAGCCTATGGGGACCTTCCCCATGGGCTAACATTGGCCTCTGTAGGTTTTAGGTGGCGAACTAGGGGGTCTAAGTATTTTTTAAAGAGACAGTACTTCGACTATCGAATGGTCGAATAGTCGAACGATTTTTAGTTTGAATCGAAGTCGAAGGTCGAAGTAGCCCATTCGATGGTCAAATTATCCAAAAAAACATTGGAAATTCAAAGTTTTTTTTCCTCTATTCCTTCACTTGAGCATTGAGTAAATGGGCCCCCGACTGTATATCCAGGGTCAGACTGGGCTGGCAGGGTACCGGGGAAAAACCCGGTTGGCTGTTGGCCCAGACCTGCTACCCCGAGCGGCTGATCAGTCGTTGTGCCGCGTCTTTCGCACATGAGTGTAGCATGAGTTTAGAGGTCGGCAGTGGGCCCCCAGGGACTACAAGGAGGGCCCTTCATTTTGCAGCTCCAGTGGGCCCCCAATGCTACAGTCTGACCCAGTAAGTTTCTTAATCAGACATGCTGAAAAAACTTCAACTGCCCTGTATTAACAAGTACATGGTGCATCTACAGATGAGGAAGGGAATAAGAATCACTGTTCCTCTTTGCCTGCTGTTTTGATAAAACTTTAGCCCAACTTTAGCCCAAGTGAACAGAACAAAGTGCATGAGAACACTTTTATGGTGTTTGTCTGTTTAAAGGGATTGCTCACCTTAGAGTTACCTTTTAGTATGATGTACTGTAGAGAGTGATAGTCTGAGACAATTTTCAACTGGCTTTCATTTTTTATCATTTGCAGTTTTTGTAGTTATTTTTTAATTATTAGCTCTCCAGTTTGCAATGTCAGCAATCTGGTTGCCAGGGCCCAAATTACCCTAGCAACCATAAAACAATTTGAATAAGAGACAGGAATATGAATAGAAAAAGGCCTGACTAGAACGATGAGTAATAAAAAATAGCAATAACAATTTGCCTTACAGAGCATGTGTTGTTAGATGGGGGTCAGTGAACCCCATTTGAAAGCTGGAAAAAGTCAGGAGAAAAAGGCAAATAATTAAAAAAAATGATAAAAAATAAATAATGAAGAAGTTGCTTAGAACTGGCCATTCTATAACATACTAAGGGGGTAATTTACTAAACTCAGAATGCAAAAATCACGAAAAATGTGTGATTTTTTTTAATAAAATCGGACTTTTAAAAAAAATCAAGAATTTTTCTGAATTTATTAAACCGCGATGATGGAAAAGTCAGAATCTGACAATCTGGCATCTCAGACCTGTCGAGGTTGCATATAAGTCAATGGGAGAAGTAGTAATGATTTTTTGATGTGCACTGGGTTGTGGGCAATACCCCGAAGTTTTGAGTTTTTGGGTGAAAATTTTAAAAAAAAATTTAAAAAAAATCATGAAAATCGGATGAGAAAAATGAAAATCTGATTTTTTTTCCAGCAAAGCAAATTTTGGGAAAATTTTATAATAAATAAGTGTAAAAAACGAGAGCGGATTTGAACTGAGTTTGTATCAGAAAATATTGAGGTAAATCTGGACTTTGATAAATCACCCCCTAAAAGTTAACTTCAAGGTGAACCACTCCTTTAGTCACTTGTCTCCGTTCATTCTGCTCCTCAAAACCAAGAGCTTGAACACATTCCTGTATGTTTCTGTCTGATGTTGCTTCCTAAGATGAGGCAGTGTGAGGTTGTGGGGCAGGCAAGCAATGCAATTCACTGAGATTCTTCCAACAAAAAGGTTTCACAACAGTGAGACTGGTTCCTGAGGAAAGGCTTGGAGAAGTCCCATAAAGGAGCTCAGCCTGAAGACCAGTTGGGTTAAAAGAAAGAATAGCCATTTGCTCTTCTATGAACACTTAAAGGGCATGTAAAGTCTAAAATAGAATAAGGCTATAAATGCTGTATTTTGTATACTAAATATAAACATGAACTTGCACCACAAGCCTAATCAAACAAATAATTTATGCTTTCAAAGTTGGCTACAGGGGGTCACCATCTCGTAACTTTGTTATAAATCTTTGCAAGACTAAGACTGTGCAAATGCTCAGTGTGGTCTGGGCTGCTTAGGGATCATCATAAACAAAGCTGCTTGAGTTCTGCATGGCTGGGAAGTAAGGCGGGGGCTCCCCCTGCTGTTCATAAGTATGATTGTTTCCCTGCTCAGCAGTTAGGGACCATCTGACAATTCCTATCCACAGCAGTAAATGAAGGGAGAATTTCACTGCATACAGTTAAGTTTCTTATAAAAATGGTACACATTTTTTAATTAAAGTATATTGGAGATAGGTTTCAGAAAGTAAAAATGGGATTTTATTTTTTTGCCTTTAAAAGCACAGCCTTAAAGGAACAATAACACCATAAAATGAAAGTGTTTTAAAGTAATGAAAATGTAATGCATACCTCCCAATATTTTGGAAGAAAAATTTTATGTAGCGCGGCAATTTTTTTTGACCACACCCGTTTTTGTGGCCACACCCCGTAATTACCATGTTCATTTTACAAAGTTTGGCAGGTTATAAAAGTTTGAAAATATTTCTCCTTATCTAAACTGTTAAAATGACTTATTTTCTTATCTCAAAATTGTTACAAAGTATCTTAGTTGCACCTGTTAGCTGTACTGGCCTCTCTGCCAAAAGCCAATTAAGTTAGAAACTTTGTTTCTTTTTCTGGCTGTTCAGTGCACAGAAAAGAGGGACTTTCCAGTACAAATGAGGGACCTCAGGTTGAGCTGTCAAAAGAGGGACTGTCCCTCTGAAAAAGGGAGGTAATGGGAGGTATGATAATGTGCTGTTGCTCTGTAGTAGTAAAACAGGTGTGTTTGTTTCAGAAACTCTACTATAGTTGATATAAACAAGCTGTTGTGTAGCAATGGGGGCAGCCATTCAAAGCAGAAAAGGCACAGGATTCACAGCAGATAACAGATAAGCTCTGCAGTATACAATTGGATTCTTCAGAGTTTATCTGTTATCTACTGTGTATCCTGTGCTTGAATGGCTGCCACAATGGCTACACAGCAGCTGCTTTACATAAACTATAGTCGTGTTTTTGAAGCAAACCCACCAGTTTGACCAATGCAGGGCAAAAGTACATTATATTGTCATTCCAAACAGTTTCATTTTTCACTGTTGCTGTTCCTTTAATGTCTATGTGAGATTTGGGGTGAATATATATTTGCTGCCCTAGATATTTTTAAAACAATGACTAAATTACTGATTAGTCACCTATCAACAAATCGCTTCTCTGAGCGACTAATCTCCCTGAACTGCCTTCCCACTGGCTAGAACGTAAATCGCTGGCGGGATAGCATTCGGAATGCTTTGTTATCCGAAGTCACCCGAAGATGTCTCAAGAGGAAACTTCGGAAAGCCTGGATCAATCCGAGTGCCATCTCGCCAGTGATTTACATTCTAGCCAGCGGGAAGGCAGTTCGGGGAGATTAGCCACCCAAAGAAGAAATGATTTGTCGCTGGGTGACTAATCTCCCTAATTAGCAGCGTGTGTCTCTACCCTAAGAGTTCCCTATGTAAAAGACCTATAGACCTATATTACTTTTTTCTGTATGGTTAACATACCAAAAACTAAAGTTCATATTCTTATAAATTCATAAGTATTCATACCTACCTTTTCTATCCAGCATGATTTCAGTTACATTGGTCAAATGTCACCCCTCCCTGTGACACTTATTAGACCCAAACACACTGCCAAGTTTCCTTATATTGTCTGTAATTATTTCAGCAGGCAAAATATTTTGCCATTTCTTCTGTTGTATTGAAAGGATTAGTTTTATGACCTAAGTGTTGACACCAGCACTTCAAGTTTTCCAATTAAATGCCGCATTGCTATTTATTTAGCGCTGGAGCCTGCAGCCCGGAAGCCCGTTAATTAGACCTGTTAGTTTTAATTTTGTTGTCCTATTATTTTTCGTGTCTGTCATGTTTAAGGCATTGAGATGAAAGTTCCAGCTATGTGGGCAAGTGAGTCTGAGCAGAACTTTTCTAAGGTTTCATTCAGAAGAAAAAGGCACCATTAAAAGTCAAGTCTTGCACTTGCACATGATTATGTTCTCATTGTTCTCAAGGAACAAAGGAAGGATGATGAAATATAAGAGTAGATCGGACAGTCTTATTTACTCTTTATAATGGTTAATGAACAGACCCTGCCTTATCTTCCATGACTTGAATTCCACTACCCTGTACTTATTATTCCCTACTCAGTTCCCCAGCACCATTTTTGAAGCTCAGCAATGTCCACAATCTGCTTTCTTCAAGCCTGTTATCAATTACTCTACCAATCAGTTTGCTTATAACCAACAGATCTACAATGTCCTGCTGTGTATGCTCATGACTGTCTGCCTGTGCATTTGAGTTATCTTATGTGATTGTTATAAAACATAATACAGAGTAGTAGTTCTGCCTCCTTCAGCTGTAAGTAGAATTGGAGTCTACACCAGAAAGGACTTCTTTTAGCAGATTTAAAACAGAGAAGTATGTGCCCTGCTTAATATCTGCAGAGACATCTCTTCAACTCCAGGATAGACTTTGAATTAGGATGAAGTTTCTATAGCAAACCTCACTCGAACATTTGTAGAAGAGTTTCATTCAACATCATATAATATGGACTGTTCTTTAGATACTGTTTATGGTTGGGAATTTCTTCTGACTCATGGTGCAGCAGGTGATGAAAGACTCCATCTGTTGGCTGCAGATACTAGCTAAAGGGACTCTATAGGTAACAGGGTAATAGCACCTATAAGATTCATTGATTGTTTTTCATTTACATAATAAAAATAGGACAGGGCCGAAGAGAAGGTTTCACAGGACCCATTTGGTATTTGCCTACTTATTTTCCCTAAAAATATTTTATCAGCTCTATGCATCAATGTATAGGAATGGACAAACCTTGTAACAACTCCCTTCCAATGGAAAGAGAAGGCTACAAACCCTATTCACATTGGAAGCATTCCGGTATAACTGCAGCTGTACTAAACTTGCAGGACTCATTAGCCAAGTAGCTTTTTGATTCCAATAGCACGGTAAGAAAGAGAGAGCAATTAAGGAAACTTTTGATGATCGAGGGTTCAGTAGTAATCTGAAAACTTTGGGATACTGTTTAAAATTTATACAATTCTACCAATTAGTTGCTTGTTATAGATCAACCAGATGTGCCACTCTTTTAAGAATTTATGGTACTTTTTCCATTGATGGGGATTGAAGATTTTCACTCAATGCTTGTTGTTAATCCTCCCCTTTACTTCTTTAATGGGCATGGATTTATTCGATTTTCAGTTCTGGTTGAATTATAAGCAATTAATAATTGTATTATCTTGGACGTTAATTTTCCAATTTCCTTTCAAAGGCCTTGTATTCATATATAGGCCTGCAGTGCATCTACATCCTTTCCAGCAAACAGAAGAATATTTTTGGGTAGATTTTAGACTAAACTGACCATACGCTGCCAGATCCACCTGTTTAGCAATCTCACCAAAGAAGCAGAACCAGGGCTGGTTTCTTCACCCACACACTGGGCCACATCAGACTGATCCGATTGTTGACCGGGGGCCAGTCATGGCTCATAAAGAGGGTTTCAAAAGAGGGGTTCACATCAACACTGTGAAATTCAAACCTGCTGGATTGATATTTCAGGTCATATATGTTGGGCAGGCCTGTAGGTGGGTCAATAGTAGGGATGTAGCGAACGTCGGAAAAAAAGTTCGCGAACATATTCGCGAACTTGCGCAAAAATGCGAGCGGTTCGCGAACGGTTCGCGAACCCCATAGACTTCAATGGGAAGGCGAACTTTAACATCTAAAAAAGACATTTCTGGCCAGAAAAATGATTTTAAAGTTGTTTAAAGGGTGCAACGACCTGGACAGTGGCATGCCAGAGGGGGATCAAGGGCAAAAATGTATCTGAAAAATCTGCCTGTGTGTGCTTGGAAGAGATAGTGTAGGGGGAGAGCTGTTAGTGATTTCAGGGACAGATGATAGTAAGTTTGCTAGTAATCTGCTTGATACTGCTCTGTATTGGAACAAAAAAATAAATAAAAGCAGTCCTTACAAGGACTACTGTTATTGCAGCAATCAGCAGATGAGATCAGAAGCAGGACAGCTGCCCACTGCAGCTACATACAGAGCACTGCAGTAGAAGGTAGATTACTAGCCAGCAAAGCTACCTAAGCTTAAATGTCCCTCAAACCCCTGCAGACTTCTGTCCCTCCAATAACAGAGCAGTATCAAAACGATTACTAGCCAGCAAACTTTCAACTGTCCCTGAAATCACTAACAGGCAGCAGCTCTCTCCCTACACTATCTCTTCAGCACACACAGGCAGAGTGAAAAAAACGCTGCAGGGCTTCGGTTTTTATAGGGAAGGGGAGTGGTCCAGGGGAGAGCTTCCTGATTGGCTGCCATGTACCTGCTGGTCTGGGGTGAGAGGGCAAAAAAAAGCGCCAACAATGGCGAACCCAAAATGGCGAACGTCGCGCGACGTTCGCGAACTTCCGGCGAGCGCGAACACCCGATGTTCGCGCGAACAAGTTCGCCGGCGAACAGTTCGCGCCATCTCTAGTCAATAGGCTGTCGAATGGAGAAAGCAAGTGCCGCTCGCACACCCTGGCCTTCTAGACTAGACGCCTGGTGCACGATGATGGAGGGATCGGCACCCTCCCAATCTCAGTACAAGGAAGGATTCACTGACACTCCAGTTACTCTTCACTTTCCCCCTCTCGCCGCCATCTGTTTCTCTCCCTTCTCTCCTTATGCACGAGTTGGGGTTTTAACTTTCCTTGCCAATGTATTAGAGCTCACACAAACATTCCATCACAAACAAAATAATGACTTTGACACAAAGACTGCACAAAGAGAGAGAGAGTGTATTTCTGGTGAGCTTTAATACATCTTCTAGGGCAAGAGGACCCCCCCCTCCCAAAGGTTTTCTTAGACCTGTCAATCAAAACCAGACTCCCAACTCCTGCATGAAATGAGTATGAAGACAGAATGAGACAGACAGAGTTGCTGAGAGGGAAATAGTGGAGAGTTACTTGATTATTTCAGAAAGGGGTTGGAATGTTTAATTATGTTTAGAAAAAAAATCTTATTTCAGTATGATTTAGGGATGCACCGAATCCACTATTTTGGATTCGGCCGAACCCTCGAATCCAAATCCTAATTTGCATATGCAGATTAGGGATGGGAAAGGGAAAGATTATTTTACTTCCTTGTTTTGTGACAAAAAGTCACATGATTTCCCTCCCCTCCCCTAATTTGCTTATGTAAATTAGGATTCAGATTTGGTTCGGCCGGGCAGAAGGATTCAGCCAAATCCAAATCCTGCTGAAAAAGGCCGAATCTTGAACAGAATCCTGGATTTGGTGCATCCCATTCCCTAGTATGATGAAGTATAAATTAAACTATAATTTTCATGATAGTTCCATCTTAAGCTGGGTTGTATATCATTTTAATAGAATGTGTTTTGCATTCGCTATATGACTTTGGTCTGACTGATGGCAATAAGAAGGTTGTATTGATATAAACTCATTGTCAGCATGAGATCCCTAGAAACAATTCATTTATTCTAATTAAAATCAGGACAATTGCCATTCAGTGGCTAAAATAGAGCCATAAGCAAGTACCGTAAGTGCCTGAAGGTAAGTTAAGTCCACTATAATGACAATTTCACATTCCATCACCTACAACTGCCCAGTACTGATTTTTCTATTATTTTATGAATTCAATATGGAAAAACTGGAATAATTACAATCGCATACAATGAGGTCTTTTGTACCTTTTTGAGAAGCCAACAGACTGCGTTTACATATGCTGGATAATGCTGAAATTTTTACTCATTGATTTATCTTTGCTTTCGGAAAAAGAACACAGTAATGAGAAAGCAAGAGAACAGAAAACGTTGCAATAATGAGCAGAAGATAACCCAATGCATTGAAAGATTGAGGTTTTGGAAATCATTAAGGACTTAGTAAACTTAGAAAAATATTTACACTTATTTACTTGTAATGTGGGCATGTAGCACAACAATCTTCTCTGATTGTATTTCACCTATAATGAAGCATGTGGGTGTTCTTGAACTCATAATCTCAAATCTGAAACTATGAGAATGAAGAGCTGGTGGAAAGGATTTTACCAGGGAGATCACGTTGTTTGGCCCTAATCTGAATGTTCTTCTTAAAGGGCATGCAAAGTGTAAAATAGAATAAGGCTAGAAATGCTGTATTTTGTATACTAAATATAAACATGAACTTACTGCACCACAAGCCTAATCAAACAAATAATTTATGCTTTCAAAGTTGGCTACAGGGGGTCACCATCTTGTAACTTTGTTATACATCTTTGCAAGACTAAGACTGTGCACATGCTCAGTGTGGTCTGGGCTGCTTAGGGATCGTCATAAACAAAGCTGCTTGAGTTCTGCATGGCTGGGAAGTAAGGCGGGGGCTCCCCCTGCTGTTCATAAGTATGATTGTTTCCCTGCTCAGCAGTTAGGGACCATCTGACAATTCCTATCCACAGCAGTAAATGAAGGGAGAATTTCACTGCATACAGTCAGGTTTCTTATAAAAAACGCTACACATTTTTTAATTAAAGTATATTGGATTTTAGTATAATGGGATTTTAGTTTTTTGCCTTTACATGCCCTTTAATGATAGCACCATTAAATTTGGCAAAGTCATAGAAAGAATCAAGGAAGGAGCTCATTAGATCTAAGATGTTTTCCTGGTGCTATATAGTCTATGTCTATGCCTCAAGAAATGTCACCTAATCTGATTATACTGTGCACAAAGCAAGTGGCTTTTAAATGGAAACTATTTTCCCCTTTTTGCTTATTTTAAAAAGCAGGACAGAATATTAGTGTATGCAACATTAAACAGTATAATATTGTTGTAAAGTGTATGACTTGATATATAGCTAAAGCAATCCCAAGTGGAATACACAAAACGTCATCCTATTTTAATTACGTTTAAAAATTGAACATATTAAATGGCAGCAGAAATGGTTTTTCTGGGGTATCCCATTAATGTTGGCAACATTGGTGTGTTCATGAAACAAAACATTTTGTTCCTGTCTATTTATGTTTTTTTCTTGTTTCTGGCAAAGACGACAGAGAAACTTGTTTTTGAGTTGTACAGGGTTCCTATACCCTTATACTAAACTGATTTATCAGATTATGTTAAATTGCAGATTTATTTCAGAAAAGGAATGCTGGTGCTCCCCATTGCATAGAGTGGTTCTCATCTCCACTGAGCTTCCCAGATGTTTAGCGGAGTAATGGAAGGAAATCATGCGGGATAAATTATTTTTATGGTCAACATCGATATAAAGGAGACTAAGCGAGTGTTCCCAACCTTTGACGAATCTGTCTGATAAACAAATTATTTGCTGTACTTTTTGTACAGGTATGGAACCTGTTAACCAGAATTCTCAGGACCTAGGGTTTTCTGGATAAGGAATCTTTCCATAATTTTCAAACTTTAAGGGGCATATTTATCAAGGGTCAAATTTCAAGTTTATGGGAAATTCTGAAAACTCCCATAAACTCGAAATTCAAAATAAAAATGACCAATCGAAATTTTTGAAAAAGATAGATTTTTTTTAAATTCGGGTGAAAAGGAACGACCTGCAAACTCGAATCAAATTCAAATTCGATCAAATTTGATTCGAGTTTTTTCAAGAAAAAAAATTTGATTTTTAAAAGTCTGCCAAAGACTCCCCATAGGCTAAAACAACAATTCGGCAGGTTTTAAATGGCAAATAGTCGATTTAGAGTTCATAAATGAAACTCAAATCAAATTTGGACTATTCCCTAGTCTAATTACACTATAATAAACTCAAAATTCGAATGCAATAATACGAATTTTCAATTCGACCCATGATAAATCTGCCCCTAAGTGTACTAAAATATTATTTAAACTTTTAACCCAATAGGTTTGATTTGCTTCCAGTAAGGATTAATTATATCTTAGTTTGGATCAAATACAAGATTGCTGAGAAAAGGCACATAATTTTTTTCAAAATTTTAATTATATGTTAAAATTGAGTCTATGGGAGATGGCCTACCTCTAATTCTGAGATATCTGGATAACGGGTTTCCGAATAACGGATCCCATACCTGTAATATATTGAAAGATAAATTGAATGCAAGGCTAAGAAGGGTATGTAATAAAATATGCCACTGCACTACACAAAAAGTAGCAGAAATGCAAACACATGGTGGATCTTGGACTTTATGTCAGAGAGGCCTCAGTCTGTTCGTATTGGCTACAACGTTTCCAGCATCATCAGATTGAGCACAGGAGCTCCTCAAGGATGTGTTCTCAGCCCGTTGTTGTACACAGTGCTGACACATGACTGCACAACTAGACACAGCTCATACCACATTATCAAGTTCGCCAATGACACCACTGTGGTGGGGCTTCAACGATGAGTCAGTGTACAGAGATGAGGTTCAGTAGCTGGCGGTCTGGTGCAGTGAGAACAACCTGTCACTGAATGTGTGCTCACACACCACTCAACATTAATGGTTCCACGGTAGAGACAGTAAAGAACACCAAATTCCTGGGAGTCCACATGTCAGATGACCTCACCTGGACCACCAACACCGCCTCCTTCACCAAAAAGGCTCAGCAGCATCTTCACTTACTAAGAAGACTGAAATGGGCCAGCCTTCCGCCTCCCACCCTCTAAGTGTTCTACAGGGGCATCGTAGAGAGCGTCCTGATGAGCTGCATCTCCCTCTGGTACAGTAGTGCCAGCTCTGCTGACCGGAAAAGTCTACAGCGTACTGAGCAGCAGGCAACATCATTGGAGCGACTCTTCCATCACTGCAGGACATCTTCCACAATCGCTGTGTAAGAAAGGCCTCCTGCATTGCACTGGACTCCACACACCCCTCACACGGACTGTTCACGCTGCTCCCATCCGGCAGACGCTTTCGCAGCATTAAAGCCCAAACAACCAGGCTGCGCGAAAGCTTTTTTCCACAAGCGATCAGACTCCTCAACTCACTGCCTGCCCTCCCACTACATTCCAGACACACCTGAACTGTGAACTTAACTTTGTGAACTGTTCATTTATTTGCACAATTCTAAAGGTTTACACGTGTATATATCCAATTTCTGCCAATATATTGCACATTTCAAATGTTTACATATTTATTGTGTATTCTAAGTGCCTTTTTGTGATATGTACCAGCTGGAGCCACGTTGTCTCGTCTCACTGTATATTCGTATACTGCTGAGATGACAATAAAGTTTACTTTGACTTTGATAAACCCCAGGAGTAGACAACTGAGCAAACACTACAAACCTATAGAGATAGGCTCTAATAGAAACCTGTAGTAAATTTTCTAAACCAGGAGAGCAACCAACCATCCTCCAGGAAGTGGAGATTCTCCAGCTCTATACAGTATAGTGGTCTGAACGGGGGTAGGTGCTCTTAATATCTAAGCATCAGAGATTAGATACCCATCAGTACATCCTATCTCAGAGAAAGGTGGTGTATTCCTCTATGAGCCCTGCAGTTTTCCCACTATCACAGTAAGAAAATCTTCCTCCCTCTCAGGGAATATGCCAAAAAACAACACCTGGAAATTTGTTTGCCCTTTCATATAAATCTGGGCCATAGTCAAGGACACTTGGGAAAAACCCTTGTGGGCCCCGCCGACCCAGATTCGCTCCCTGTCTGAAGCCGAGTGTGTTGACACATTTATCAACACTGGGCAAATTTGCCATGGGCAGTTGGCTTTAAAAATCACTGATTGGTTACTATAGGTAACTGCCCATGGGCAAATTTGCCCAGTGTTGATAAATGAGCCCCGTCTTTCTCTGAAATTTTGCCTTTTCCAATGGAAAAAACACAGTACTATTATTTTGTAGCATTTCATGTTTGAACAAGACATAACCTCACATAGCTGGTTTCTCCGAGAGCAGAAACTTTAGATTGTACTATTAACGATGCAAACACATAGGGGGAGATTTATCACTGTGGCAAATTTAAAAAACCTGGAATTCAATTGGGAATTCAAAATTGGAATTCAAAAATACCAACCGAAATTAAGTCAAAGTCTTTTTTGGGTCGAATAGGTCAGTTTTCGATCGAATAGGTCCATTTTTGGCCGAATTCGAATAGAAGGAATTGAATTCGATTCAAAGTTTTTCCCCAAAAAAACCTTCTATTTTTCAAAGTCCACCAATTGACTCCAAATAGGTTCTAGGTGTCCCCCATAGGCTAAAACAGCAATGCGTCAGGTTTTAGATGGCGAATGTTAAAAGTCAAATTTTTAAAGAGACAGTATGTGATACATTTCGATATTCGAATTCTCACATTTTTTTGCAAATTTGAATCGAATTTGGACTGTTCCCTACTCAAAGTACACAAAAATAGCTCGAAATTCTATTTTTTAATTCAAAAATTCACCTCAACCTTGGCTAAATCTGCCCCATAATGACCACTGCTGTCTTGCTTTCCCCTTGGAAGCATAAAGTGCATGTGCAGCGTCTACAGTAAATAAGAAGAAATAGGCAGTGCAACTAGGGATGTTATGGCTAAAGAAAGTGAAAAAAATGTGAAATAAATGGACTGAGAGCAAAACTGTAAATGTTTTATGGAGGTATCCTTGGTAATGCTCTCAGCGGAAAGTATTTGACATTGATTGCAAAGTTTTAAAAGTTCTCATTCAAAGTGATGGAACCTATTGTGTCCTACAGCCTCACCTAATCCTCATCTCTCCTAGGAACTTACAGTACATCATTACAGCACCCAAACTGCCAAATCAGCCTACGGTAATGCAATAGGTGAGAGAAGATCTCCGCAGACAGGAAGCTAAGGATAAATATAGAACAACAAGATAAATGGCATATTCTGTAGACTTCTCTCCATGGTGAGCATCTCAAATGGCATTGTGCATAAAGCACTGTATATACATCACTGAATAAAATAAATACAAGTGAATAATGTTCGCTAAGGGCTGGAAATCTGCCCAAAATAATGTTATGTCTGAGTCATCTAGCTGCAGTTTTAAATGGAAAACACAACAATCTACCCGGTGATAGGATTTGCAAGTTCTTCTGGAGCAGTGACGCAGAGGAACAATTTAATATTCCCTCTGTAAAGTGCTATATGCATAAAGAATAATTGAGTATGGATTATGCATCATATTTTAAACAATAACAATATTTTTCCATGTATGTGGTACATATACGCGGCAGGTAAGTTTATTCACTAGGCAGTTATATGGTCTTTTGGATGCTGCCCCACCTCACACCGGGCGCCTACCTTTCCATGCGCTGGAGCAGGTTGAGGGAGAGCCGCATCACTTCTGCAGTGCAATCGCGCTCTCTGCACTATAAAAGCCAAAATTCCGATTTAAAAATTGGAATTGCGGCTCTTTAAGTTACCAGCGGCGACTTTTTGCCATCTCTGGTAACCTGCAGGCTGCTGCTGCCTCCTGAGAGTGTTTCTCAACTCATAGGTAGGATTGCCAGCTTTTCTGGAAAAAATACCGTCCTTCCTATATATTTATCTTTTTTTCCTATTAATAACATCAATCATCATTTTTACCGGCCAGGCCGGTGAAATACCGGTCAGTAGGGAGGGAATTTTTTCACCTTGTTTCGCAGAAAAAATGACGCCCATAGACTTGTATGGTGTTGTGCGTCAAAATAAAAAGACGCGCGTCAAAAAAAAATTTCGCCGCGCGACAAAATTTTTTTGACGGTCAAATTCGCCCATCCCTACCGGTCAGGTGGCGACCCTACTCATAGGAGCAGTGTCCCTGTGTATGCTTTGCTTGCTGTGTGGTTTGTTAGTATATTGGGTTGTTTTCAATAAATGAGTTTTGGTTAAAGGAGAACTAAACCCTATAAATGAAAAGAGCTAAAAATGCCGTATTTTATATAGTGAACTTAATGCACCAGCCTAAAGTTTCAGCTTGTCAATAGCAGCAATGATCCAGGACTTCAAACTTGTCACAGGGGGTCACCATCTTGGAAAGTGTCTGTGACACTCACATGCTCAGTGGGCTCTGATTGGCTGTTGAGAAGCTAAGCTTAGGGCTCGTCACTAATTATCCAGCAGAAAATGAGCTTCCCCTGTAATATAAGCTGATGCTACAGGGCTGATTATTAAATTCTGATGCTAATTGCACTGGTTTCTGTGCTGCCATGTAGTAATTATCTGTATTAATGACTAATCAGCCTTATATTGTGACATTTCTATTCTATGTGTACTGTATATTGTGAGTGGGTCCCTAAGCTCAGTAAGTGACAGCAGCACAGAGCATGTGCTGTGAATCAGCAGAAAAGAAGATGAGGAGCTACTGGGGCATCTTTGGAGACACAGATCTTTACTGCTAAAGGGTTGTGGTTACCTTGGGCTTGTACAGACGCACAAAACATAATGTACAATATTTATAGCTACTTCTTTAGTTAAGCTTTAGTTCTCCTTTAAGTTACAAGAACCACTGGCGACCATTTCTGTGTACTAGCCAATAATTGTAGTTGCACAACACTCTGCCTCTGCTAATTGCGACCGCTCACACTGAGGCTCATGCAGGGAAATATTAACAAACTATAGATTTATGGAGTACCAGGTAGTTTTTACACCTACCGTGAGAGAAGTAGGTCCCAGATTCATCTGGTTTTTGGGGTGCAAAAGGCCACGACTGCCCAGCTAAGGGGTCTCTGCAGAGGGGCAGATTTAGACTGATGGAGATAGAGACAGCAGGCCATGATGTGGGCAGTAGGGCTAGATGTCAACAGCAATGTTTTAGTTTAGTGTTGTCCACCCTGTCTTCATTCAGTTGTTGTAGAAGTAGTAAGGGAATCCTTTTTATAAAAGTGTTTTTTTCCCCACAGGACTCAAAATGCTTTTACAGCAAGGCAGCCATTATAGGTATACTTAGTAGCTAGGAGAATAAGTGACTTGTCCAGGGTCACCAGAGAAAAATGAACCATGGTCTCTTGTATAAGACCCTACCTCTAGACCAGCTCCTCCTCCTTACAGGCATTGGATCTTTTATTCAGAAAGCTCTGATTTATGGAAAACCTTTCTCTCATAGACTCCATTTTATCCACATTTTTTTTTTAAAAAAATGATTTCCTTTTTATCAGTAATAATAAAACAGTACCTTTTGTATGATTCAAACTAAGATATAAGTAATCCTTACAGGAAACAGAGCCAGCCTATTGGGTTCATTTAATGTTTACATGGTAGACGAAAATCCAAATAACAGAAAGATCCATTATCCGGAAAACCCCAGGTCCTGAGCATTCTGGATAACTGGTCCCATACCTGTATAACAAGCAGCACCCAACAACAGAGAAGGCTATCTGAGACCCTGGGATTTCTACTCCGATTACAGATGAAGGGACACAGCCTTATTTTATCTGGTTGGTTGTATCTAGATGATTTTGCCTCAATACAGAGCAATAACAGACGTCACACTGGCTGGAGTAAGTTCGGGCTCTCCTTGCACCTTTGGTGCATTCTGTAAAGTTTCTATGGCTATTTGCACCAGGATCTGAGCCCTACCATTGTAAATCAAGATTTATTTTTCAAAAGTATGGATGGATCCTTCATCTTAACCCTATAAGCAAGAAAGTCTGATTTATGTTGCTCTGCAAGTGCCGCTATCCATTTCATGATGGAACTGCAATTAAAAAAGTGAAATTCTCCCTTCATTTACTGCTGTGGATAGGAATTGTCAGGTGGTCCCTAACTGCTGAGCAGGGAAACAATCATACTTATGAACAGCAGGGGGAGCCTCCACCTTACTTCCCAGCCATGCAGAACTCAAGCAGCTTTGTTTATGATGATCCCTAAGCAGCCCAGACCACACTGAGCATGTGCACAGTCTTAGTCTTGCAAAGATGTATAACAAAGTTACAAGATGGTGACCCCCTGTAGCAAACTTTGAAAGCATTAATTATTTGTTTGATTAGACTTGTGGTGCAGTAAGTTCATGTTTATATGTAGTATACAAAATACAGCATTGCTAGCCTTATTCTATTTTAGACTTTACTTCCACTTTAAGGGCATGAGAATATTAGATATAATATTCTTTTAATAACATGTCAATTATCTCTATAATCATCGAAGTGCATTGACTTCCTTGTACTTGCATTATGGCAGACAGTTTGTTGCTTGGGAACAACAGTCGGGAATAGCAGCAATGATGCAGACTGACAGTATCATGGGACTATCTACAGCGGCAGGATTAGAAAGTGACAGGCAGCAAACAGGTCATTTATTGCAGGTTTCTGGGAAAGAGCTTTCTGTCTGGCTGAGGATAAGGAAAGAGAATAAGCCGAGCCATTAAGCAGCACAAAAAGACTGAAGAAAAACAACTTTGACATTAATGACTAATTTAAAGGCCCATGAAAACATATATATGTACCTGTCCTGATCCATTGACACAAAGTAGGATTGTGCTGGGAGTGAGGTAAGTGAAGCAGAAATGTGGTTTTCAAGCTTTCCTTGTCTTTCTTTCATGTTATTTCCCCCACTTACCTCCAGGGTCGGACTGGAGCATTGGGAGCCCACTGGGTTCTAAGCTTCCACGGGCCCTGCATGCATGCGTTAATGCTGGCGCATTGTGCCCTATATCATTGTGTTTTTGGGGGACTGGAAGATCAAGGTAGCAGGTCTGGGTCGGTAGTGGCCAGTCTTCTCCCCATAAGTTTTTCTCTGTTATGTTTTTATCACCCCCTGATACCCCACCTCCATTTTGCCCAGTGTCCAACTATAGGGCTCATTTAAATCCACTAGCACAATGGGCCACTTGTACTTTACCCCACAGTGAGTTGTGCCATAAACCACTTGCATTAAATGGCACTTGCAGAAAAATGTGCTCCTTGCACTTCCGTATACTTAGCGTCGATAGGAGCAGCAAACTTGTGGCTCATAAACTGGACGCAGAGGCCACTCATACGGCAAACACCGTAAAACATGGCAAACGGACTGATGAAGCGCATGCAAAGTGGCATCCATTTTGGTGAATCGGAATGCCAAAAAAAAGAATTGATGACAGGTATAGGATCCGTTATCCCGAAACCTGTTATCCAGAATGGGAACCCTTATCCAGAAGGCTCGGGACCTGGGGGTTTCCAGATAATGGATCTTTCCGTAATTTGGGTCTTCATACCTTAAGTCTACTAAAAAATCATGTAAACATTAAATAAACCCAATAGGCTGGTTTTGCTTCCAATAAGGTATAATTATATCTTAGTTGGGATCAAGTACAAAGTACTGTTTGTGTTGAGAAAAAGGAAATCATTTTTAATAATTTGGATTATTATTAGATAAAATGCAGTTTGTATGTGTATATATATATATATACACACACACATACAGACTGCATTTTATATTTTATATACACACACATATATATATACACATATATATATATATATATATATATGTATGTATATATATATATATATATATGTATGTATATATATATATATATATATATATATATATATATATATATATATATATATATATATATATATATATATATATATATGTGTGTGCACTCAAAACGCTTTCTGCATCATCTGTTGGGTGCTGGTCTAACACCAGTATTACTTACAAATATCAAAGAACCACACTCCAGGAACTTTATACGTGGAAAAAAAATAAAGTGATTTATTTCTACGTTTTGGCTCCTTTACTTGGGGCATTATCAGGATGTGTGATATATATATATATATATATATATATATATATAATATACAAAAGCCATGAATATCTATATTATATCCTTATAAACAGTGAGTTCTGATGTCATCAGTTATAAACGGTGAGTTCTGATGTCATTTCTGTCACATGACTCACTGAAACTTGTGTATTATAATAAATAAAATACCTCCAGTTGCAAAATATGATGATATTAGAATTTACCTCGGAGTTCCATGACCTTCGGCCTCTTGTTTTTATATGGTCATGAAACTCCTCGATAACTTATAATATCTTTATATTTTACAAGAGGGGTACTTTAATCACTATATATATATATATATATATATATATATATATATATATATATATATATATATACATACAGCTATGGGATCCATTATCTGGAAAAATAAGCTAAAGATTTAGCCAATAGTTCAAATTAATGATGGCATTTGCAAAAAGGAAAACTGATGCTATGCCTAATGGAAATTGAAGCCTGTCTGTGGGAAATAACTCCCCTGGAAATAAAATTGTGGAAATATATACTTATAGCTACATTGGTTCATGTATGAATGCCTGAGAACTGGTCAGGGGCTCTTGCTTTTTACATTATTATGGGGATCATTTACTGAGACCCGGAATACAATTGCAAGATTAAAATTCACTTGAGCTTCTCTCAAGGGGCTCCTACCACAGACTTGGTACAGGACAGTTCCACGAACCAGTCAAAAGCAACAGAAAGGAGTACCATAACTTTGGGTGACCCTGCAAAATGTTTTTTCTAGGCCCTACACCTGCTGGATGATATGCACCAAAACCAGGGATGATCCATAATTTTGCAAATAACGCAGATGACCCATAAGGACGCAGACTCGGACATTGCAAAAACTACTACATTTTCAATAAAAGCCCTAATTCGGGGTGTCAATATTGACTTTATCAGTAAACCAGCAGTTGACCATGCATTTAATTAGGGTAGGCTTTACAAGAATACAATATGCTGCATGGTATGTCCTACAAATTTTTATTCAATTTTCCAAAGTTCAATATGTATTTATTTTCATTATGACCCTAATTGTTTCTCCATAGTA
This sequence comes from Xenopus petersii, assembly GCA_038501925.1. Taxonomy (NCBI): domain Eukaryota; kingdom Metazoa; phylum Chordata; class Amphibia; order Anura; family Pipidae; genus Xenopus; species Xenopus petersii. The sequence continues at coordinate 125,058,337 of CM076683.1, forward strand.
AGAAAACTTATATACCATAAACCATTCAATCCCAATACCTATGAAGTACAGAACAAGCTGTCCTTCGAAAAGGCCAGAGTTTGCAAATCACTTGTCTTTTTCAGCCTTGGCAACTCTGTTTGAAATTGTATTTCTGTCGGCACGTCTCTGAGCAGCTGGGAATGAGGTGTTATCTTTTCACAACTGCCAGCTCAGGTATAAGGAGAGATGTACTAATGTGCAAAGTGCATCTCTCAATCAATGGAGAGAGAGTAAAGGCTGCGAGGCCCATTCCCACAATGTGAGAAAGAGTTTGAGCTGTGTATGTATCATATCATGTCAAAAAGCTTACATCTTGTGAACGGTTTGATTTCCCTGTCCTAAATGATATGTGAAACCATGTCATAATGATAATTTGCTGAGGTTGAAAAAATAAAATCGACATCTCTCCATGGCATGAGCTGCAAAGATGGAGCAAACCAACCATGTTCTTATTGGCTTCTCTTTCTGTGCAGGAGGGGAGAATTGGTCATTGGATAGTCATAGTGTCACTTTAGTAATAATATATTTTACATACGTAAATATTGTTTTATCTCACAAAAGCAACCATTTATTTCCAGGGGAGAGTTTTAGATCTTCACAGCCAACTGAGCTCACATCTACTGACCAGAAATCTTCCTTGCCTGTCAGGCTGATAAAAATAAAATGGCTGTCCATAGACATTTGCCTCATTTGCCAAGGCAAGCGCAAAGCATTGGGGTGAACATAAAACTAAGGGGCAAATTCACTAAGATGCGAAGTTGCGCCAGGCGCAACTTCGCCGCACTTCGCCAGGCGTATTTTCGCCAGCGCTCTGCAAATTCACTAAAATCCGAAGTTGCGCACAGGGGTAGCGTTAGTTTGCGAAGTTGCGCTAGCGTTAATTCGCCAAGCGAAGTGAAGTTTCGCTAGCGATGGTTAATTTGCATAAGGCGCGAAATTCAAATTTCAATGGAGGAATACGTATCAGCACTACAAATGCCTAGAAAACCTTCAAATCAGCAAATATAATTTTTATTTTGCCCTACACATGTGCCCACTGTCTTGGTAAGTTGCCATGAGTCAGGAAATGTAGGGGGGAAGGAGGGGAGACCCTAAAAATTTTTCGATCTTTTTCAGCCTATCACCCATCATGTAGAAAACACGCCAGCGTTTTTTGGGACTTAGAAAATTTTTTTACTTTTTTGCAAACAATCCCTATCTACTCTATTGCGCTTCGCCAGGTCTGAGGTGGCGAAGGAAGTCTAGCGTAAAAGGTAGCGTTCAGTACACTGCGCAAGTTAGTGAATTTGCGTAGTTACATCGCTAGCGAAAATTTGCCTGGCGTAAGTGTGTGAAGTAACACTAGCGAATTTCCGCCAGCGTTCGTTAGTGAATTTGCGCAGTAACGAAAATGCCAAACGCTAGCGAATTAACGCTAGCGTTCGGCGCTTCGGCGCTTAGTGAATTTGCGCCTAAGATTGATGCGATGCACAAAGGTACTTGTGTCCACATTTGTGGGCAGCCATTGCTGTGTTTTGTGCGATGCATGCTACTTAGTGGGTGCCCACTATTACACTAAAAAAAAAAAAAAAACACTGTGGCATTGTGGGTAAAACAATGGCAACTTGCATCCACAAAGTGCAATTTGCTTAATAAATGAGTCTTTATGAATGCTAACGAACTCATAACCAGGGGCAGTTCACGTTCAGCTGTTTCATTGGTTTTGTACTGGCAACGTCTAAGCAGCTGCTCTTAGGTGACAACATAACAATCAGCTCTCATTTCAACAATACAAAAGGTAGAATACATCATATTTGACATCTTAGAGAACTGAAGAACAAGCAAGTGAACAAGTGGTGTGTATATACTGTAGATATACTGTAGTAGGGTCCTTACAGCAAAGGCAAATCTAATTCAGATGGATGAACTACATCCCACTCCATTCCCTTCCTTTATTCTTTAATTGTTCTGTCCTGTTGTCTTTCTTTCTTTCTTTCTTTCTTTCTTTCTTTCTTTCTTTCTTTCTTTCTTTCTTTCTTTCTTTCTTTCTTTCTTTCTTTCTTTCTTTCTTTCTTTCTTTCCTTCCTTTCTCCTTTTTCTTCCAACCCCAAAGAACTTCTATGCACAGTAACACTTCGCTACCACTTTGGTGTACTATGAAGTGTATATCACATAGAACTACAAGAAATCTTATTGGATAGAGGTGGGCACATTTACCTAGGGTCGAATATCGAGGGTTAATTAACCCTCGATATTCGACTGTCGAAGTTAAATCCTTCGACTTCGAATATCGAAGTCGAAGGATTTACCGCAATTCGTTTGATCGAACGATCGACCAAAAAATCGTTCGATCAAACGATTAAATCCTTCGATTCAAACAATTCGAAGGATTTTAATCCATCGATCGAACGATTTTTCTTCGACCAGAAAATTGTTACAAAGCCTATGGGGACCTTCCCCATAGGCTAACATTGCACCTCGGTAGGTTTTACTTGCTGAAGTAGGGGGTCGAAGTTTTTTCAGTACTTCGATTATCGAATGGTGGAATAGTCGAACGATTTTTAGTTTGAATCATTCGATTCAAAGTCATAGTCGAAGGTCGAAGTAGCCAATTCGATGGTCGAAGTAGCCAAAAAAATCATTTGAAATTCAAACTTTTTTTATTCTATTCCTTCACTTGAACTCGAAGTTAATGTGCCCCTGGGTGTCAGGAGATAACTCAGGTGTGTGGTTGGCAGGTGGGAGGCTGTGTACAGTGTAACCGAGTTGACCTGTAGTTGACTTGAGACATATAATAGTGAAACACATGGAATTTAATAAGGATGAAAATGAAAGGCAAGTCTATACCAACCAGCAGTTGAGGAAAGAGGAAAAATAATATAAAGCAGGCAAGGATTCAGGACAGGCGACAAAGTAGAGAAGGTCCACGAAGCTGCTGCAAAAATTTGCAGTGAAAAAAACGCCCATATGAAAAAACACCCAGTGACTATAATGCATAATGACAAAAATGTTGCCATAAGAAAAAATGCCCATTAACTTTAATGCATTTGGAACGATTTGTCACGTGTAAAAAAGCCCATTGCCTTCAATGTATTTTGCAAAATTTCGCAGGTACGTTAATTTTTTTGTCGTTTACCAAAACGGGACAGATTCACTCATCACTACCGATGAGTCCTGACAGTATTAAAACATACCTAACCTCATGCAAGACAAATAGTTCAGTAGAATGGACAAGCTGGAAGAAGATTGAAATTGAAGTAGTATTAAATAGTCCTGAAATGCTAATGTCATATATAAATGAATGAATGTTGGGTGTTGGAGAAAGATAGAGCAGCTTCTATGAAACAGCCTCCATATTTTGTTTTTTATCATCCTGAGTTTCTCTACATTAAGAAAAAGCTAATTTTGGCTGCTACCTTCATGTTTCATGTTTAATCTATGAGAATATCTGAGGCTTGCACCTCTCAGTTGTTGCAGGCAATTTGTCAGGACCTCTGTTTAATGCATGACCACAGTCCCATTTTTCTTATCTAGCCTGCATTTTGTCTCCATTTGACGGGGGAAATTATCCTTCTAGCTCTGAGCATTAAAATGGATTATTTAGCAGCCGTCAGCTTGTAGTAAAATACTGCGGTCAGGCATGCTTTGTATTTCCACAAAAATTGTACTCTGTGTTCCAAAGCCCCTTATTTCATATTTATCTTATGTTTTCACCAATCCTGGCAATTCAACAATTATGGATCCGCACACACCAGTTTTTCTGCAGTGGGGAAACCCCCTTTCTTTTATTTATATTCACCACCAATATCAACGTTTCGGGGGGTACAACCTCCCTTCGTCAGGATATAAGTCCAAATGTGAAAAAACACCTTTAGAGGCTTAGCTCCTCCTACAACATTACATGTGATCTAATTAACATTTTACCTTAATGTCCCCTTCAGGTTTCAATCTTTATATACTATTCATAATGTATAGTCAATAAATAGTGTTTTAAATTATCTAAAAAGGTTTTTTATATAAAAAGAGTATTCATATAATACTAATACTAATTAAATGAATACTCTTTTTATATAAAAAACCTTTTTAGATAATTTAAAACACTATTTATTGACTATATATTATGAATATTATATAAAGATTGAAACCTGAAGGGGATATTAAGGTAAAATGTTAATTAGATCACATGTAATGTTGTAGGCGGAGCTAAGACTATAAAGGTGTTTTTTCACATTTGGACTTATATCCTGACGAAGGGAGGTTGTACCCCCCGAAACGTTGATATTGGTGGTGAATATAAATAAAAGAAAGGGGGTTTCCCCACTGCAGAAAACTGGTGTGTGCGGATCCATAATTGTTGAATTGCTGTTGTTGGAGGGCCTCGTCGGGTCGGCGGATAACCAGCACCACTAGAGCAGCGAAAGTGAGTAAATTTCCAGGTGTGCGGTGTAATCACTTAAATACTATTCACCAATCCTGGCACCATCTTATAGAAACTATATTCTTGCGACGAACACATGCACAATCCTTATCTGTGCTTAAAAGTCAGAATATTGTTACAAATCATTGAAATTACGTTGTTATATTTTGTGAACTCATAAAATTTCAGTTTAATGATAGATTTGATGCCAAATATATGACCAGTCAATGACATTGCTGGTTTTATGATATTTCTATGGAATTTGAGGTTCTATAAATCCCGACCTCTCGCAAGCACTGTAGATTGTTCTAATGCATAACACTGTATATGAAATGCTGTTGGGCCTGTTACTATTTTCCCGGATTTCGTCAGAAAGTGCGAGCTTTTTTGAATCTTTAATCTGGCAAAACTCCTCCCCAATGGTTTTAAAAGGAACATTTATTGGGCATGAACAGCATAGAATTCTGATCTGCATGACAAGCAATATTACATTTGCCAATCCCAAGATCACCAAACCGAACAATATCTTCTTCAGCTGTTTTGTTTCTCAGATTTTGACAATTGTGTCCAAATCATTAAAACACAGGCAATTGCAGCTGCACATTTTTACGAATCAGACGCAACGCTCTTGAAATGGTTGTGGTGGGGATCACCTCATTTCTGACTCTGTGCCTCTTGATGCACCCCACCAGGGGAATTCTCAAATCACTGCCACAGGGAAACCTTAGCTCCAGGGTCTCTTCTGCGACAATAGCTGAGTGATTTCTTGGAACTGACTGGATGGACACAGGACACTTACTGCGACAGTACAGAAGCATGAGGCGCATGTTTAGGCGCAATTGCTTCTTTTTCTTTGAATTACTGCACTTATAGCATCCACAGAGAACAGTAAAGACAAGAGTAATAAGTATCTTAAAGACATACATCATATAGGAACAAAATATGTAATGGGACTTTTGTGTGGTACCAGTTCAAGAATTGTTTAAAGGGCATGTAAAGTCTAAAATAGAATAAGGGTAGAAATGCTGTATTTTGTATACTAAATATAAACATGAACTTACTGCACCACAAGCCTAATCAAACAAATAATTTATGCTTTCAAAGTTGGCTACAGGGGGTCACCATCTTGTAACTTTGTTATACATCTTTGCAAGACTAAGACTGTGCACATGCTCAGTGTGGTCTGGGCTGCTTAGGGATCATCATAAACAAAGCTGCTTGAGTTCTGCATGGCTGGGCCGGATTTACATAGGGGGCGCCCCTAGGCCCACTACCGTTCGTCACCCCTGTCGCCTCCAGGGGGACAGGAGCAATGGGGATTGGCGCACGGGAAATTAAAAAAATTATTGTCTCTCCAGCGCATCCCCAGTGTTTTTGAACAAAATGTGGGTGTGGTTGGGCAGCATGCCGCCCCCTAAAATCCTGCCGCCCTAGGCCCGGGCCTAGGTGGCCTTTCCACAAATCCGGGCCTGGAAGTAAGGCGGGGGCTCCCCCTGCTGTTCATATGTATGATTGTTTCCCTGCTCAGCAGTTAGGGACCATCTGACAATTCCTATCCACAGCAGTAAATGAAGGGAGAATTTCACTGCATACAGTCAGGTTTCTTATAAAAACGGTGCACATTTTTTAATTAAAGTATATTGGAGATAGGTTTCTTTTTCATTAAAGAAAGTAAAAATGGGATTTTATTTTTTTGCCTTTATAATACAATTTTATGAAGACTAGCATGAAAAGCAGAGAAACATGACTGATGTCAGCTTGAAAAAAATATCTAAAAGCTAAAAATATCATTATATGTTAAATACCAAGGCCATATACTTAAAAGATGTGCTGCGCATTGTATTTGTAAGCGATTTACCATCCAGTTTCTAGGATACCATAGCTTGCCCAGTTCCATGGTAACAGACTGAATTCAAACAGATACTTGGAGGTAGAACATACTTACAGTATGTGAAGTATGGCCCAAGATGTATTCTGTAGCAATCAAAACATCAAATTAATATGGCATTCATACATCAAAAACATCATTCAGCTGTGTTTTTCTAACACCATTCCATGGCTTTATTCCAGCTATAACAAACAAGGGAAAGTTGTGCTCACCACTATTTTTTAAAAACATTAGGCGGGGGTGCAATGAGCATGTGACCACAAAATACATATATACAAATACAAGAGTCCTTGGCACTCAACCCATTATCAATATATTTAAGACAGAGACATTATGTGCATACATGTTATAGTTATACAGGAGCAGTGACCAGCTCCATGTTGTAGCTCCCACCCTTCCCAGCTATAGTCAGGTGATCCCACTGGTGTCTAATAAAAGGGCAGCCAAGTATGGAGGTTTACTTTGAAAGCAGCTAGTAAGTTGCAGGTAAAACTTAGTTCCTTTGTAAAATGTATAATGAAGCAATTGAATTCTTAATGAATCAGATGAAAATTGAGCGTAGGACTGGCCAGATATGGGATGACTTTGACGTAGTTGGCCAGCTTAAATATATTGCAATATATGGACAAACAATCCCTGTTTTGTTTAAAGGGTAAGGCATTTTTCAGTAGCAGTATGCACAAAATGTCTCTGTCTTAAATATATTGATAATGGGTTGAGTGCTGATGACTCTTGTATTTGTCTGTATTTATTCCAGCTATGTCAAGGATATTTATGTAGAATTGGAAACATAATTCATTACCCAAAATGTCATCAATAACCATTTTATTTCTAGATTTGTACCTCCATTTGTGATACACTTCCCTTGCTTCTTAACTGTAGCTTACAGACATTGGGTCAGTGCTTTTGAGGTCAGTTTGCAAATGTTGCTAATTTATTTTCAGGTTCCATAAATATTTTTCATAAGTGTTTTTTTTTTCATAATTCAGCATAAACAACATAAAAACTGGATTAGGATAAATGACTCAAACCAATGAGCACAGGTGCTCAGACAGGAATAAAATGAAGGATTTAATTCTGCTCTGAGCCTGCAGTACATTCTCAGTGAGGTCACAGCTGAGCTCAGAATGAGAAATCACATTAAGTGAAGAGCTTCTGCAAAACACATAGCCCCACCATAATTCATACACAAATCATGTTTCATTTGTGTCCATTGAGGCTGGAGCCTTGGGATATTTGCCAAATGAGAGTCTGGGTTCTATATTAAGATAAACATTAGGTAATAAGAACTGCGAGGAATGAGCACAAGCACAAGAAGGACAAACATGGAGAGGAAAGGTTTAGGGAATTAAAAAATGTATGGGCAAAGTCAAGAGGTCACAGTGGCTTGACTTTCAGAAAGTACCGTTTCCCTTATGTACAAGCAGTGGGAATATGATAACCATTCTAGTAATGCAATAAATGTCCTGTGTGGAAGTGCCTAAGGGATATGTGGATGGAAAGATAAACCAAGTGTCCCTCATAGTATAAACAATTAGGCAAAAGTAGATGTCAGACTCTTGTATTGTCTCTGGAGAAGAGAGAGACAACGTAGTTAAAGAGCATAGTTACATCATTACATAGTTAAATCGGGTTGAAAAAAGGACAAAGTCCATCAAGTTCAACCCCTCCAAATGAAAACCCAGCCCCATACACACACCCCTCCCTACTTTCACATAAATTCTATATACTCATATCTATACTAACTATAGAGTTTAGTATCACAGAAGCCTTTGATATTATGTCTGTCCAAAAAATCATCCAAGCCATTCTTAAAGGATTAACAGAATCAGCTATCAAAATATTTTCTTGTCCATCAAGAAAAAACTTCCCTTGTGACTCCAAAAAGGACAAACAGATCAGTCCCTTGATCAACATTGGCTAAGAACATATCAGCAGACTTGCCTTTCCTCACTTTTTAAAATGGCAACCAAGCCGTGAAATGTTTCTGCCAGTGCAACTGTGTGAGGTAAGAAAAAATCCACAACTTCACAGCTCTCAGTGTAAAAAACCCTTTATCACACCTTAAGACTATGAAGATTTTCATTCATCCAGGTCATAGTATATCTAGTATAGGTCAATCTAAAAACAACTGGACTTGCTGAGTAATCAATGAAGACGTTTCACTACTCATCCGAGCAGCTTCTTCAGATCAACTGACTGGTGTGGGAAGTTCTCGGCATATAAACTCTTCCACTAATCCATTTACAATTGCACATTGTAACTCTTCAAAGAGGTGACATCTGAAGAAACTCACAGAGGTGTTGATTCTGTGTAGTTGTGATAGGATTATCCAATGTGTCATGCAACTCCTAGATACAGGTGTTACTTGTGAGAGTTGCATGAATGGATGTGTGAAGTGTTCTGAATCCACCGGGGTACAGATGTTAGAACAGCATTGTATGTAGCAGACAGGTGATGTCGAAGGCCCCCACCTCTGTTCATGAGCTAAAGAGACCCAGTGTAATAGTACTCTAATCTCAAGGGATTGTAGTCAAAACTGTGACCTTTATAAAATAGGAATAGGAAAATGTTCTCTCATTGCTTACCCTGAAAAACTCGGTCAGTCAAGATTTTCATACCTCTGAAAGTCTCCATCAATAGTCTGTTTTCTGCTCCATAGTTAACTGTCTATATCAGGTAAATATATTGATGACAAACATGAATTATAAGCAGGAAACATTTTTCCTTTATACTGAAGTTTATACATTATTTTATTAGCTCCATTTCACAATGAACTTGTCGCCTTTATATGTTATGATTTTTGATCGGTACAGCAACCTGCATTACCATATTAATTAGTCTACTAAAGTGAGATGAAAGGGGAAAAGATTAAATGTCAAATATTTTTTCTGTACCAGGAAATTAACACACATCACCTCTGAAATAATAAACAGGCACCAAGCTCAGAAGGTCACCAAAAACATATTTTAATGACAATAAACTGATGAACCTGCCAATGTTTCTGCATTATGGTGTGTTTAGAGGTGATTCAATTCATTTTACTAAATATCATTGTGTCAAAGGAAAAATAAGTAGAATCAGATGAACACTGAAAGAGAGTTGAGACAGATAAAAAGGTAAAATAGATAAAACTAGCGATTCAGAAGAAAATCACTTCAAATTTAATTTTCTTTAAAGGATACTAATTCTAAAATACTGCTTGCTTTTACACCAAATATTACACTATATGGGATATACAAATTCAAACATATGATGTGATAAATCACAGGGGGCAGGCATTATGTCTTAGCCTTTCAGTTCCTTCAGAACCAAAATGGTATCATTGCCATGTGCCTCGATTTTTACTGGTCTGGCCAGTGGTAATATGTGTCTCCAGAATGTTTCCATATAGGTGGCCATATCAGAAAGGTAGAGAGGTATAACAAAGACCCTACTTCTAGGCTGGAGATTGAGCAAAGCAGAGGCCTAGAAGAACAGAACAAGGAATCCAGTGTATCCAGTCTAATATAAAATGTATTAGGCAGAACACAAAGTATGGGCATATTAGCCTTAATAAATCAATAAAATAAACCTCTATGTTGTGGAGTGAAACGCACGTCAGCAGATACAACTGAACCACGTGATGTGACTTTGGGCAATGATGGTGGGAAACAGTTCTGGTGTGACTGAATGGTGCAACAGAAGCCACTAAAACGAGGGTGAGATTGTGTGCGAGTGGGTTGATAGATTAAACCCTAATTAATTAGTTAATTTCCAGCTACTTAAGCATTTGAGGGTGTCACAAAAGCTGCTAAAGGAAGGCGGAGAGTATATTAGAGTGGGACCACACCCTTGACTCTCAATGATATGTATGGCAAACATTAGGGCAAAGCTGCCCAGCTCAGCCAGACAGGCAGAGTTTGAGGTGCTCCTGTGGACCAGGAGAATGTGCTTACTGTTGGGCTAGAATCCCATTTGGATTGGTCACTCTCTCAACCACCCTCTCTCTCTATCACTCTCTCTCTACCACCCTCTCTCTCTACCACCTTCTCTCTCTATCATTCTCTCTCTCTCTCTCTCTCTCTCTCTCTCTCTCTCTCTCATCCTTCTAGCCCTGCCACCATTATCATTGCACACTGTATAGGTAATTAAAAATATATAGCAAACTCAATCATCCTACATCATGTAAATTCCCATTCCTTTTTCCATTCTGCTCTTTATTGTTAACATGAACATTTTTCTCTTTTAGAAAGATTGTTTCGGTAATGGCCTTTCAGGGACATGAGTCACTCACTGTACTATCTGATACATGACACCACTTGTGATTTTCAGCAATGTGTCTCAAAATAGCAGGTGATTAATCTAAGTGACTGATTGCACATACATGTACCAATCAGTGTGGGAGGAGGGTATTTTCTCTTTTGCTGACTAATTATTGGCTTCATATTTCAAAGAGAGCTTTAATCCCATACTAATGTGCAGATGTAGCCAGAGTTATCTCTATTCCAGATATATTAATGATCTTCCTCATGATAGTATGGAGTCTACCTCGGTCTACATAGTTCTCATCCTAAAGTTCAAGCATAGGTTTGCTACATATTTGCAATTTATTTTTATAATAATTATATACCATACATATTTCTAATAAGAGAACTCAATGAATGAAGTGTTTTAAAAACTTCTAAAATAGTACCTTGTACTTGATTCCAGCAAAGATATAATTAATCCTTATTGGAGCCAAAACAATTCTTTTAGGTTTAATTTATGTTTAAATGATTTTTAGTAGGCTTTAGGTATGGAGATCTAAATTATGGAAAGACCCTTTATCCCTAGGTCCCAAGCATTCTGCATAACAGGTTCCATACCTCTATATGAAAGAATTGAAAAATGAATCAAAAATCCTATCAAGAATGACTGGATATTTTATGAGATTATTTGGAGAATCCATTAAAGCCTGGGCTCAAGCATGGTTGGCTAATCTTACACCCTGATCCTGACCTGATCTGTATATTCTTGACTCTACTCCATTGCTAGGTGTCCTGACCAGGACTGGACTGAGAATTAAAATAGGCCCTGGCATTTCAGCTACACAGAGGCCCAAACAGCCCCCACCAGCCCACTAAGTACTGACTTTTATTGATCTGACTTTTATTGGTCGAATTTGTCGCTGAAAAATTTGCGAATTTCCTATGAAATTCACAAAACGGCAAATAATTCATGAAACGCAAATTTTGACAATTTTAACAGGCGAGTTAAAGTCAATGAGCGTCCCAATAATTTTGACGCAAACAACGTCCGACACGCGTCCAAAATTTTTTCACTGCAGTTTCGCAAATTTATTCTCCCATCACTACTGACTTTCTATGGCACCTTATAGCAGCCCCTCTGGCATTTGCCAGAACCCACAGATTGCCAGTCCCTGTTTGATTGCTGCCTACCCAGGCAATCCTACTTTATTATCCCATGTCTGCCCTGATCTCTGACTGCTCCCTCCTGTCCTTATGCTTAAACTGAAAAGGATCTTCCTTGTCATCTTCACCCCATTTAAAGGGCATGTAAAGGCAAAAAAATAAAATCCCATTTTTACTTTCTTTAATGAAAAAGAAACCTATCTCCAATATACTTTAATTAAAAAATGTGTACCATTTTTATAAGAAACCTGACTGTATGCAGTGAAATTCTCCATTCATTTACTGTGGATAGGAATTGTCAGATGGTCCCTAACTGCTGAGCAGGGAAACAATCATACTTATGAACAGCAGGGGGAGCCCCCGCCTTACTTCCCAGCCATGCAGAACTCAAGCAGCTTTGTTTATGACGATCCCTAAGCAGCCCAGACCACACTGAGCATGTGCACAGTCTTAGTCTTGCAAAGATGTATAACAAAGTTACAAGATGGTGACCCCCTGTGTCCAACTTTGAAAGCATAAATCATTTGTTTGATTAGGCTTGCGGTGCAGTAAGTTCATGTTTATATTTAGTATACAAAATACAGCATTTCTAGCCTTATTCTATTTTAGACTTTGCATGCCCTTTAAGTATAAACTCAGAACTCAGTTACAAGAATGCTCTGTCTTAATCATTTTCTTCTGTGACATTCTATAACTCTACTGTATATAACTGGTTATTGTATTAAAAACAGCTGTCAGTTTCCAAAAGCATTTCAAGCAGATCACCAGGTTCCCAAACCAATCTAGGAAAGACATTGTCAGGTTTTTCGAAAGCAGCTCAGCAAGAAAAGTGTCAGAGCGTCCCCCAGATGAGAGACAGATTTAAGAACACACAATGAGAAGGAATGAAAAGCTACAAGATCGCCGGTAATGAGCTGCATATAATTATTAAACCTTCTCTTGTATTTAGTTCCAAAGACTTTTAGATAATTCATTCATAACACTGATTCCCTGGAGGCTCAAACTAAATGTAATACAAAAATGAGCTCTGCAATATCCTGAGTAGAGATGGCGCGAACTGTTCGCCGGCGAACTTGTTCGCGCGAACATCGGGTGTTCGCGCTCGCCGGAAGTTCGCGAACGTCGCGCGACGTTCGCCATTGTTGGCGCTTTTTTTTTGCCCTCTCACCCCAGACCAGCAGGTACATGGCAGCCAATCAGGAAGCTCTCCCCTGGACCACTCCCCTTCCCTATAAAAACCGAAGCCCTGCAGCGTTTTTTCACTCTGCCTGTGTGTGCTGAAGAGATAGTGTAGGGAGAGAGCTGCTGCCTGTTAGTGATTTCAGGGACAGTTGAAAGTTTGCTGGCTAGTAATCGTGTTGATACTGCTCTGTTATTGGAGGGACAGAAGTCTGCAGGGGTTTGAGGGACATTTAAGCTTAGGTAGCTTTGCTGGCTAGTAATCTACCTTCTACTGCAGTGCTCTGTATGTAGCTGCAGTGGGCAGCTGTCCTGCTTCTGATCTCATCTGCTGACTGCTGCAATAACAGTAGTCCTTGTAAGGACTGCTTTTATTTATTTTTTTGTTGTTTTACTACTACTACTACTACTACTACTACTACTACTACTATAAGAGCCCAGTGTTATTAGTCTAGCAGTGTTGGGGAGTGGGACTGGTGTGCTAATCTGCTGCTCCTAGTAGTTCAGCAGCACCAACTGTAATTTTTTTTTTTTAATATTCATTTTTTTTTATTTTACTTTTTTTTATTTTACTACCGCTGTAGTAGTGTATAAGTTGACCTTTTAGGCATTATTTGCCCTGTAGGCATTTTTTGCCCAGTGTGTTATTCAACCAACTGCCATCTAGCTGTGTGACCTTGTTCACATTCTGTCTAAATATCCATAATATTACCGTCTCCAGAAAAAACACCGGAGTGACTTTTTTCAAGCAGCCATAATATATTTTACATAATCCGTATCCATCGCTGTAGTAGTGTATAAGTTGACCTTTTAGGCATTATTTGCCCTGTAGGCATTTTTTGCCCAGTGTGTTATTCAACCAACTGCCATATAGCTGTGTGACCTTGTTCACATTCTGTCTAAATATCCATAATATTACCGTCTCCAGAAAAAACACCGGAGTGACTTTTTTCAAGCAGCCATAATATATTTTACGTAATCCGTATCCATCGCTGTAGTAGTGTATAAGTTGACCTTTTAGGCATTATTTGCCCTGTAGGTATTTTTTGCCCAGTGTGTTATTCAACCAACTGCCATCTAGCTGTGTGACCTTGTTCACATTCTGTCTAAATATCCATAATATTACCATCTCCAGAAAAAACACCGGAGTGACTTTTTTCAAGCAGCCATAATATATTTTACGTAATCCGTATCCATCGCTGTAGTAGTGTATAAGTTGACCTTTTAGGCATTATTTGCCCTGTAGGCATTTTTTGCCCAGTGTGTTATTCAACCAACTGCCATCTAGCTGTGTGACCTTGTTCACATTCTGTCTAAATATCCATAATATTACCGTCTCCAGAAAAAACACCGGAGTGACTTTTTTCAAGCAGCCATAATAAATTTTACGTAATCCGTATCCATCGCTGTAGTAGTGTATAAGTTGACCTTTTAGGCATTATTTGCCCTGTAGGCATTTTTTGCCCAGTGTGTTATTCAACCAACTGCCATCTAGCTGTGTGACCTTGTTCACATTCTGTCTAAATATCCATAATATTACCGTCTCCAGAAAAAACACCGGAGTGACTTTTTTCAAGCAGCCATAATATATTTTACGTAATCCATATCCATCGCTGTAGTAGTGTATAAGTTGACCTTTTAGGCATTATTTGCCCTGTAGGCATTTTTTGCCCAGTGGGTTATTCAACCAACTGCCATCTAGCTGTGTGACCTTGTTCACATTCTGTCTAAATATCCATAATATTACCGTCTCCAGAAAAAACACCGGAGTGACTTTTTTCAAGCAGCCATAATATATTTTACGTAATCCGTATCCACCGCTGTAGTAGTGTATACGTTGATCTTGTGGGCATTATTTGCACAGTGTTTTCTTCAAACCGCCATCTAGCTGTGTGAGCTTGTTCACATTTTGTCTAAATATTGATAATATTATCGTCTCTAGAAAAACCACTTGAGTTACTTTTTTTCAAGCAGCATTCTTATATTTTACGTAATCCGTATCCACCGCTGTGTATACGTTGACCTTGTAGGCATTATTTGCACAGTGTTTTCTTCAAACCGCCATCTAGCTGTGTGAGCTTGTTCACATTTTGTCTAAATATTGATAATATTATCGTCTCTAGAAAAACCACTTGAGTTACTTTTTTTCAAGCAGCATTCTTATATTTTACGTAATCCGTATCCACCGCTGTGTATACGTTGACCTTGTAGGCATTATTTGCACACTGTTTTCTTCAAACTGCCATCTAGCTGTGTGTATTATCGTTTCCAGAAAAACCAACTGAGTTTTTGTTGTTGTTGTTTTTTTAAAAATAATGCCAGGCAAAGGCAGGCCGCCACGCAGAGGCCGTGCTAGGGGCCGTGCTGCTATGCAATCCTGTGGCCCTAGCAAATTGCCCAGTTTTAAAAAGCCAATGACCCTGAACTCCCAAAATGCTGAAGAGGTAGTTGACTGGCTTACACAGCACACCCCATCCTCTACCGTTTCTAACTTTACCACAACATCCTCCTCATCCTCCACTGCTATGGCCACCCCACGTAACACTTCCTCCACCACCGGTGCCCCTTCTTCACTGGAGTCAGAGGAGTTATTTTCCCATGAGTTTCTTGAACTGAGTAATGCGCAACCATTATTGGCAGAAGAAGATGAAGGAGATGAGGACGTTACACCAGATTTAATTCTGGCAGAGAACACGACAGAGATGGACATAATGATGAGTGATGAGGAGGAGGTCCCCGCTGCTGCTTCCTTCTGTGATGTGTCAGAAGAAATTGATGCATCTGAGGAGAATGATGATGAGGAGATTGATGTTTTGTGGGTGCCTAGTAGAAGAGAGCAAGAGGAGGGTAGTTCAGATGGAGAGACGGAGAGTCAGAGAGGCAGTAGGAGAATAAGACTTAGAAGAAGCAGGGAGGACAGCCCGCAGGGATCAGTAGGGCAACAACATGTATCGGCACCTGTGTTCAGCCGGCCAACGCACCCGCCATTGCCGCCAATGCCGCCAACTTCTACTGTTACCGCCAGATCGCACACTTCCAAAAAGTCAGCAGTGTGGGATTTTTTTAATGTGTGTGCCTCTGACAAAAGCATTGTAATTTGCAATGAGTGCAGTCAGAAACTGAGCCTTGGTAAGCCCAACAGCCACATAGGTACAACTTCTATGCGAAGGCACATGAGCGGCAAGCACAAAGCACTTTGGGAGCAACACCTCAAAGGCAACAGGCAAACTAAAAGCCACACTCCTTCTGGTCCAGCATCTTACTGCTCTACCTCTGCTCTCCTTGACCCATCTGAACCACCCTCCACGCCGCCTTCCACCTTGACCACCTGTTCCCATTCCCAGTCATCTGCCACCAGCCAAGTTTCTGTGAAGGCCATGTTTGAGCGTAAGAAGCCAATGTCTGACTGTCACCCCCTTGCCCGGCGTCTGACAGCTGGCTTGTCTGCACTCTTAGCCCGCCAGCTTTTACCATACCAGCTGGTGGACTCTGAGGCCTTCCGCAAATTTGTAGCAATTGGGACACCGCAGTGGAAGGTACCCAGCCGCAATTTTTTTTCTAAAAAGGGAATACCACACCTGTACCAACATGTGCAGAGCCAAGTTACCGCATCTCTGTCACTTAGTGTTGGGCCAAAGGTCCATATGACTACTGACGCATGGTCCTCCAAGCATGGTCAGGGCAGGTATGTCACCTACACTGCCCACTGGGTGAACTTGGTAATGGCTGGGAATGGGAAGCAGGGAATGGGTAGCTCAACAACAACAACAGTGGAGTTGGTGTCACCGCCACGGATTGCACGCGGTTCTGCCACCACCTCTACTCCTCCATCGCTCTCTACCTCGTCTTCTTCCTCTTCTTCTTCTTACTCTGCTGCTGGGTCCTCCTTCTCCTCCTCCACACCTGTGCACCCCCAGCTCCCCCTAGGCTATTCGACGTGCCAGGTACGTCGTTGTCACGCTGTCTTGGGGATGACGTGCCTGGAAAGCAAAAACCATACCGGATCTGTACTCCTGTCATCTCTGCAGTCACAGGCCGATCGGTGGCTGACCCCACACCAACTGCAGATCGGAAAAGTGGTGTGTGACAATGGAAGCAATCTGTTGGCAGCGTTGAGACTGGGAAATTTAACACATGTGCCCTGCATGGCACATGTGTTAAATTTAATAGTCCAACGTTTTGTCTCCAAGTACCCAGGATTCCAGGACGTTCTTACCCAGTCCAGAAAGGTGTCGGCCCATTTCAGACGTTCCTACACAGCCATGGCACGCCTTGCTGACATTCAGCAGCGCTACAACATGCCAGTCAGGCGTTTGATTTCTGACAGCCAGACTCGCTGGAATTCAACGCTCCTTATGTTGGAACGTCTGCTGCAACAACAAAGGGCCGTCAACGAGTACCTTTTTGAACTGGGTGGTAGGACTGGATCTGCAGAGCTGGGGATTTTTTTCCCCCGTTACTGGGTGCTTATGAGCGATGCCTGCAGGCTCATGCGACCTTTTGAAGAGGTGACAAATATGGTCAGTCGCACCGAAGGCACCATCAGCGACCTAATACCCTTCGCTTTCTTCCTGGAGCGTGCCGTGCGACGAGTGACAGATGAGGCTGTAGACCAGCGTGACGAGGAGCTGGAAGCGCACGATTTCTGGTCGGAATCACCAGAACGAACCCAGGCACCTGCTGCAACGCAGGGAGAGGTGCCAGAAGTGGAGTCAGAGGAGGAAGGTGGCTTTGTGGAGGAGGAGGAGGAGGACCAACAGGAGCAGGCTTCCCAGGGGGCTAGTGGTGACCTTTTGGGGACCCCTGGTCTTGTACGTGGCTGGGGGGAGGAGACCGTGGATGATGCAGTCCTTGATAATGAGGAAGCGGAGATGGATAGCTCTGCATCCAACCTTGTGAGAATGGGGTCTTTCATGCTGTCATGCCTGTTGAAGGACCCCCGTATCAAGAGGCTTAAGGAGAAGGACCTGTACTGGGTCGCAACGCTACTAGACCCTCGGTACAAGCATAAAGTGTCAGAAATGTTACCAACATACCACAAGTCCGAAAAGATGCGGCATTTACAAACCAGCCTGCAAAACATGTTGTACAATGCTTTTAAGGGTGATGTCACTTCAGGAACTCATCAACATTCCAGGGGCAGAGGTGCCAGTAATCCTGCCACGAGCACACCTGCAAGGACAAAGCCCTTTGGCCGGTCTGTAACGTCAGACATGCAAATGTTTTTCTGTCCAAGGCAGCGCCACAACCCTTCTGGATCCACCCTCAAAGAACGCCTCGACCGGCAGGTAGCGGACTACCTGGCATTAACTGCAGATATCGACACTCTGAGGAGCGATGAACCCCTGGACTACTGGGTGCGCAGGCTTGATCTGTGGCCAGAGCTGTCACAATTTGCCATGAACCTCTTGTCTTGCCCAGCCTCAAGTGTGCTCTCAGAAAGGACCTTCAGTGCAGCAGGAGGGATTGTAACTGAGAAGAGAACTCGCCTAGGTCACAAAAGTGTCGATTACCTGACCTTTATTAAAATGAATGAGGGGTGGATTTCGGAGGGTTACTGCACGCCGGAAGACTTGTTCTGACTTCTATGCAGCTGTCCTTCTCTTCAAGCCTCATGACTCCACACACAGCTGTCCTTTAGCGTCCTCCTCCCTCCGCCACCGTTACAAACTAGGGTGCAAACCCTACTGGTTTAATTTTTTCTGGCCTCTGTGCTTCAGTGGCTGCAACCAAAAAAACTGGGCAAACAATGTCTACAAGGTCAACGTATTGGCGAAAAATGACTATTTTCAGCATTTATATGGCATATTTTTTCTGGCAACTGTGCTTCAGTGGCTGCGTCCAAAAAAATGCATATTTTCTGCATTTATATGGCATAATTTTTCTGGCCTCTGTGCTTCAGTGGCTGCAACCAAAAAAATGCATATTTTCTGCATTTATATGGCATAATTTTTCTGGCCTCTGTGCTTCAGTGGCTGCAACCAAAAAAATTTATATTTTCAGCATTTATATGGCATAATTTTTCTGTCAACTGTGCTTCAGTGGCTGCGACCAAAAAAATGCATATTTTCTGCATTTATATGGCATAATTTTTCTGGCCTCTGTGCTTCAGTGGCTGCAACCAAAAAAATTTATATTTTCAGCATTTATATGGCATAATTTTTCTGGCAACTGTGCTTCAGTGGCTGCGACCAAAAAAATGACTATTTTCAGCATTTATATGGCATATTTTTTCTGGCCTCTGTGCTGCAGTGGCTGCGGCCAAAAAAACTGGGCAAACAATGCCTACAAGGTCAACGTCGTTGACCTTGTAGGCATTGTTTGCCCAGTTTTTTTGGCCGCAGCCACTGAAGCACAGAGGCCAGAAAAAATATGCCATATAAATGCTGAAAATAGTCATTTTTTGCCATATGTTGACTCAACGTATATGGCAAAAAATGACTATTTTCAGCATTTATATGGCATATTTTTTCTGGCAACTGTGCTTCAGTGGCTGCGACCAAAAAAACTGGGCAAACAATGCCTACAAGGTCAACGTATGGCAAAAAATGACTATTTTCAGCATTTATATGGCATATTTTTTCTGGCAACTGTGCTTCAGTGGCTGCGTCTAAAAAAACTGGGCAAACAATGTCTACAAGGTCAACGTATGGCGAAAAATTACTATTTTCAGCATTTATATGGCATATTTTTTCTGGCAACTGTGCTTCAGTGGCTGCGTCCAAAAAAAACTGGGCAAACAATGTCTACAAGGTCAACGTATGGCGAAAAATTACTATTTTCAGCATTTATATGGCATATTTTTTCTGGCAACTGTGCTTCAGTGGCTGCGTCCAAAAAAACTGGGCAAACAATGCCTACAAGGTCAACGTATGGCAGTTGTTTAAAGAGAACAGTAGATTACTAGCCAGCAAAGCTACCTAAGCTAAAATGTCCCTCAAATCCCTGCAGACTTCTGTCCCTCCAATACAGAGCAGTATCAAGCAGATTACTAGCCAGCAAACTTACTATCATCTGTCCCTGAAATCACTAACAGCTCTCCCCCTACACTATCTCTTCCAAGCACACACAGGCAGATTTTTCAGATACATTTCTGCCCTTGATCCCCCTCTGGCATGCCACTGTCCAGGTCGTTGCACCCTTTAAACAACTTTAAAATCATTTTTCTGGCCAGAAATGTCTTTTTTAGATGTTAAAGTTCGCCTTCCCATCGAAGTCTATGGGGTTCGCGAACCATTCGCGAACCGCTCGCATTTTTGCTCAAGTTCGCGAATATGTTCGCGAACTTTTTTTCCGATGTTCGCTACATCCCTAATCCTGAGTTATAAAAATTATATTCTTTCAAAAGTTTCAGATTTGGAGGAAAGGAAGTACAAAGCAGCCCTGAAACGTTTCTCTCAAAAGGCAAAATCTAAAAAGCTGGGTGGGGGCCCTCTGAGTAGGGATTGTCATAAAAGTTAATTCCATTGCTTTCTACAAATATTCTTATTTCAGATTGTATTTACTTTTTTTATTCATAAATGACTTGGGGAGGGGGGGGGGGATAGAGCTGTAAGCAATGCTCTCCAATGCTCAAATTCCAAAGAAGAATAGCTAAACTGATAAAGGAAATGGAAAGTCTTAGTTATAAGGAAGGCTGGTGATGGTGAAGAGAAGTGGTGCTTATAGGGGGGAATACACTATGTATAAATACTTTCTGTTGCTTTAATTACTAGTAGGTCCTTCCAGCAGACATACAGTAATAGTATTCACTGTGATCAAAAGAAAAGAGGGTCCATCTTAAGTTGTGGAATTCAGTAGATCAGTGATAACCAGTAATTCATGAACAAGATGTTGCTCTCCAACCCATTGGCTGTTGCTCCCAGTGATCTCAAAGCAGGTGTTTATTTTTCAATTCCTGGTTTGAAGGAAAGCTTGAGTTGCATAAAAACCAGGTGTACTGTCAAAACGAGCCTCCTTTAGGCTGCCAGTCCAAATAGGGGCTACTAATAGCATATTTGGCTGTAATTTACTTTCCAACTTTTTTTTACATTTAGGGGTAGATTTATCAAGGGTCGAAATGAAATGAAATGAATTTTCGAAGTAAACAAATTCGAAATTCGAAGTCATTTTTTGGATACCACGACCATCGAATAGGATACTACGACTTAGAATTTACTTCGACTTCGATTCGAAGTAAAAATCTTTCGACTATTCGACCATTCGATAATTGAACTACTGTCTCTTTGACTTCAATACTTCGCCAACTTAAACCTGCCGAAGTGCTATGTTAGCCTATGGGGACCTGCCAGAGCATATTTCTCAGTTTTTGGGTTTCAAAGGAAAATCGTACGATCGTACGATAAAATCGTTAGAATCGTACTATTCGAAGTACGATCGCACGATGAATAAAATCCTCCGACTTCGAATCTCGGAGGATTCTATTCGATGGTCAAATGTCGAAGTATTTTCCACTTCGAAATTCGACCCTTGATAAATCTGCCCCTTAAATGTGGCTCACGGGTAAAAAAAAAGGTCGGGGACACCTGCATTAGACTGATCAAAAAAAAAGTTTGTTTCACTTTTTAGGAAGGAAAAAATACTTATTATTCTTAATATAAATTTGATTCAGGAACTGGCCAGATTGAAACTGGGGAGGCTTCAGATTGGGATTGTCTCCTTCGTCTGGATAAACTACCAGCTAAGCAGGTTTTATTTATACAAAAATGTTGCACTTCATGGACATGTGTCTAATGGATAGCTAGAGGTTTGAGCAAGGATACATTACAAGTCTTCTAGTTATTATATAAATATTATTAAATGACAGATGGAAGAGACTTTATTGATACAAAGCATGAACACAATGCACACGAGACTCCATTTGTTAAATAAAGAAATACCGGTTCTGTTCTATGTGCCAGACGCTTTAATTAATCATCTTTATAATAAAACATTCATGGATAGGGATAATCATTCAATCACTGTGATCCTTTTCCTCTTCATTTGCAGGTCTAGTTCTACTATTTCAGCTGTGTCAGCAGAATGGAACTGTATAGATTATGATTTCCAGCATGATTTGTAACTGGACAGAGAAACAGCAGCTGCACATTATGGCAGGAATTTTTTTTCCTATAAAAGAAGGGGTTCATTTTCTAACAGGGAGCTATTTCTGCAGGTACATTGCATCTATACTGTGGTCGGTAAGATCTTCATTGAGTGAATATCATATTTTTGGAACATGATTTCTGAAACAGAATGTCAGGAACCTTCACCCATGTCTGACACTTTCAATTTCCCTGGCACATAAACTGCCGGTCCCACAAGCAGACCTGTATTTTCACATGTTGAGTGCTAAAGCCTCAGCAATCTGTTTACTCAAATGTAAGTAAGGAAGCCAAAACACTCAATAAACTAAACTGGCAATTACCTATTTCCCTGAGTATTTTCTCAGATTTTTTAAAAAACACACACCACATTCAGTAATAACAGATTACAGTCAAAGTCATGCTTAGCGGTCTCTACTGGCTGGTTGCAGTGTGTATGGGAGAAAATAGAAAGTAGACAATGTACATGTTTCCCCTTACAGGGGTGGTTCACCTTACAGTTAACTTTTACTATCTTACATAATGACCATTTCTAAGCATCTTTTCAATTGGCCATGCTTTTTTACTTATTTGCCTACTTCTTCTGACTCTTTTCAGCTTTCAAATGGGAGTCAAAAAACAAATGCTCTGTAAGGCTACAAGTATTGTTATTGCTTACTCATCCTTCTATTCAGCCCGCCCCATTCATATTCCAGTCTCTTATTCAAATCAATGCATGGTTGTTAGGGTAACTTGGACTCTAGCAACCAGATTCCTTGTGTTGGGGGATAAATACACATTTAGGGGCCCATTCACCAAGCTCGAATGAAGGAATAGAGCAAAATAGAGGAAAAATAGTTTGATTTTCGAATGTTTTTTTTGGCTACTTCGACCATCGAATTGGCTACTTTGACCTTTCGACTATGACCTGGGTCTTCGAATTGAACGTTTCGAACTAAAAATCGTTCGACTATTCGATAATCTAAGTACTGTCTGTTTAAAAATTTCTTCGACCCCCTAGTTCGCCACCTAAAACCTACCGAGGCCAATGTTAGCCTATGGGGAACCACCAAGGTTTTATCTAAAAATGGTATAAACCAGTGAAAATGGGCTTTTTTGGAATCAGAGATATTTATAACTGCACTTTAAGTAATTTATATGTGAATCGATCACAATTGGTGGCACTTTACCATCCTTATTGGTGTTTTAGCTGGTTGTTAGTAATTTATTAATCAATGTTAAATGAATTATTTATGAGTTAGAAATTACCAAATACACACAATAATTAAAAGGAAAATTAATTGTGTCTTAGTTTTACCCTATTTAATGTTAACTTATTGAGGTTAAGCACTAGCACTTTGTGGGATCAATTATTTAAAAAAAATAAGGGGGAACTCATAGATACTGGATCACGTGACTTAATGGTTTAACTGAAAACAAATCACATAGTGATAATATATATTCTTTTGTAATTTTTCTGATTAAGAAGACGGGGATACAATGAGACCAGCAAACGCGTGTGCTTCTTGTAACAAGTTGTAAACATTGAAATGTCCTATAATGAAACTGCAGCTAAAGAGGTGTGTGAAGGCAGTGGAGCTGTCCAGCAGCCTAGTTCTGAATTAAAGCTACTGCACCAGAGAAATGAAAATTCAGCCTTTGGCCTTTAGCAAGTTCTTAGTGTTTTCTCATGACAGTATCTCCCCTTACAGGGAAAATCAATGGAGTAAAGAAAGAAAAGGTGCTTGATAAACTCTACAAACTCAACAAATGTGTCTTGAGAAATCTAAACTGTACATAACGTCTCAGCCAGGGCTCAATGTTGCACTGGGGTTTGATTCAGTCCTAGGCACTACCTTCTTGTACACTGCAGAAAGATATGGGCTGTTTAACTGTTGTAATAGACCCTAGAATGTGATAGGGAAATCAGAATATAAGCTTCGCAGAGACAATGAATGATGACAAATATCTGTAAAGTACATGTGTAAATGTGTCGGTCCTGTATAAATGAAGGGTATTAAATAATAGCATCCAATCCTATTAGGCCTATTTATTCTTTCCCCATGAGCTCATGCAGTGCTATAAATGATGACAAATGCTGTCTTCTGATATGCTATCCATTAGCGCTAACAACATGATTGAGTATCATAATAATAGACTAGACTTGGTGAGGGCATGGTACTTCTTTCTGTTTATGTCCTTGAACAGCTTAACAGATCTCTTGAAAGTCCTAATGTTTAGGAAAGGTTAAATATTTATAACAATTCGCATGGGAACTTGACGGTGCTCTGGGAACAATTTTTCAGTTTTACCACTAATTTTCCTGTCTAGGTAATGTCTCTCTTTTCCCAGGTATATACTGTACTTTTTATGTTGCTTGTCCAGCTGTTCCTGCTGTGAAAATCATTATGGGGCACATTTACTATTGGTCAAATATCGAGGTTTAATTAACCCTCGATATTCGACCCTCAAAGTTAAATCCTTCGACTTCGAATATCCAAGGATTTAGTGCAATTCGTTTTTATGGATTTTAATCCATCGACGATTTTCCTTCGATCCCAAATTGCCTAGAAAGCCTAATGGGACCTTCCCATAGTAGGTCAAAGTAGCCAATTCGATGGTCGAAGTAGCCAAAAAAATACTTCAAAATTCGAAGTATTTTTTATTCTAATCCTTCACTCGAGCTAAGTAAATGTGCCCCTAAATGTCTGCTGTCATGATTCCGATTCCATCAGCATAATTAAGACTTACGGGGGAATGTAATAAAAGTCGCAAAGAGCAAAACAATTTGCACCTATAAGACTAAAAATCCACATCTCGTAATGTAACATTGTTCCTTAATACATTGTGAATTTTAATTGTGCACTCTTAAGAAGTGATTGAAGGTGTCGTAATATTTTGGAGCAAACATAACGACTTTTTCAAAAGAAGTTTTATTATATTTACTGCGCATTGCCGCAAACTATAAAATCCGCATGCAGTCTCCCACTGTCGGAAGTGGTTCGCAAAAGCTATATTAAATTTGCGCAAAGCAAAATTTGTTCGCACAAAGGCATAACTTTTCGCATTTTTATTACATTCCCCGGTTAGAGTTTATTTATAACAGTAACATAACCACAACCAGAGCCAGGTCATGAACTTAAAAAGCAATATACTGTAGACCTAAAAAGAAATAATTGCCTAATGAAAGAAACTTTTTGTTAGCAATTTTCCAACATATTCTTTCCAAATTCTTAATGGTCTTACACTTATTTGTTGCTACTGAAAACAGTTCTTTCTTATTTCTTTCTCTAACCATGGATCTGATTTTAAACAAAAGGTATGTTGCGAAATCAGCTCTTCTCCAACAAATATTTTTCTGCAATGTATTGGCAAAATATTACTAGTACAGGTATGGGACCTGTTCTCCAGAATGCTTGGGACCTGGGGTTTTCCGGATAATGAATATTTCTGTAATTTGGATCTTCATACCTAAAGTCTACTAGAAAATTATTTAAACATTAAATAAACCCAATAGGCTGGTTTTGCTTCCAATAAGGATTAATTATATCTTAGGATAAAGGGATAAAGTACAAGGTACTATTTTATTATTACAGAGAAAAAGGAAATCATTGTTAAATATTTGCATTACTTGGATAAAATGCAGTCTGTGGGAGACGGCCTTTCCATAATTCAGAGCATTCTGAATAATGGATCCCATACCTGTATCCATTGCAGTGTTTTAATTCCTAATTATTTCATTAACTATGCTAGACATAATTACATAAGGGGCACAACTGCAGTTGCAGGATAAAGAACACAGTTGTTGTGCCTATTTAATGAATTACTTAAAGGTTCTTGTGTCCAAAGCCCTCGGCATCCATGGATCCATAACGCCCTCTGATTTGAATAGAATGCGACTTGTTGTGAGAACTGGAAAAGTTTTACTGAAAGACTGACTTGCCTGACAGACTGATATTGCAGTCTGGTGTCTTTAGAGCAGTAACCAGTAGCTTGTGAGCAACATGTTGCTCTCCAACCCCTTGGATGTTGCTCCCAGTGGCCTCAAAGCAGGAGCTTACCGTATATACTCGAGTATAAGCCGTCCCGAGTATAAGCCAAGGTACCTAATTTTACCTCCAAAAACTGGGAAAGCTTATTGACTCGAGTATAAGCCTAGGGTGAGAACTGCAGCAGCTTCTGGTAAGTTTCATTTAAAAAATTGAGGGTTTCTGCTCCCATTGGAGGTGCCGACGTCTCGTTTTTGGATGCCGGCGACCATTCTTGGACACCGGCGAATATTCTTGGAGACTATTCTTGGATGCCGGCCACTATTCATGGATGCTGGCGACTATTTTAGGCACCGGCGACTATTCTTAGAGCCGGCGACCGTTTTTGCGCTTGAACCGAGTATAAGCCGGGGTAGAGTTTTTCAGCATATTTTGGGGGCTGAAAAACTCGGCTTATACTCGAGTATATACGGTCATTTTGAATTTTGGGCTTGGCAGCAAGTTTTAATTGCATAAAAACTAGATATACTGCCAAGTAAAGTCTCATGTAGGCTGCCATTCCACATAGGGACTACCAAATGGCCAATAACAGCCCTTATTTGGCACCGCAAGGGACTTTTTCATGATGGTGTTGCTCTCCAACTCTTTTTACATTTGAATGTGGCTCACGGGTAAAAAAAAGGTTGGGGACCCCTGCTTTAGAGGAAGCAGGAAGCCTAAACCAGCTTGATAAGAACATCTTAACCACAACATAATTTTGGCTTGCCACTGACTCCAATGCATTTTAGTGAAATTTCATGGTTTCAAGTATTTCTTTGTGATTTTCAGAAGTCTTTGATAAAGCATCAGTACATGTGAGGATTGATGCTGGAGAACCCTTGAGATACAACCACCTAAAAGGTAGCTTCTGGCTTCCTACAGAGGGCTCCTTGAGAAGGCACAGCATACTTATCCCTAAAAAATCAGTCTCAGATGTCATGTGGATGCTAGAAAAGACACAATTGGTTCTGATTCTGCAAAATAAATATGCTTTTTGAGATTGCAGCTGAATATCTAAACTACTGCATACTGGGGAAAATCATTGCACTTTGCACACTGCACATGTGTTTAAGTGTGCACAGTTGGATAAAGAAGAGTATAGTCACACATATAATGGTTCCATTAGTTGAAAATAAACAACATAAAGGACCAGCCATATGAGTATATAACAAAACATATAAGAAGTACTGTAAAATAACAGGTTCTGCAAACTATAAAATCAATGAGCTTTCTGGAAACCTTTTTTTGACCCCAGGCTCACAATTGGATTTAATCAATTGAACAGAATATGTATAAGAGGGCTCAGTATGTGTAACCTACTCTAGCTTAACTCCTTTTTAAGTGAGCTGCTCACATTTTTTGACGGCATAAATTACTGACTTGGTTGCTAGGTTGTGTTGACATGTTCTTGAAAGTGGAACAAAGCAGATGCAGTAAAATATTAAAGGCCTTAAGAAAAATGGACAGGTCATAGAGTTATTTCTCTATCAGATGAGACTGTAGCTGTTTTATTATTCTTCATGTTTCCTTAGATCAGGGGTCCCCAACCTTTTTTTTTACTTGTGAGTCACATTTGAATGTAAAAAAGAGTTGGAGAGCAACACAAGCATGAAAAATTCCATGGGGATGTCAATTAAGGGCTGTTGTTGGCTGTTTGGTAGCCCCTTTATGGACTGGTAGCCTACAGGAGGCTCTATTTGGCAGTACACATGGTTTTTATGCAATCAAAACTTGCCTCCAAGCCGGGAATTCATAAATAAGCATCTGCTTTGAGGCCACTGGGAGCAACATCCCAGGGGTTGGTGAGCAACATGGGGACCACTGCCTTAGATGAAGGATTGAAAACAAGAAAAAAAAAACATTAAAAGCACTGAAACAAGATTTTATAACCAAGAAATATGGGTAGCCAATCTAAAGGGGTCATTTACTAGAATTCAGGACTCAGATTCCAAACTCAGGAGCTAAACCATCAGCTCTATTATCCAGCAACAGTGAGGAGAAGACAGCAAGCTTAAATAGCCCTAAATTGGGGAATGGCCTGCAGTTGAACCCAGGCACGTTTCAGGGGCTGCTGCCGCCTGAGGCAGCAGCCCCAATGCCGCCCCTCCTCCTGCTCCGCTCTTCTAACTACCAGCGTCGGAGCGGGTGGAGGAGGGGCCGCATCGCTAGTGCAGTGAGCGCTATTGCGCTCGCTGCGCTAGAAGAGCCGAATTTCCGTTTTAAAAAACGGAAATTCGGCTCTTAAAGTTCCAGAGGCGGCTTTTTGCCGCCCCTGGTAACTGGCCGCTCCGTGCCGCCTGAGGCAAGATTCTCACCTTGCCTCATGGCCGGAGCGGCCCTGGTTGAACCCAAACCACCTTAAAATATCAGCAATAGTGATGGGCAAATTTTTTGCCTGCCAAGGATTAACACAAAATACCACATTTTGCAATCTGCAAAATTTTTCGCAAACTTTGTCAAAAGGTTGCTGCAAAAAAATTTGCTGTGACAAAAAAGTTGCCTAGAAAAACTGCCCATAAGAAAAAACGAGTAGGAAGTCTTGTTTGCAGATGCCTGCTCGATGGTGGGCCAGGCAGAAGGTTTTGCGTGCTACTGAAATGAGCAGACATGTGGGGGAATTGATTGCGCTCAACTCAAAACTCAAACACAACACAAAACCAGTTCATAAAAAATAATTATTTGCAATTTGAAAAATGCTTCTATTCATTTCCCAAAGGCAAAGGGGATTATAATTTTTGACCACACATCGCCTTGAAAGTCAATGGGCGTTTTTTTGCTATGGTGATTTATTTTTTGTCTAGTGACAATTTTGTCTTGGCGACTATTTTTGGCGCAGCAAAATATATTTGAAAAATTTTGCTTCAGTTTGGTGAAAAAATGTGCAGATGGCAAAGTGAGGAATTTCACTGAGAATCCATGTCTGGTGAAAAAAAAATAGTTCATCACTATCTGTGACCAAATGAGGGTCTTGTAGCTCATTTCTTCTTGTTTCCCACAGAGTGAAAGCCTCAGGAACATCCCTATTTGTGAAGTTTAGTTATGGGCGAATCTGACCCGTTTTGCTTTCCTGACTCTTCTCTGTAAATACAAGACAGTGATTTTTCCCCAAGGTTAATTCATGTAAATAAAGTAGTAGGTTTAAGGTAGGTTGCTTAAAGGTCTAATAATTCCACATAACAGCCCAGTACTTTCTAAATACCCACATAGAGACCCTTAGATCTGCAAAAAATGATTAATTTGGGCACTGGCTCATACTGAGGGAAATTAAGGTGATGTTAAAGGTTTCATATCATAGTGGCAATAAAATGTCCACCTTAACATGGACTCTAACAGATTGCTCAAAACAACCTCTGAAATTAAGATGAGAATTTGACTAATTTAGTAATTACCTGTGAAACTAACAATGACTGGCGCTTTAGATGTAAATGTTAATTCTAACCCACCAATTCCTCCCCTAAGAGGAAAGCTGTTAGCAAGGTCCCAATGGAATTTCGGCCGACAAAGTGAAAACATGTAACAGGGAAAATATTAAATATCATTAAACCAAACATTTTTGCTAAATTAATAATTTACACTTAATAGATTCAAAGAATTCTCCTTCTAGACTTAAAGGGCATGTAAAGTCTAAAATAGAAACATGAACTTACTGCACCACAAGCCTAATTAAAACAAATAATTTATGCTTTCAAAGTTGGCTACAGTGGGTCACCATCTTGTAACTTTGTTAAACATCTTTGCAAGACTAAGACTGTGCACATGCTCAGTGTGGTCTGGGCTGCTTAGGGATCGTCATAAACAAAGCTGCTTGAGTTCTGCATGGCTGGGAAGTAAGGCGGGGGCTCCCCCTGCTGTACATAAGTATGATTGTTTCCCTGCTCAGCAGTTAGGGACCGTCTGACAATTCCTATCCACAGCAGTAAATGAAGGGAGCATTTCACTGCATACACATATTTTAATTAAAGTATATTGGAGATCGGTTTCTTTTTCATTAAAGAAAGTAAAATGGGATTTTATTTTTTTGCTTTTACATATCCTTTAACAATTCATTCAGCTCTTTCTGTGTTATGTGACAGCATCATCCTTTCTTGCACACTGAACCTTCCCTATGGTCAAGCTCTGTCTATTGTATCTCCATGGAACAGCAAACTGTACTTCTTTGGTCACCAAATCAGGATACAGAGCCAGATTTCTATTTTGCTTGACCCTAGGCTGAGGACTGAGATATTTGTGTTGCATCCAATCCACTACATTTCTCACCAGTTTCTACATCTCCAATTCGTTTACTTTTATCTTTTACTTCGGCAATGACTTGAAAGTGTAAAGATTTGTGGGAGTTGGAATTGTGTATTTCTGTGATAACTGGTGATTATTAAATAGGTAATGAAATACATTCTCCTTTAATGTGTTTAGATAGATAGATAGACCCATAAATGTGTGTGAACCTGCCTGAACCAGCCTGAGTCACTAGTATCTATGTATCTCCACATTTGGCTCATGGTAGTCTTCCCTCCCTTATCTTTTTCCAGATCACACAGCATGACAGAAGGAACAATATGGTAATTAAATGGGTATGCCTACTTGGCAGAGTAGAGGATGATCCAGAGGACAGCAACAAAACTCTGATTCTTTAACAAATAAAGCTCGGTTGACTCGGTTGAGACTGGCAGTACATCATTCACGCTATTAGAGCACAAAGAGATTTTTGGCTGTTGTTTTAAACCAATCGCAGCAAATGATTAGCCTTTTTAAATGTATTGCTGCATCAGGGCTAAGGCTGAACGGGAAATACAAGCTTCACTATCATGTTGTCAAGGCCCGAAGGCGCAGTTTGGAGTGCGGACCACGGAGGAAGCAACTAGGCAAACACAGTTCGTGGTACAAATGGTTTAGGCAGAAGAATCGTCAGTTCAGGCAAAGGTCGGTCCAGGCAGCAAGATAACGTGGTCGATATTCCAGGCAGAGGTCAGTCCAGGCAGCAAGATATCAAAGTCGAGGTCTCAAGCAAGGTCAAAGATCAAGGAATCAATAATAGTAAGCACCCAGGAACTCAGGATAGAAGAACCTATACTCGGGCACTGAGAGAACCTTCTGGCGACTTTAAATAGGTGCATTTTCATGCCAAAACGCACTAGATGACGTCACAGGACGTGCGCCAGAATATGCGCCAGAGTCTGCACGTTTTTGGATGCCATCGTCTAAAGTATGCGCCAGCGAAAATACGCGTCACGCTGGCGTCTGACGGCCGCATGGCTTCTTCTGGGCGCCGCCATCTTGGATGCGCCGAGGACGCCTTAGACATGTCTAGGCCTTTTTAATGCTGGCAACGTTCATTTACTATTGCGCATTTTCTTTCAATGCCGAAGAGCAATTCAACGAAGCCCTTCCTAAATAAATAGCTCTAGATAAACTTACCTTGTCTGTTACAGTCAGCATGTGCAAAAGAGCTTACGACGTAAAAGGTTCTATTGTAGATCTGAGCAGACTGCAATCAGTGCCTTTGCTTCTCGTAGACTCTGTGATCTCTCTGGAAGGGCCATAAGTGCATCTTAAAGGAAAGCTTTACCCCCTGAACAATGTAGGCCTCTATAAAAATATATTGAATAAAACAGCTCATATGTAGAACCCTGTTTCATGTAAATAAACCATTTTATTAATAATATACTTTTTAAGTAGTATGTGCCATTGGGTAATCCTAAATATAAAATTGCCATTTTAAAAAATAAGGGCCACCCCTTGGGATCCTAGGATTCCCGGTGCACACAAACAAACCATACAGTCAGGGGTGCGCCGCCAATGAGGTGAGCTGAGCCGCTCGCCTCAGACGGCAGCGCCTGAAAGGATTCCAGGGGCGGCAAAAAGCCGCTCCTGCACCTTTAAGAGCCGAATTTCCATTTTTTGAACCGGAAATTCGGCTGTACTATTGCGAGAGAGATCAATTGCGGCGGCTCCTTAGTCAGAATCGCCACTGCATACAGTTAGGTCACATGAGCCAATTACTGGATAAAGATCTGTCTTGTGCTTCCACACTTCTTCCTGTTACAGTTAGGCTTGTAGTATTTCTGCTAGTTATGCCATTCAATACAGAAACGAGACAAAAGAAAATAACATGCACCACAGAGCTGAAGTCTCGTTTGTGATAATACGAATCTCCAAAGATGTCAAATTCTCAGCTATAAGTCCTTTATTCTTAGACATCTATTGGTATTTGTTATAGATTTGTTGAAGATGGTTTATATGTCTTGGGTTGAAGCCCCCCCCACTTTGGAATATTAATTTCTTCCAGAATACCCCATTGACTACTATGTGGAACACTCCAGTTTACAGCTGGAAAGTTTTATTACTCCACTTTTAGTATGATGTTTATGTACAGAATAGTGATATATTATGAGACAATTTGTAATTTCCTTAATTTCTTCTTTTTGTTTTATTGGAGACATATAGTATAAGTGAACCCTTTTATTGGAAGTGATACAGCTCCTGTCCAGTTCAAACGAGGGGTGGTTGTGTCTTAACAGTCCCTGACAGAAGCACCGTAGGAAGAGGAATAGCCAATCACAGCTCTGCAGTCACACAAGCAAAAAAGGCTTCAGTTCCCTAGCCTAGCTGCTGATTGGTTCCTATCTTAAGGTAGCCATACACGGGCCGATAAAAGCTGCTGACAGACCGAGTCGGCAGCTTATTGGCCCGTGTATGGGGCCCCCCGACGGGTTTCCCCGATCGCGATCTGGCCAAAAGTCGGGCAGATCTCGATCGGATGGGACAAAAATCTGTTCGTTGATGCGGTTCCGTGATCCGACCGCCCGCTCCCATTCATAAGGATCGATCGTTGGGCCCTAGGGTCCACGATCAGATCAGCCCGATATTGCTCACCTCAAGGTGGGCATATCGGAGAGAGATCCGCTCGTTTGGTGACATCGCCAAACGAGCGGATCTCTCTGTGTATGGCCACCTTTACAGTGATAAGTAACACCTGATATCCTGTACAGCCTGGGACAAGCAGCAACAGAAAGTGGAACAGATGGGCGGGACTAGTAGGGTTTTTGCCAACATTTTCAATAAACCAACCCAAGACACCTTCCTTCATTCATAATAATTTAATGCGCTGGCCCCTTGCGGTTTTTAACACAATATGGTTACTTTAAGTTACCCTATCAACCAGGCAGTACTTGAATGCCACTGGGGAGAGCTTAGAAAGAAAAGTAATAAAAAGTAACAGAAACAAAATTCTAGCCCTAAAGCAATAGTTTTTGTTGCTCTTAGTGTTATTGCCCCTGTGTTCCCCTCACTTTATGTTAAACCTATAAAGCAGCAAATATTGTACTGTACTGCCATGACACCTTCATTAATTAGCAATCAAATAATTGGTCTGTCTGATAACCATTCAAGTTTTGTTAGGCTCCACCCTTTATGGTGGAAACTGGGATTGCGGACATTTGTGGATTTACTGCATCATAGTCAATACGAAAAATAACTAGGGGAGTCATGGGCGGAGACATGCAAATCACTTCTTTATGTCCCTGTGGCCAACTATGCATCCAGAACCAATGAGACAGCTTGTTTCACTCTTGTTAGATTATCAGTGCAAGAAATTGGAATATGGTTTCTGAGTGGGTAGGACTTGTAGAGTAGCGCAGAGAACATGACCCGGTTAGGATGAGACGGACTATAAGGAGCCAAAAATCCCTTCATGTGCAAGAGGCATGCAGTGTAAAGCCTACTGAAAACAGAAGGTATTTGCAAGTTTGGATATATGGCGCTGAACTAGGCTGTAACTGCGCTATAAAGCCAGTGGTTCTGGATGCATAGTCGGCCAAAGGGACATAAAGGAGTGATTTGCATATCTCCGCCCATAATGTCTTATGTGAGAGTTAAACTCTCATTTTGGGTATTATATGGAACAAGGCAAGTAAATACCTTCTGGTTTCTGAAGGGTTTATGTTGCATGCAGGCCCAGCCTCACAGGCCTGGGCCTAGGGAGGCAAAATTTGAGGAGCGGCATGCCACCCAGCTGCATCTAGAGTAGCAGGGGAGCCACGGGCGCATGGGTGCGGGTAGACGCTAAGACCCAGGCAGCCTAGGGGTGGCAAAAAAGGAAATCCAGTCCTGGTTGCATGTCTTGCACGTAAAGGTCTTTTTGGCTCAGTTTAGCCTGTCTCACCCCAGGTTAGGTTCTCTGCTTTATTTACAGTATAATATGCAAATCCAGGGGGTAAAGTAACACCTTGGTATGTCATTAGCTCCAATTATTTGGCTGGAGCCCTATTGGGCATTATATATTGTAGACCCGTTTTCCAGAATTGGGACCCATTTTCCAGAATGCTCGGGACCTGAGTTTTTTTCCGGATAAGGGATCTTTCCGTCATT
Organism: Xenopus petersii; assembly: GCA_038501925.1. Lineage (NCBI taxonomy): Eukaryota > Metazoa > Chordata > Amphibia > Anura > Pipidae > Xenopus > Xenopus petersii. The sequence goes on from CM076683.1 coordinate 125,092,668, forward strand.
TGGATCTTCCTACCTTAAGTCTACTAGAAAATCATGTAAACATTAAATAAACCCAATAGGCTGGTTTTGCTTCCAATAAGGATTAATTACATCTTAGTTGGGATCAAGTACAAGCTACTGTTTTATTGTTTGAATAAAATGGAGTCTTTGGGAGCAGGACCGGATTTGTGGAGAGGCCACCAAGGCCCGGGCCTAGGGTGGCAGAATTTTAGGGGGCGGCATTCTGCCCAACCACACCCACATTGGTTCAGAAACACTGGGGAGGCGCAGGAGATATGATAGTTTTTAAAATTCCCTGTACGCCAATCGCCATTGTTCGGGTCCTGATGATGAAAATTTGATTGTATATAAAGGAGGCGACAAACGACAGTGAGCCTAGGGGGATCTGCTATTTAAATCCGGCCCTGTTTGGGAGACAGCCTTTCCGTAGTTCGGAGCTTTCTGGATAATGGGTTTATCAGGATAACGGATCCCATACCCGTACTGGGTAACGAAAGCAAATGATAGCTTTGCCCCATCCTAAATATTGATCCTGCATAGCGGAGTGGTGAAATATTTCAAGGAAACGTGGCATGCTGGGAAAAATAGCAGGAAGATTTCAACATTGGTGATTTGACCCTAATTGTCCTTGAATGTGTCTATACAATGGCATGTGAATATAAGGATGTGCCTCTGTGTATCTACGCGGGTCTGTATGTTTGCTCACAAGAGATAATCAATACTAATGCATTTTAATGGCTTTCACATCTTGCTTAGAGGAAGCTACGTGTTTAAAAATGAGCTTCTGCTGCTGAGGGTGAAGGAAGAGAACCCCTCCTAGAAATTAGGAACATCAATACATATTTGTATCGACAGAAGCAACTGGACAAAAGTCACATTCATAGCCTCTGTGTTTTTTTCCGTCTTTCCGTGTGATAATCGCCGGTCACCATAATAAAGAAAGGTCACAAAGATTATCCACAGATCTAAAAAATATATCCAGTTTTACTCGGTGATCAGAGATAATAATGGAGAGAAGAAGAGATCTACCTTCCACTGTTGAGATATGAACTGGTCATTAGTGTTTTGTTTGCTGTTCTGTTATATATCAACCACTTGCTCCAGCAAATCAAGCTGCACAGCTCTTTGAATCAGATCATATGTACATATTGATTTCCCATTGGGCTGCACATGCCTGATCTCCTCTGTTGTTTCAAACCAAAGACATAATTAGAATTCCCTGCATCCTAATACAATATTGTTAAGGGTCCCCAAAACATTAAGGGGCAAATTCACTAAGGATAAGCAACGGCTTCATTGACATCGCAACACTTGGCCAGGTGTAGATTCGCCAACGATAATTCACGAAAATCTGAAGTTGCATCCAGGGCGCTGAATACTTGTAAAGTTGCGCTAGCGTTAATGCGGCAATACAGTATATACAGTATCACAGCAGCAGGTACATTATCTCTTATCCTTATATACAGTATCACAGCAGGTACATTATCCCTTATCCTTATATACAGTATCACAGCAGCAGGTACATTATCCCTTATCCTTATATACAGTATCACAGCAGGTACATTATCCCTTATCCTTATATACAGTTTCACAGCAGCAGGTACATTATCCCTTATCCTTATATACAGTATCACAGCAGCAGGTACATTATCCCTTATCCTTATATACAGTATCACAGCAGCAGGTACATTATCCCTTATCCTTATATACAGTATCACAGCAGGTACATTATCCCTTATCCTTATATACAGTATCACAGCAGCAGGTACATTATCCCTTATCCTTATATACAGTATCACAGCAGGTACATTATCCCTTATCCTTATATACAGTATCACAGCAGCAGGTACATTATCCCTTATCCTTATATACAGTATCACAGCAGGTACATTATCCCTTATCCTTATATACAGTATCACAGCAGGTACATTATCCCTTATCCTTATATACAGTATCACAGCAGAAGGTACATTATCCCTTATATACAGTATCACAGCAGGTACATTATCCCTTATCCTTATATACAGTATCACAGCAGCAGTTACATTATCCCTTATCCTTATATACAGTATCACAGCAGCAGTTACATTATCCCTTATCCTTATATACAGTATCACAGCAGGTACATTATCCCTTATCCTTATATACAGTATCACAGCAGGTACATTATCCCTTATCCTTATATACAGTATCACAGCAGGTACATTATCCCTTATCCTTATATACAGTATCACAGCAGGTACATTATCCCTTATCCTTATATACAGTATCACAGCAGGTACATTATCCCTTATCCTTATATACAGTATCACAGCAGCAGTTACATTATCCCTTATCCTTATATACAGTATCACAGCAGGTACATTATCCCTTATCCTTATATACAGTATCACAGCAGGTACATTATCCCTTATCCTTATATACAGTATCACAGCAGGTACATTATCCCTTATCCTTATATACAGTATCACAGCAGCAGGTACATTATCCCTTATCCTTATATACAGTATCACAGCAGTTACATTATCCCTTATCCTTATATACAGTATCACAGCAGTTACATTATCCCTTATCCTTATATACAGTATCACAGCAGCAGTTACATTATCCCTTATCCTTATATACAGTATCACAGCAGGTACATTATCCCTTATCCTTATATACAGTATCACAGCAGGTACATTATCCCTTATCCTTATATACAGTATCACAGCAGGTACATTATCCCTTATCCTTATATACAGTATCACAGCAGCAGGTACATTATCCGTTATATACAGTATCACAAATACAGACTACAACAGTTATATTATTTAGAAATCTATCAATCTGCATGTCACAGAGCTCCATACTGGCCTGTTTAAATGCTTACAAGCATTGCTCAACGCTGTTCTCTTTCACCCACATTGACAACAGTAAATCCTGCTCAGCTGGGGAAACCAAAGGCAGGGTCTGGCTGTGTTGGTGCAGGCTTTACATTACAAGAGAGAGAATTTTCCCTGGCCCCCAGCCATCATAGTAAAATAATAAACAATCAATTAATACACAAATAAAAAATATTCTATTGTTTAACAATCAATCTATATTTTTAAAGAAATATAAGGAATGCAGTAGTGATGGACAAATCTGACCTACTTCGCTTCCCCGAAAATTTGTGAAACAGCGAAAATTTGCAAAAAAGTCTATGGGAGACAAATTTTTTTGACATGCAACAATTTTTTTTACCCATTGGAGTCTATGGGTGCTCATCACAAGAATGCAGTCCTCCTGGTCTCACTGAACTGTAGTTTCCAGCATATCACCAACAGCAAAAGGTTGGGAGTTAAAGTTCACCAATAGCTGAAGGTTGAAGACCTCTGCCCTGGGTTGTAGCTACAATTACCTTTAGCATGTAGATTGTCCCTGGGAGAATTAAAAATGAAATATCTGTACAGTGATATGGGATAGCCATTGTTTTATATATAAGTATGGAACCTGTTATCCAGAATTCTTAGGAACTAGTGGTTTTCTAGACATGGGCTCTTTCTGTAAGTTGGGTCTACACACCTTAAATCTACTAACAAATCATTTCACCATGGATTAAAACCAATAGGATTGTTTTGCTTCCAATAGGAATTATTAATAAATCTTAATACAGTATCACAGCAGCAGGTACATTATCCCTTATCCTTATATACAGTATCACAGCAGCAGGTACATTATCCCTTATCCTTATATACAGTATCACAGCAGGTACATTATCCCTTATCCTTATATACAGTATCACAGCAGCAGGTACATTATCCCTTATCCTGATATACAGTATCACAGCAGGTACATTATCCCTTATCCTTATATACAGTATCACAGCAGAAGGTACATTATCCCTTATCCTTATATGCAGTACCACAACAGGTACATTATCCCTTATCCTTATATACAGTATCACAGCAGAAGGTACATTATCCCTTATCCTTATATACAGTATCACAGCAGCAGGTACATTTTCCCTTATCTTTATATACAGTATCACAGCAGCAGGTACAATTACCTTTAGCATGTAGATTGTCCCTGGGAGAATTAAAAATGAAATATCTGTACAGTGATATGGGATAGCCATTGTTTTATATATAAGTATGGAACCTGTTATCCAGAATTCTTAGGCTGAAGTACGAGGCACTGTTTTATTATCACAGTGAAAAAGGAAATCATTTTTTTAAATAATTTAATTATTTGATTAAAAAGGAGTCTATGGAAGATGGCCTTCTTGTAATTCAGAGCTTTCCGTATAATGGGTTTCTTTCTTTCTCTTTCTTTCTTATTGGGGAATGATGTATCCTCATTGACAACTGTTCTTATCACAAGGGGTTAAACAATGGGTTTGTACATAATGGATCCCATACCTGTCTAATTATATAGACAGTCTTTCTTTCTTTCTTTCTTTCTTTCTTTCTTTCTTTCTTTCTTTCTTTCTTTCTTTCTTTCTTTCTTTCTTTCTTTCTTTCTTTCTTTCTTTCTCTCTCTCTTTCTTTCTTTCTTTCTTTCTCTGTTTATTTCTTATTGGGGAATGATGTATCCTCATTGACAACTGTTCTTATCACAAGGGGTTAAACACTGGGTTTGTACATAATGGATCCCACGTGTGCATAATGGATCTCATACCGGTCTAATTATAAAAAGACAGTCTTTCTTTCTTTCTTTCTTTCTTTCTTTCTTTCTTTCTTTCTTTCTTTCTTTCTTTCTTTCTTTCTTTCTTTCTTATTGGCGAATGATGTATCCTGATTGACAACTGTCCCCTTCACAAAGGGGTTAAATAGAAAGCCATTTATTCAGGTCACACACCGTGGGAGCGATTTTCTTGCCAGGCAGACAGGTTACTGTTCCTTTAAGCTACAGCTGTGCATTTAGCAGGTGCTATTTATAGCAAGTCTCAGTGGTAGAATCCAGATTACCCCTGCTCGCTGCGTTGGTCTTGGTAGTTCCCAGACTGAGAAGGTCAGGCAACTGAGCATGTCTACTAGAGGTGCAGGCAGGGATGCGATTGCTCCTTCCATCCGTCCAATGATAAAGTCCCTGAGCAGCAGCAGTAGCAGCAGCAGCAGCAGCAGTAGCAGAAGCAGCAGCATTGGCAGCAGACAAGACAGTGTGCAGGACTGTTCTGTACTAGCTGGGATCCCCCTCTGCTCACCAGTAAGTTTCATTTCTTATTCTGCTTATTCAGTTATATGATGATGATGATGAGACTGTGCTGTGCATGGGACAGTGGAGGGGGGAGAAGGCAGATCTATTGCAATTACAAGATATTTGACATTAAACCATGTTGTCTGCTTTCTACTTCATCCCCGGTGTAAAGTAGTGTCCTCTTGTGCTTACTGAACTACAACTCCCAGCAGCCTTTATCAGGGAGATGGTTTTAGTACAAGAAGAGAAAGCAGGATAAACATGCTGGTTGCCTTCATTAAACCCAGGAGTGTCAGTACCTAGTTGGGTGCAGGACATTGCCAGGAGTTTAGCAGATAAGCAGGTTATTTCTATCACTTGTTAGTTTGTCTGTGGTCGATATCATTTAGCATGAAGAGCCGGCACATAGTATTCTAGCACCGGGAGAAGGGATCAATTGCCTCCTTTGATATTCTAGTGGATAAGAGTCACTCCTGCCCCTGTGCTGTTTATTCTCATCCACATCAGCCTACTGAAATATGTATTATCTGTTGAGATGACTACACAGCTCCAATTGTTCCGCAGTTATTGTACAGCACAGTCATTAGGGCTACATTATAGCCCAGGCTTTTAATGGCTCTATCCGGGGACGACATCGCTGGCAGAATTTGTTTTCAGCTTTTGGAGCTACTCGTGTGACAGCAACCTCGTTCCAGCAGGATCAGCCCATGGACATCTAGAGTAGGATCAGCCCATGGACATCTAGAGTAGGATCAGCCCATGGATATCTAGAGTAGGATCAGCCCATGGACATCTAGAGTAGGATCAGCCCATGGACAACTAGAGTAGGATCAGCCCATGGACATCTAGAGTAGGATCAGCCCATGGACAACTAGAGTAGGATCAGCCCATGGACAACTAGAGTAGGATCAGCCCATGGACAACTAGAGTAGGATCAGCCCATGGACAACTAGAGTAGGATCAGCCCATGGACAACTAGAGTAGGATCAGCCCATGGACAACTAGAGTAGGATCAGCCCAGCGTGCACCCAAAGCTTACACTTACAAATATTTCTTCCAAATTGTAAATACATAGGATTATTATTATTATTATCATCTCCAATATGTGGAGAGAGGGGGGGGGGAAAAGGTTCTCAGAGGAAAAGTAAACAGCAACTTAACTTATGGCATTGCTGCGTTACATGCTTCTTTCTTTCCAAAGGCGTTTCTAAATGAAAGTTTACAAACAGGCTACACCTTGTCAATCTATTAATATTAACACCTTGCTCTCCTTGTTATTGTTTTAAATATGAACAGGGGTAATGTTTTAAGAAGAAAGCCTCTTTATGGTCATTTGAATTCATTTGTAGCACCTGAGTTATAGAGGGTTATTTATTCAAGTCCAAATGCAAAAAACTCGAATTTTTACACTATGGGGCAAATTTACTTAAGGTCAAATATCAAGTGTTAATTAACCCTCGATATTCGACTGTCGAAGTTAAATCCTTTGACTTCGAATATCGAAGTCGAAGGATTTAGCGATATTCGTTCGATAAAATGATTTAATCCTTCGAATCGTTCGATTTGAAGGATTTTAATCCATCGATTGAACGATTTTTTTGTTCGACCAAAAAAAGCTAGCAAAGCCTATGGGGACCTTCCCCATAGGCTAACATTGACTTCGGTAGCTTTTAGGTGGCGAACTAGGGGATCGAAGTTTTTTCTTAAAGAGACAGTACTTCGACAATCGAATGGTCGAAATAGTCGAACGTTTTTTAGTTCGAAACGTTCGATTCGAAGTCGATGGTCGAAGTAGCCAAAAAAAAAACATTCGAAATTCGAAGTTTTTTTCCTCTATTCTTTCACTTGAGCTAAGTAAATGGGCCCCTAAAAATCTGAATTTTTAGTGTAAAAAATCCTTAAATTATTTGAGATTGATTTTACCCCGAGGATGGAAAAAGTTTAAATCCAAAAACCCTCCACATTAGACCTGTCGAGGTTGTATATAAGTCAAAGGGAGAGGTCCCTATCCTATTAAGAAGTTTTGTGATCTGGCTTTGTTGCAAAAATCCAAAAAATTTTACTTGTGCGAAAAAGTTGTAAAAAATCGAGTGATTTGGGGGAAAAATTGTACGATTTGGATTTTTGCACAATTTTATCGAGCTGGTCCCGATCCGATGAAATTGTGCTTTTTAAAAACGAAATAAGGTCCAATTGTGGATTCTAGTTTGGCCCATAATGTCACACATATATGTTGTTCAGTACAGTGTTATGTCCTGGGTATGGACAGTAGTATGTTTAATGATACCCAATGTGCCTGCTTATTAAATTGTGAGCAGCTACCGTGATACCCATCTTTAGGAAACCAGAATCAGTGACAGTATCCCAAACGTTAGTAAAAAAATCCTTAGGTCTAACAACAATCAGGGCTGCCTTTAATTGTGATGGGATAGGAATCAAAATGTTTAGGGCTTGATTATTTAAATAAAGTAGGGTAATGCCAGGCAATGTTTGGTTATCCCAACAGATGGGATTGCTCACTGTTCTACATACAGAGCAATGGCAATGGTAATGTTTCAGCTGCTGCCGGCTGCCGGTATCTGTATTTTGGCTGCAGCCATGAGTTGGGATACAACTATACAGTATAAAGTATTATTGTCTTATTGTACCTCCTGATCCTATTTATATTTCTTTTTCCAGTCCAGGTATGGTATCCATTAATTAAAGGAAGGCCATCTCCCACAGACCCTACTAAGATACAATTGATTCTTCTTGGAAGCAAAACAATCTTATTGGATTTTATTAATGTTTAAATGATTTTCTAGTAGACTTTAATGGAAACACCTAGGTCCTGAGTAGTCTGGATAACCAGTCCCATACCTGCACAAATGCATATCTATATTCCCCTTGAGTTGGGAACCAGTCAACTTCGGTGCCATGTATTGTGCTGTAGAGCCTTCCAGCGATGGCATCTTATACAGACAATTGAATGGTGACAATGCTATAAATTTAATGGTATATTGTCCTTTAGAATGTGGTATTGTTCTTGGATTGGATTCCTTGTCCTTTCATTTTGTGTACAAATTGCCTGACCTTTTTGTTGTTCCTGGAACAAAGCCTTTTCTTTACTCCTATCCAATTTATCACACGTGCCCAACTCGCAACAATTTGCTTCTGTATTTGTTTTCCGTGACCAATTTTCCTGCATTTTGTAAAGCAATGATCAAAAAGGTCCGTTTTACTGATTTCCACACTTCCCAGCAGCTTGTTAGATAAGAAATGGATTGATATCATCCTCAGAGGAAGATTTTGCAATAAGATTCAAGACCGATAACAACATAGAGTGATACATTTTTATCAGTGCATTGAATTTGGACTTTTGTTAAGGAGCCTATTGGAATGTGCTGAAATATATTATTATTATATATCATGTATATTATTGCTCATGTAAATATATAACATGGTTGGTTTGGCATGTCTCAAGTTAAACACCTATATATGGGGAACGTTCTCAGCATCTGCACCTCAACTTCCTAAATGAGTTGGGTTTGGAAGGAAAATTGATTTGTTTTGAACAGGAAAAAATCTCTTTCCCATAAATAGGGCAATAGGGTACAGGTATGAACCTGTTATACAGAATTTTCGGGACCAGGGGTTTTCTGGATAAGGAGTCTTTGCATAATTTGGAGCTTCATACTTGAGTGTACTAAAAAAATCACTTCAACATTAAATAAACTAAGGATGCATTATAACCAGGATTTGATTTGGGATTCGGCAAGGATTCTGCCTTTTTTAGCTGGATTCGGCCGGGCAGAATGATTCAGGCAAATCCGAATCCTGCTGAAAAAGGCAGAATCCTGGCTGAATCCCGAACTGAATCCTGGATTCGATGCATCCCTAGTTTATGTTGAATCCGAAACCAAATTTGCATATGCAAATGAGGGGTGGGGAAGGAAATTGCGTGACTTTTTTGTCAGAAAACAAGGAAGTAAAAAATGTTTTCCCCTTCTCACCCCTAATTTGCATATTAAAATTAGGATCTGGTTCGGTATTCGGCCGAATCTTTTGCGAAGGATTCGGGGGTTCGGCCGAATCCAAAATAGTGGATTCGGTGCATCCCTAAAATAAACCCAATATAAATAGGCTGGTTTTGCCAATAAGGATTAATTATATTTTAGTTGGGATCAAGTAGAAGCTACTGTTTCATTATTACAGAGAAAAAAAGAGATAATTTTTAAAAATTTAAATTATTTGATTAAAATAGGAGATGGCCATCCTATAATTTGGAGCTTTCTGTATAACAGATCCAATACCTGTATAAAGTTTCAGTGTCCATTTAATTCCACTTTTAGTTTCACAGACCAAAGAGCTTTGACAAGCGTTTAACACACACAACTAATAATAACAACATTGCAAGATTCCTATCAATTCACAGTTAACGGTGAGGACTTTTCCTAGTACAGGTATGGGACCTGTTATCCAGAATGCTCAGGATTAGGGATGGGCGAATTTTTTCGCCTCGTTTCACCGAAAAAATGGTGCCCATAGACTTGTATGGAGACGTGCGTCAAAAAAAAAAAGACGCGCAACAAAATAATTCCACCGCCCATATACTTTAATGGGCGTCTGCGACATTTCGCCGGCGGCAAATTTTTGGCGAAACTAAACGGGTCAAATTCGTCCATCCGTGCTCACGATCTGGGGGTTTCTGGATAAAGGATCTTTCAGTAATTTGGGTCTTCATACCTCATCTCTACTAGAAAATCGAGTAAACATTAAATAAACCCTATAGGCTGTTTTCTATTCCATTAAGGATTAATTATATCTTAGTCTGGATCAAGTACACGCTACTGTTTTATTATTACAGAGATAAAGGAAATATTTTTTTTAAAATTTGGATTATTTTATTATAATGGAGTCCATACCTGTATTTGGCATATTGATCAACCTGGCCTATCTATGGAGTTTGATAGACATTTCTATCTTTAACATTGGCCGAGCCATTAGATATCTGTTGCATTTCATTTCTTTGCTGGACTGACTGTCATGCGGAATAGGTTCCTGTCCAGCCTATTTAGCCTTTTGCCAGGGTTTACATTTTGTTTCAGTTAATACTAAACATAAGAATATAGAATCTACTGCCTGTAATTGATTTTGTCTTTGTGGCAAGCCACAAGCTCCTCAAGTAGAAATACCCAGGCTAAGCACTTTTCAGAGCTCTTTCTAGCTGTGAACAAATTAATTCATCGTCTTGGAGTTTTGGGACTGCAAAACATTGTTTCAGCCTAGCGTGTATGTGAATTTCTATTGGTATGGTGCCACCAGGGTTCACCAGAGCTGGGCATGCATATAAAACATTTAGAATAATACAGATAAGGGAGTAACTTCTATCGTATGAGACAAGGAAACACATTCCGAATATTAAGGGGTGTTTACAGGAGAACTAAAGCCTTAAAATGAATGTGGCTAAAAATGTCATATTTTATATAGTGAACTTATTGCACCAGCCTAAAGTTTCAGCTTGTCAATAGCAGCAATGATCCAGGACTTCAAACTTGTCACAGGGGGTCACCATCTTGGAAAGTGTCTGTGACACTCACATGCTCAGTGGGCTCTGAGCAGCTGTTGAGAAGCGAAGCTTAGGGGTCGTCACTAATTATCCAGCAGAAAATGAGGTTGGTCTGTAATATAAGCTGATGCTACAGGCAGGGCTAGAACTAGGGGTAGGTAGAGAAGGCATGTGCCTAGGGTGCAAAGGTGGAGGGGCACAAGGCACATATTACTCCTACCCCTAGTCTGGTCCATTCTCTGCTGACCGCCCACTTGTTCCCATCTGTGTGAGGGCACATGCGTACGAGCGTCTATTCGTGCAAGCACAGAAGCGTCTTTTCGCTCATGCGCATAATCGCCTATTCACATACATGCGAACATCCAGCTCTCATGCATGCGTGCAACCAGACTGCCTAGGGCACCAGCCCGCCTTGGCCCGGCTCTAGCTACAGGGCTGATTATTAAATTCTGATGTTTGTTTCACTGGTTTCTGTGCTGCCATGTAGTAATTATCTGTATTAATTACTAATCAGCCTTATACTGTGATATTTTTATTCTATGGGGCAGATTTACTAAACTCGAGTGAATAATTCGAATGAAAAAATATTCGAATTTTCGAAGTAATTTTTTGGGTACTTCGACCATCGATTTGGTCAAATTTGATCGAATGATTTGAACGATTCGAAGTAAAAACCATTCGACCATTCAATAATCAAAGTACTTCGACTTCACACTTCGCTACTTTAAACCTACCGAAATCCAATGTTAGCCTATAGGGACCTTCCCCCCACTTTTCTAAGTTTTTTTTGGTCGAATAAAAATCCTTTGATCGATCGCTTAAAATCGTTGGAACGTTTTTTATCGTTCGATCGAGTGATTTTTATTTGATCATTCAATCAAAGCTTTTGCACTAAAATCCTTTGAATTCGATAGGATGATCCACAAATTTACCACGAAACGTGCAAATTTTCAGGGAAATTCGTGAAAGGGGCAAAAAATTCGACATTAAAGTCAATGGACGTTTAATTGTCGCCGGCATCAAAAAAAGTTTGCCAGTCAAAATTTTTTTGATGCCGGTGACAATTAAACAAATGTCCATTGACTTTAATGCCTAAATTGTTGCTGAATTTTTCGCCCGATTTTTGAATTTCACTGAAAATTTGCACGTTTCGTGGCGAAACGGGACAAATTCATGCATCACTAGTCATGTCACGCTCCAGCCTCGTTTTGCATTTCAATGCATCTGTCAGTAATAGTGTATTATGTTATGCTGCATTAATTAGCCGGTATATTAAATTCAAACAGCACCTCCCCAAATAAATACATGGGAATAGTCACAATTGAACGCAATACCTATAAAATGGACACAATGAGCTGACATTCTAGGCAGGATACACAACAACAGAGTCTTGTTTTCATTCTTATTGCGTGTAGGTACCATAACAGGGCTCAGCCTATTCTCTCTTTTCATCTCCCTCTGTGAGTGGTTGCTGGAGTCAGATTTACAGTACATAGTAACAGCCATGTACAGTACAATAGCCATAACTTGTAAGGTCTCATATATCAATGCCTGGCATTTGTCACTGGTGTTGTTGTCAAATCTGACCTTGCTGACTGGCCACACTAAAGCTGGCCATAGACGCAATTTCGGGACGCTCCACACACGGTCCGAAAATCGTACAAATCCTCGATTCGTACGATTTTCGGACCGTGTGTGGAGAGTCCCGAAATTTTTTCGTCCAGCAGACATTTGGTCGATCGGACAGGTTAAAAGATTTCTGTAATATCTCTGCATGTATTGCCGATCGTATGACTTTCAGTGGGAGACTGTCTTTTGTCGGACATAAGTTTCGTACGATTGCTGTCAGGGGCAGAACATCGGCTGATCTCTTCTTTTGAACTTTATTTGATCGGAATGTTAGTAGCAGGTCGGGAGATGGGGAAGAACTTGCGTCTGTGGCCAGCTTAAGAAGCATAAAGGACGTCAGGGTGAAAATATCATGGTCGGTCTTTTCTCTTGAAATGGCCCTTTTCTTACCTGTTGTAACAGCTTCGTTTTTCTGGAGGTCTCTATATTGGCAGCTTTAAAGCTAAAGGAACTTCAGCAAACTTCTGATGAAGTGCCAAAGAGAGGCACGAAACGCGTCAGGTGACTAGACACGTCATGGTTTAGTTAAAGAGCTCCAGGAGGATACCTATTTGTGTTTTTAAAGATGCTTGGAAATAAAGACTTTTTTTTATTCTAAAACTATCCGTGGTTGTTAAGGCTCCTGTCTATCTACTGCTACTTCAGCAAACATGTAGCCTAATTTATCAGGGCACAATAAACATGGTAGAAGAGCTAACATTGCTGTAGTTTAAAAGCACAAATTCTTTAAACACATCAGGTATAATGGTGGCAGGTGGGACAGTTGCAATTATGCTGGAATTATGGGGAAAATAACTTGGTGATTTTCATTAGTAATTCCATTTTACCATATCCCCGCTATATTCCCCACTGAACCCAGAATTGTTACCTAAAAGTAAGGGAAATACTCTTCTGGGAGACACCGGAGTATCATTTAGGACCCCCACAGGACCCTCAATAACTCACAAGCACTCACTGAGGCTGCTCCCCCTTCATCCAACTTCTTTTTTGCAATTCAATTCAACACAATAAGCATATTGTATTTGTATTGTTATATCATTCATTGCCATTGTGTTTACAAAACAGTAAAGATGCCATGAGTGTTGGCATCTGACCCATGAGCTCCACAGACACATGACCAATCAACTGACATGATTTGGCTCTTCTCTCTATAATAGTCTCAGAGTAGAATTGAGAGCAGTGTAAGCCTATGATTAGTTCAAAGTGTCTTACAGCTTATCCGTCTTTAGCTAATATGGCCAATCTGCTGCATGACCTGCCTATATAGTGAACTCACAACACTGAACAGGCAGCGACAGTGTATGGTAGAGTCACTACTCCTCAGTCTTGGGATCACCATCCCATCCATACTTCTTGTATATAGAGTTCATGGCTTTTGTTTATGCATATTTATTTGAGTTGACTGTTACTGCAAGTCCCCCAGTGCCAGATAATACAATATGTCATATAATACAAATATAATAACAATATATACGGAGTGGGCAAAATTCAGTAAGGGCCACAGCTATCAGGCATCACATACACAATAGAGTAGAAATAGTAAAATCATTCACTTTGTTCTTGACTACATTAGAGGACTCTAATGTGTGCAAAGTGGATGCAATTTGCTATGGTTTTTTAGCCTGCATTTTTTCCCTATGTTCCACAAGTGCACACTTATCGTGCTTTAGTGGGGAATTTGGGGAAATGATGTCACTAGAATTACCCAAACTTGAAGGAGATGATAGCTCATGGGCTCCTGAGCATTACTGAGCAGACACAGCGGTAGCAAGCACAACTAGAGCAAAATTTAAATGCAAATACAGGTTTGGGACTTCTTATCCAGAATGCTCGGGACCTGGGGCTTTCCGGATAATGGATCTTCCCGTAATTTGGATCTTCATACATTAGGGGGTCATTTACTAAACTCTGAATGCGAAAATCACGAAAAAAAAATTAGATTTTTTTTTTATATAAAAGCGGACTTGATTAAAAAATCATGAATTTATCAGAATTTATTAAACCCAGAGGATGGAAAAGTTCGAATCTGAAAATCCGGCATCTCAGACCTGTTGAGGTTGCATATAAGTCAATGAGAGAAGTCCCAATGATTTTGTAGGTTTCGTGCAATACCCCGAAGTTTTCAGAGTTTTCGTGTGAAAATTCCCGAAAAAAAATAGTGAAAATCGTATGGAAAAATACAAAAAAAAAAATCTTGAAAATCACAATGTACAGTAGTAGGCCGGGTGACACGTAACTGAAAGCATAAAAGAAGGGTCTGGAAGCTACAAAGAAGGAAGGAGAGATATAGAGGTATAGAAGCTATTATCCAGAATGCTCGGGACCTGGCATTTCCAGATAAGGGATGTATGTAGCATTTGGATCTCCATATCTTATATCTACTAACAAATAATTGAAAAATGAATTAAACCCAATAGGATTGTTTTGCATCCAATAAGGATATATATTTATATCTAAGTTGGGATCAAGTACAAACTACTGTTTTATTTATTAAAAATTGGATTATTTGGCAAAACGCCAATTTTGACGTCAACGGGCATCCGTTAACCGTTGCCGGCTTCAAAATTGGTGTCGGAACTGTCGCCGGTGTTGGCGTTGCGTTAAATTCGCCATTAAATTTGTGAATAAATTTGCCCATCACTAATAAGTATTTTACACTTTTATACCCTTACAAATATTCTGCAATTCCGCTTGCCCTTTCTTATTTATTACATTCCCCAATCTGTGTGTGTGCCTTGTTATGATATCTAATCTGACAAATGGCATCACGTTTCTTTGCTCGAGTTGCTCGGCTCAGCGGGACTAATCAAGTTCCTTTCAGAGCGCAGACTTATGATATAAAGATGCTACAAATCACTGCCTTCTCCCCCACTCCTGTGCCGTTGCTTCTTGTAGAGCCATTTTCTGCTGAATTTGCTTATGTGCCTGAAATTAATGGGATTCAGGATTTTAGTAAAACAAAAATTGGACTCGTGAAGTTGTGTTCTGATTAAGGGCCTTGGGCCTTTACTGAGTTTTATACCATGATACATTAGGGCAAATTCAAAAGTGGCGAGCTATGAGCTTCGCCACACTTCACACCATTTCGCCAGGTGCAAATTCGCTATCACTACGCAAAATCACTAAAATGCAGTGAACTCTGGCAAAGTTTCGCTAGCGTTAATTTGTTGTGCTCACCTCTAATTTTTAAAAACCATTAGGCGGGGGTGCAATGAGGCTGTGACCACAAAATACATATTATAGACAAATACAAGAGTCCTCTGCACTCAACCCATTATCAATATATTTAAGGCAAAGACATTCTGTGCACCCCCGCCTAATGGTTTTAAAAAATAGTGGTGAGCACAACTTTCCCTTGTTTGTTATAGTTATACAGGAGCAGTGACCAGCTCCATGTTGTAGCTCCCACCCTTCCCAGCTATAGTCAGGTGATCCCACTGGTGTCTAATAAAAGGGCAGCCAAGTTTGGGAGTTTTACTTTGAAATCAGCAAGTAAGTTGCAGGTAAAACCTAGTACATTTGTAAAATGTATAATGAAGCAATAGAATTCTTAATGAATCAGATACAATTGAGCATAGGACTGGCCAGATATGGGATGACTTTGACGTAGTTGGCCAGCTTAAATATATTGCAATATATGGACAAACAATCCCTGTTTTGTTTAAAGGGTAAGGCATTTTTCAGTAGCAGTATGCACAAAATGTCTCTGTCTTAAATATATTGATAATGGGTTGAGTGCAGAGGACTCTTGTATTTGACTATATGTATTTTGTGGTCACACCCTCATTGCACCCCCAACTAATGGTTTTAAAAATTAGTGGTGAGCACAACTTTTCCTTGATAGATATATATATATATATATATATATATATATATATATATATATATATATATATTAAATCTCATGACTTAAAAAGGACAAGAGCAATATGTATAATGATAGCTGAAGCATAAGGCAATTATCCTGCTATCTTGAATACTTTCAATATTTTCCCGGTTCAAATAAATGAAATATAAATAACTAGAATATCCTGTATTCTCTAAGCATTATAGCAAGGAAGCCATTTTATAATGTGATTAAATACACAACTTATGTTAAAAACATTGGAAATTACTTTTTTCTCGGTTATTAGCGTCATTAAGATTCCCAGCTATAATTATCCAGCATGGTAGGTGTGTATGTGTATTTCATAAAACATGATCAGTTTCAGCTCTTAGCAGTTTAATAAAGATGAGGCTTGAAGGCAAGTTCTACTAATTACTTATAGTAATGAAAGTCAAGGGGGGGACCTTTGGGGAGACTAATAAGAACGATGTTGATAATATTGGAAAATACGGAGCCTCCTTGTCTGTAATTATAAATGTAGCCAAAAAGATTGGTTTTACTGGTAGCTTTGGCTAATATATATATTTGAAGGATATTTTCTACCTTCACAATCCATCGAACTTTGTTTCTATGAGATTAACTGGGAAGCATTTTCCTTGTTGGATGAAAGTGGAGCAATGCAATGTTATGCGCTATAGCCTGGGAATTACCCAAAGTGTGATGAAAGTCATATCCAAATTCATTGCTCATGTAACGTCTGGATAACCACTCTATAGATTCCAAGGCAGATGGCAGACCTAGCACGTTCCCCAAGCGTTTAACCAATGCAAGAAGGTGCAACAGTAGGGATTTGTGTATCCCAGTTGGATTGTATTGGACCACTCAATCAGTCTTGCAAGAAGATACAGCATAGTGCTCTGGCACACGTCTATGGATCATGTACATATATATATATATATATATTTCTCCCCCTTCGTCAGTTGAATCAGTTTAGAATGAGCCATCAGAGCTGTATTGAGGCTGAATAGTCAAAATCTTAAAAAATAAGAATTGGTGTCTAATTCTCTGTAAGCACAAAAAGTTTTCAGGGCATTGGATATCAGTTCCTGAAGCCATTTTATCATAAAATATCCTTAGCAGCTTTGCAAAGTAGATATTATTGCAGTGTATTTATGGGATGGGGTTTTGTATCAGTGCCTGTAAGCGATTATCAGCATTCCACTGACCTGTGGTGGGGTGGGCAATTGGAGTTGTAATTCTAAAGCCGGCCATAGACGCAAAGATCTGATCGTACGATTCGAGGATACATACGATTTTCGGACCATGTGTGGAGAGTCCTGACATTTTTTCGTCCAGCAGAGATCGGTCATTTGGTCAATCGGACAGGTTAAAAGATTTCTGTCGGCTGCCGATAATATCTCTGAATGTATTGCCGATCTGACGATATCAGTGTAGACATAACTTTCGTACTATTGCTGTCAGGGGCAGAACATCGGCTGATCTCTTCTTTTACTACTTTATTTGATCTGAATGGTTAGTGGCAGGTCGGGAGATGGGGAAAGTCCGATTGTATGATGATTCATATGATCGGATCTTTGCGTCTATGGGCAGCTTAAAGCACATAAGGAACGGCAGCTCTTATCTACCAGGCAGATAACAAACCAGCCAATCAGCTGGGGGAGGTGTGTTTAGCCTAGGAGGAGGGTGTGGCTGGTTTGTTATCTGCCTGGTAGATAGAGCTGCAGCCTTCGTTCCCTATTCCTCTCTACTCCTACTTTGTTTGGGGAGTCCTCAGAATACATACATTTTTTTTAGAATCCCTTCTCACGTATTCTTGTGTTATTTTATGATGCAAAGGTGTTTCAGTGTTGGTTTTGTAATAACTAGAGATGGGCGAATTTGGCCCGTTTCGCAAAACCAGAAAATTCGAGAATTTTATGTGAAATTCGTGAAACAGCGAAAAAATTGCGGGCCGGTGTCTAGTTTCTGACGCTGGTGTCCGTTTTTTTTTACGCCGGCGTACGTTTTTGAAAAAAAAAAACGGACTCCGGCGTTCAGTTATTTTGACGGTGTTGAATTTTTGCTGCAATTTTGCAAATTTATTCGTCAGCGGCAAATCATGGGAATTTGCCGCAAATTCGCACCTGACGCATAAATTTGCCCATCACTAGTAATAACAGGTACAAAGTATACTGCTGTTCTAATTACCCCATAATAACCAATCAGACGGATTCTTTTAGGTCTACTAAATGTCTGATTGGTTGCTCAGACTTTTTAGACTTGCAGCAGGCATTGCTCTTTCTATTACAAAACTCAGTTTTGACATTGTTGCCATTTGTTATGCCAGGTAGCCCCAAATTGGAAAAAAAACTATTAAAATAATGTTAAAAATAATAATAATGCATGCTGTATTCTGCTGTATTCTGCTGTATTCTGCTGTAGATGTGGTTAGTCCACTGAATATAGTACTGCTTGTGTTAGGCATATAATTGTCCTCCTGACACCCCAAATCCATCCCCTAAATTGTTTGTTATTCAGATGCACAAGTTATGGAGCAGCAGGAGGTACAAAAGGCCCATGTCCTTATAACAAAGAAAAGAAAAAAGGAACCTTGTTTGGTAACTGTATCAAACACTACACCTCCGTATTTCACCCACTTCTCTCCCAATATAGTTTCAGTTTGTTGTGCAATTTAAAAGGAAACCTTAATTGTTACAATAACCCAAACAGAAACTATGTTGATAATCTTTAAAATGAACTGATAACACCAGATTAGCACGTTACAAAGTTGCTTATTGTTAAGGTCTAGTGAAACTGACTCTTCTCTGCAGCATATGACGAATCATATGCTGTATTCACCTTCAAACACCTCTAACCAATAATTCTAATGAGAACCTTTACACTTGGTATTGTCCGTTATTTTATTCCAGTTTAACCCACACGGTCGATAGCCAATTGAACTAAAGATTGGGAGTTCGTTACTCCCTATTAAATCACTTATGATTAAAGGTGCCGTTTGTCTTGTGAGGACTCAAGTTCATTCAAAAAAATTCATTAAATTCACTCTCAATATTCTTAACCAATTTAACCAATAAAGGGTTAACAATTATAGTTCATAAATATAAAGTGACCTGTGCAATTAATTGAAAGTTGATTAATTTTTATGTGTTCTGATTAATAAAGTGCCATGTGCAATCGATTAATTCATCATTCCATTTAGTGATTTGTGCATAAATTAATTAAAATCTGAGAGTTAATCCTTATGGTCACAATTAAAACACCCCTGGTTATCGATCTCTAATTAAAATTGAGAAAGGTGAAATGTATAGAGGGTGGAGTTGCTCCCAAGATTCTAATTATGATTTTTCTAAGTCCCTAGGAGCACCACAAAGATGTAGAACGACAGGACCTGTAGGGCTGTGGTCTCAAAAGTACCTTTTCTAACTGTTTGAGAGAGGCTATCTAAACCTGTAAAACCACAAACCCCACAGTCCTTAGAAAGGAAAATAGATAAGTAAAAGAGTCTGAGAACATTAAAAGAATTTTAGTTTCAATCCCACCCCACCATCCGATGGTTCAAAAACTAAAAACAAGGAGACCGTCAGTTGCCCTGACGCACGTTTCGCAATTCGCTTTTTCAAAAAGCAATTACCGCTCGCTTCCCGACGCGGTTCTTTATAGCCGCATTCACTTCCGCATATCTTCTGCACTGACGTCATCCTCTTGCGAGATCACGTACCCAACTATACCAGACGTGCATCTCAATGAGTTTCAATGACGGGCGCATATCTTAACTCCCGATCCAGAGATGTGGGGGATTTCTTTGTAAGTTAACCCCTACAGTGCTGGACTAAAATGATGATTTTGGGGAATTAAATATAGCGGTTTCTATACTAATAAAGATACCTTCTGGCCTATATCATGTGATCCTATCATTACTATCATTATGATTTTCGATATTGATCAAAGATATGCTGTAAATAAATTATTTTCATTAATACCTCGGGGTGCAACTGTGTCAAGATTAAAAATCCAAAAGGTTTCTCTTTTGAGAAGTTCTTGTTCTAAATTGCCACCTCTGATTCCCAATATCACTTTTTCTATTGCCCAAAACGATAATTTTTTTGGGTCTGATGTTTGGCCCTAAAATGTTGTGCCACAGTGGATAAGGTTTTTTCAGTTTTTTTGTCATTTTTGGCATTCTTAATGGTGCTGCAGTGTTTCTGCATCCTTTGTTTCAGCATCTGGGTAGTCATTCCAACATAACGTAAATTGCACGGGCACTCGATGCAATAAATTACACCTCTTGTTTTGCAATTTATATAGTTTCGTATTTGTCTATTTTTCCCGAATCTATCCTGGAATGTTTCCTTTCTCACCATTTGTTTACACATATTGCACTCTCCACATGGGTAGGAGCCTTTGATCTGTTCTGGGATTTTTTTACTGCCGAAATGGCTGTGGCACATTAGATCTTTTAGATTAGGGCCTCTTCTGTAACAGACCTGTACCTGGTTAGGTAATATTGTTTTTAATGTTTCATCCATTAGGAGAACATTCCAATGTTTATTAAGGATGTTCCGAATTTCTTTGCTATCAGTACTGTAGGTACTTATAAACCGTATGGCATTGTCACCTTTTGATTTTCCATCCTTCTTTGTTAATAGAGATTGTCTCTCTGTACAAAGAGCCCTATGATAAGCATTTTTAAGTTGTTTATTGGAATATCCCCTGTCTTTTAGTCTATTTTTTAGATCCTTTGCTTGTAATTTAAATTCGGTCAGAGTAGTGCAATTCCGTCGTAATCTGAGGAATTCCCCTGTGGGTAGGGCTTTTTTCACACTTGTTGGATGGAAACTAGAGTGACTCAAAAGGGAATTTGTGGCTGTTTCTTTCCTATAGTTGCTTGTTGTTAATTCGCCGTTCTCTCCCATGGTTATATTGAGATCTAAGAAGGACACCTCTCTATCTGATATTTGGGAAGTTAGTTTAATGTTCAGGTTATTGGTATTCAATTCTTCTAAGAAGCTAGAGAATTCTGTATATGTTCCTTGCCAAATTATTAATATATTGTCTATATAACCAAGCCATTTAAGGATATGTTTGTGGTACTTGGCAAGTTTTTCACTGAACACAATTGTCTCTTCTCATTGTCCCAGGAATAAATTGGCATACGCTGGGGCACAAGCTGTACCCATGGCTGTCCCCTGAGTTTGGAGAAAGAATTGTCCATTAAAGGTGAAATAATTGAAATATAGTACAAACCTTAATAGCTTGCACAAAAATTAAATTTGATCTTCCGATTCTTCCCCTGATTTGGACAAAAAGTATCGTACAGCCTCTATTCCTAGTTCATGTCTGATTGAGGTGTATAACGCCTCAACATCTAGCGTAATTAATAGGATGTTACTTGGCGTTAACTGTATGTCATTGATTTGTACTAGAACATCCATTGTGTCTCTTGCATAAGACCTCAAAGATTCTACCATGGGTTTGAGGCATAGATCTAAATATTGACTCGCTTTTTCCGATAAATTACCATTTCCAGACACTATTGGTCTGCCTGGAGGTTTCTCTATATGTTTGTGAATTTTCGGTAACAGATAAAACGTCGCAATTCTCGGATGTTCAACCTTAAGGAATTGATATTCCTTTTTACTAATTAATATATCTTTCTGTGCATTTTTGAGTATTGTTTCATAAATTGTACTGAAATTATCTGTCGGGTCTCCCAATAATTTTTTATAGCATTCAGATGCCCCACAGTGGAAAAAATTGGATCTTGAAGTGTAATAAATAAATCTTTAAGATGTGGGTCTAAAAACAAATGTTTTCTTACAAGAATGGAGAAAGTCCTACAATGGCACTTTATTTATTTAATGGTGTTTTAGCAGGTTACATTTTCATTACCTCCCAACTGTCATTTGCACTGGAAAGTCCCTTTTTCTCTGCACTGAACAGCCAGAAAAAGAAATAAAGTTTCTAACTTAATTGGCTTTTGGCAGAGAGCCCAGAACAGCCACAGCAGCAGATAAGATTAACATTTTCAGATAAGCAAATAAGTAATTGTAACAATATAACATAACAGGTCCCTTGGGAAAAGTTAGACTCACAGCTTAAAGGGCAACTCACCCTCATTAGCAAAACTAATAACTGAAAAAAAAAACAGAAATATTTTCGAACTTTCATAACCTGCCAAATTTTGTAAAATGAACATGGTAATTAGGAGGGGGTGGCCACAAAAATGGGCGTGGCCAAAAATGTTCCTGTGCTACGTGCGCCAAATGTTTTGTCTCTCTCTTTTTATTTCCAAAATGTTGGGAGGTATGCATTTGTACTGTCTAGTTATTTGTATCTGTAAATAAATTGCAATAGGGTATGCTTGAGGATATAGAGGATAGAGGATATAACATGTACATGTATGCAGCATCATATTCACAGATTCCTCATATATTAGTGCATTTTTAATATTAATAGATGGATGCAGGTCTGTTATCCAGAAACCCATTATCCAGAAAGCTCCTAATTGCTGAATAGCTGTCTCCCATAGACTCTATTTCATCCAAATAATGCAAATTTTTAAAAATGATTTCCCTTTTCCCTGTAATAATAAAACTGTACCTTGTAATTAACAGATAATGACTAAGATATATTTTGGAAACAAAAACAGCTTATTAGTTTTATTTAACACATGATTTTATTATTATTAACATGTATTTATATAGCGCCAACATATTGCGTAGCACTGTAAAGTAAATGTGATTATACAACTACATCACATGAATTACATACATAGAATATATGGAGTAACAAACATCACAATCAATACCGGTACAAAAGGTGAGGAAGGCCCTATGCATAGGCATACAGTCTAAAGGGAAGGGAGTAATACACAAGGTGTGGGAGTGGACACGATCAAATTAAGTGGGTGAGAAATGTGGTACTGTATGTGGTGTTGTGTTTGGTAGTTAAGCAGAGTGAGGGGAGGCTTCTCGAAAGAAGTGCGTTTTCAAAGGTTGGGAGAAAGTCGGACAGACCGTGGGAGAGAGTTCCAGAGGAGGGGTGTAGCCCTTGCAAAGTATTGAATGCGAGCATGTGAGGAGGTAATGAGAGAAGAGTTGAGTAGCAGGTCAGTAGAGGAGCATAGTAAGCGAGTGGGTGAGTATATAGAGATGAGTTCAGAGATGTAGGGTGGGGCAGAGTTATGAAGTGCTTTGAAAGTCAGTGTCATTAATTTGAATTTGATTCTGAAAGGTAATGGAAGCCAGTGCAGGGATTGACAGAATGGCGAGGCAGAGGAGGAGCGGTTGCTGAGGTGTATGAGCCTCGCAGCAGTGTTCATTATGGACTGGAGAGGTGACAGTCTCTGGAGGGGGAGGCCAATTAAAAGAGAGTTACAGTAGTCTAGACGCGATATGATGAGAGAGTGAATAAGAATTTTGGCAGCATCTTGGGTGATAAATGATTGTATTTTGGATATGTTCCTTAGGTGGAAGTGACATGATTTAATAAGTGACTGGATATGAGGAGTGAATGACAGGGCAGAATCTAGGATAACCCCAAGGCACCGGGCCTGGGGAGAGGGGGTGATAGTGGAATTGTTAACTATGATGGATACTTTGGGGATGCTACTGGTGTTGGAGGAAAAAGAACCATTTCAGTTTTAGAGAGGTTTAATTTAAGGTAGCGTTGCGACATCCAGGTAGAGATAGCAGACAGGCAGGAGGAGACGCGAGTTAGGAGTTCTGGGTTGAGATCAGGAGATGAGAGATGGATCTGAGTATCGTCAGCATATAGGTGGTAGTGGGAAACCATACGAATTTATTAATTTGCCAAGGGAGGAGGTATAGAGGGAGAATAGTAATGGTCCCAGGACAGAGCCTTGAGGAACCCCAACAGAAAGAGGTAGGGGAGAAGATGATACTCCATTGTAGGAGACACTGAAGGAATGATTGGTGATGTAAGAAGAGAACCAGGACAGGGCTGTGTCATGAAGGCCAAGTGACTGGAGGGACTGGAGGAGGAGAGGGTGATCTACAGTGTCAAATGCGGCTGAGAGATCAAGCAGTATTAGTAGTGAGAAATGATTGTTGGCTTTAGCGGTTAAAAGGTCATTAGTTAGTCGAGTCAGGGCAGTTTCAGTGGAGTGTTGTGGCTTAAAACCAGACTGTAGGGGTCCAGCAGGTTATTGTCAGAGAGGAATGAGGTTAGTCGGTTGTAGACTAGGCGCTCAAGTAGTTTAGAGATGAAAGGTAGCAGAGAGATAAGTCGGAGGTTGTCAATTTTCTAGTAGATTTATGGTATGAAGATCCAAATTATGGAAAGAAACATTATCCAGAATACCCCAGGCCCTGAGCATTCCGCATAACAGGTTTTGGAAGCAAAACGATTCTTTTGGGTTTATTTAATGTGTACATGATTTTCTAGGAGACTAAGGGGCAGATTTATTAAGAATCAAATTCCGAGTTTATGGGAGTTTCTGAAAACTCCCATAAACTCGAAATTTGAAGAAAAAAAAAACGACCAATCGGAATGTATTAAAGAATTTTCAATTCGACCCTTCATAAATCTGCCCCTTAAGGTATGGAGATCTATTATCTGGAATACCCCAGGTCCCGAGCATTCTGGATAATAGCCGCTGGCTCTGCCCTTTATTTTAATAAATGCCAGTGGCAATGAGCTGGAAAGTCTAGCCCTGAAGAGAAGCATCAATTTATTGTTATTTCTTACTTTTCATATAATAAATATATTTGGCACTTGCTACAATTAGGTTTATCTGTGGGAAGTTAAAATACTCCATTGTAGTCTGGAGCACGGCCAGGGTGAGTGATCATTTTGCATATCAGGCTTCCTACTTTCTTATTCTGCCAACAAGCTGCTCTTCCCTTTAAAGCTGAATGCTCTGATAGAAGACAGGCTTCTGGCCAAGCAAACATCTTGTTGGTGAGACAATAATACGGGGGTCTCTTAATTCTTTGCAGTTGCTTTGATGGGATTTTCCACCAAGGTTTAAATGGATATCATTGGCCCCAAATTATTCTTTATAAAGCGTTTCTCTTTTATTTTCTGCATTTCTAATTAGTACCTTGGACTATGATGAACTATGTGTTCCAACTGCATCAGTATCTTTTTAACGAGGCCCACATTGGCATGCTGGAAGTGATGATGTTATCCGGAAACCCATTGTTGCATTTTTTGCTTAAAGGATACGTAAACCTTCAAAATAAGTGAATGTAAAATTGTTATTCTAAGCACCTTTGTAATTGACATGAATTAGTTATTTTTTTATACCAAGATATTAAGGGATACATGTGCTGTTAATATGAATGAATTTTGTTACAACAGTGCCCCCTGCTGGTCAGTTTTCCACCAGTCTGACCACCAAGTAGTCATGGAAGTTGTCAGGAGAAAGAAAGAGGCTGATATGATGTTCTTCTGCTTAGGAATAAAATTAGAAACCTTTCTCACATCCTTCCTAAACAGAAGAACATTAGAGCAGCCTCTTTCTTTCTCCTGACATCTTCCTTGACTACTTACTTGGTGGACAGGTTAGAAGATGTCTGTAGACGAATAATTTCTCTGCATGTCTTGCCTATCTGATGATATCAATCAATGACTGTCCCTGCTATCGTCTGATTTGTTATTTTACCACTTTATTTAATCTAAATGGTTAGTGGCACATCGGAAGATTGCAACTCCTTCGTCAGATACAAGGCTAAAATCTGCACATCTATGGCCAGATTTAATCACTTTGCTAATCCAGGGAAATGATATGGAAGATAACATGTTTCAAACTCCACTGTACATATGTAGCAGTGATCCAACATGAGTTACTTGCTATTGACATGAAGCACTGTGGGTCTCCCTGGACCAGAGGTTTTTGTTTTTGCTGCATCATTATGGACACAGACTCAGGTAGGACACAGCAGTTCTCTTTCAAGAGATTTTTGTCCACAAAAATAATACATAAGAGTGCAATGTGCAAAAGTATGTCATTTCCTTGTACCTTAGCTCACTGTGTCCTGCACCTTGTTCCTAATTTGCAGTAACAATCAGACCTACTGCCATTAGCTGCAAGAATGACTAAGCTCATGTTTAGACATATTATTTCTACTAGCATTACACCACCAAACCGTACACGATGCTCCTACCTGCGTTGATATTAAGAATAACCAGGACTGGATTTGTGGAGAGGCCACCAAGACCTGGGACTAGTGCTGTAGAATTTTTGTGGGCGGCATGCTGCTGTGTTCAGAAACACTGGAGATGAGCAGGAGATATATTTTAAAATTTTGCTTGTGCCAATCCCCATTGCTCTGGTCTCAATGATGCAAATATGAGCGAATACAAGGGAGGGGATTGGGGCGACAAACATCAGGAGCCTAGGGGTGCCCGCTATGTCTGAGAATAACCCCTATACAGTACCAAATAGTCCCAAATAGCAGATTTTATAATACATCTGCATCTTGCTGTGCAGAGTAGCTACAGATGTGTCGCACACAGATGGAGACGCCGGTATTGATTCATCTGACACTTGCTGACACACCTTCCCCTTTTTCGATAAAACTGATTGGGCTACATGATGTAGTGTACAGCAGATCAATAATTCAAGTTGGTCCAATTTCTATTCATTATTTGTACACATTCATGACAGCAGTGGGAAGATACAAAGCAGGAATGTGATGTAACTGTCCCGATTCAAGCCGAGCCCATGGCTTCCTCTATAACCTGGAGATGGAAACAACAATAAAAACAGAGGATGTTATTTTTCTTGCTTTGTGCTTTCAGAAGAAAAGATCAAAGCTCCTGTTTATTATTCCTTCTGTTCCCTTTGCAACTAGTGCACCATTAGGC
This sequence comes from Xenopus petersii, assembly GCA_038501925.1. NCBI lineage: Eukaryota > Metazoa > Chordata > Amphibia > Anura > Pipidae > Xenopus > Xenopus petersii. Next base: position 125,119,685 of record CM076683.1, read on the forward strand.
AATGACGAGTTCTCTTTAGAGCTGACAGCCGAGCTGAGAAGCACCTGATATGTTCAGACACAGGTTGAAACAGCCTGGCAGAGTTGACACCTCAAATTGGTGTCCTAGAAGAAGAACATCCCAAGGAACAATGGTGATTTCAACAACAGATCCTCTATATACACATAGGAAATGAACTCTTTATTGTCTAGAATTAGAGGAACAAATGTTTCAAAACATCTTTAGAAAATCAGTTAGTAAAGAGACTGCAGAGTCAACAGATGTAGGTTGCTCTCCATGTGTGTAACACCCGCCGCTGGTTTTAAGCGCCGGCGCATAAGCGCAGGCACACGTCAACTTGGGCGCCGGCATTGAGGCGCCCGCGCACGTCAAATCAGACACCTGCGCTCACATACTTAGGAGCTATGACCTCTAATTTAGGCGCCTGGCTTCCTATTGGTCCCTGATGTGTCTGTCTTCCTCAGCCTGCTCCTGATTGGTTCCTGTTCCCTTAAATACCTTCCTCTTCCTCCTCACATTGCCCAAGCTGGCTTCAGTTCCTACTGTTCCTGCTAAAGCCCTGGTTGTTCGAGTTTCCTGGTTTTGACCCTCTGCCTGTTTTCCTGACCTCCGAACCTTCGCTGCCTGAATTCGACCTCTGCCTGCATTTAACTACGCCTTAGCCTGACCCCTTGGTACTTCGCTTCTTTGAAACCTGTCTTCTGGAAACGACCTTTGCCTGCACTTGACTACGCCTTGCCTGATCCCTGGTTACTTCGCTCCTGGTAACTCGCCTGGCTTCTCTACCACCTCCGCAGCAGAAAGCCCGGGGCCCCAAAAGGGCGTCGGTGAATACCAGAGCCGTAGAGAGGTTCCTGTTACCATCAGTTCTCCTGGATCAGCTATCTTCCTCCGGGATCCGAGGTAAACAGATTGTTATAGTTAGCTTGGGCCAAAAAGGATGGATCCCTCCCAAGCCGCTGGTCGTTCTTCCTCGTTGGAGACAGTCTTAGAGGCCCTTATGAAGCGTCTCGAGGACTCCGAGGCTTCTCAGTTGCACCTTGCCCAGAGCTTGCAGCACCTCTCAAATCGCCTTGATGCCTTGCAGGCTTCCCAGACTCCGCTGCCTCCTGTCTCTGTTGCACCACCAACCCCAGTTTTGGTTCCGGCTCCATTGTCCAGCGGGGAGAGTTTTTCCTGGAGACCCAAGATCTCAGCTCCTCTTCGCTATTCTGGTGATCCAGAGACCTGTCGGGGTTTTTTGAATCAATGCAAGATTCATTTTGAACTCTCACACTTCCCGAATGAGAAGTCCAAAGTGGCCTACGTCATGACCTTGCTTCATGGGAAAGCCTTGGCCTGGGCTTCTCCTCTTTGGGAACGGGATGATCCGTTGGTTCACAACTCCACGGCATTTCTTTCCACATTTCGTGAGATTTTTGATGCCCCCGGCAGGAAGGAGAATGCCTCTACCCGCCTCCTGAAAATTTCACAAGGGGCACTCTCCGCAGCTGAGTACGCCATAGATTTCCGTACCATTGCCGCGGAGGTATCCTGGAACAACGAGGCCCTTGTAGCTGCCTTCTGGAATGGTCTCAATGAGTCCCTTAAAGATGAATTGGCTGCTCGAGATCTTCCTCCGCTATTTGAAGACCTGGTCTCTCTGGTGATCCGCATTGATGTGCGCCTGAAGGAGAGGCTTTCGGCCAAGTCACAAGCCCATAGATTGCTCCTCGACTCCAACATTCCAGCTGCTCCGGCTAATTCTCTTCCTGTGCCGGAGGAACCCATGCAGCTGGGGGCTACCAGACTTACACCTGAGGAAAGGTCTCGTCGCCGTACAGCAGGTCTGTGTCTTTATTGTGGCCTGAAGGGTCACTTTGTTAAGACCTGTCCTAATAAGCCTCAAACTCGGCCGCAGGGAAACTCCAAAGCCTAGGTCGGCGGGTGGAGACCGCCCTGGGCACTGCCACTTCTTCTCCATCAAGGAATTTCTCTCGTCTGTTGGTTCCCTGCTGTATTAAACGTCTCTCCAGGACCATCCCTTGTCAAGCCTTTATTGACTCAGGTGCTGCTGGGAACTTCATTGATCTCTCTTTTGTCCGAGCTTCTTCCCTGCCTCTTGTCCCTCTTCAAGTGCCTCTGGCGGCTCATGCGATTGATGGACATCCTGTCTCTCCTGGTCTTATCACCCACTCCACTTCTCCTCTGTATTTGCAAGTTGGTGACCTCCATAAAGAAGAGATCTCGTTTCTGGCCATCTCCTGTCCTTCGACCCCTATCATTTTAGGGTTACCCTGGCTCCAGTTACATAACCCTATGATTGATTGGTCTTCTGGAAAGCTGTCCTCCTGGAGTTCCTGCTGTTCCTCTAATTGTTTATCCTCCTCATCCTCTTCTCCAGTCTCCATTTGCTCCGTCTCCACGCTTGAGTCTCTTCCTTCCTGTTATAGAGACTTTTCTGATGTCTTCGAGAAGAAGAGTGCCGAGGTTCTTCCCCCCCACCGGCCCTATGACTGTCCTATTGACCTGATCCCTGGAACTGTCCCTCCTAGGGGAAGAACCTACCCTCTGTCTGTGCCTGAAACCCAAGCCATGAAGGAGTACATCCAGGAAAATTTGGCTAGGGGGTTTATTCGGAAGTCCAACTCGCCTGCTGGTGCTGGATTTTTCTTCGTCCAGAAGAAGGATGGGGGTCTTCGGCCGTGCATCGATTACCGGGGTCTAAACAAGATTACCGTTAAGAACAGGTATCCTCTTCCCCTTATCCCTGAGCTGTTCGATAAACTCAAAGACGCCAACATTTTTTCGAAGCTGGACCTGAGGGGAGCCTATAATCTGATTCGGGTTCGTCAAGGGGACGAATGGAAGACAGCGTTTAACACACGCGATGGCCATTATGAATATCTAGTTATGCCATTTGGCCTCTGCAACGCGCCCGCTGTCTTCCAGGACTTTATGAACGATATTTTTCGAGATCTCCTCTATTGTTCTGTTGTTGTCTATCTGGATGACATTTTGATTTTTTCTTCTTGTGAGTCTCTCCATGCTTCTCATGTGAGGCAAGTCCTTCAACGTCTCAGAGAGAATCATTTGTTCGCCAAGATCGACAAGTGCGAGTTCCATCAGTCGAAAATTTCTTTCCTTGGTTATGTCATTTCTCCCTCCGGCTTTGAAATGGATCCGGCCAAGGTTTCGGCAGTCCTGAATTGGGTTCCTCCCTCTAATATGAAAGCAGTCCAACGCTTCTTGGGGTTCGCCAATTTTTACAGGAAATTCATCAAGAATTTTTCCGGCATTGTCCTCCCCCTTACTGCTCTTACCCGGAAGGGAACACGATTTGTCTGTTCTCCTATGGCTCAGAGAGCGTTCGACGATCTGAAGCAAGCTTTTTGTTCTGCTCCCGTCTTAGTTCATCCAGATGTCTTTCGACCTTTTATTTTGGAGGTGGATGCTTCAGAGTCCGGTGTTGGAGCCATTCTCTCTCAGCGGCTTGATTTCCAGGGTCCCCTACACCCTTGTGCCTTCTTTTCCCGGAAATTTTCTTCTGCCGAGAGGAATTACGACGTTGGCAACGGGGAACTTTTGGCGGTTAAGCTGGCTCTGGAGGAATGGCGTCATCTTTTGGAAGGTTCGGTTGAACCCATTACCATTCTTACGGACCATAAGAACCTGGAATACATCTCTGCCGCCAAGAGACTGAATCCTCGTCAAGCACGTTGGGCCCTCTTCTTTTCCAGGTTTAACTTCATTATCTCCTATCGTCCTGGTTCAAAGAACTCCAAGGCTGATGCTTTGTCCAGATCATTTTCTACTGATGAAGTTTTTGTTCTTCCTCCCATTCCAATTATCCCTCCTGAATGCATCGTTGCTCCTGTATCCGTTATTCCTCCAGAGTGTCCTCCTGGGAAAACTTTTGTGCCTGCTTCCTCTGTTCCTCAAGTCCTGGGCTGGGCTCATTCTTCAAAGTTGGCAGGGCATCCTGGTGTCGGTAAGACCTTTGACCTGGTGTCCAGATATTTTTGGTGGCCCTCCTTGAAACAAGATGTCTCTTTGTTTGTATCTTCCTGTGTTATCTGTGCCCAACAGAAGATTCCAAGATCTCTTCCTTGTGGCCTTCTTCAACCTCTACCTACTCCATCCCGACCCTGGGTTGACATTGCTATGGACTTTGTGGTCGACCTACCCAAGTCTTCGGGGATGACTACCATCTGGGTTGTCGTGGATAGGTTCTCGAAGATGGCACATTTTGTCCCCTTGAAGAAGTTGCCTACCGCCTCCACTCTTGCTCAACTTTTTGTCAAGGAGATCTTTCGTCTGCATGGCATTCCTTCCTCCATTGTCTCTGATCGTGGCGTTCAGTTTGTTTCAAAATTCTGGAGGGCTTTTTGTAAACTTTTGGACATTCACTTGAACTTTTCCACAGCTTACCATCCTCAGAGTAATAGCCAGACTGAAAGGACAAATCAGTCTTTGGAGCAGTTTCTCCGATGTTTCATCTCGCAAAATCAGGACAATTGGTCGGATCTACTTCCTTGGGCTGAGTTTGCACATAATAACCTTAAGCATTGCTCCTTAAACTGCTCTCCCTTTTTCTGTGTCTATGGTCTCTCTCCTTCAGCTCTTCCTCCAACTGCTGTCAAGGTGGATGTTCCTGCGGCTGACTCCCTGTTTCGGGACTTTCAGAAGATCTGGACAGATGCTCGTTCCGCCCTTACTAAGGCTTCTTCGCGCCAGAAGGTGGCTGCCGATGAGCATCGTCGCCCTGCTCCCAGGTTCAAGGTAGGGGACTCTGTCTGGCTCTCTTCCAGAAATATCAAGGTCAGGCAGTCCTGCCCTAAGCTGGGTCCCCGCTTCCTCGGTCCTTTCAAGGTTAAGGAAATCATTAACCCAGTGTCAGTGAGGTTGGACCTTCCTCCCAGCATGAACATTTCAAGCTCATTCCATGTTTCTTTGCTCAAGCCTTTCGTCCAGAACGCATTTTCTTCTATGGAAGCACCTCCTCCTCCTGTTCTCTTGAATGGTCATCAAGAATTTGAGGTGCAAGACATCATCGATTCCCGTAAGTCTAGAAGGGGAGTCCAGTACCTGGTCCACTGGAGAGGTTTTGGTCCTGAGGAGAGATCTTGGGTGAAGGCTGCTGATACACATGCCCCCCGATTATTGAGGTCCTTCCACAGGAAGTTTCCCGACAAACCCTGGGAGCCCCCGGAGGGGTCTCCTGAAAGGGGGGGTACTGTAACACCCGCCGCTGGTTTTGAGCGCCGGCGCATAAGCGCAGGCACACGTCAACTTGGGCGCCGGCATTGAGGCGCCCGCGCACGTCAAATCAGACACCTGCGCTCACATACTTAGGAGCTATGACCTCTAATTTAGGCGCCTGGCTTCCTATTGGTCCCTGATGTGTCTGTCTTCCTCAGCCTGCTCCTGATTGGTTCCTGTTCCCTTAAATACCTTCCTCTTCCTCCTCACATTGCCCAAGCTGGCTTCAGTTCCTACTGTTCCTGCTAAAGCCCTGGTTGTTCGAGTTTCCTGGTTTTGACCCTCTGCCTGTTTTCCTGACCTCCGAACCTTCGCTGCCTGAATTCGACCTCTGCCTGCATTTAACTACGCCTTAGCCTGACCCCTTGGTACTTCGCTTCTTTGAAACCTGTCTTCTGGAAACGACCTTTGCCTGCACTTGACTACGCCTTGCCTGATCCCTGGTTACTTCGCTCCTGGTAACTCGCCTGGCTTCTCTACCACCTCCGCAGCAGAAAGCCCGGGGCCCCAAAAGGGCGTCGGTGAATACCAGAGCCGTAGAGAGGTTCCTGTTACCATCAGTTCTCCTGGATCAGCTATCTTCCTCCGGGATCCGAGGTAAACAGATTGTTATAGTTTGTTTCTTTTGTACTGTATGTCTGCTTAGAGAATAAGAATCTTACTTGGGGAACTTAGACATTTGATGGTGGACCACAGCGTATTGTGTGATCATGTTCCAATAGAAAAGTTTAGGATAAGGATCGCTTGAAATGGAGTGACTCGGGGGGACAATAATATACCATTTGAAGGGGTTGTTCACCTTCCAGTTTAGTTGTTTTTTTAGATTGTTCACCATAAGCAAAGACTTTTCCAGTTGCTTTCCATCTTTTATTTGTTACCGTTTTCCCAAAATTTAAGTTTAAAGTTGAATGTTCATGTCTCTGGTGTTTCAGTCTGGCAGTTTAAAGGAACAGTAACACCAAAAAAATGTAAGTGTTTTAAAGTAATGAAATATCATGTACTGTTGCCCTGCACTGGTAAAACTGATCTGTTTGCTTCAGAAACACTACTATAGTTTATTTAAACAAGCTGCTGTGGAGCAATGGCAGAAATTGAAAAACGGCTATATGGCACAGGTTAACTAATGGATAACAGATAACACCATTAGACAGACAGAGCTTATTTGCTATCTGCTGTGTAACCTGAGCCTTTTCTCCTTTGAATGGCTGCCCCCATGGCTACACAGCAGCATATTTATATTAACAATAGTATTGTATTGCAAACACAGCAGTTTTACCAGTGCAGGGCAACACTGCATTATATTTTCATTACTTTAAAACACTTTTATTTTTTGACGTTACTGTCTCTTTAATGATCCAGGTGCCCGTTCTGATCTGTTATAATTTGCTACACTTATTTGATACATTTCTCCTCCGTACAGGTATAGGATCGGTTATCCGGAAACCTGTTATCCAGAAAGCTTCGAATTACGACATGGATGTCTCCCATAGACTCTATTTTATCCAAATAATCCAAATTTTTAAAAATGATTTCTGTTTTTTCTGTAATAATAAAACAGTACCTTGTACTTGATCCCAACTAAGATATAATTAATCCTCAATAGAATGCAGTTATGGGAAATTTAGGTTTGTTTATGCTTTGGAAATTAATGTGGAAAAGTACAGCACAGACCATTTCCGATAGATTTCATTCAAATAATGTACCTTGTACCAAACTAAGATATAATTAAACCTTATTGAAAGCAAAAACTGCCTATTGAGCTTATTTAATGTTTACATTTTTTTCTAGTAGACTTAAGGTATAAAGATCCAAATTACAGAAAGATCCATTATCCGGAAAACCCCAGGTCCTGAGCATTCTGGATAACTGGTCCCATACCTGTATCTGTGGAATATTAGCAACTATTGTATCAAAACAGCTGCCTTTAAAGGGCATGTAAAGTCTAAAATAGAATAAGGCTAGAAATGCTGTATTTTGTATACTAAATATAAACATGAACTTACTGCACCACAAGCCTAATCAAACAAATAATTTATATTTTCAAAGTTGGCTACAGGGGGTCACCATCTTGTAACTTTGTTATACATCTTTGCAAGACTAAGACTGTGCACATGCTCAGTGTGGTCTGGGCTGCTTAGGGATCGTCATAAACAAAGCTGCTTGAGTTCTGCATGGCTGGGAAGTAAGGCGGGGGCTCCCCCTGCTGTTCATAAGTATGATCGTTTCCCTGCTCAGCAGTTAGGGACCGTCTGACAATTCCTATCCACAGCAGTAAATGAAGGGAACTGATAAAAGTTTTAAAGCTAAATTGTGCTCTATTTCGAGAAACTGTAATTTCTGTATCTGATACCAGTTCACTAGATTGAATATTTTATACTTTTATAATCTTAGGATGTAAGAAACTGTGAAGTCAAGCTACTGATAAGATCTTAGTAGTGTTTAGAATTCATTTCAGAATGTTTTTTTACCAAAATGAGCAGAGTACCCTATATATTTTGCCTTGTATCATTCCCTTTCATGGTCATGTTATAATATACAAAAGCCATGACTATCTTGTAAATGATATTCTTATAAACGGTAAGCTCTGATGTCATTTCTGTCACATGACTCACTGAAATTTGTGTATTATAATAAATAAAGTACCCCCAGTTGCAAAATATGAGGATATTAGAAGTTACCTCGGCGTTCCATGACCTGTATAAAAACACTTGGCATTCGGCCTTGTGTTTTTATATGGTCATGAAACTCCTCGGTAACTTATAATATCCTTATATTTTACAAGAGGGGCTACTTTATTCTCTATATATCACACAGTTGGAACTAATTAATTTTGACCAAAAGGTTACTAATTGACCCTTGTGGTAAGAGGTACAGAAGTATTGGCCAGGACAAATATTGTCATTAAAAAGATTTTGCCACATCAATATATTTAACCTGTAGAGGCTCACATCTATCAACAATGCAATGGAATGCAATCATAAATATTTGATCTATAAATTGAACACAGGGCATGAATTGCCTTCTCTTTAGCCTCAAATCACCATAGGAAAGAAACGTATCTCACTATAAGGGGCAGATTTACCAAGGGTCGAATATCGAGGGTTAATTAACCCTCGATATTTGACTAGGAATTGAAATCCTTCGAATTCGAATATCGAATTCGAAGGATTTAGCGCAGGAAATTCGATCGATCGATCGATCGAAGGATTATTCATTCGATCGAACGATTCGAAGGATTTTAATCCAACGATCGAAGGAATATCCTTCGATGAAAAAAACTTAGGCAAGCCTATGGGGACCTTCCCCATAGGCTAACATTGAGTTCGGTAGCTTTTAGCTGCCGAACTAGGGGTCGAATTTTTTTTTAAAGAGACAGTACTTCGACTATCGAATGGTCGAATAGTCGAACGATTTTTAGTTCGAATCCTTCGATAGTCGTAGTCGAAGGTCGAAGTAGCCCATTCGATGGTCGAAGTAGCCCAAAAAACACTTCGAAATTCGAAGTTTTTTTTAATTCGAATCCTTCACTCGAATTTAGTAAATCTGCCCCTAAATGCCAACCCCTCGGACTAACCCAAGGATGGGTTTGGAATCCCAGTTCCCCCTAATATTCTGGAAAGCATTCCCACCCACTAACCTTCCAGAGTTGTGATATAAGGAAACACCACTGACAATACTTCCCCCCAATTTTACCTAACAGAAAGGAACGGTCAAAGGCTGTACCCTGCTGCCACAGAGTCTAATCTGGAACTGAATCTCTCTTAAAACTTTTTTAACCCTTCAAAACCAACCCCCTTGCCCCTATGTTCTCTAGTTGACCCTATCAGCCCCTGTCATTCATAGCCTGGTCACTTCTCCCCTAGCTCAATCATTGTGTCTGGGGAGTAGAAATATATTACTGGATATTTATGGATTTGCTGTAATATATATCTTAATTTGGATGGGTTGCTAATGGATATATGAACAAATAATAAAGCAACCAATATAATTCCTCCAGGTTTTAGTTTTTCTAGTTGTTTACTTGCAATGTTTCTACCAGCTGTTCATTTCAGGGAAATAAAATGTAGTTGTTCTAATATGCCAAGTAACTACAGGATATTCTCCAGCCCTGTTGTTCTCAATTCCTTTTGTGTTTGGACTTATGAGTTGTGTAATTTCATAATGCAGATCAGAGTATGAATTTCAGCTATTAATGATACATTGGCATCGAACTGATGGAAGTCTAGTGTAAAAAAGGCAGTTGTAGGAGAAAACCTTGATGCTATATTTTAGAATGCATTGGTTATCAGTCAATAATATATAAAGGCATTGTTTAAAGGTGTCCATATGTGTCAGCTGTGGATCACACAAGATCTAATAATAATGTGACTTTCCCCTCTTGTGGTCAAAACCACCTTGGGCCCATGATTTATTTGTAGTGATGGGCGAATTTATTCGCCAGGTGCGAATTTGCGCGATTCGCCGCCAGCGAATAAATTCACGAAGCGCCCACGAAAATTTGCGGCAAAAATTCGCCGGTGTCAAATTTTTTTTCAAAAAAACGGACGCCAGCGTCAAAAAACGCCGTTTCGCAAATTTTTCACCATTTCGCAAATTTCGCACAAAATTCGCAAATTTTTCGCCAAAACGGAACATCACTATTTACTTGTCATAAAGCACAGGGTGAATCCCTTGCGAGGAAGCCATAGTCAACCATTACACTCCAATAATTGTCAGAAACTGATTAGGGCTGCTCAAGAGCAATTCCCGGTGTTGTTTGGAGCAACTTTAGCTATTGTTTTGTGAATTTCTAATTAGTCCAACAGGGATTGGATGTTTGACTTGGGGCTAGACATATTGTCAATTTCCCAGCTGCCCCAAGTCATGTGACTTGTGCTCTGATAAACTTCAATCACTCTTTACTGCTGCACTGCAAGTTGGAGTGATATCACCCCCTCCCCCCCCCCAGCAGCCAAACAAAAGAACAATGGGAAGGTAACCAGATAGCAACTCTCTAACACAAGACAGCAGCTGCCTGGTAGATCTAAGAACAACACTCAATAGTAAAAACCCATGTCCCACTGAGACACATTCAGTTACATTGGAAAGAAAAAACAGCAGCCTGCCAGAAAGCATTTCTCTCCTAAAGTGCAGGCACAAGTCACATGACCAGGGTCAGCTGGGAAATTGACAAAATGTCTAGCCCCATGTCAGATTTCAAAATTGAATATAAAAAAATCTGTTTGCTCTTTTGAGAAATGGATTTCAGTGCAGAATTCTGCTGGAGTAAGCACTATTAACTGATGCTTTTTGAAAAAAAACATGTTTTCCGATGACAGGATCCCTTTAAGGAATGTATTTATCAAGCAGCACATAACAATGTTGAAAAAGTTTAACCGATGTCCCATAGAAAGGAAAGGATTATTACTGGTCTTAACTGGTTTCTGACAAAGTGTTCAGGATAAAGAATTGAGATTGTAAGCTTTCTATTTTAAGAAGTAGCTTTATTTATTTATTCAACACCCTGGAACATCTTTATGCATAGAAATATGGAACTGATATACAAAAAAACAGTAAAGAAACATCTTCCCTCACTTACATTATAAACTCTAAACTCTAGCAAATCGGTCTTAGACTACAATTGTGCCGGAAATATTTTTTTATTGTGGTCGCTGTATACTTTACCTGCTCACAAATATTCATTTAGATCCTTGTGCACAAAGCATTACATTACTTAAAACCAGTTACTCCTGTTTCCGCCTCCCCCCATAGCGCAGACCTGGGGGAATATGAAACCCTCTGTTGTTTGATGTTCTTACTCAGTATCGTATTTGTCCTCATTAAATATAAATTGGAGCAGCTAATTTATTTTTATAGTTAAATAGTTAACACTTGCTTTTCTAATGGGCTCGGCGTCTGTAAGACACATATTTTAGAGTGGGGAATGTAAAGGTAAATATTACTATGTTTGCCATGTTTGCCATAGGCACTAGTATTAACTGTGAAGGACCGGGTGATCATTACAGGGCTTTATTTATTAGCTGAATATAAACCACATTTATAATTAGGGATGTAGCGAACTGTTCGCCGGCGAACTAGTTCGCGCGAACTTCGACTGTTCGCGTCCGCCGAATGTTCGCAAACGTCGCGCGACGTTCGCCAATACGAGTTTGATTCGAACAAAAATCGTTCGACCATTCGACCATTCGATTCCTTCGACCGCTAAAATCGAAGGATTTTCGTTCGAATCGAACGATCGAAGCCATTCGATCGAATGAAATCATTCGATCGAATGGCTTCGATCGTTCGATTCGAATGAAAATCTTCGATCGAACGATTAAAATCCTTCGATCGCTCGAATCGAACGATTTTGCGGATGTTCGAAGTTCGCAAACTGTTCGCATTTTTGCCGGTGTACGCGAACGGCGTTCGCGAACACATAAACGGCAGTTCGCTACATCCCTATTTATAATGCATTTTTGCATATATGTCAGGTGCTCCCCCCCCCCAAACAATGCATAAATGTAACAAGATCCTATTATTCTCATATTCTCATATTATCATATTATCATGGAACTGGTTTACAAGTTTTCAGAATGACAATTCTGGATAAAAATAGAGCTGCTAAAAACATCTGTTTTTCCCATTTGTATGTTATTATAGGAAGCTGAATAAAATAATGGGCTCTAGGCTGCTGTCCAACGGGGCTATTTTCTCACCCAAGATAAATTGGCACTACCGTGGGCAACAATTCTCCCGAAAAAGCTTCTCCACCAGCAATAATTAATAACCGCTGGTTGTAATACCTACACGTCGCAAGGTCACCAAAAGTTGCCTCTTAAGGCCAGTGGAGATGCATTTTCAGAAGGATTGTTGCCTACAGTAGTGCCAATTTATTGCCGTCGACAATCTTCCGTTGGACAACAAAGAAATTTAATGTTCAATCCTATTTATGGTTTATGGGGCCTGTTCATACTGGTGACTGTGCATTCTGAGATGTCTACATTGGTAATATTCTCATGGCTTGATCACTTCTGCTAATAAATCAGGGATGACACTGTATATATTTTAATCTTGGTCATTTGACCCCAATGGAACCAATGTGATGGCATCCCTGCAATTTTTAGCCAATGATTCAAAGGTTTTATATTTCCTGGTTCTGGCACTTTTTAAGCAAATAAATTGAATGAAGAGAATAGTCTTGTCTGCTTAGCATCTAAACCTGCTGAGGCTGAGTTTGGTTAACTGCCTGGTAAATGTATGGATGGGTGTGATCAAACAAACTTTTAATAGGGAGGAAAAAAAATGTTAACTGTTCTGTTATTGCTTAGTTGTTCCTAACTGCTTCAACAAATGGTATGTGTATGATAACCTTTGCGCCTTTCCCTATGTGGTTTTTGATGTTGTATAGCCAGACACTTATTCTTAAGTGACCCCTATTGTGAGAGCAAACATACCAGAACCGTTGTAACACAATATACATAATTGAAAGAGACCCTAAGCAAGAGCTATGTACTGTCTGGATCCTACATTCAGACTAAACTGGGCGTGCTCCCCAAATGGCACCCCATTGGCCCAGCAGTATTAGCTATGATTGGCACCATTACAACTCATGGCCAGATTGGTCTCTATAATGATCCGCCTGGCCTGTCATGTGATTGGCCCTTCTGGAAGCTGCCTTTGTGGCTGGCAGAGGGAATCAAACCCTGTTCTGCATTTACAACAGGGACTGTTCCCTTTCTGGCTTACAAAGATGGCTGTTAAGAATTCCAAATTGTTAGTCTTTTCACATATATGGAGGATAACAGAGACTGCCCGGCTGTAAACCATTACAGCTGTACCCATATGCTCTAGTATCCAGCAACAGCAGTGCCAAACCCTGTCATCATCCACAAGCAGAACTACTGAATGCCGTCTGGCTATCATCTAAACCTGTCGTATTGACATTGCCATGCTACAATAAATAGCTGCATTCCCTAAAGGAGTTGTGTGAGTCCTGCCTTATGCCCACATATTCCCACGGGAAGGTGTCGTGACATTGGGCACTTGGACTGATGTTGCATTGCACCACCTCAAATTCTTACTGGAAAATGTATTACTTATGTGACCCCATAGAGTTCTGTGATGACCTACTTACTTGAGCCAAAAAAACATAAGTGCATGTAAACTTCAAGGCTCTATATCCTGTGCATATGGAGTTTTCCTGTACATACAAGTGATAGAGGTCAGGTAATCATTTTATCTACAACGTTCCACATTAGTGCTATCATATATGCAGTCCATAAAGCATCACATGCAATTGCCAGTGTTTGTCTTCCCTCAAAGCTAACCATCAAGATTCATGTAAAAACATTGACTCCTTTCAAACACTGCCCTCAGCTCAGTTAAAAAATATTCATAGGAACAATACTAAATACAGCTTGCCTGCGAAATCAACTCTGTATGGTAACTGTGATCTCACTAATAATACAGAAATGTTACTTTCATTTGTACTTCTTCATTATTGGATGCATTGGGAGGTTATCAAGGTGACCCTTGTCATGAAAAATATTATTTCTATGAAAAAATGCACTCAAATGTAGGGATGCACCGAATCCACTTTTTTGGATTCGGCCGAACCCCCGAATCCTTCAGAAAGGATTCGGCCGAATACCGAACCGAATCCGAACCCTAATTTGCATATGCAAATTAGTGGTGGGAAGCGGAAAACATTTTTTAATTCCTTGTTTTCTGACAAAAAGTCACGCAATTTCCCTCCCCGCCCCTAATTTGCATATGCAAATTAGGATTCAGATTCAGTTCGGCCGGGCAGAAGGATTCGGCCGAATCCGAATCCTGCAGAAAAAGGCCAAATCCTGGCCAAATCCCGAACCGAATCCTGGATTCGGTGCATCCCTACTCAAATGGATTGGTTTCATGAAGGATGCAAAAGGGATCAATTACAAACGCACTCGCAGATGCTCCAAAATGGACGTGATGAAGAGTGCGTATTGACACAATTAAAGTAGTCGTGTCCAAACATGCTCCTGTACTTCCACATGGGGACAAAATGAACACATTGGCAAGTGTCTGAAAGTGCAGGAGTGTATATTGATGCAAGTACCATAATAAGTTGCCTGAATATGTGCTCTCCATTGGTTCCATTTTAGAGAAACCTCACTTGTAAAAGACACCCATGATCGCCAGTCGTCCTTGGTTCTTCTTCTGATACTTCCACGCTATGGAACCTTGAAGTTACCATTACTCTGGACCTGGCAGTAGCTAACAAAAATTAAGAATGTATGAGTGTAGCGGAGCTCACCATTAGCCGTGCAGTCTCTCCATGTGGATCGCAGCTCTCGCGGGACCCGGCCACTTCCGTCTGGTATACCTGTATTGACATGAAACCCGCTATCCAGCGCTGATTCAAGTATCAAGGAGAATCGCTTTTTGAAAATGCAGCTTTATTCAAAAACACAGTGCGAGGTACATGGCAGTGGGTATGTGCAGAAATGAACGCGTTTCGTGCCCGTGTGGCACTTCCTCAGAGTTCTGGCAGTAGGGCAAACCAGACTTATGCTCGGTGAATCGAATGTGTACACTCACTCTGGAAGTGTAGCACCCCCTACATTGAAAATGCTAGTTGCAACTTGCACCTGACTTCATCTAAATGCAGGCACCATGTCTCCCAGTTATTATGATGACCCTATTATTGATGCTGCAGCCAGCTCCAGATTACTAGCCTTTTTGTTGGTGTCATAGGGGCCAATTCACCAAGCTCAAGTGAAGGATTCAAAATAAAAAAACTTCGAATTTCGAAGTGTTTTTTGGGCTACTTCGACCATAGAATGGGCTACTTCGACTACGACTTCGAATCGAAGGATTCAAACTAAAAATCGCTCGACTATTTGACCATTCGATAGTCGAAGTACTGTTTCTTTAAGAAAAAACTTCGACCCCCTAGTTCGCCACCTAAAAGCTACCGAAGTCAATGTTAGCCTATGGGGAAGGTCCCCATAGGCTTGGCTAAATTTTTTGGTCGAAGGATAATCCTTTGATCCTTGGATTAAAATCCTTCGAATAGTTCGATTCGAAGGATTTAATTGTTCGATCGATGGACTATTCCTTCGATCGAACTTTTTGCGCAAAATCCTTCGACTTCGAAATTCGAAGTCGAAGGATTTTCATTCCCCAGTCGAATATCGAGGGTTAATTAACCCTCAATATTCGACCCTTGATGCATCGGCCCCATAGTGTTTCTGAAGACCATACTTTCTGATTTCACCTTTGAGGAGAAAGGTGCGGCTCAGGCCTTCAGTTCCCTTCTGACCCTCAGACAGGGTTGGGAAGCGGTGGGTTTGGGTGAGGACAGGTCAGAAAATTTCTGGCCCTTACATAAAATGGTAATGCTATGTAACCCTCTTTTTTGGTTTTTATGAGATTCCACAAGATGGTTGTGGTGAGAGCAACTGCTTTCAGCAATTCCCAAAGGACAAGAAAGGAGAATACAAATGGACAACAATGTTGTTACAGTTGAGTTTACTCTTGAGCAAAGAGACTCCCAAACTCTGGGGTCCGTTTACTAAAGTGCGTTAAAAATATTCGCACAATATATAGACAGAATTTTCGCCAAATATGTTATCGCCAGTTTACTAACCTGCGGTAAATATAAATTTGCGCATTTTCTCGCGCAAGAATAATTGTACGCCAGTTATCGCATTCGCTGAAAATAACGCTATGTACACATTAACGCCTGGTTTACTAAACAGCGAAATGTGCTAAAGACAAAATTAACGCCAGAATATTCGCAAACTTTTACCGCCACCTATGTAGTGGCGTAAAATTATTTTTTTCGCCAGAAAATTCTCAAGGGGCAGGAAATATCCCATAATACAGTTTTTTTTTTACCCATCATTCTTTGCTGACAGGAGAGAGATCTGTAGCTATTGCTGACAGGATGTTTTGGCTTCTGCTTCTATCTGGTGCAACAGCAGCAGTTTCAGCTCAGAGTCGTATTATTGGCAGCGGCATCACAGTCCAAGGATTCGTCAGCCTCTACGCTTTTTTGGTTTCATTGTGATTGGCTACATTAAACTGTGCATTTCTATGAAGCAAAGAGATTGACTGGTATGATTTCTTGTTCATATGATTCTATTGGCAGAAGGGTTTATATGATGCAGACATGTTTGATTGGTGTCACTCTGGTGATGTTGTTGGATGGTATAATCATCAGTCAATAAAGTTTATGAGTTTTGAAGATGAATTTCTGGCCATAAATGTCACAGTAAAAATTGCCATAATAACCGCCATAAAACAAGACTATTTTATAGCATAAATATTCGCAAAAACGTCATTTTTCGCCAGAAAATTCGCAACTCGCTAAAATTACCAATAACTTAAGCTGGTTCCTTAACGTAGTTACCGCAAGTGATCGCAATGACTTACATAGTAAGTAAGGTTGAAAAAAGACACATGTCCATCGAGTTCAACCTTTTTTTTTTTTTTTTTTTTTATTAACTACCTATCTGCCAGTTGTGAGCATATCGCTGTTTAGTAAACTTAGTCGCTGCAAATTAGGGATGCACCGAATCCAGGATTCGGTTCGGAATTCGGCCAGGATTCGGCCTTTTTCAACAGGATTCGGATTCGGCCGAATCCTTCTGCCCAGCCGAACCGAATACGAATCCTAATTTGCATATGCAAATTAGGGGCGGGAGGGAAATTGCATGACTTTTTGCCAGAAAACAAGGAAGTAAAAAATGTTTTCCCCTTCCCACGCCTAATTTGCATATGCAAATTAGGGTTCGGATTTGGTTCGGTATTCGGCCGAATCTTTCACGAAGGATTCGGGGGTTCGGCCGAATCCAAAAAAGTGGATTCGGTGCATCCCTACTGCAAATATTCTGGCGTAAAAATATTCTCAGCGATAACATGCGGAAACTTAAAGTCAGATTTACCGCACTTTAGTAAACGGACCCCTCAGTGAGAAACCCTGGTCAGGGTGTATGCTTGGCTTATTCCAGGCAGATCATGTTACAATGACCGATGGTTAGTCAAAAATGTATCAGCCATCTAACTGTAAATCCTACTAATCTATAATAACCCATTGGTGGTCTACGTGACCAACATCATCACTAGCTCCATTATGCTACTTCCAGAGACTTTGGAAAATGACCCCTTCATAACAACAGCTGTTTATTATTGGTATGTCATCTCACACTCTATTTTTAGATTCCATCAATTTACATGTTTTGCCACCAGGAATATAGATTTATTTATTTTCTCTTTAGACCTCTGTTTTTTCTGTGTTATATTTCTACACAGCTCTTTATGGAAAGCTCAACTAGAGAAGCAATATATTATATTTCACCTGCATGCTGCTGTTATTTTTAAACAGAAATAAATCTACAGACTGTTTCCCGTGCTACCCTGTACTATAGGGCCTATAGAGTTTGTCTGTGCTCAGTAGGAACATTATTTATATTTCTCTTTATTTTTTGTGCCGATTCTTTATGTACAAGACTGATATTTTAATACTTTACTATAAAAATTGTTTGTTTGTTTTTTTTTTATTTTTAACAACAGGCTCATAGGCTTTGTCGTACTTTGTGCACTGTACGATTTTAAATCTGAGATATTGAACCCTTTAATCATCTCACTGTTTATGTGCTTCCTATATTGTATGGCAGTGATAAATAGAAATAAATTTACTGTAAGTAATGTGATGCAATAAATGTAAATAGGATTATGTATACAAACGCAGAGAGAGAATAACGTAGGCCCATTGAATAATGTGTACAGATGTAGGATCCATTACGTTGAAAGCTAAGAATTATGGTCATTAAGGTCATCTCCCATAGACTGAATTTCATTCAAATAATTCACATTTTTAAAAATGATTTCCCTTTTCTCTGTAATACTAGAACAGTGCCTTCTACTTGATCCCAACTAAGATATAATTAATCCTTATTGGAGGCAAAGCAATTCTATTGGGTTTATTCAATGTTCAAATTTTTAAGGTGTGGAGGTCCAAATTACAGAAAGACCCCCTTATCTCAAAATACCTGGATTCTAAATAACAGGTCCCATACCTGTTCTAGTTAGGGATGCACCCAATCCAGGATTCGGTTCGGGATTCGGCCAGGATTCAGCCTTTTTCAGCAGGATTCGGATTCGGCCGAATCCTTCTGCCCGGCCGAACCGAATCCTAATTTGCATATGCAAATTAGGGGTGTGGAGGGAAATTGCGTGACTTTTTTGTCACAAAACAAGGAAGTAAAAATGTTTTCCCCTTCCAACCCCTAATTTGCATATGCAAATTAGGGTTCGGTATTCGGCCGAATCTTTCACGAAGGATTCGGGGGTTCGGCCGAATCCAAAATAGTGGATTCGGTGCATCCCTAGTTCTAGTGATATAAAGGTAGGGAATTTCTTGACATGCATTAGACCATAACCCATCCCTTCCCCAACCCAGGCCTTCACCAGTCAAAAAGTGTCCACACTTTCATGATAGCAGTATCCGCCATTATGGACAGTGAAGCACAGCGCTAGAACCCAGAGATCCGCAACTCATCTTAACTTGCAGATGGAATTACTGTAGTTTGTCACTCTGAACCAACCAGACCTTTGGTTAAACCCATTGCTCATGGCAATTGATGCCAATTTCCATTCCCTTAAGAATGCATGAGGCTGTCAATGTAGAAATGTTGGATACATAAAAAATCATACATTTTGTAGGCAAGAATGAATAATATTTGGCGTTGGTCTCACATTATGCTAAAAATTAATACTATTTTATTAGCTCCTTTTATTGGAGCTCTATATTAGGGATGCACCAAATCCAGGATTCGGTTTGGGATTCGGCCAGGATTCTGCCTTTTTAAGCAGGATTCGGATTTTGCCGAATCCTTCTGCAATGACAAACCGAATCAGAATCCTAATTTCCTTTTTGTCACAAAACAAGGAAGTAAAAAATGTTTTCCCTTTTCTACCCCTAATTTGCAAATGCAAATTAGGGTTAGGGATTAGTGAAGATTTGTGAAGGATTCGGGGGTTCTGTCGAATTCAAAATAGTGGATTCGGTGCATCCCTACTCTATATAGATGTTCTCTGGTCCTTGTCTGTGTTTCAAATGGTGGATGGGGATGTCCCTGCCAGAAGCACAGTAGGTGAGGGACAGCCAATCACAGCCCTGCTGTCACACAAGCAAAGTCAGGCTTCAGTTCCCTATCAGGTCAGCCTAGCTGCTCATTGGTTCTTATCCTACAGTGTAGTGTGCTGAATGCTGACGACTTCCCTGCATAGCCTGGGAAAGGTGGCAGCAGGAAGTGGAACAGATGGGCAGGACTAGTAGGGTTTTTGCAGAAATTGTAACCAGAAACATTCCTTCTCGGTCTGAAAGAGTTTAATGCACTGATCCATTAAAACTCTAGAGAAAGCGATTTCAGTGGCATTGGCACAATAGGCAAAAAAAAAATCATTAGTCTGAAACAGACAAAATGATTTATGTTGCATGTTTTTGTTTGACATTTTTTTTTTATAGATATGATGCATTGTCCCAAGGTCATTTGATTATACAGACTGCATAAAAGCCCAGTAAATATGTCCTTGGAAATTTCCTGTGTTACTACTTTGTGCTCAATATACCCATCAAATTAGAACAAAAATGATTCAAGGAAAACTTTTTTTTACATATTTTCCTTTCATTGTAAGTATTGGTTGATTATATTTATTGTTTAGACTAGGTGGTTGGTATTTAGAATCAATGAGAAACAGTTGCTCTTTTTTATTGTCTTTTATAAAATAAAGAATTTAAGTATTCTAATATTCTTATAATTTAATGATCTGAGATGGGAAACAAATTGGTAATTTTAGCAATAAGACAAACACTGATTGGCCATTTAATAATGTGCGCAAATAAATCATTCTGCTTCAGTTTCTCTCTGACTGAGGGATACGGGTTTGTTTGTACATGATTTTTAATTTTTCGATGTTGATAACATTCCAGGAAGAATCTGTTGTTTTAATATGGGAACATGATGCTCTAGTCTCTTCTGTATGGTTTTTGGCAGTCTATATGAACAAACATGATCCTTAAAATCATAAATAATGAGGAGGAAGATGAAATTCAAATACGATTAGTCATTTGAGGGAAAATAGGATGTTATTATTGAAAAGGAGACATTAGGGTTTGATGGCAGAACATAACTTACAATTATTCTCCAAAACAAATGATGTAGTGATCACAAAATGAAGATCATCTGAAAAATCTGGGACAGTTGTGCTATGGGATGCATGTAAATGAAATAGAATCAGTGCAGCCCTTCTAGCTGGATTTTGTAGAAATGCTGATGATTTTCGTGTGATCTAGTAATCTTACATAAAAAGCATGGACTCACCAAATCTCTTCCTATACAACTGGAATATGGACTCACCAAATCTCTTCCTTTACAACTGGAATATGGTGTGATGTATTTTTATATAAGGTTTTTAGAAATGCTTTATTAGGCACCGTTCATAATGCCCCTGGCTTAGCTCTAACCTTCCTTAACGTTAGCTGCATGCAACATACAGACATAAAATCGTGAAAAAAAAGTACAAATCAAGATTTAACTCCCAATAAACTTTTAGGATCCTTGATAAAGGTCCTAATGTGTACCAACGCGTTGGACACAAGTGATATGTGAAATAAAAAAGAGATTTTTTGTTATAAATTCAATACAAAAGAGTGCCGGTCCTTACCAACCATATGCATTCTGACTGTGCATCTCATTAGATTGTTTGGAGGACACATTGAGTGTGTGAGGCCCTTTGGAGACCTCCTTGTGCTGGAGGAGGGTGTGAGGACCTTTGGAGACCTCCTTGTGCTGGAGGAGGGTGTGAGGACCTTTGGAGACCTCCTTGTGCTGGAGGAGGGTGTGAGGACCTTTGGAGACCTCCTTGTGCTGGAGGAGGCTGTGAGGATCTTTGTAGACCTACTTATGCTGTGATCCTCAGGCGCAACTAGCGTTTCGGCTGACTCCACAGCCTTTCTCAAAGTGCAATCACCAACATAGCCACCATCTTAAATACACATATTGGTGGGAATTTACCGTGACGTGTGTGGAGGAGTGACGTAATGACAGAGTGAAAACAATAAAACAATATCACAGAAGCTGTGGGTCTACTGTACCGGGAGAAATAATAGAACATCAGCGGTGGCAAGTAGGGATTGATCTGCCAGGGTACCGGAGTAAGTATGAGGGATCAATTACCTGTGGATGTGGAGGCTGGATCCAATATATACGGTATGTATTGCTTAGATGTCCTCCATCTCCGTAACAGAGTCTCAGAGCTTGTCTACCCTAAGTCCTGTGAGTGTGATATATATATATATATATATATATATATATATATATATATATATATATATATATATATATATATATGTATATATATATATACAATCTCGATGATCCGCACTCCTCTTGGCCAATCCTCTCGTATACCCGGGTGCTGCTCCTGGGAAATGGTAGATACAAACGGAAGGATAGAAGCGCACTCCTGGGATTTCTTCGAAAAAAATTAGTTTATTAAGTCCTCATTGCAGTAATCAACGTTTCGGCTCATGTCCAGAGCCTTTATCAAGATTGATATATATAATCTATAAAAATTAAGGCTTGACAAATTGTATTTGTTTACATTACAAATATACAAGTACAAGGTCAGTACAAGGATGTGGCTGCGGTGTTGTTATTGCCTGGGACAGTATAGGTAATATGAGGATTGTGACTGGAAGGAAGGGTGGGTGCTTGCTTTGAGCTTGGGCTAACCTCATAACAATTTATATTTAATATCCCTGGAGACTTTAGCTCGGGCCGCTGAGAAAAAGAACAAGCTCTACCTGCATCCATTGCTCTGGATTATTCCCTTTGATGGGGACTAATATGAGACTCGAGAGTCCAGTGGGAGATTTATCATTTTATGTACCTGAGTAATCAGAACCTTTGCAAGTGTATTGATGAGATTTATAGCTTGGTTTCATATTGTGGATAACATTGGAGAAGTGGCATACCAGCACACATTTATGTTATGTCAAGACATATGTCATTGAGAAAAGGGCTTCTTTCCCTTAATGTTCAATACCAGACACTAATGGGTTATTTTTTCAGGCTTGTTTTTTTTGTCTGTTTTGACGCAGAAAACCCAAAAAAGTAGCAGTAAAAAAAAAATTCTTATGCCCTGCGTCTATTCTAAGTCCCAATCCGACAATACGCCATCTAAAACCTGCCAAATTCATGTAAAAGTCAGTCGCAGACGTCCCCTTAACTAATTGAAGATGTTTTATCCCTCTCAAAATGTTGTTTTTGGGGTTTGACGCTAGAGATTAGCTATAAGGAGGCAGTTTTTCTTTTTTTTGCGAAAACGTGAATTTTCCGGTGGTTTTCTGCTGTCAAATGTAAAAAATGTAGGCTCTTCGCTCGACAATCTGAAAAAATCGTGTTTTTTTTCCAGCCTGATTTTTTAGAATTGATAAATAAGGGCAAAATTGTGGATTCTAGTTAAATCTTAAAAAATTTAGATTTTGATCTAATCCCCTTAATATTTATATAGATTGCCTTTACCTAGACAAAACTGATTTAGTGAGTTCTACTTAGGAGTTAATGTTTTTTTCTGGTGCTGGAGATGAAAACACTGCATGTTTCTTATCTAACCTCATCCTTTATAACAGTAAATAATATTATCACAGCTTTGTACAAGGGACTGGGCACCTTCCCATGGTTTCTCCTGACTGTGCTGATCAGAGGGCTCTATATTTCTTCCAGTTTGTGTGTGTAGTATGATATACTTCACCAAGCAAACAAGGCTGAGCACCATTTGTGACTCCAGGCAGTTCATTTTGTCGGTTTTGACAGGAATCAATGTAGCGTCAAGGACACCATTTCTCTTAGGTGCCCTTATGTACTGCCAGGAGCCAGACGATCAGCAAGAGAAAGCCCAGCAGAAGGGGAAAAATTTGCACACTGGGCCTTGAACCAGTTTCACAAAGAAGCGGACAGATGCTTTAATGAGAGCAGAGAAATATAAATAATGCTGAATATTTACAGAGTTTTTCGGTAAGAAGAGCAGTCGCTTATTGACGTGCTTGGCTAGTAAGCATAAAAACAAGTTGGATCTCCTGCCAACTCATCCCAATCAAATGCAGGAATGGAAAAAATAATGTCTGCACCAGGTTTAGTTGCCAATAGGAACCAATCAGATATTTGCTTTCAAACAGGTAAAGTAAAGTAAATTCTACCTACTACCTGGTTGCTATGAGTTACTAGAGCTCATGCAAACATTGTAATTTTATTGTATTTCCCCTGTAGCATTCCGGCAATGATACTGCCTAGAAAAAGTTTATTTATTTATACATATTATATGGCTTATTAGTTGTGCAACTAAAGGACCACTGAATGTATACATTGGCCCTGCTCCTTTGTAGCCTGCTAAATACAGTAGCTATTAACCCAATCACTGTCTCTTTCTTATTCCTACCTATTCCTATTTTATACACCTATATCCTTAATTCTCTGCATATAAGATTGCATATTGGCCACAGTTTGTTTTGAATCCAGTTGTGAAGTTAGAATGTATTTGCACACATGACCCTCTCGGTTCCCTGGGCCCTGATTCACTTGCAGACCCATTCCTCTATAGTTTTGAATCTTTACATTAGATTATATTCTGGACTTGCACCTGACTTCAACATTGGAATTGATGTGACTGCTCTGAACTGAAGACCATCTCTCCCTACTATACCTGCTATCCCACAGTCACACTCCTTTCCCAGAGACTATTATCCATTGTTACTATAGGCACCATCTCTCCCTACTATACCTGCTATCCCACAGTCACACTCCCTTCCCAGAGACTATTATCCACTGTTACTATAGACACCATCTCTCCCTACTATACCTGCTATCCCACAGCCACACTCCCTTCCAAGAGACTATTATCCCACTGTTACTATAGACATCATCTCTCCCTACTATACCTGCTATCCCACATTCACACTTCCTTCCCAGAGACTATTATCCACTGTTACTATAGGCACCATCTCTCACTACTATACCTGCTATCCCATAGCCAAAGTCCCTTCCCAGAGACTATTATCCCACTGTTACTATAGACACCATCTCTCCCTACTATACCTGCTATGCCACAGTCACACTCCCTTCCCAGAGACTATTATCCACTGTTACTATAGGCACCATCTGTCCCTACTATACCTGCTATCCCACAGTCACACTCCCTTCCCAGAGACTATTATCCACTGTTACTATAGGCACCATCTCTCCCTACTATACCTGCTATCCCATAGTCACACTCCCTTCCCAGAGACTATTATCCACTGTTACTATGCACCATCTCTCCCTACTATACCTGCTATCCCACAGTCACACTCCCTTCCCAGAGACTATTATCCACTGTTACTATAGGCACAATCTCTCCCTACTATACCTGCTATCCCACAGTCACACTCCCTTCCCAGAGACTATTATCCACTGTTACTATAGGCACAATCTCTCCCTACTATACCTGCTATCCCACAGCCACAGTTCCTTCCCAGAGACTATTTCCCCACTGCTACAATAGGCACCATCTCCCCTTTATCAGCTGTTCCATAGGATAGGTTCATGGGCATTGACCTCATCTGGTAATACTGTTTCATTTTGTGGATAAATATAGAACTACTTTAGTAAAGAGGAAGGGGACAACATAAATGATGATTCAAAAGCTTTCCAAGGGTGGGAGGTTTGTAAATAATTCCTACCATATGACTGGCAGTGGAGATCTACTGGGAATGTCTGCAGACAAGATGACCTTCACTATTCAATGTCCTATAACATTGTACAAAATACATAAGTACTGCACTTTGCTGTGTACTGTTCATAGCATATAAATTTCCCATTAATTAGAGGCTGATTGTATGTCAGAAAAGTGAATAACTAGTACTGAAGTGAAATACATATTACACAAGTAATTCCTTTTAATATCTGTTCGGATTTCCTGACAAACTAGAATCCATGACGATCTGACCTTGTTTATAATTGAAAAAAACTCGATAAAATTGGTTCGGAAAAATGTGGGTTTTTGCAAAAAAACTCAAAATTGTTCAGATTTTATGCCTGAAACGCTTAATTTTTTTTTGTGAATTCGCTCGAAACCCCCAATTTTTTTTGATTTTTCCCGAAACTCATCACAGACCATGATATCTTCAAATTTGAAATGGGACCTTTGCCATTGACTTCTACAGGCAGGGACGCCATTAGGGGGGCACAGGGGGTACAATTGTACCTGGCCCAGGCCTGAAGAGGGGCCCGGCAGTGCTGAACTTTTCGAAAGTGCTAGGCCCCCCTTGACCGTGTCAAAGCCGTGCCGCCTCCTTCCGATGTTCCGAACAGCCGAAATGCGGAAGTGCTAAAAAAAAAACTAAACAGCCGAAGTCCCAAAGCGGCAAAAAGACCAGAAGCCACGAAAATAGCCGAAGTCCTGAAGCACCGAAAAGACCCAAAGTCACGGAAACAGCCGAAGCTCCACTCCTGGAGCGGCAAAAAGACCCGATGTCACGAAAACAGCTGAAATTGAAGTCCAGAAGCAGCAAAAAGACCCAAAGTCACGAAAACAGCAGAAATTGAAGTCCTGAAGCGACGAAAAGACCCAAAGTCACGAAAGGAGGCGATGTTGAAATCCTGAAGCCACTGGTTCAATTCTGAACACCAATGTGTGTGTTTTTTTTAATTTTTTTTAATCCCTGGCCACCAATGTATTATTTAAATATTCTACAGGCCCCTGCCACCAATGTTTTTTTAACTTGTAAGGGGGGCCCTGGCACCGATATTTTTTTTAAAAATATTCTTTGGGGCCCAATTTTTTTTTTAACTTGTAAGGGGGGGCCCTGGCGCCAATGTTTTTTTTAAAAAAAACTTGTATTGGGGGCCCTGGCACCAATATTTTTTTCTTAACAAATAGGGGGCCCTGGTCCTCAATAGGGGGGGTTACCTTTTAAGCACTGATGTCTGTATGGTCTTTTAACTGTGATGTGGAGTGGGTGGGATCTGGGGCAGGGCTTGGGCTGGGGTGGGCGGTGCCCAGGGGGTCCCGAAAATGTTGTTGTACGGGGCCCAGTGATTTATAACGGTTGCCCTGTCTACAGGACCCAACAGCTTGGTGATGGAGGACTTTTAGCAGCCTTGGGTTATAATAAATCACGAAAAATGTTGGTGTTTTTTCCACTAAAAATTCGAGTGTTTGTCATTCGGACTTTAATAAATAACCCCTAAGTGTAGGTGTCCCCCCTTTTCTGCTCATTCCAATGAGCAAGTTACGCTGGTCTCAACAAGGCCCTATGGCTGGCAGTAAGAATAGACCTGGCCTGTGCCTGATGATTCCACTAGGCAGAGAATGCACCATACATAAACTGTAAGGGAAAGGAACTCGTCTAGTGCTCTTGTACTTCTGCCCAGGGGCATCTTAAATGCCCCCTCCATTGTGTATGTTGCCATGTACAACACTCCTATTGAGCAATGCAAACATGCTAAAAAAAACACTGATACCTAAGTGGTAATTTATATACAGTAGCTAGGTCAGTAACCCTTCAACTGAACCAATTTCATTTATTTTGCCTACATAATATAAAGAGTAGAGTCATTTCCCTTCCCAGCAACACATTCACATTTTGATAGAATAGTCCTTGAGGTGAAGGCTGTGGATTTTAATGAGGGTTTGTTGTGGAAACCTCTTTATCTTTTCGTGACATGAAATCAATGACACTCCGTCACCTCCAGAGAAATCGCTATCAATCACTTAGGCAAAATAAACCTGTAAACCTTACCGAGCCAGCGGCGTGCTACGTTAAATCTGATCTTCAGAAAAAGGATATTAAATTCACTGCAAGTCCTGCATAAATACAGCCACCTACGTATCAAAGCATATGCTTCCATGATCGGACACAACCAAACCTTAAAACCACCTGTTCTTCATGCTCGCCATTACCCATAATGCAACGATGCCGTCTGCTGGGCTAGAAATAGATTTTAATATTATTTCAAAATGCACCATGATTAAACATTGGAGAAATTGCAGCAGAACTCTGATGTAATAGGACTTTGGCTGATTTATAGGGGATTTTTCTTAACGAGACAGTTGCACAGTGAGACAGTCTTTATTAGAATTGATGTTTTGGTCTTATGGAAAACGGCAAGCACTGTTTTATTTTATAACAGAACAAAATGTTGACGGCACATTGAGAAATCCATATGATTATGTGTGTGAATAATACATATATTTCATTTCTCTCTGTCTATCGCACTTCATGTACAAGTGTTGACTGAGACTATTTCTGGAATTAAGGTTGGAATGCCTGGGGCACAGTTTTAAATCCCTAAACTGGAGCAGTTCCGAGCAGTACAACAACTCCCAAAGGGATCCAGTCTGATATTCTGTATCTGTCCCCAAACAGCTGTGAACCAGTAACAACATTGCTGCTGGTCATCCATCATGATAATAGTGTAACTCTTGTGTTGTGCTATGGATCTTTAAATAGTCTATTGCTTTTCCCACATATGGTTCTCCTGTAGGGATGGGCGAATTTTTCGCCTTGTTTCGCCGAAAAAATTACGCCCGTAGACTTGTATGGTGTCGTGCGCCAAAATAATAAGACACACTTCAAAAAAACATTTTGACGCCCATAGACTTTAATGGGCGTCGGCGACATTTTGCCGGAGAAACGAAACGGGTCAAATTCGCCCATCCCTATTCACCTGCAGTTACGCAAATGGGGAGGCAGAATTCATTATCAGTGCTTTTTTTTCTTTGGACTTGCATACAGTATATTTCGACCTGTAAATAAGGATCCAACAAAGAAGTAAAATTCTAGGGTGATCCACCAGTTCTGGGGTTGGGTAAACCAATATTCATATGGTTTGGCATGTCACAGGGGCCCTTAAATATTGCATATGAACAGGAGTCTTGGAGGGATAAGGAGGGTTTTTTTACTGTGTTCCTGTATTTTAACATTCACCCATTGATAAATAGATCTTTAAAAATCCATTAGAAATTATCAGAGAGGAGACTGTTGAAAGCTCTACAGTCAATTTTTGGTAAAAATCCCCCTATGACTCCTCTCCTCAACATGCAAATCCAATTTATCACACCTTTTGGTCTAGATTTAATTGTCCGCTCTTTATCAGTTAATGATGTAAAATGCATCTCTTAAGAGCACCTCTCATTATCTCTCTCATAATATAAGACTTGCCAGCCAATTATTTTCTTTAAAATAATGATATGGCAGCCTTGTGTTGCTGAGCTTCGTAGAAGCATTTCTGAGTATTCTGGAATGGCACTTGCAGGACTCAGATAGCATGTAAGGAGTAAGCCAAGGAGAAATGGCTCCATTAATGTAGACATGAAGGGCACCTTCAATGAGACAGGGAGCAAACCTAAAGAGGAACCTAGAGAGATGCAACTCCATGCACCCACAGCTGTATAGGGGATTGCTAGGCAGGGTGCTAGAATTAGGGAAGAAGGGCAGCTATAAGGCGGCAGGGAGGATGCATGGAGTGTGACATAGTTGTGTACCTACAGAATGTCAGGAAGAGAACGTAAAGCACCATATGGATGGTGAGTGTAGGACTGGCCAGTCATGGGATGACTTTGATGTAGTTGGACAAACAATCCCTGTTTTTTTTAAAGGGTAAGGCATTTTTAGTAGCTTAAGGCACAAAATAGTTACATAGTTAAATCGGGTTGAAAAAAGACAAAGTCCATCAAGTTCAATCCCTCCAAATGAAAACCCAGCATCCATACACACACCCCTCCCTACTTTTAATTAAATTCTATATACCCATATCAATACTAACTATAGAGCTTAGTATCACAATAGCCAAAAAATCATCCAAGCCATTCTTAAAGGCCTATGCATAGGGCCTTCCTCACCTTTTTGTACCTGTATTGATTGTGATGTTTGTTACTCCATATATTCTATATATGTAATTCATGTGATGTAGTTGTATAATCACATTTACTTTACAGTGCTACGCAATATGTTGGCGCTATATAAATACATGTTAATAATAATAATTAACTGAATCAGCATCACAACATCACCCGGCAGTGCATTCCACAACCTCACTGTCCTGACTGTGAAGAACCCCCTACGCTGCTTCAAATGAAATTTATTTTCTTCTATTCTAAAGGGGAGGCCTCTGGTGCGGTGATCCACTTTATGGGTAAAAAGATCCCCTGCTATTTGTCTATAATGTCCTCTAATGTACTTGTAAAGTGTAATCATGTCCCCTTGCAAGCGCCTTTTTTTTCCAGAGAAAACAACCCCAACCTTGACAGTCTCCCCTCATAATTTAAGTCTTCCCTCCCTCTAACCAGTTTAGTTGCACTTAGTCTCTGCACTCGCTCCAGTTCATTTATATCCCTCTTAAAGGAGAAGGAAAGGCTATAATTAAATAAGCTTTATCAGAAAGGTCTAAATAAATACACATTGTGTATACATGGGCTTCTGTATCAGACTTCCTGTTTTCAGCATAAACATCGAAGGCTAGGGCTTTTGAGCATGCTCAGTTTGCTCCTCTCTCCCCCTCCCTGCTGTAATCTGAGCCCAGAGCTATGAGTGAGCAGGGAGAGATTCAGGCAGGAAGTGATGTCACACCAAGCTGATATGGGAGCTGCTATCCTAAACAAACAGAGAGCTTCTAGAGCTGTTCACTCAGGTCACTCAGGTATGGTAAAGTATTCTGTAGAATAAATATAGTCTTATAGCTTGCACTATTGTGACTAATCTATTGGCAATTGCTTTGTAGCTTTCCTTCTCCTTTAAGGACTGGAGTCCAAAACTGCACTGCATACAGCAGATAAGGCCTCATCAGGGACCTATAAAGAGGCATAATTATGTTTTCATCCCTTCAGTTAATGTCCTTTTTTTTAATTTTTTTTTATACAAGACAGAACTTTATTTGCTTTAGTAGCCACAGAATGACACTGCCCAGAATTAGACAACTTGTTAAAACCCCAAGATCCTTCTCATTTAAGGAAACTCCCAACACACTGCCATTTAGTGTATAACTTGCATTTATATTATTTTATTATATTATATATTTATTATATTATTTTTGCTAAAGTGCATAACCTTGTATCAATCAACATTGAACCTCGTTTTCCAGTTTGCTGCCCAGTTTCCCAATTTAGAAAATGTCTCAATGTCTTAAATATATTGATAATGGGTTGAGTGCAGAGGACTCTTGTATTTGTCTATATGTATTTTGTGGTCACAGTCTCATTGCACCCCCGCCTAATAGTTTTAAAACTTAGTGGTGAGCACAACTTTCCCTTGTTTGTAGTAGTCACCCATATTATAGTCATTTCAGGTCAATTCATTTTTTAAAATAAGTTAGAGAATTTTCAGCTTCCAATTCATACTTACTGGACAAAATAAAAACAAATACATAAAAAGGCAATGGGTAAAATGCCTAGATTTTTACCCTAAATGATACAAATATTTTTTATTCTGTGATAACTAAGCTTATTTAGGACCATAAATGGACATAACAATTACATGTACTGACATCATTCATTCAAGGTACTAAAAAATGATCCCCACTCTTGTAAGTATTTGTGCCAAGAGCATTGAACCAGTTCTAATGGCATCACATGCTGGAAATGACTCCAGGCCAACAGAGTTGCATCAAAGATGAGCGCTAATCGTTGGAAAAAACACTGCATTTTGGGGGAAAAATATGGCAAATTGTACTTGAGTTTGTAAAAGAGCCCTAACATCTTTTATGCAAGATATGATACTGGAGTGAAGTGTGGCCACTCACAACTTGGGGACAAAGAAAAGAGGACAAAGGGGTAATAATTGGCTAGAATGCATAGAAATGATTTAGATCAAATAAGCCTATTTGCCCTAAGTAGACCTTGATCACTAGTGCTATCATACAGTAACAGAAATAACCATTAGGACAAGCCATTAAAGGAGAAGGAAAGTTATAATCACTGGGGGGAGGGGGGCTTGACAAAAGTTATGCACCCCCCCAGTGATTATATAAACTTACCTGATACCCCAAGCCAATGCTCCTGTTAGCAGCCCCAGCCCAGGGTATTTCTGGAGGGGCGTCACAGAGTGTTCTGCTTCTTCTCCCTTCACTTCAGGTGTGCGTGAACAGTAGAGTGAGAAGTTGAAGAAAAGGATGGCTATTTCACTTTACCATGCTCTAGTCTGCCCCTGGCTACAGAAGAAAGAAGAAGTGCAAGCCTTTTAACATTTAGACTTTTTCATCCAGAAGAAGCCAAAAAAACCATCATGGTATGCAGCTCATTAGACATCCAACATTTTCCTATTTTCACTAACGCATAATTATAGCTCTGCGTAATGCCGTTCCTCCAAATACTTGCTAAAGGCATTAATGGGATGAGTCAACACAACAAACCATTGCACAAGGTTCAACTTTGTCTTCCTGTTTAAACTGTACAGCAACGATCCCTTTTCTTTGATGAAGATTTTATTGCCTTCATTTGAACTTCATAATCTCTTATACTGTGTACAGTATTGTCCAAGGTGTAAACAAATCCTCTTCTATTTGATCGTAACATTTAGGGGCAGATTTATCAATGGTCGAGGTGAAAATTCGAATTTTGAATTTTCAAATTCAAATTTTCAAGTTTTTTTTTATTCCGATTAGTGAATTGTTAAAATTTGAATTCGATTTTTGAGATTTATCATACATTGGACATTTAAAAACTTGAATTTGACTATTCGCCATCTCAAAGCTGCCAAATTGCAGTGGAAGACGTTTTGGGATCAATTTTTTGCAGCCTTCCTGACAATCGAGTTTTTTGCGCAGGAAAAACTCGAATGGAGTTTGAAAAACTCAAATCGAATTTGATTCAAATTCTAATTGGGTTTTAGGGTCCATATTATTCACTAATTAATTTTTTAATACATTTTGATTGAATTCAGTTGAATTTTGAGTTCATCTGAGTTTTAAAAACCTCCCATGAACTCGAAATTCGACCTTTGATCTCCCTTGTATTGTCTATGGGCTTGGACCAGTAGCAGTAAAGGGAAGAACCATTAATTGTGTTAAGAAGTGACAGGCCAGAAAGTGGAAATATGTGAAGAGGAAGTGGGGCAGGGCGTTAAGGAGAAAGGACAGGAAGTGGGGTGCCTCTTTCCACTTGGAGACATGGTACAAACAGCATCCTGCCCCCCACTCCAAATTTGCAAATTTGCCCTGAAATTCGGGAAACAGGCGACAATTCTCTGGAGTCAAAATCGATGCCATCAACATTTGACGCGCATTAAAGTCAATGGGCGTCTGTTTAATTGGTGCTGGCATCTAAATTGTCATCGGAATTGAGGCTGGCATCAAAAAACCCGTTGACGCTGGTGAATTTTCGCAGCAGCAAAATGTGGAAAATGACCGCATATTTGCACCTCTGAAATAAATTCGCTCATCACTAATCGTGCTGAAATAAAACAACAATGGATATAGCAAACCTGTTAAACAGCAGGGGAACACACTGCCACCGCCATGTACACAGCAAGGCCACCGGCCCACCTACATCACAACTGGCAGTTATTACTAGATATCCCCGGGAACATATTACAGATTTGTATAGGGTATACAGTATAACACAAAATACATGACACATTAGTAGATAACAAGCAATCTCCTTGCATTGTGATAAAAAAACTCGTAATTAGTGATGGAAGAATCTGTCTTGTTTCCCTGTGCAGAAAATGTGCAAAACGGCAAAAAAAAAAAAATTGTGAAAGGCAATAGGCATCAATATTTTTTGATGCTCGACAATGTGTTCTTACTCAAAATGCATTAAAGTCAATGGATGTTTTTCTTATGGCGACTTTTTTGTCTTGGCAACTTTTTTGTTTCAGCGACTTTTTGTCCAAATGCACTTAAATTAATGGCCTCTTTTCTTATGGTGACTTTTTTGTTGTGGGCAAAATTTTTCACTGTGGATTTTTGCCTTAGTTTCACTAACACATTTGCTGATGGTGAAGTGCGGAATTAATGCCTGGCAAAAAAATGTGCTCATCACTACACATAATAAAGTTACAGGATGCTGGTCAGAATGGGCAGATTCCTCATACAGCAGCAATCTTCAGCTTATTAGCAGAGCAAACTCAGTAAAGTTGTTGTACAACACACAGTGACTACAACACAGCGTATATATAGTATAACATATTGCAGAGGAGATACATCTAGAACGGAATATTATACTTTTTCATTTACAGAACACTGACAGAGCTCTTAACTCTCCCATAGATCTTAATGCACTGGGACAAGACTAGGGTTTCCCAATATGACCCTAGGTAGGGGGCAGGGGACATAAAGGGGGCGGAGCCTTGATGTGCCGGAGGCCGGGTTGTGATGTCAGGGGCGGGGCTATGATGTGCAATTAGACAATGGCCATGTCAATCAAAGGGAATCCTGCCCGGTTCTCCTAATTTGGAAAATCAGGGCAGGTAGTAACCCTAGATAAGACCATCTGGCTGTATTCACTAGGTGGTTTAGGGCAGAGACACACGGGCAGATTCGAGGAGATTAGTCGCCTGGTGACAAATCTTGTCTTCTTTGGGGGCGACTAATCTCCCCGAACTGGCTTCCCGCCGGCTAGAATGAAAATCGCCGGCGGGATGGCATTCAGATCACTTCATTTTCCAAAGTCGCCCGAAGTTGCCTCATGAGGAATCTTCGGGCGACTTTGGAAAACTAAGTGCTCCGAGTGCCACCCCACCGGCGATTTTCATTCTAGCCGGCGGGAAGGCAGAAATCATTTATTACCTGTTTTGGTCCTAATAAACCCATAAACAGCATTAACAAGTTTCCATTGTAAATCCTGGTAAGCGTATTGGTACAGCCCAAAGCTTTTCCTTCCTATTATTCCTTTAACCTTTAGCAAACCAGAAATATTTGGTGAAGATCCATATGTGTTCATTTACCGTGTTACATGGGCATGATCAAAATACAGCATTCAAAAGAAAGAGATTGTTTTATTTGTGCTATAAGCTGGACCGTTGCTCTCTCAGATACTTCTTATTGATTGAGAGCATGTAATGTAAATTGATCTCCAGAAACTTCTACATATAAGACCATACATAACCATGCATTTATCATTGTTGAATCTCATGTAAGTCTCCTGGTGCCACAAATTATCTCAATGAACTAATAATCCATTGATGGCGTCTCATACATTGCGTTGCTCTACCGCCACTGAGTTTGATTTGGCGTCTCTGACAGCAATTTATCTAAATCACTGCATAAAATAATATATTGTGCATGGATCTTATTACGGACGTGAGGTGGGTTAACATAGAACAGAAATTCATAGGGGGATAAATCTTGTTGTCTGAAATATCAATATATACATTTGTCAAGTTGCAATGCCCTATTGGCAGTATATGCTTGTGATTGACATGGGCTGGAAGGTTTGAAGGATCTACAGATGAAGTGAGGGTGGGGTTCAGGGATGGAGTCAACAGCAATGGATTAGCATGGTTATTGCTTTTCGGTTGTCAGGGCCTGAAGGCACAATTTGGAGTGCGGACCAAGGAGGAAGCAAATTGGCAAACACAGTTCGTGGTACAATGGATTAGGCAGAAGAATCGTCAGTTCAGGCAAAGGTCGGTCTAGGCAGCAAGGTTTCGTGGTCGAGGTTTCAGGCAAAGGTCAGTCCAGGCAGCGAAGAATCAAGGTCGAATCAAGCCCTATGATTCTTAGTCTCAAATGTATTTATAATACATTAAATTGCTGGTAACGTTTTAAGAAAAAATGTTATATTTGCATGAATAAATAATGAAGGTACCTAAATGCTTGTGTGTCTGCATTCCTATAGTGTGTGTGCCTATGGTTATACATGAAATGAATTGTGTATGTGTGAATGTAATATGACAATTGCTTGCACAACACGAGAGCTCACTTGTGTGTATAATGTGTGCAAGAGCTATGCGTGCATTTATAATCATACAAAAAAGCTTCTCCTGGCGAGTGCACAGCTAATTTGCTGGACAATCTGCAAGTGAATGTGCCTTTTAAGTTTGAAAAGTGTTATTGCTGTGTTTCTTAGCAATAATATGCCCTGGATTTGCTCAGAGACATCTTAGACAGAATTGAACTCTTAAAGGGCATCAAAGTCTAAAATAGAATAAGGCTAGAAATGCTGTATTTTATATACTAAATATAAACATGAACTTACTGCACCACAAGCCTAATCAAACAAATAATTTATGCTTTCAAAGTTGGCTACAGGGGGTCACCATCTTGTAACTTTGTTATACATCTTTGCAAGACTAAGACTGTGCACATGCTCAGTGTGGTCTGGGCTGCTTAGGGATCGTCATAAACAAAGCTGCTTGAGTTCTGCATGGCTGGGAAGTAAGGCGGGGGCTCCCCCTGCTGTTCATAAGTATGATTGTTTCCCTGCTCAGTAGTTAGGGACCATCTGACAATTCCTATCCACAGCAGTAAATGAAGGGAGAATTTCACTGCATACAGTCAGGTTTCTTATAAAAACTGTACACATTTTTTAATTAAAGTATATTGGAGATAGGATTCTTTTTCATTAACGAAGTAAAAATTGGATTTTATTTTTTTGCCTTTACATGCCCTTTAAAGTAAATAAAGTGAAATCATTTTATTATCTGTGCCCTCAGAGGCATCACTAACATTTTGGCTGACTCCACAGCCTTTCTTAAATGGTGACTTCTAATATGATTAATATCCCTATATTTATTTAAATGAGGGGTTCCCTTTTTCACTTTATATAAATATGCTTGAAGTATAATACTGTATATCATTATCTAAATTTGTATTGCACTTCAGTCATGGATGCTCTTCAGGAAAAACTTTCTTGGTCTGTTGCAATGCAAAAGTTGTTATGGCTGGCATCTCTTACATTAGTTCTTGAAAAAACAGGCCTTACTGCAGAATTATCATCTATTTTATTGTGCCTACAAACATGTAATATGTCCTTATCTACTATTTTTCCCCAAAAGGCCTCTCTGACGCTAAAAGCCCATAATAACTGGCCTTTTTGACTTACCATCAAACCAGCAGTGATCATGGTTGACTTTTTTTTTGTTAATTATGGGCATGGGTATAACATGACTTTGGATCTTTCAAGGGAGGTGCAAACATAATTGATCCCAGTTATTGGTTTATTTGTGGGCAGGTTACTAAACGCAATGCCCCTTTTCTTAAAAAAAGCAAAAAGTACGCCCAGGTGCAGTGACCCATAGCAACCATTGAGATGATTACAAAGAGGTAACCAAAAAACACTACTTGCTGACTGGTTGCCTGACTTTCAGCAGGTAAGGTACTCCAAGTCTGAGTATGAATTATCCAGAGTGAAACAGGCCTTTCTGCCAACCAAAGCATTAAAATCCAATCCAATCTGCTGCCTTTTCTAGACCCCACCACCCCGACACCTTTATGGAATATCTAGATATTCAGAAGACTAGGAAAACATTTTTGTTCTTTTTCCCCAAAATTATGATTGACCTTAATTAACAGATAAAACACAATAAAATGTACTTCAGCTGTTCCCCTCTTATATTAGGAAGG
The DNA here is from genome assembly GCA_038501925.1 of Xenopus petersii. Lineage (NCBI taxonomy): Eukaryota > Metazoa > Chordata > Amphibia > Anura > Pipidae > Xenopus > Xenopus petersii. Next base: position 125,156,500 of record CM076683.1, read on the forward strand.
TAATATATACCAACATGATCGTTCCATATTTCCTGGGCGTGGGCACATTTTTATGTGATGTCTTTGTGTCATTTTACAGGCTCACAACAAAAACAGAAAAACATAAGTGGTGGATGTAAGAGGAACCATCTCTCAGAATGTTCAGCACCAGAAGGTCGGTTTATCCAATTACAAATTTTTACATCATTTTATGTGTTTAAAATCTTCTAACAGCTTTGAAATTTATGGCATGGAAAACCAGGAGAGTGTTAATTTCTGTATGGGATTACTGAGCCCTGGAATTAGTGTGTGTGTGTGCTGCTTATATATAATATACAGAAATATATATAGAATGATAGAGTTGAGGTCATATCCAGTACACAGAGACCCCAGTACGCATTGTTTCAGCAGCCTTATTGCCATAGCTGGGCTGAATGACCAGGTTATAGAACTGATTATTAGTGCCATGTATAGCGGTGAGCTCACTCAACATATCTGGTTATATATTTGTAAAGTATAGAACTGATTTGCCCAAGAAGAAAGGATGAATACTGTATAATTTGCAGTAAAAAAAGATGTTGTTCCATGTGCTATTTATAAAATTTGGAAGAAGTCGAATTAAAGTTTATTGGTTAATGGGACAGATTGCGCTATTAAAAATGGCCTTTCATCAGTTGCGGCATGGGATATACCAATAGCATTAGCATGTGGATGCACAATAAAAGCTTAATTTGCAGTTATTCTGCCCCTAGTGTGTGATTCCCAAGTTTTTAAAATGGTAGTTTGCCAGGCCGAGCCTGGAAACGTTTTTGTTGAAAATGTGTTCTTGTGCTCTTTGTAAGCTGCAGAATATTCACTGGAGATGTTTGACCCGGAGAAGAGATTTAAGCGAAGAATTTACATCAATGCAAACTTAATGCTTCAAAACGTGTTGTATTCTCTTTTTAGTAAATTGGCGATGTTATGGGGAAATTTTGGTGGCAATACTCCATATTTTCACTTTCATCCAAGTAAATATGCCCCTTAGTGTTCTTGTGCTTCTGTCTGGTCTCTCTAGGCAAATTACCCCTATAAACATGGCATTCTAGCATTAGTTGGGCTATAATTGCATGTTTCCTTTTTTCCTTGAACATCTTAAAGGAGAAGGAAAAGTTAAAAAGAAGTAAACTTTATCAGAAAGCTCTATATAAAGACACCCGTAAACCCTGAAAGTAATGCTGTGTCAAAAGAAAATTTCTTACCTTCTATTGTGGACACATGGGCTTCTGTATCAGACTTCCTGTTTTCAGCATAAACCTCCAGGGCTAGGGCTTGAGCATGCTTAGTTTGCTCCTCTCTCCCTCCATTCTCTCTCCTCCCTCCCCTGCTGTAATTTGAGCCCAGAGCTATGGGCAGGCAGGGAGAGACTCAGGCAGGAAGTGATGTCACACAAGCTAATATGGCAGCTGCTATCCTAAACAAAGAGAGAGAGAGCTGTTTACGGGTATGGTAAAGCATTCTACAGAATAAATGTAGTGTTGTTTCTAATCTATTGATTATAAACTGCTTCACAATAAACCACATCATTGGTTGGACATACTGTAACCTGAGGAAACATGACGTACCTAATATTCTCCATATTCACTGGCTTTACTTGAGTCCTGAAACCTCCCTGTTCAGCACTGACCAATGGTGCAGTGAGGCTGAAGGTTCATCCATATCCAATGCTTTGTAAACCTACTAGCAAAACATGAATAAATAGAGCACCAGCTATTTTTAGACTGTAGTATCACTTACATATAAAATATGAATCATTATAATGTATGAACCCCATTGTTAGTGCAAGGCTAATTGTGCTGTCGCTATTTATTCTGCGATACCTTGGATCTTCTGTACAGTTTCGTGGTAAGTGTTATAAAATCACACTGAATGTTAAATACCCTGCTGTTTTCTCATTCTGGAAGAACCTGCGTTGCATAATTGCCAGTATTGGAAATGATAAAGTTCCAGGGAAGCTTCTGCCTCACTGTGATATAGAGAAGCACTTCTTTAATAACTCAGCAGAGAGCCTAACCTGGTAAGGGTGAGATGGGCTAAAAGAAGCCAAAAACCCCTTCACAATGAAACATGCAGGGGCAGATGTATCAAGGGTCAAATTTTGAGGGGTTAAATCCCTCGAAATTCGACTGGGGAATAGAATCGAATAGGGAATTCGGGCGAATTTACGGGCTAGCGAATAGTTGAATGGGCGAATATTCGCCCGGCAAATAGTTGCACGATCGAATATTCGATCAAAGGATTTTCATTCGATCGAATGCCTTTTTATTCAATCAAAAACGTAGAAAACAAGCCTATGGGATTTTTAAAAGAGACAGTACTTCGACTATCGAATGGGCGAATATTCGCAGCGTTTTTGTGCTGGATCTATTCGAATCATTCTACTCAGGTGAATTTACGCCAATTCGATAGTCGAGGAGCACAAAAAACGACTCGAAATTCGAGTTTTTTCCCCTCTATTCATTCACCCGAGCTTGGTGAATGTGCCCCGCCGTGTAAAGCCTTCTGAAATCAGAAGGAATTGGCATGTGTCGTGCTACACACATAGCACTGCCCTCATAACAAAAATGAGATTTTAACTTTCACAAAAGGCATTTGGGGCGGAGACATGCAAATCACTCCTTTATGTCCCTTTGACCAACTATGTATCCAGAACCTGGTTTTATAGCACAGATACAGCCTAATATCCAAGCTTGCAAACAGCCTGTTTCGGTCTCATCAGTGCAAGATACATGATTCCTGCCATAATAACTCATAACAGTGAGGAACAGACACAACCTAACCCAGTTTAGGGAGCTATGCCTGAAACCATCATACAAACGCGCTCTCCAAAATTGCGCTTACCAGAGCAATTTTCTGGAGAACATCATCCACCTTCAAATCACAATATTTCTGCATACTTGGGGGCAGATTTACTAAAGGTGCGAAGTGGCAAACGCTGGCGCAGGCGCCTGTTCGCTAGTGAAGGAGATCGGTCATTCACACTGGCAAATGGACGTTGCCCCGCAAATTCACTAAAATGCAGATTTTATTGAATGTTTTCTCTTTCGCCAGAGTTGCCTTCGCCAGCTCAGACCAGGTTTAGTGCACTGGCGTGCATAGATCTTCCTCAATCTTCTGTTACTTACATCATGTTCTGTGAGTGGAAAGATTTCAAAAAACGCTGGCGTCTTTTCAGTGATAACCTGCAAAAGTCCTAAAAATGTTTTGTTGGGTAACCGGTTTCCCCCATACATTTTCTAACATATGGAACATTAACTTTCCTGGACAACTCCATGTCATACTTACCGGGATAGCCCCGCCCCAGTGCTCCCATCAGAAGGACCCTCCCAAAAGCTTTAAAAGCCCAACCCCACCCCCCAGGCCGGTGTCTTTTTTTCCTTCTGCTTCAGTTTTTTTTTTTTGCTCCTGTTAGAAGCAAGTTTTCTTTTTAACCTTGGGGAAGCAGTAGGGCTTGCTGGAAAGCGTCCTAGGGACTCGGGGTTGGTCCTGGTGATCTTTTACCCCTAAGCACATTACCTCAGGTGGAATCTTCAGTGTTTAATCATCTGGATCAGGTAGGCACAGTTTTACTGTGGCTAATATCATTTTTTCTCCCACATGGGGGTATTATTTTTTTCTTCTGGAGGAATTTAGGTGTCAGAGCCAGCTGCCTCCCTCAAAAGACTTTCCCAAGGTTGAGGTAATTGGCAGCTTCCAGGGTTAAATAAAAGAAAACCCTGAGGTCTTAAATCTACTGGCAGTTAAAGCTAAATTTAAGCTGAGAATGCCACCTTGTTTCCAGAGTCTCCTAACTCTTAAAAAGTATGAGCCATGTTGGTCATTGGAAGAACTGTGCAGCTGCAAGGCTGATATATACGTTCTATGAGCAATGATAATGCAATGCAGTGATAATGCAAAACTGTTTCTACGTGCTGAGAGCAGTTCTACGCAATGATGATTTGCAGGATCTGAAAGCAGCATTAAGGCAAGACTTGTCTATATGTTAGGTGAATGTTGCAAATACAATGTTAGCCTTCTTATTTGAGCACTGAGAATACTTTACAGCAGCTGCAGGTAATTGGGTAATTAGTCTGGACAGTGTCGGACTGGGCCGGCGGGACACCGGGAAAAAACCCAGTGGGCCCCGGGCTCTTGTGGGCCCCGCCAGCCCAGATCCGCTACTTAGTTGGGTGGCGCGACCCCACTTTGTTGGGGTCGCGGTAGAATAGGAGATCTGCACATGCGCACAAAGGTAGCGATGCGTGCGCACAAGCGCGGCGCCGCACGCATGCGCACTAGCCCAATAAAGCACGCTGGAGCGGTAGCGGGGGCCGGAGCGGGGCCCTGAGGCAGTAGCCCTGATGGGCCCCAAGCCCCCCAGTCTGACCCTGAGCCTGGAGGTCAGTGTTCAGGTTCAGTTAATGAACAGGTAGATCCCCTCCCACCCCCTCCCTTAGCAGCTCAGATTGATGATCTGAAAAATCAGGTAAGGTTCTGTGTTACAACTCTTTCCTTTATAGTATAGGTTTGTGAACTAAATTAACATGTACTTCTACTCTGCTTCTGATTTAGCTAGCTTAGAAGCTTAGACATCGCCATAAGGGAGGAAGTAAACTGTTTAGCCAGTATATATATGTTTAGCCAGTATATATATATATGTATATGTGTGTGTATATGTGTGTGTATATGTGTGTGTATATGTGTGTGTATATGTGTGTGTATATGTGGGCATGTGGATACTGGCTAGCTGGATGGGCAGCCAGAGAAAGGGGCCTCTTTACTCTTGGGCAGAGTGCTCTGTCTGCATGATGTAGGAATTCCTAGTCCTGGCACTGCTGAATATTGCAACCAAACTGACTGTATATGTGGAAACATTTCAGTGATTCTAGAGCTAGCTTTAATAACCAAATACAAATGCATTTGTTATACATTAATGGGCCTGTCGCTGCATAAGGCAGTAACCAAACTGTCTGTATATGTGGAAACAAAATGTGTATGTTATACATGTATGGGTCTATCACTGCATAAGGCAGTAACCAAACTGACTGTATATGTGGGAACATTTCAGTGATTTTAGTACTGATCTTAATAACCAAATACAAATGTTATACATTTATGGGCCGGTCACTAGGGATGTAGCGAACTGTTCGCCGGAGAACTTGTTCGCGCGAACTTCGACCGTTCGCGTCCGCCGAATGTTCGCGAACGTCGCGCGACGTTCGCCAATTTGGGTTTGCGTTCGATTCGTTCGACCATTCGAATTCTTTCGACCGCTAAAAATCGAACGATTTCCATTCGTTCGAACGATTGTAAGCATTCGATCGAATGAAAAGCATTCGATCGAATGGTTTCGATCGTTCGATTCGAATGAAAATCCTTCGATCGAATGATTAAAATCCTTCGATCGTTCGAATCGAACGATTTTAGCGGGTGTTCGAAGTTCGCGAACTGTCCGCGAACGTTCACATTTTTTGCCGGTGTTCGCAAACATCAAATCGGCAGTTTGCTACATCCCTACCGGTCACTGCATAAGGCAGTAACCAAACGGACTGTATACGTGGAAACATTTCAGTGATTCTAGAGCTGGCTTGAATAACCAAATATAAATGCATATATTAAACAGTTCTGTGTCTGTCACTGCATAAGGCAGTAACCAAACTGACTGTATATGTCAAACATTTCAGTGATTCTAGAGCTGGCTTGGATAACCAAATACACATGCATATGTTATACATTTCTAGCATTAGGTAGTAAACCAAACGGACTGTATATGTGGAAACTCTAGAGTTCTAGAGTTGGTTTTAATAACCAAATATGAATGTACATGTTATACATTTTTTGATATAGGCACTTTTTAATATTACACCAAACTGAATGTAGATGTTTAACATCAGTGGTTCGGGAGCTGGCTGTAATAACCACATATTTATGCACATGTCATACATTAATTGGGCCAGCCACTGGTTACTACTATAACCTTACTGTATGTATATGCTTAAACCTTTCAAAGGCTTTGGTGCTTACTAAGGTTATAGCCAAAAGTAAATGTACATGCTATACATCTCTCTGGTTTGGACACCAATCAATAGAACAACCAAACTGAAGGTAAATGTTAAACTGATGAGTAATGGGTGTGGTAAGGTTCTAGGCATTTCCGGAGGGTGCCTTTATAGCCTTCAGGTTTGTATGTAAGCATGGTAACACAAGCCAAGGCTCCAGTATCCCTGGGTCATGTCTGTTTCAAATAACTTTGATTTAGGTTATAAGCATGCATTACTCTTGCAAATAAGTCAATAGGGTAACAAATGCTTACTGATAACTAGGGATGGGCGAATTTGACCCGTTTCGCCAAAAAATTCGCCGCTGGCGAAATTACGCCGACGCCCATTAAAGTCTATGGGCGTCAAAAAAATTGTCGCGAGGCGAAATTTTTTTTGTCGCGCGGCTTTTTATTTTGACGCACAACTCCATACAAGTCTATGGGCGTCATTTTTTCGGCGAAACTAGCCGAAAAAATTCGCCCATCCCTACTGATAACAGCAGCCAAGACTGACTTTAAGGCGCTAGCCAAGTCAGATATAGGTATTAGGAACTTAATTAAGTGCGTCAGCTGTGTTGCAGATAAGTATTATACCCTTATTTACAGCAGTCCATAAGGGCTTAGGGGACTGTGTCCCGGTAAGTACTCCACAATCAGTATATGGGTTACAGATACAGTAAAGGTGGTAACTGATGTAGACATATATCTTGTCTAAATGGATTGGCTAAGGCCAATTCTGATTCATACAAATGCTATGTAATATATAGGATTATGCACCGTTACAAAGAAGGTGTGAGAGTAGTGGCCAATTCTGGTTTAAAGGTATACGACTATACTGCATATGGGTGTTATGCAATAGTCAAACAGCAGGTAGGTATTATACAATTGCTGTATTATAACATGGACTTGTAGACCACAACTTTTGAAGTCGACGTGGTCCATATTTTTCTTACATTCATAACTATAGGCTGTTGGAATAGTTATCAGTCTTAAGGATCTCACTAATTAGAATCTATGTTCTACGACTGGACTTATTCCTGCTTATTAAGAAAATAAGATAAGTACGGTATCCTGCTTTTGCGATAGGATTGGCCTGGATAAATGGATGTAGATATACAGTCATATATACATTTAACAAGGATTCTAATATCGCCACAGCTGGAGATCAGGCAAGATAAATGTTTTGTATATTCCAATGATAAATCAAGGTCTATTTATAAAACTGGTATGATATTCATCAGGATCTCTTTCTTGGTTACAGGGGTGCAACTTATCTGGTCTCAGTCTGGAAGACAGTGGGTACATCAGTTAGTGCACATTTTTGGTTAATTCACATATACTGTATTCACTACTGCCACAGGGTTTTAGAGCCTTGCAATGAGGTATTTTATAGTACAGATCTATTTAGTTTGTCTCAAATACAATAGGGGTCAGCTCTCGGACTATATACTCATGGAACATATTATATTAATGGGTACCATATAAAGCTGGCTGTAAAATTAGGTATTCTCCATCAATTCAGTTATAGCTAAAAGTTTTGATCCACAGGTTCATTATAACAGGCTATTTCTGTAATGTTAATCCTTATGGTGGACAGGAAGCTTGCAATCTTGGCATGCTGGGTTTTCTAAAGGTCTATGTTACTCTGGGTTTAGCCTTTTACACCACCATAGACTGGCCTGGCTAGGTGAGGTAAGTATCATAGGGCTTAACATCAAGCTATAAAAAGGGTCTTATTCACTTTATCCTTTTAGACCGAGGCTGCAGTATCGGCCTTAGGCAAGGTCCTGGTTATTGCATCTCTTACCAACAGGCTTGGACATGCTAGTATGGAGTTCCATTGCAGATTAATAGGTAAATAATTATATCTCCATACCTAGATTAATTTTAATCTTGAACACTTAAGGATGGTCTCATGAACTGTCCATGTCCGGGGATTTGAGAATAACCAATCTCTAGCAGTATTGTTGGTTGTAATACTTCCTTGAGGCATTCAAATTTCTTCCTATATGGTAAACTCATGGGAGCATGCCATACAGATTGTTTATAGGTCCAATCTATGGGGTACAATAACTCCAGCTATGTACAGGTCACATCCGTGAAGGCTCGAGGACTGTATCATAGCAAGGTTATGCATATCTGCAAGCATTTCTTTTACCTGGTCTACTCCAGGGCACGCTGATCTTTAATACTATCCTGTCTTGTTTGGTGTTGGATCATGAGCTAAAGATAAAAATAATTACAATCTGTACAGACTGCAGAATGCTTCTAGATACCTCACAGATCAGATAAGGTATTCCCACATTGACAGCACTCATTCTCCATAAGTCATTCTAAGGACCTCTCATTGAGAGGTGTATTGGTTATGGTCTAGAATAAATACAGGTTCCTTAGTATTAAAGAGACGGGGAACTACACTAGGTGATGCCATGTACCGGTAGAGTCATACAGAGCGGGGTCATGTAGAATACTAGTGATGGTATTTTTCCTTCCCCCTACTAAATCCTCTTTTGCAGGTACCATGCTTTTGAGCCATTTCCAAGAGTGCTCTTATGGATATTATGCGGTTGGAATTAACGTGCTGGTATGTAGTAGGAGTAAGACTATGTAGAAGTGTTACTCTGGGTTCCTATCCACTTCTCTTTAATTAAAGATAATTCTCTCTTTTTAAATGTAATTGTCATGCTGGTTTCACACTCGGTATCATTACTTTGGTGTGGGTTCCTTTAAGGAGTATGTAAGTAAAAGTGAAGTGACCGCGCTTGTACCGCTATCTGAGCAGCACCTCTGGTGTATGGATCCACTGGTCCACTTAGAAATTCGGAATTCAAATGAGGTAGGGTGCGCTATGGCAGCAATGTAACGATCCTACAATCTGAAACGAAACAAGATTTCCAATAGTGCAGCGAGTCTGTACACGGAAAGATATAGGCTAGCTACAAAATCTACTCACAAATTTATAGTGATATTAATGCCATATATGGTTTCACAGCCCCATAGCGGAAAGCAGATCTCCTTCCAAGTACTACCTAAGGAAAAAGAGAACTCCACATGGTGTAGTAAAATAGGTAAAATGTTAGGACTGCGTTCAACAGTCCGCGCTTACCCTTTGAACTTGTAACAGTAGCGTGAGTAGGTAGCGATAATCCGGTCGTCGGTCAGGAGCGCTGTAGAAAAAAGGCTGGTTGATCTTCTGCTGGATAGGCGGCGATAGTTTAGTGGCGGATTTGCTTGATGCGGATAGAGTGCAGTTATCAGTGATACACCTCCGTTAATGGCCGCCGCCTCTTCGAGCGTGGTCTGTCCGCTCCTCTTTTTTTAGATACCGGCTTTTTCTATGTTAGACATCTAGCGGCTTCCTTGATCTTTTGACAGGTTCTGCATTGGTTGTGTATTTTCAGATGGAAGGAAAAGGACATACGATGCCAAGTAATTTCGATTAAGACTTTATTTTAACAAAATACAATTTAATACAGCTGTATTAAATTGTATTTTGTTAAAATAAAGTCTTAATCGAAATTACTTGGCATCGTATGTCCTTTTCCTTCCATCTGAAAATACACAACCAATGCAGAACCTGTCAAAAGATCAAGGAAGCCGCTAGATGTCTAACATAGAAAAAGCCGGTATCTAAAAAAAGAGGAGCGGACAGACCACGCTCGAAGAGGCGGCGGCCATTAACGGAGGTGTATCACTGATAACTGCACTCTATCCGCATCAAGCAAATCCGCCACTAAACTATCGCCGCCTATCCAGCAGAAGATCAACCAGCCTTTTTTCTACAGCGCTCCTGACCGACGACCGGATTATCGCTACCTACTCACGCTACTGTTACAAGTTCAAAGGGTAAGTGCGGACTGTTGAACGCAGTCCTAACATTTTACCTATTTTACTACACCATGTGGAGTTCTCTTTTTCCTTAGGTAGTACTTGGAAGGAGATCTGCTTTCCGCTATGGGGCTGTGAAACCATATATGGCATTAATATCACTATAAATTTGTGAGTAGATTTTGTAGCTAGCCTATATCTTTCCGTGTACAGACTCGCTGCACTATTGGAAATCTTGTTTCGTTTCAGATTGTAGGATCGTTACATTGCTGCCATAGCGCACCCTACCTCATTTGAATTCCTTTAAGGAGTACTCCTTTTATTCTCTTCCAGTCCATTTCCTCTGAAAATACAGAGTTCACAGGTTTCCACAAGGTGATTTTGGTCCACCTTTGGGGGTTTCATTCTTCTGAGTTTTAGCTGGTATAGATTATACTCGGCCACTTCCTTATGTGGAACAAATTCCCTCCCATTGGGATATTAGCTTGCTAAGTCCCGGTAATTATGACATGGAGTTGTCCAGGAAAAGGGAAGATTGTATCATACTTACCATGATCTTCCGTTTCCTGGACAACTCCATGTCAGGTTTTCCCATTCCTTTTTTGGTAGTTTCTAGAAGCTTATTACGAGACACCGGACTGGGGGGTGGGGTTGGGCTTTTAAAGCTTTTGGGAGGGTCCTTCTGATGGGAGCACTGGGGCGGGGCTATCCCGGTAAGTATGACATGGATGTATTGTCCAGGAAAGGAAGATCACTGTAAGTATGATACAATCTTCCCTTATACAGTGGGCTGATGTGTAGGGCAATATAACAACTCTATTGTCTTTTTGCTGCAACATATAACATAGACGTCCATTCAACTTTAAATTTCCCGCTGGATGCTGGTGCATTTTCGTCAGCAAATCTGCGCAGGCATCCATAAACGGACGCCGGCGGCAAAAACAAGACGCCGGCAAAGTTTAGAGAATTTTTCGCAGTTTTGCAAATTTTTGGTCCAAACGGGACTAATTTGCCCATCACTAAATTATGTAAGATATACAGACATAGGTTTTTATTGCATTTTTTTTTTAAATTTATGACAGCCTGTCAACTTCTAACTTTACTATAAATGGAGGTGAAATTAGAGACATAACTGAGGAGTCCAGAAGGTTTTGAAGGAATCCAGTAGTTTAATCCCTCTTATGCTACTTTTGTAACGGTTTTCCTTGGTAGACAGAAAAAAATATTAATTAAGTCATGCATTTATCAAAGCAGATCACTGTGTTCATTTGTCTGAATGTATTTTGATTGATTTTAGATGTCTCTTATTAGTAAGGTATTAGTGCTCAATGCAGCTCAATAGCAGCACCGAGCATGAACGCCTATCTGGATAGCTAAGCTGATATAAATCACATTCTGAAAATGATTTTCAGTGCTGGAACTAATTATTCTAGGGTGGAAAATCAGTAGTTTGATGTAAATAATGGGTACGGTTTTATTGACTAGTAACTGTCTTTACTGCTCTGTAACCATTACTGATCATGAATAAATTGGCCCCTAAATGCCAATATTATACGCACAGATACAACAATATATTTTGTTACAGTCAAAGAATTCACTGTCGTTTTTCCCACTAACTAATTTATTTGCTTGTAAAGAATTAAGTGCATTTAGGATATTTCGGTAGATGGGCTTTACTGGCAGATGAATTCATTACTAAATGGAAAGGTCAGTGTGTTTACAAGATTTCTAGAGTGTTCTATCATTCATTGGCCATTTAGACTTTTTGAAGTCTTAAAGGGCATGTAAAGGCAAAAAAATAAAATCCCATTTTTACTTTCTTTAATGAAAAAGAAACCTATCTCCAATATACTTTAATTAAAAAATGTGTACCGTTTTTATAAGAAACCTGACTGTATGCAGTGAAATTCTCCCTTCATTTACTGCTGTGGATAGGAATTGTCAGATGGTCCCTAACTGCTGAGCAGGGAAACAATCATACTTATGAACAGCAGGGGGAGCCCTCGCCTTACTTCCCAGCCATGCAGAACTCAAGCAGCTTTGTTTATGATGATCCCTAAGCAGCCCAGACCACACTGAGCATGTGCACAGTCTTAGTCTTGCAAATATGTTTAACAAAGTTTAGTTACAAGATGGTGACCCCCTGTAGCCAACTTTGAAAGCATAAATTATTTGTTTGATTAGGCTTGTGGTGCAGTAAGTTCATGTTTATATTTAGTATAGAAAATACAACCTTTCAACAAGAACTTAATGTCACTTTGCCACTGGATGACTGGGAAGCTATTTGGTTTAATGCCAAGAAGGGAGTCACGTGTCAAACAGAAGGAGAACGTATATAAAGTAATGATGCAATGGTACATGACACCAATGAGGCTTAATAAGATCTTTCCACAGATCCCGAATCAATGCTGGAGAGGATGCCAAGACCCAGGTTCCCTGTATCACTTGTTTTGGTCATGCCCAATTATTACTGCTTATTGGACCGAAATCCATAGTATAATTTCGAAGGTCACCTGCACAGATGTGGTGAAAGACCCTATAACCTTCCTATTGGGAAAACCTATTGAGGAGATTTCTAGATCGTCACAGGTTCTGGTTAACCATATATTAACAGTGGCTCGCATTACGTTAGCGGCTAAATGGAAATCGGTTGAATCCCCATCTGTTCAGGAAGTCCATAGAAGACTTATTTCGAATATGGCTTTTGAAAACATGATTGCATATACTCAAAACAGGACAAATAAGTTTCTAGCTATTTGGGCACCCTACGAGATGTTGGCAAAGCCACAAAATTCCTAACTACTTTTACAATTGACTAGGTGGCAAATGTTGAGATACAACTAGTATTGATTCTTGATTTTTAGTTAACTCACGATGCTTTCTTAAGATATGGAATTTGCTCTGGTATCTGAACTACTAAGCAATGTACTGATTGCTAATCAATATAGTGATTATTTCATGCAAGGTAGAACTTTATTTTTTCTTTTTTCTTTTGTTTTCTGTTTATATGTTAATGTTTTGACATGTATGAGAATATCCAGAACAATCTCTGCTTGTAATACAGAATTGCGGCAATGTCTACTTATAATGTATTGCCTAGCACCTACCTCTGTAGTGTATACATGTGATATCACAAGCATGGAATGTTTTATTTTTCTTTACTTCTTAATAAAAATTTTAAGTTACAAAAAAAAGAAAATACAACATTTCTAGCCTTATTCTATTTTAGACTTTACATGCCTTTTAAGGCCTGAAACGTTGCTGTGATGCCCAGAAGTCTGCAATAAAGGCAATTTTAATTCAAAAAGATTGAGTAGTGCTGTTCAATCACAATCGCCTTCTAGTATTCTGAATCAGGAAAAGATGTTTCGACCCATGTATATATTGAATTAAATTGATAATATAGGTATGGGACCCGTTATCCAGAATGCTCGGGACCTGGGGCTTTCCAGATCTTTCTGTAATTTGGATCTTTATACCTTAAGTCTACTAGAAAATCATGTAAATATTAAATAAACCCAATAAGCTGGTTTTGCTTCCAATAAGGATTAATTATATTTTCGTTGGGATCAAGTACAAGCTACTGTTTTATTTTATTATAGAGAAAAAGGAAATAATTTTTTAAAATGTGGATTATTTGGATAAAATGGAGTCTATGGCAGATGGCCTTTCCTTAATTTGAGCTTTCTTGATAATGGGCTTCCAGATAACAGATCCCATGCCTGTACTAATATTGGCATTTCTATTTCTTTTAATCTTTCCATTTTCTTGAAAGGAAACATATCAGTGTGGGCGACCTTCTTATAATTAGGCTTTAAGTTAAATATTTAAGAAAACATATTGTCAGTTTATTCACTCAAGAATCCCACTGGTTTCTATATGGTTCTTTCACAGCACCCAGTCAAATCTCAACAACATTTCCAGTGCAACAATGGGACAGAGTGGGCCGTGGCAGAGTGACTGCTTTTCATTTAGTGGCTTCTTTATTGTACCCTTGGAAACACCATTTGGTTTCCTGAAAGTTCTATTTGCCCGTTTTCCACTGAACGTCACTTTAAATGATAAAAACAATAACAAACAATACTTTTCATGGCACCGTAAATATTCCGCTTCACAGCAGGGATGGATGGACACAGACGTTTGTGCTATTTTGTTGAATCAGATCAAAGATGCATCATGTTTCAGCTCTGGTCAAATTGTTTTTGGCTGTCATTTGTCTAATAATCCGATTTTGACATCCGCCAAAAATCTAAATGATGCAAATGCCTCTGTACACTTGGCCTAATGGCATTTTAACTCCTACGATGCTGCATGTTTTACCCAGTGCGATTAATTGTAGGGGGGGGGGTCACATTATTATAAGGTAAAAATATTGTTTACAGTGTTCAACACATGAATATAAGATTTGAATCAGGGTCAACTTCTACATTTAGGGGCAGATTTACCAAGGGTCGAATATCGAGGGTTAATTAACCCTCGATATTCGACTAGGAATTGAAATCCTTTGACTTCGAATATCGAAGTCGAAGGATTTAGTGCAGAAAATTCGATCGAACGATATTCCTTCGATCGAACGATATTCCTTCGATCGAACGATTAAATCCTTCGAATCAAACGATTCGAAGGATTTTAATCCAACGATCGAAGGAATATCCTTCGATCAAAAAAACTTAGGCAAGCCTATGGGGACCTTCCCCATAGGCTAACATTGACTTTGGTAGCTTTTATCTGCCGAACTAGGGGGTCGAAGTTTTTTTTAAAGAGACAGTACTTCGACTATCGAATGGTCGAATAGTCGAACGATTTTTAGTTCGAATCCTTCGATTCGTAGTCGAAGGTCGAAGTAGCCCATTCAATGGTCGAAGTAGCCCAAAAAACACTTCGAAATTTGAATTTTTTTTACTTCGAATCCTTCACTCGAATTTAGTGAATCAGCCCCTAACTATTAAACATTTTTTTGGGGGTAATGTTTTTGATGTAGAAGTGTCCCCTGCACCCTGGACTACCCCTACCCTAGGTTTCCTACAGAAGGCTGGGTCACATTCAAACAGTGAATTGGATGAACATTGTTTTGAGCTCTTTTCTTCATCATCATCATCATTTATTTATATAACGCTGACAACATACGCAGTGCTTTACCTCAGTCATAACAAACAGGAAAGAAATGGTGGATAACTAACAAGCGTTTACAGAGTACAACAGGATTAGAGGGCCCTACACGCAAGAGTTTATAAAACGAAAGGTTTGGGTACAATTGAGACATTAGGAGTTGTCATTGTGATTTATGATACAGCAATGATTGGTTAATTAAGGTGCATTGAATAATCTTCTTTAAACAGGTGGGTCTTTAAAGAGCGTTTTAAAAGTTTGAAAGAAGGAGAAAGTCTGACCGGTCGAGGCAGAGAGTTCCAGAGAAAAGCAAAAGCCAGAGAGAAGTCTTGTAGACGAGAATGGGCAGAAATGACGAGAGGAGAAGTGAGCGAAGGTCAGAAGCAGAGTGAAAGTTGCATGAAGGAGTGTATTTGGAGATCAGAGATGAAATATAGGGAGGGGCTTCATTGTTAAGGGCCTTGAATGTGAGTGTTAGTAATTTAAATTTGATTTTAGAGGAGATTGGGAGCCAGTGAAGGGAACATCGCTGATGTTGAGCGGTGAGATAGACAAATGAGTCTAGCAGCCGCATTTAGAACAGATGTGAAAGGCGAATTGTTGGAATACCTGCGAGGAGTAGGTTGCAGTAATGAAGGTGGGAGATGATGAGAGACTTAATAAATGTTTTGGTTGATTCTGAACTGAGATATGGTTGTATTCGGGCAATGTTGCGCAGTTGAATACGACAAGCTTTGAATGTGTGGTGAAAAGGACAGATGCGAGTCTAGTATAACTCTTAGGCAGCGTGCCTGTGTGGTGGAATGAAAGGCGGTGTTATTTACTGTGAGTGATATCTGACTGACAAGTGAAGATCTTGGAGGAAATATAATGAGTTCTGTTTTTCTAAGGTTTAGTTTCAGGTGGTGCTGTGACATCCAGGAGGAGACAGCATAGAGACAGTCTGTAACTTGGGAAAGACGTTTGCCAGTGAAGTAGTATAGAGCGAGAACAGCATAGGGCCTAGAACAGAGCCTTGAGGAACTCCGACAGAGACAGGGAACGTAGTAGAATTAGAGAAAGCAAGTTTAAAGGAACGGTCAGACAGATAAGATGAAACCCATGAAAGAGCAGTGTCACAAATGCCAGCTGAGTATAGAATGTCTAGGAGGAGTGTGTGGTCAACTGTGACAAAGGCTGCAGAGAGATCTAGAAGAATTAGTATAATTAGTGACCTTTAGATTTTGCCAGTAGACAATCATTGGTTACTTTGGTGAGTGTAGTTTCAGTTGAGTGTGGTGGGCGGAAGCCAGATTGCAGGGAGTCGAGAAGGGAGTTATGAGGGATCAGGCATTTGTAAACCAAGCCTTTCTAGTAATTTGGATGTGAATGGAAGAAGGGAAACCAGACGACAGTAAGCAGGAGAGCTGGGATCAAGGAAAGGTTTTTTGAGGATAGGAGTGATTAGTGCTTGTTTGTATAATGATGGAAAAGTACCAGTAGAGAGTGAAAGGTTAAATATTTGTGTAAGTGCAGGAGAGAGTGTATCAGAGATTGGATAAAGGAGGCGAGAGGGTATGGGGTCAAGAGAGCAGGTTGTGGGTTATGAGCAGGCTAGAAGTTTAACTTCATCTAGTGTTGCAGGGGTGAAGCAGTGCAAAGTAGATGTGAGTGGACTGCACGTTAGCATGCTCAGTATGCTCTTTTTTGAGCACAATTGTGGTGGATGCAGCTTGGAACTCAACCGCAATTGTGGAAATCCAAAATTGTACTTGTAAGAGTCCAAGTAACTTGTGTCCAATCTACAAAAACATGCAACTGGAAATGTGAGAGAAAAAATATGGTGAATTGCATCTAAAAACTGCACATTGCCCTCTGCATCAGGTAATCACAGCAAATGTCTCTTACTGTATTAGCTGCAGGCAACAAACGTTATCAATGTGATAAAACGGATATTGGGTTGTAGGTTGAATTTAAGACAAAATTTCAAATTCCTGGCACTTGGCTTGAGAGAATCCATATATTTATTCACCTCTTATGGAGAATCTAGATGCAGATAGCTGGAAAGTGATTATGTAGTGTAATTGTTAGATAATGACCGTGTCAGGCAGTACATTCATCTAAACTAGTAGTAAGAATTAGAGTAATTAAGGAACTTGTCAAAGGTCACAGACCCCCAGAAGCTTCAATAGAATCAGGCTTTATTATACTACATTTGGCCAAAACTCCAGACTGTTATTACATTATTTCATTTCATTCTCATTATTGTTGGCTGGCCTGTATGGGATTAGAGAAAAAAATACTTGACCAGGGCGATGCTGTCAGTAGTGCAACTCATAAATATGTTTCTGCTTAATTGAGTTCCCTTATAACCCAACGTTTGAGTATTACTCAACTTTAAACCCATTGTTGGGCTGCCTGAAAAGCTTTGGAAATGCACTTACTATAGTATGCAGTTAATATTCCATAACTGTATGTTTGATAGCACTTGCTGTTATGGGAAATGTACAGGGTTACAAATTAACTGTGATCAAGAGCCGATTTTTGATATTCCTAATGTGTAATTTCAGCCATTGTTATTCTGTGAAGTCAACTGTTGATTTCAGCTGAAAATGATGCTTTTGATTATTTAATGTCTGTAAAATCCAAGGAAGAGTATCAATTCTAATGAATGGAAATTAACTTGACCGAACACGCTCTCTAATTAGTCTGCTCTTTATGCTAAAAAGACAGCCCTTAGCACTGGATAACTTTTAGTTATTGTTGCGTTTGGTTAACTGTTACTTTAATTTGTTTTTCTGGTCAAAGGAGGCAGCAATTACTTTGTATAACTTTTGATAGGAGCTTGGTGGGACTTGCTGGCAAACAGATTTATTTGTGTTGAGGTTCTATTAGGGTCTCAGCCTACAGATATGCTTGCATTGCTCTTCTCTATGATTAATTATGGTATAAAAAAGGGATATACTCTGCATAACTGAAAACAATACTGGGGCTTGTCACTGGGAGAGCAAAGAAAAGCAAACATGATACACCTCACTGTTGACCAGTTTCTGGCGGGCTGTTCTAGTAGGGTCCCTCAAGCATCTATATGTTTATGTGAGGGCAAATATGGGGGGACATAATAGAAGCTGTGTTTAATTAGGTTGAAAAAGCCAATACAGGTGGTCAACTTATAAGTCATGATCAGGAAAAATGAGTAGGGAGTGAGCATGAGCTTTAATTTGTTTGTTTATGCTGTGTGAATTGAAAAGTGTTCTATGTTGTAGACATCCCTGCTATGAATAAAACACAGGCATATACCTGCAGGATGTTATTGTCTTTTGCTTTTTCTGCCCGTCATCCCCACACCCAGTAAAAAGGTGTCGCTGTTACCGCCATTAAATACAAATACAACATCCAAGAATATTTAACTGGTGCACTGGGGGGGGTCATGTGACTCTGAGGGGGGCATAGTGGCTATCACCTACAGTACATAGCGTTTGCTGCCACTCCTTACTCCCTCAGCGTCTCCACAAGATGGCGACACTCAGATGAGCCACGTGAGACGCCGGTAAGTCAAACCGGGCACGGCATCATGAAGCCAGCGTCAAAACGTGTAGCGTCAACTCGCATCATCAGCACGTGAAGTCATCATGCACTTTTTGGTGCAAAAATCTGCCTTTAAAGGACACCAGAGACCTGCAGACATTGCTCAATAATATGTTCTACTCCATGTGTCTGGGTGCGTTATATTTGATATTCTACTCATTCTGATCCTGACCTTGACCCTTGCTGCCCGAACTGACCCTTTTGCCTGGACTTGACTTAGTTTCTGAGCCTTCAGGCCCTGACACCTACCTATCAAGTCAAATTCCATTGTGAATTAAATGCCCCAGACAGTTATGGCCCTCAAAGATTTTTTTTTATTGTCCCCATTGCTCCTAAAGATTTGGGAGATTATTTATTAAAGTTCGTTTTTTTTCTCATTGATCTTTTAAAGGGGAAAAACACAACCTCGAATGTTTCTTGATTTATTAAACCCAGAGGGTGTTAAAAGACCAAATAAAAAAGTACTCCAACTCAGACCTGCCGAGTTCATGTAGAAGTCAATGGGAGAAGTCCCAAAGATACTCTGATCTGTGCTGAGTTTCATGTAATAATCCAAAGATATCATGGTTCAGGCGTCCATTCTGAAAAAGTCGTGGAATTCAAATTTTTTATCGAGTTTTTTCCCAAACAAGAAATTGTTCTTTGACACTTTACAAAGACAACAAATCTACAGGATTAAAATAGATATAATTTATAAAACAATATGCCTCTCATCATTGGGGAATGCTGCAGATATATCATGCTCTGAACAACATTCTTTTATAAATCCAATCACAGTGCTACTGGACTATTTGGTGTGCAGCCACTGCAATCTGTTGGCATTTATAGATTATACACTGCAGGGCACCCTGCTCCGTCACAGCTGGATTTTGTTGCTTCCTTCTCTCTCTTATTGCCAGTTGGATGCCTTTCTCAGAATTTGATTATAGGCTGCATAAATAAGCATGTTGTGCCAAGACTTGTAATTCAATGCAATTCACAGTTTTTTTCCACTCTGCTGTTAACTATTCCTTTAAATATAAGTGCATTGAGAAGAAGAGAATAAAACAGAAATATGAGAAATCAAGTTCACTGGGGAGGCGTTTGTCCTCGCAGAGACATTTTTCCATGTTTGTGTTTTCCTTCATGCTGAGAAAAGCAATAAATGTCCCATATTATCCCCAGAATGTACATATTTGTACTTGAAAGGGATTCTGTTATGATTTTTATGATGTATTTTTTTTATTTCTAAATTACACTGTTTACACTGCAGATAATTCACTCTGCAATATAAAATTTAATTCCTGAACCAGCAAGTGTATTTTTGTTAGTTGTAATATTGGTGTAGGTGCATCTCAGGTAATTTTGCCTGGTCATGTGCTTTCAGAAAGAGCCAGCACTTTGGATGGAACTGCTTTCTGGCAGGCTGTTGTTTCTCCTACTCAATGTAACTGAATGTGTCGCAGTGGGACCTGGATTTTACTATTGAGTGCTGTTCTTAAATCTACCAGGCAGCTGTTATCTTGTGTTAGGGAGCTGTTATCTGGTCACCTTCCCATTGTTCTGTTGTTCGACTGCTAGGGGGGGGGAGGAAGAGGGTGATACCACTCCAACTTGCAGTACAGTTATGGGACCTGTTATCCAGAATGCTTGGGACCTGGGGTTTTCCGGATAACGGATCTTTCCGTAATTCGGGTCTTCATGCCTTAAGTCTACTAGAAATTAAAATTAAATTTTAAATTTATTGGGTTTATTTAATTTAAAAATTAAATAAACCCAAAAGGCTGGTTTTGCTTCCAATAAGGATTAATTATATCTTAGTTGGGATCAAGTACAAGCTACTGTTTTATTATTACAGCGAAAAAGGAAATAATTTTTAAAAATTTGGATTATTTGGATAAAATGGAGTCTATGGGAGACAGCCATTCCGTAATTCGGAGCTTTCTGGATATCGGGTTTCTGGATAAGGGATCCTATACCTGTACAGCAGTAAAGAGTGACTGGAGTTTATCAGAGTTCAAGTCACATGACTGGTTGCAGCTGGGAAACTAACAATATGTCTAGCCCCATGTCAGATTTCAAAATGAAATATAAAAAAATCTGTTTGCTCTTTTGAGAAACAGATTTCAGTGCAGAATTCTGCTTGAGCAGCACTATTAACTGATGCGATTGAAAAAACATTTTTTCTCCCTTTAAACTGAGAAATCTGTTGTATCCCTCCCAGAGGACAAAGCCGTTGCTCTCACTATATAGCAAACTGGACCCATTAAAGGCTAGGGTACTCATTGTATAGGACTTGACTTACCCAGGCCTAGAGCCCCCATTCTATAGAGGAGTGAACCAGTTCTTCACTAGAGTTCTTACTGTATTGAGGACTTGACGTATGCTGACATATAGCTTCATTTTTCCATGTTTGTGTATTCCTTCATGCTGAGAAAAGCAATAAATGTCCCATATTATCCCCCGAATGTACATATTTGTACTTGAAAGGGATTCTGTTATGATTGGACCAATTCTGGGCTTGGGTTCTCATTGTATAGAGGAATTGACATACTCTAGCCTAGACCTCCCATTAGATAGAGAATTGAACCAA
Organism: Xenopus petersii; assembly: GCA_038501925.1. Classification (NCBI taxonomy): domain Eukaryota; kingdom Metazoa; phylum Chordata; class Amphibia; order Anura; family Pipidae; genus Xenopus; species Xenopus petersii. The sequence continues at coordinate 125,177,613 of CM076683.1, forward strand.
TTCTGGGCTTGGGGTCTTGCTGTGTAGAGGACTGTACTTTTACTGTGATAGGGCCAGGTAGACTAAGACTTCATCCTATGGTCAATCCAAGCTAGCTTACTTACTATAGAGTATACCAAATACTGTATATTGAATATTGCAGTACTCACTAGCCACACTCACTCTGCCAAAATTGTCAGTTGTTGGTTATTGCAGAAAGTTTGGCTTTGGCCCACCATTGTTATTATAAGTATTATTTGTCTGTTAGGCCATATGAGTAGATTTGCATTAAAGATGGATACAGCATTCCATACAACAGAATTACACAGTGTGAGATGACTGGCAGATGCCTATTTATTCTATTATTTTACTGATATGCATTTACAATACAAAGCATTGCAAAAAGATTAAATCAAGTGCGTTATGACTTTGTGAGTTATTACACATAACAAGCTATATTGATAGAGGAACACGTAGAAACACACTAAATATAAAAGGAAATTTTCCTCTCAATGGGATTCGGGAATGATGTTCCGTTCTATTATTGCTTGAGCTGTGAATGTGTTATTGATTCACCAAAGCAGCCAGAAATGAATAAATCCATAGAAACGACCAGCATATAGTACGCATATCTATATATTTAACAAGTGCTGCAAGAATCAATATACTTCTTTTAGGTCAATTAGCTAATACAGGTATGGGACCTGTTAACCAGAATGCTCAGGAAATGGGGTTTTCCGGATAACGGATCTTTCCGTAATTTGGGTCTTCATGCCTTAAGTCTACTAGAGATTCATTTAAACATTAAATAAACCCAATAGGCTGGTTTTGCTTCCAATAAGGATTAATTATATCTTAGTTGGGATCAAGTACAAGCTACTGTTCTATTATTACAGAGAAAAAGGAAATCATTTTTAAAAATTTGGATTATTTGGATAAAATGGAGTCTATGGGAGACAGCCATCCTGTAATTTAGAGCTTTCTGGATATCGGGTTTCCGGATAAGGGATCGTATACCTGTACTTGGAATTGCCACAGATAATGCAAAAAAACAAGATAAATAAGAATAAATACAATCGTTCATCTTTTTCATCTTTTTCATCTTCAAAGCAGACGTTTTCCTGTACTCGGTAGCCATGAATATCTCCATTATAATAGAGGGCACCATTCACTCTGGTTGTAGTGATGGCATTGCCTTACAATGAACTCACAAGTTGGGATGGAGTGTTTCCAAATAGTAGGAACACTATTTTAGGTAGGGATGCACCGAATCCAGGATTCGGTTCGGGATTCGGCCTTTTTCAGCAGGAATCTGATTTGGCTGAATCCTTCTGCCCAGCCAAACCGAATCCGTATCCTAATTTGCATATGCAAATTAGGGGCAGGGAGGGAAATTGCGGGACTTTGTCACAAAACAAGGAAGTTAAAATTTTTACCCCTTCCCATCCCTAATTTGAATATGCAAATTAGGATTCGGGTTCGATATTTGGCTGAATCTTTCACAAAGGATTTGGGGGTTCGGCCGAATCCAAAATAGTGGATTCGGTGCATCCCTAATTTTAGTTTTTTTCCCCTCGATGGAATGACTTGATATTCCTTTAGGATTAACAATGGAGTGTTGAATGGCGACAGTAAGTCGACAAAAGGAGTATTGATGGGCGAATATGTCCCATTTCGTCACAAATTTCGCGAAAAATTCGTGAAACGTGGAATTTGACGCCGGCGACAATTCAAAGTTAACGCTAGCGCCCATTAGTCAATGGGCTTCTGTTAATCGTCACTGGTGCCTAATTAAAAAAACCTTGACACTGACGAATTTTTGCCTGCGAACTTTCACTGACAATTCGGCAATTTATTCGCCGGCGGTGAAACGTGGATATTCGGCGCGAATCACTAAAAAGGAGTTGTTTCTTCAAAACTCCATTTACCACATTAGACCTACTGTAGGTAGAAGCATAGAAATTACTGATTTGTTGTGAGTTTAAAGTCTATTTTCCAACAGCTCCACATTCTCATGAACTCATTAGTGTTGGCCCAGCATAATGCAGGTAATGAACTACTTTTTAAAAATGGGAAAAGGGTAAAGGCACACTAATCATTTTCTTATTTAAATTCCTATGGAGTTTGCCCAAATATTGGAACTAGATAATCTTACATTGTTTTAAAGGAAGAAAAATGTAATAGAATATTAATATTGTGTTTTTATTGATTTTATCTTAACTTGCTGTATTTTTTCTTCTCTTTTCTCCTGTTTGCGTGGTAAAGGGGTTCCAAGCCAAATTTAACATTTTTCAAAATGAATAGAAATCTTAGGTGTCTTTATCAATGAAAGGCTGTTGTTAAAGGGCATGTAAAGTCTAAAATAGAATAAGGCTAGAAATGCTGTATTTTGTATACTAAATATAAACATGAACTTACTGCACCACAAGCCTGATCAAACAAATAATTTGTGCTTTCAAATTTGGCTACAGGGGGTCACCATCTTGTAACTTTGTTATACATCTTTGCAAGACTAAGACTGTGCACATGCTCAGTGTGGTCTGGGCTGCTTAGGGATCATCATAAACAAAGCTGCTTGAGTTCTGCATGGCTGGGAAGTAAGGCGGGGGCTCCCCCTGCTGTTCATAAGTATGATTGTTTCCCTGCTCAGCAGTTAGGGACCATCTGGCAATTCCTATCCACAGCAGTAAATGAAGGGAGAATTTCACAACATACAGTCGGGTTTCTTATAAAAACGTTACACATTTTTTAATTAAAGTATATTGGAGATAGGTTTCTTTTTCATTAAAGAAAGTAAAAATGGGATTTTATTATTTTGCCTTTACATGTCCTTTAAACAAGACTCTCTTGCGTGTCTGTGTCTGTGATTTGTCTTGTTTAATACAGCTCTGTTAATTACTGAACACACAAGGTATTGTGAAAACTGTGGAGTCTTGGCTGCAAAGTTGTTTCAATGATTCATGTAATCAGGAGCAACAGTCAATCAGTGCTACTCCCAATACCCATTTTCTTACCCACTGTCTATCTTCATTTTTTGCTTCTTTTCAGATCTTCTCCCATTCTGTGCACCGTTACTGTCAACCGTTATCACTGTTATGTTCACTGCCTTTATATCTTCAATTATACTTCCATATTTTTCTTTCATTCAAACTTATTTTATGTCTTTCTATTATCCTCCCCTATTTGTCCTTTTTCTTTTGTTCTCTTATCTTTTTTGGCAGAAAATGGCTTTGCTCTTGTTCCATTCAATCTATTCCATTCCTCCTCTACTCTCATCTTGAAATATATCAATTGTAGCATCAGATTGACGGTATCCAGGGCAAATGACTGGCCTGAACTCTGACAGATTGCTTTAGTAATCAGATATTCACTGAGAGTAATCCAAAATTTCAGCCCGCTTCTGTATTAACATTTCTCATAAATGCAAGTTATGATCAACCATTAGGTCTGGAGTCCAATGAGGTTGGCAAACTCCCAACTGAAAGCCTACGCACTAGTCAACAAGCCATAGTATTATGATACATAAACAAGACACATGTAAACATGGACACAAAAGGTAGGCTTAAAGTGATACTGACACTAAAAAAACTACTTTTTAAAATATGAACGTATATTAAAAGTTACCTAAAGGTCTTGCAAATAAAAACTTTCTTTTGAACTTGGTCACAAAGGTGTTTGAGATATCAGTTGCTGCTTGACTGTTATTAGTAATATCTATTAATCCCCGATCGAGATCTGGCCGAAAGTCGGGCAGATCTCGATCGGATTGGACAAAAAATCCCGTTGGATCCGACCGCCCGTTCCCATTCGTTAGGATCCGATTGTTGGGCCCTACGGCCCACAATCGGATCAGCCTGATATTGCCCACCTCAAGGTGGGCATAATCGAGAGAGATCTGCTCATTTGACGCCAAACGAGCGGATCTCTCCGTGTATGGCCACCTTTATACAATGTTTCTAGTTTCCGCTTCATAGTCATTAGACCCTCCATACCCAGACTCTTAGAACCCTGAGCCTTCCGCAAGACAACACCTGATCTCCTTCTTATACTGTACTATTGAATCTTAATGGCAGATGAACAATCATCGATGGGATGTGACCTAAAGGTACAAATAGGATCATAGGAGCAAACCAAATAACAGAGACTATAGTTTGTTGCTCAGATGTATTCCTCAATCTATTGCCTAATTGTTTGAGAGCATTCTCTGAATCTATTAGATTTCTTTCTGGTTTGTTGGACCATGTTTCTCATGCTAAGGAGAAATGTGTTAATTCCCTCAACTCACCAATGGTTTACTGGTCTATAGACAACTGACCACTGGAACATGGTGGTTAGTACCCTGTTGTTGTGGTGGGAAAGACCTCATTACTCCTTCTGCATGAGACCATGAGGCAGAATCAGCAAATGGTGAAGTGGCTAACGCTAGCGACTTTTCGCCTCCCGCAGGGACATCACCAATTTATTAACAGGTGCAGGTGTTAATTTGCTAGCAATCGGGACTGTCACTAGAGGTCATTCACACTCTGTTGCCAGGCGACTTTTCACACTGGCGAACGGACATTACTCCACAAATTCACTAAAATGCGGATTTTACTGAATGTTAGCTCTTGTGCCAGAGTTGCCTTCGCCACCTCCGACCAAGCAAACTACTACATCCTCCTCAATCTTCTGCCACTTACATCATATCCTGGGTGCTGAAAATGCATTAAAGTTCAAAAAATGCTGGCGACTTTTCCTTTTTTTTTTTAAGCGGGATTGGCTGCAAAAGTCCTAACTTACTTTTTTGGGTAAGCGATTTTCTCCACACATTTTATTACATATGGAACATTAATTTTACAGTGGGCTCATGTGTCGGGCATTATATTAACTCTCTTGTCTTTATTAAGGTTCCCTGGACATTTGTAAGAGAAAGTGGTAACTTCAAGCATTTGCACCAACATTTATAATAAACCTCCATACAACTTTAAATTTCCCTCTGTATGCAAATTGACCTAGGCGCAAGATCACTAGCGATTTTCGGTACAGATGAATGCTAGCGCATCTTTGCTATGAAATGCTCGCACAGCCGAAGTAACGCTAATGAAAAGTCGTCCGATTTCGATGCCCGGGACAAAACCGCATTTTAGTGTATTAGCGTATTCGTAGTGCATTTGCTCCTGGCTAATTGGTGCGAAGGGGTGCGAAGCTGACCCTGGCGATAATTAGTCCGTTAGTGAATCTGCCCCCATAAGCTTTGCAAACATAAGCCAGAAGAGAAATTTAAGACTTAAGAAACTTAAGAAATATTATAGTTTATTAGAGTTTGTGTGTGTGTATATATAGATATAGAGATAGAGATAGATATAGATAGATAGATAGATAGATAGATAGATAGATAGATATATATATATATATATATATATATATATATATATATATATATATATATATTATATATATATATATATATAGCTAACATTTGTCATTCTGCTTTTGCAAACACAGCCTACTAAATAGGTCATCTGTGTAAAATGTTCTTTCATTTGATTCATTTCTAGCAGTTCAGCTCCTACCAGCCTGCCATCTGTCATTAAACCATGGACCTTCTCACCTTCCATTCCCAAAGTAGTGGGGCTGCATTACTCACACCTGGCACCAACTCGAAAACAGCAATATTTCTTATATCGCAACTAAAGCACATCCAAACTTTTAATTTCAGCCTGTGCTAAAACAGGTCAACTTCAGGTAACGCTTGGGAAAAAAAACCAGAATGATCTATAAAATGTGTTGCTGTGATCAATATGAATTACTTTGTAAATATTTTGTAATCAAATACGTACAAGGTGCATGAGGAGGTTTTTTTTATGACAGCATCAGATACTCAATACTCTATTAATATTGTTATATTTTATTTGCTGTTATTGGTTTTGAAACAGAATGTAAAATTAAAGGCCATGGAACATAAAATTGACCGAATGGGAGAAAATCGAAACAAAAGGAACACGGAGAATCAAAAAATTCGGGAAAAAAGAGACAGTGGGTGCTGGGAATGGTTATTGGGAGTAGCATTGACCTTCAAACTGGGGACAAAGGAATTTAATTCTTACTGAAGCAAAATTCAAGTACAACTAGATGCCCAAGATGGGAATGCCAGCAAAGCTAGTTCTGATTTGCTGGCATCCCCATCTTGGGCATCTAGTTGCACTTGAATTGTGCTTCAGTAGGCACTGAGTGACAGAATGGAATTCCATTGAATTGGAATTCAATTCCATTGTATATGCTGTATAGAGTAACCCCATGTAGTCTTTGATAATGTTCCCTTTAAATATATAAGATATAATATATCATCTCATCCAAGGTTCGGGTTGAAAACCTTCAAAGTAGGCTGAAGGGTGCATTGGAAATCTGGGGGGAAAGCTGTATTGTGTGTAAAAGAAATGGTGGTGTTCACCAATGTTTTGTAATTTGCATTTACTGAGCCCTTGTGTGTATTATTACATTATTTAGGGGCAGATTTATCAAGGGTCGAATTTCGAGTTGATGGGAGTTTCTAAAAACTCCCATAAGCTCGAAATTCGAAAAAAAAATGACCAATCGAAATTTATAAAAAAAAAAATATATATTTTTTTTAAAAAATGGGTGAATAGGAATCGAGCTACAAATTCAAATCAAATTTGAATCGAGGCTTTTTGATTCGATCGAATTCGATTCGAGGCTTTTCACCCAAAAAATTTATAATATATTTTTTTTTTCAAAAGTCCACAAATGACTCCAAATTGATTGTACGAGGTCCCCCATAGGCTAAAACACCAATTTAGCAGGTTTTAGATGGCAAATAGTCAAATTCGAATTCTTAAAGGGACAGTACATGATAAATTTCAAAATTCAAATTTTCTAATTTTTTAAAAATTCGAATTGAATTTCGACTATTCCCTAGTCGAAGTACACAAAAACAACTCGAAATTCAAATTTTTTTAATTCGAAAATTCACCTCGACCTTTGATAAATCTGTCCCTTAATGTGCAAACTGGTACTTGTGCCGAAGTGAGTCACAGACGTTGCCTTATGTTGCCCTATATGCCTTTTGTTTTTATGTGTACAGCTATTTTTTTTAAATTTTTTTTAAAGAATGTTACCCACATTTCACGGAAGTACAGTTTATTACTTATGATATAGTTCCTTCATTAACACTTGTTTAAAACTGAGCACAATCAAAGCACATCTTAGTAGGTACACCTTAGTAGATCTTATAGCATTTTAATGAATGAAGTTGAGAAGGGGAAAAAAAATCTAGCTGGCAGGAAAAGGTGCAAATAAGATGCAGATACACAGTTTATAGATGAATCATGATGAAAACGAGTGAAGTCACCCACTCAATGGATTAAAAACGAACTAAAAAGAAAAGCAATTAACAGGGAATCAGAACCTGTTTTCCAAGCTGACAGATGGGATTGACAGAGTTTCTTTTTAAAGGATTATTTTAGGCTCATAATTCATAAGTTTTAGGAACTGATTTAAGTATCCAGCACATGTTATAACTGACTATGATGAAAAGCTTAAAAAAGTAACACCATGGCAAAGACTCTATTAGGAGATCCTATTAGCTGTATTAATATACAGTGCCATGTCCCACGGTCGCTAAGTTAAACAACAACTCTAAATGAACAACATTTCAGGGTTGAAAACAAGATGTCTGTAAGGGAATGTGTAAACTGGTGAGTCTTACAGACAAGTGACAGTGGGGGGCCCAAATGTGACTATGACTAATATCAGAGTAGGCAAAGAACAGGACAAACTGGAGCAGATCATAGTGGGTATAGAAAAGGACAAACGGGAACAGGTCAGAGTGGGCATAAATCAGGGCAAACTGGAGCATGAGGTGTGGGCATAGAACAGAACAAACTGGAGCAAGACAAAGTGGGTGTATAACTGGATAGAATGGAGCAGTATAGAGTGGTTTATAACTGGATAGAATGGAGCAGGCCAGAGTTGGTGTATAACTGGATAGAATGGAGCAGGACAGAGTGGGTGTATAACTGGATAGAATGGAGCAGGACAGAGTTGGTGTATAACTGGATAGAATGGAGCAGGACAGAGTGGTTTATAACTGGATAGAATGGAGCAGGACAGAGTTGGTGTATAAATGGATAGAATGGAGCAGGACAGAGTGGGTGTATAACTGGATAGAATGGAGTAGGACAGAGTGGGTGTATAACTGGATAGAATGGAGCAGGACAGAGTGGGTGTATAACTGGATAGAATGGAGTAGGACAGAGTGGTGTATAACTGGATAGAATGGAGCAGGACAGAGTGGGTGTATAACTGGATAGAATGGAGTAGGACAGAGTGGGTGTATAACTGGATAGAATGGAGCAGGACAGAGTGGGTGTATAACTGGATAGAATGGAGCAGGACAGAGTTGGTGTATAACTGGATAGAATGGAGCAGGACAGAGTTGGTGTATAACTGGATAGAATGGAGCAGGACAGAGTGGTGTATAACTGGATAGAATGGAGCAGGACAGAGTTGGTGTATAACTGGATAGAATGGAGCAGGACAGAGTTGGTGTATAACTTGATAGAATGGAGCAGGACAGAGTGGTGTATAACTGGATAGAATGGAGCAGGACAGAGTTGGTGTATAACTGGATAGAATGGAGCAGGACAGAGTTGGTGTATAACTGGATAGAATGGAGCAGGACAGAGTGGTGTATAACTGGATAGAATGGAGCAGGAGAGAGTGAGTGTATAACTGGATAGAATGGAGCAGGACAAAGTGGGTGTATAACTTTATAGAATGGAGCAGGACAGAGTGGGTATAGTACAGAACAAACTGGAGCAGGACAGAGTGGGTGGGAGAGAAAAGTCCCCAATGGGGACCGAAATGTCGATTGTGCATAATACAATTATATTTGCAAAGCCCCTTTTGTTTTTTTGGTACATGTTCTGGCATTACGTGCACGAGGTCAGCTACGAGGTATCTATATGGAAGGTGGTTCTGTACATAATATATATATATATATATATATATATATATATATATATATATATATATATATATATACATATATATATATATACACATACATACATATATGTATGGGATCTCTTATCCTGAAACCCATTATCCAGAAAGCTCCAAATTACGGAAAGGTCATCTCCCATAGGCTCCATTTTAGCCAAATAATACAAATTTTAAAAAATTATTTCCTTTTTCTCTGTAATAATTAAACAGTAATTAACAGATAATTAATCCTTATTGGAAGGAAAATAGTCTATTGGGTTTCTTTAATGTTTATAGTCTTAGTCGGCTCTTTAGACTAGCTGGATTGCTAACACGCAGAAAGAGAGCGGAAAAAAATCCTGTTCCTACGAGGATGGCTTTTATTGCGCTAGCTTGCAGACTAATTAATGCTGCTTTAAATTCCGGCCACTGAGCAAAATCTGGGTCTCTGCCAGATAATCGGCATAGGTAGTTTTTTTTGAATGATTTTTGCTGCCAACTTTGAAAAATACATTTCAAAGTTTGGTATCATAAATCATTGGTGTGGGCTAGCTATAGACAATATATTTATTAATGCTAAGTTATAGGCTACAGTAACAGTTTCCCTGAGCTGCTCCCTGGAATTACATAGGCCAGGTAGCTGTGATCAACTGTGTAGCCCTGCTTTGTCCTTGTCAAGGTGATAAAATACACCACTATCTCCAAATAAACTACTATCTCCAAGGTGGAAGTGACATGGAAGGCAGTGTGCAAGTGCAAAAAATGTCACTTGCCACAAAGCTGCCAAACTGGAGTGAAGATACCTTCGTTAATTTCATCAATACAATGCTGTCTGCATGCGGCAGTGCTTTATTTATTAAGGGAAGGCAGGGGACATCCCTCCATCCACACAGCATCTCATTAATTCTGCTCTATGGAAAGCAAGAAGGACAGGACTGCCCTGTGCCCACCAACAGTTTCCTCTGTTACTGTGGTTGTCAGACTTGACTTATTGGGTTTGGTTACCCCTTTGAAGTTCAACAAGGTAAGGTGTTTACTCCAAGCAGTGCTGGAGTTGACCTCAAGGATGGACTTCCAAGAGCATCTAGGAAAGCAAAAAGAAATTCTCCTCAATACTGTCTAGCCTTTAAGTTGTGCATCCCAACCAAGGTTCTGTGGCCCCTAAACGGAGCCAGACCCACATTTTGAGAACTTCAGCTTTATATGGTGCACAGGTACAATGATTTTTGGTCTAACTGGGCTGGGAGTCTCAAGGATAAACTTCCTAGGTCCTGTCTCCTTCTGTGTGAGACACAGAGTAAAATATAGATGGAGCTGATGACCTTGGAGGTGATGAATATGTGTTGGCATCTGAAATATAAATATAACAGTTGATCGCAGCAGTTGCCTCCTAGTCCTATCTCAGTATTCAAGTGTAGAGTCTTCATACTATATAGTCTTAAATACTATATAAGGGCACTCCATTTTATCCATAAAATCCAAATTTTTTAAAAATGATTTCATTTTTCTCTGTAATAATAAAACAGTAGCTTGTACTTGATCCCAACTAAGATGTAAGTAATCCTTATTGGAAGCAAAAAAAACAGCCTAACAGGCTTATTTAATGTTTACATGATTTTGTAGTAGACTTAAGGGATGAAGATCCAAATTACGGAAAGATCCATTATCCGGAAAAAAGGTCCCGAGCATTCTGGATAACAGCTACTATACCTGTACCATTATATTAATGCAGGAGGAAGTGTTGATATATGTATCTATGGGACTATCTGGAAAATAAATACTGTGGTCCTTCCATTTCAAAATAAAGTTTCTGTGCCTTTATGTGAAGGTGGTAATAGATAAGATGATGGGGATGGAATGCTTGAGCAGTTTCAGGTGACAGAGAGGTGGAGAGCAAGAAATCACATTAAGTTGCCAAACAATTTTGTCTCTATTTGAGATGCAGCGCTGTGCAAGGCGTCAAAACAAATGGGTAAATATGATTTAACGGTAACTTGGTTTGCTCTAGCCCTGTGTCTCTAACGGGATTTTGTGACGTCTTGGAGCTCCTCTCTTAACATGTTTGTGTCTATTAACTTTGTTTCACTGGAACCACTGTATTTTTAATGTAAGGCCATTAGGGGAATAATACATCTAAGGAAAGAAAGATTGAATGATTGTCATTTTGAATGAGATTTACTAGAGTTTACCTGGCAACTGACCTGAATTTTCAGACACTATTTAGGCTCTACTCTCTAGCTGGTTATATATGGAAAGATATACAAGTGGATATTTGCCTGATGTGGACCAAATTGAACAGATTAGATCACATTGGTTGCTCATTCAAAATCCATGGTCATGGGCTCATCCATGGCACCATTTTATCTGAACCCTTACCACGACATATCACCAAGGGACAGATGGAGCTTCCTTTGTAACTGTGGTTGTCAGACTTGACTTATTGAGTTCAGTTTCCCCTTTGAGGTCCAACAAGCAGTGATGTAATTGGCCTTCAGGATGGGCTTCCAAGAGCATCTAGGAAAGCAAAAAGAGATTCTCCTCAATTCTGTCTGGCCTTCAAGTTGTGCATCCCAACCAAGGGACAAATTCACTAAAGGTCTATTTTTCGCTTGCAAAGGCTTCACTACACTCAACTTCACCAACTCGAAAACAGCAATATTTCTTATATCGCAACTAAAGCACATCCAAACTTTTAATTTCAGCCTGTGCTAAAACAGGTCAACTTCAGGTAACGCTTGGGAAAAAAAACCAGAATGATCTATAAAATGTGTTGCTGTGATCAATATGAATTACTTTGTAAATATTTTGTAATCAAATACGTACAAGGTGCATGAGGAGGTTTTTTTTATGACAGCATCAGATACTCAATACTCTATTAATATTGTTATATTTTATTTGCTGTTATTGGTTTTGAAACAGAATGTAAAATTAAAGGCCATGGAACATAAAATTGACCGAATGGGAGAAAATCGAAACAAAAGGAACACGGAGAATCAAAAAATTCGGGAAAAAAGAGACAGTGGGTGCTGGGAATGGTTATTGGGAGTAGCATTGACCTTCAAACTGGGGACAAAGGAATTTAATTCTTACTGAAGCAAAATTCAAGTACAACTAGATGCCCAAGATGGGAATGCCAGCAAAGCTAGTTCTGATTTGCTGGCATCCCCATCTTGGGCATCTAGTTGCACTTGAATTGTGCTTCAGTAGGCACTGAGTGACAGAATGGAATTCCATTGAATTGGAATTCAATTCCATTGTATATGCTGTATAGAGTAACCCCATGTAGTCTTTGATAATGTTCCCTTTAAATATATAAGTGTATAATATATCATCTCATCCAAGGTTCGGGTTGAAAACCTTCAAAGTAGGCTGAAGGGTGCATTGGAAATCTGGGGGGAAAGCTGTATTGTGTGTAAAAGAAATGGTGGTGTTCACCAATGTTTTGTAATTTGCATTTACTGAGCCCTTGTGTGTATTATTACATTATTTAGGGGCAGATTTATCAAGGGTCGAATTTCGAGTTGATGGGAGTTTCTAAAAACTCCCATAAGCTCGAAATTCGAAAAAAAAATGACCAATCGAAATTTATAAAAAAAAAAAATATATATTTTTTTTAAAAAATGGGTGAATAGGAATCGAGCTACAAATTCAAATCAAATTTGAATCGAGGCTTTTTGATTCGATCGAATTCGATTCGAGGCTTTTCACCCAAAAAATTTATAATATATTTTTTTTTTCAAAAGTCCACAAATGACTCCAAATTGATTGTACGAGGTCCCCCATAGGCTAAAACACCAATTTAGCAGGTTTTAGATGGCAAATAGTCAAATTCGAATTCTTAAAGGGACAGTACATGATAAATTTCAAAATTCAAATTTTCTAATTTTTTAAAAATTCGAATTGAATTTCGACTATTCCCTAGTCGAAGTACACAAAAACAACTCGAAATTCAAATTTTTTTAATTCGAAAATTCACCTCGACCTTTGATAAATCTGTCCCTTAATGTGCAAACTGGTACTTGTGCCGAAGTGAGTCACAGACGTTGCCTTATGTTGCCCTATATGCCTTTTGTTTTTATGTGTACAGCTATTTTTTTTAAATTTTTTTTAAAGAATGTTACCCACATTTCACGGAAGTACAGTTTATTACTTATGATATAGTTCCTTCATTAACACTTGTTTAAAACTGAGCACAATCAAAGCACATCTTAGTAGGTACACCTTAGTAGATCTTATAGCATTTTAATGAATGAAGTTGAGAAGGGGAAAAAAAATCTAGCTGGCAGGAAAAGGTGCAAATAAGATGCAGATACACAGTTTATAGATGAATCATGATGAAAACGAGTGAAGTCACCCACTCAATGGATTAAAAACGAACTAAAAAGAAAAGCAATTAACAGGGAATCAGAACCTGTTTTCCAAGCTGACAGATGGGATTGACAGAGTTTCTTTTTAAAGGATTATTTTAGGCTCATAATTCATAAGTTTTAGGAACTGATTTAAGTATCCAGCACATGTTATAACTGACTATGATGAAAAGCTTAAAAAAGTAACACCATGGCAAAGACTCTATTAGGAGATCCTATTAGCTGTATTAATATACAGTGCCATGTCCCACGGTCGCTAAGTTAAACAACAACTCTAAATGAACAACATTTCAGGGTTGAAAACAAGATGTCTGTAAGGGAATGTGTAAACTGGTGAGTCTTACAGACAAGTGACAGTGGGGGGCCCAAATGTGACTATGACTAATATCAGAGTAGGCAAAGAACAGGACAAACTGGAGCAGATCATAGTGGGTATAGAAAAGGACAAACGGGAACAGGTCAGAGTGGGCATAAATCAGGGCAAACTGGAGCATGAGGTGTGGGCATAGAACAGAACAAACTGGAGCAAGACAAAGTGGGTGTATAACTGGATAGAATGGAGCAGTATAGAGTGGTTTATAACTGGATAGAATGGAGCAGGCCAGAGTTGGTGTATAACTGGATAGAATGGAGCAGGACAGAGTGGGTGTATAACTGGATAGAATGGAGCAGGACAGAGTTGGTGTATAACTGGATAGAATGGAGCAGGACAGAGTGGTTTATAACTGGATAGAATGGAGCAGGACAGAGTTGGTGTATAAATGGATAGAATGGAGCAGGACAGAGTGGGTGTATAACTGGATAGAATGGAGTAGGACAGAGTGGGTGTATAACTGGATAGAATGGAGCAGGACAGAGTGGGTGTATAACTGGATAGAATGGAGTAGGACAGAGTGGTGTATAACTGGATAGAATGGAGCAGGACAGAGTGGGTGTATAACTGGATAGAATGGAGTAGGACAGAGTGGGTGTATAACTGGATAGAATGGAGCAGGACAGAGTGGGTGTATAACTGGATAGAATGGAGCAGGACAGAGTTGGTGTATAACTGGATAGAATGGAGCAGGACAGAGTTGGTGTATAACTGGATAGAATGGAGCAGGACAGAGTGGTGTATAACTGGATAGAATGGAGCAGGACAGAGTTGGTGTATAACTGGATAGAATGGAGCAGGACAGAGTTGGTGTATAACTTGATAGAATGGAGCAGGACAGAGTGGTGTATAACTGGATAGAATGGAGCAGGACAGAGTTGGTGTATAACTGGATAGAATGGAGCAGGACAGAGTTGGTGTATAACTGGATAGAATGGAGCAGGACAGAGTGGTGTATAACTGGATAGAATGGAGCAGGAGAGAGTGAGTGTATAACTGGATAGAATGGAGCAGGACAAAGTGGGTGTATAACTTTATAGAATGGAGCAGGACAGAGTGGGTATAGTACAGAACAAACTGGAGCAGGACAGAGTGGGTGGGAGAGAAAAGTCCCCAATGGGGACCGAAATGTCGATTGTGCATAATACAATTATATTTGCAAAGCCCCTTTTGTTTTTTTGGTACATGTTCTGGCATTACGTGCACGAGGTCAGCTACGAGGTATCTATATGGAAGGTGGTTCTGTACATAATATATATATATATATATATATATATATATATATATATATATACATATATATATATATATACACATACATACATATATGTATGGGATCTCTTATCCTGAAACCCATTATCCAGAAAGCTCCAAATTACGGAAAGGTCATCTCCCATAGGCTCCATTTTAGCCAAATAATACAAATTTTAAAAAATTATTTCCTTTTTCTCTGTAATAATTAAACAGTAATTAACAGATAATTAATCCTTATTGGAAGGAAAATAGTCTATTGGGTTTCTTTAATGTTTATAGTCTTAGTCGGCTCTTTAGACTAGCTGGATTGCTAACACGCAGAAAGAGAGCGGAAAAAAATCCTGTTCCTACGAGGATGGCTTTTATTGCGCTAGCTTGCAGACTAATTAATGCTGCTTTAAATTCCGGCCACTGAGCAAAATCTGGGTCTCTGCCAGATAATCGGCATAGGTAGTTTTTTTTGAATGATTTTTGCTGCCAACTTTGAAAAATACATTTCAAAGTTTGGTATCATAAATCATTGGTGTGGGCTAGCTATAGACAATATATTTATTAATGCTAAGTTATAGGCTACAGTAACAGTTTCCCTGAGCTGCTCCCTGGAATTACATAGGCCAGGTAGCTGTGATCAACTGTGTAGCCCTGCTTTGTCCTTGTCAAGGTGATAAAATACACCACTATCTCCAAATAAACTACTATCTCCAAGGTGGAAGTGACATGGAAGGCAGTGTGCAAGTGCAAAAAATGTCACTTGCCACAAAGCTGCCAAACTGGAGTGAAGATACCTTCGTTAATTTCATCAATACAATGCTGTCTGCATGCGGCAGTGCTTTATTTATTAAGGGAAGGCAGGGGACATCCCTCCATCCACACAGCATCTCATTAATTCTGCTCTATGGAAAGCAAGAAGGACAGGACTGCCCTGTGCCCACCAACAGTTTCCTCTGTTACTGTGGTTGTCAGACTTGACTTATTGGGTTTGGTTACCCCTTTGAAGTTCAACAAGGTAAGGTGTTTACTCCAAGCAGTGCTGGAGTTGACCTCAAGGATGGACTTCCAAGAGCATCTAGGAAAGCAAAAAGAAATTCTCCTCAATACTGTCTAGCCTTTAAGTTGTGCATCCCAACCAAGGTTCTGTGGCCCCTAAACGGAGCCAGACCCACATTTTGAGAACTTCAGCTTTATATGGTGCACAGGTACAATGATTTTTGGTCTAACTGGGCTGGGAGTCTCAAGGATAAACTTCCTAGGTCCTGTCTCCTTCTGTGTGAGACACAGAGTAAAATATAGATGGAGCTGATGACCTTGGAGGTGATGAATATGTGTTGGCATCTGAAATATAAATATAACAGTTGATCGCAGCAGTTGCCTCCTAGTCCTATCTCAGTATTCAAGTGTAGAGTCTTCATACTATATAGTCTTAAATACTATATAAGGGCACTCCATTTTATCCATAAAATCCAAATTTTTTAAAAATGATTTCATTTTTCTCTGTAATAATAAAACAGTAGCTTGTACTTGATCCCAACTAAGATGTAAGTAATCCTTATTGGAAGCAAAAAAAACAGCCTAACAGGCTTATTTAATGTTTACATGATTTTGTAGTAGACTTAAGGGATGAAGATCCAAATTACGGAAAGATCCATTATCCGGAAAAAAGGTCCCGAGCATTCTGGATAACAGCTACTATACCTGTACCATTATATTAATGCAGGAGGAAGTGTTGATATATGTATCTATGGGACTATCTGGAAAATAAATACTGTGGTCCTTCCATTTCAAAATAAAGTTTCTGTGCCTTTATGTGAAGGTGGTAATAGATAAGATGATGGGGATGGAATGCTTGAGCAGTTTCAGGTGACAGAGAGGTGGAGAGCAAGAAATCACATTAAGTTGCCAAACAATTTTGTCTCTATTTGAGATGCAGCGCTGTGCAAGGCGTCAAAACAAATGGGTAAATATGATTTAACGGTAACTTGGTTTGCTCTAGCCCTGTGTCTCTAACGGGATTTTGTGACGTCTTGGAGCTCCTCTCTTAACATGTTTGTGTCTATTAACTTTGTTTCACTGGAACCACTGTATTTTTAATGTAAGGCCATTAGGGGAATAATACATCTAAGGAAAGAAAGATTGAATGATTGTCATTTTGAATGAGATTTACTAGAGTTTACCTGGCAACTGACCTGAATTTTCAGACACTATTTAGGCTCTACTCTCTAGCTGGTTATATATGGAAAGATATACAAGTGGATATTTGCCTGATGTGGACCAAATTGAACAGATTAGATCACATTGGTTGCTCATTCAAAATCCATGGTCATGGGCTCATCCATGGCACCATTTTATCTGAACCCTTACCACGACATATCACCAAGGGACAGATGGAGCTTCCTTTGTAACTGTGGTTGTCAGACTTGACTTATTGAGTTCAGTTTCCCCTTTGAGGTCCAACAAGCAGTGATGTAATTGGCCTTCAGGATGGGCTTCCAAGAGCATCTAGGAAAGCAAAAAGAGATTCTCCTCAATTCTGTCTGGCCTTCAAGTTGTGCATCCCAACCAAGGGACAAATTCACTAAAGGTCTATTTTTCGCTTGCAAAGGCTTCACTACACTCAACTTCACCAGGTGCAAAATCAATACTGCTACGCTAATTCACTAAAATGCAAAGTTGCAACTCGGCAGTCGAATGCTGAAGTTTCGCTAGTGTAAATTCGTCAGTGCAAGCATTTTCAGCCTATCGAAAGTTAACTTACGCTTTGGTCAATTTGAATAAGGCGGGTACATATAGGTCATTTATATTTATTAGAGATGGTATAAATGCTTGAATTGGCCACTTATTATTAAAAATGTTCAAGGAAGAAAAATAAAGACAAAATAGGTCCTCTAATGTCCTAGACTTGAACCTACCATTAAACAAATGTGGCATGCCCCTCAAATAGTTAAAAAAAAAAAAAGATTTTTAAAAGTTAACAACATTTAAATACAATCCCATTTTAAACTATGAAAAAACACCATTGTATTTTTATCATTTTTATACAGTAACTTTTCGGCCTACAGGATATGATGTCACTGACATAAGATTGAGGAGGATGTTGCTTCATCTTATCAGTTCGCCAAGTCTAAGCTGATGAAGGAAACTCACGCAAAAGGGGTAACGTTATGGAAACTTTGCACTTATGTGAATTTGTGGAGTTTTCGATTGTTCACCTGATCGAAAATTTGCCTGGCAAAATGGCGCTAAACTGCGCTAGCAATGTACTCTCTGCTTTTTGGTCTAACTGGAGTGGGAGTCTCAAAGATAAACTTCCTAAGTCCTATCTCTTTCTGGACGAGACCGAGTAAATTAGTCCTGTTGTAGAGGCAAAATATAGATGGAGCTGGTCACCATGGAGATTCTGATTCATGTGTTGGCATCTGAAATATGAATATCACAGCTGACCACATCAGCTGCCTCCTAGTCCTATCTCAGTATTCAAGTGTAGAGTCTTTTCCAATGTTTACTGTATATAATTGTTGTTTCTGGATCAAAACTCACAAAGCTTTTCCATAAGGCTTTACCATTCTCCTGCAGTATTAATTATTATGTTTGAAACTTCTTTCTAAATTTAATTAGAAATCTAACCTTTGATTGTTCTTTGAGTGAAATAAGTTGTGTGTCAACAATACACCGAGATATGAATTCTACCCCCCCTTTTTCTGTTTCTGTATTTATGATTGTGGAGATTTACTGTAAGAGCTCTTGCACCACTGCTGGGATTCTTGCAGAGGATTAACTTTGAAAGCCATATGAGTTTAGCTAATGGCACCTTAATGAAAAGTTTTAATTAAATGAATGTCTGTGCATGCTGAGCAGAGGCAGCAGCTTGCAAGCGAGGAATTCATCCCATTCTGACTATAGCACATTAAAAGAATTTCAATAAGATGTATGTTTAAAAATAAGTTGATATTTTGTAAGGAAACAACCTGTGAAAATACAGTTGCTTCTGCCAGGTGGGATATCACTTGTGAATGCAGCCTTCACATGTAAAGTGAAAGTATATACACACTGCATAGTTGGGAGATGCAGGTCTGAGCATTTCTAAAGCAGATCACGTACAAGGTTCTATTATTACAGAGAAAAAGAAAACAATTAAAAAAAAAATTTGATTATTTTATTATAATGGAGTTTATGGGACAAAGGGTTGGGTTCCACTCAAAACGTGGCAATCCTTTTTTTGATGCCAGGAGATAAGATAAAATAAAGGCATTTTTATGCAATAACAGAGTGTTGTCTACTGAAAGGTTTACGGGAGATAGTCTATCTGTAATTCTGGCAAATGTGTGTTACGAATGGAGTCACAAACCCAGAGCTAGCGCCAAGGTCCCATCACTGCTTAATATTCCAACAACCACCTTTCACTTCGGGAGGAGCCCTCCGCTACTCAGATGCCTCCAGCTCTTAACGTGACAGGACTAAGGAGAGAGTTCTGGGCAGGCAAGGGAACCGAACGTTATAACTGGAATGAAGAACAAAGACCATGGTCAAGGGACAGGCCAGGTTGATACCAATCAGGAGAAGCAGTACAATTATAGGAGACAATCACACTAATATTGCAGTTCAAAGCAGGATCCAAGAGAGTAGTCAGTACACGGGCAAGGGTCAGGACAGGCAGCAGACTAGACAAGGTCAGGGACAGGCAGGGTCAGAACAGTAGAAATCGCACCCAGGAACTATTGAAAATAGACATACATTGGGCAATGAGTTATTGCCAATGGTCCCTTTAAATATTAGAATTTTGCGGCAACCACAATGACGTCATGAGGCGCACTGAAAAGAAATGAATGTACATGCATAGACGCACGCATCAAGTCTACTAAGAATTCACGTAAACATTAAATAAACCCAATAGGCTGTTTTTTCCCCCAATAAGGATTAATTATAACTTAGTTTGATTCAAATACAAGGTACTGTTTTATTATTACAGAGACAAAAAAAATGTGCATTATTGGGATAAAATGGAGTCTGTGGGACAACCTTTCTGTAATTCGGAGCTTTCTGGATAAGTGGTTTCCAGATAGCAGATTCAGTGATTTTTATTTTTTATCAGAGCATCAAGGAACTATTTGTCGTGTATATATAGTATCTTGTGAAGAAAATGGCGCCTGTGAGCTCCGCTGCGCTCGCTCTGCATGTGCGGTCACTATTTCAAGAGGGGACAGAATTCAGGGGTAGGGGGGAGGCAGGGGGGGCAAGTGGGGACTTAATATCGCGGGGGGTTTAGTTCTCCTTTAAGGCATGGTAAGTACTGAGAGAATGCCAAGCATTTCAGAATAACTCTATTAACTGGCTGTATCTAACCAATAGAATAATCTGACATCTTATTGTCATACAGAATTGTCTACCTGATATGGATGGTGTTAGAGTGCTCATATCAGACAGCACATGTGAAACCTGAAGCTGATTAGGAAAAGTAATCTTTGACTTTCTTTATGACTTTATGGCAGCATTCTATCTGAATTTTAAAAGAAAAATCTACTGAAAGAAATCTTATATCCTATAATGCACTGCATTGGCTTCATTAAATATGTCTTTTAGGGATGCACCAAATCCTTCTGCACGGCCAAACCGAATCCGAATCCTAATTTGCATATGCAAATTAGGATCGATGAGGTAAATCGTGTGACTTTTTGTCACAAAACAAGGTAAAAAATCTTTTTGGCCTCCCACCTCTAATTTGCATATGCAAATTAGGATTCAGATTCGGTTCGGTATTCAACCAAATCTTTCACAAAGGATTCGGAGGTTCAGCAGAATCCAAAATAGTGGATTCGGTGCATCCCTAATGTCTTTCTTGACAATGGCTGATGGTCTAAGTAGCTCTGAATTATTAATAAACAGTAAAATAAATCTATATGCTGTATGGGAAGTTTATTGATCTTTTTTTTTCCTGGGTAGGATTGTTTTCTCTTCTTAAATGCTGAAACCTTTCTGCAACAAAAAAGAGAAGGTGAGGAATAGTGACTTGTATCTTTGAGATTGTCATACCTTTAGAATAAGGGGCATTCATTCTAGGGACTGTAGCATGCTTCTCTTATTCATATTCTTGGGTTCTGCATTTTCTAAAATGTCTTTCTTCTACTTAATGACAAATCCTTGTCCATTGTTACGCTTGATCATTGTATAGGAAAACGGTTGGAGACCAGTGCCGGATTTTCTGTGTGGGCGCCCCCAGGCCGCTCGGACCACGAGGTCCTACCGCCTGTCCCCACTACCTCACGCAGGCGCAAGAGCACCAGCATGCAAGCGCTGGAGCACTAGGGAGCAGCACGTCCCCTGTGCTCCCCATAGAGCGGCTGGGTGGCATGCCGCCCCCAAAAATGTGCCGTCCTAGGCCCGGGCTTATGTGGCCACAAATCTGGGCCTGTTGGAGACATCAAACACCAAAGTACTGACTCATATGTACATCTGATTCCTTTTGGGAGGCCACCAAGAGATGGCTTTCCATTACAGAACTTTTTGTATATAACAGATGAATGATGTCTTTTTGTGGAGTCTAGGTCTTCCTAAATCTTCATTATTCTCAACCCAAGTTGTTGAGCACTAATCAACAGTATAAACAGAAAGAAGGCCTTCATGATATGGTGATTTAATCATCCAAGATCTCATTGGGTTCTGTCAACAATAATCAATAGGAGTGTGTACATTTTCCATACAACAAGTTATTGGTGATATAGATCAATCAGGTCTCTGCAGGACCTCTAGAGGACAATTAATCCCTTTAGGTCAATGAATGCCAAGGTTGCCCATTTTCAGATGATGCATTCTTCCGATCCAGTGCCATTAAATGCAAGATAAAACCCTACTTGCCCTGTTGAATTGGTCAAGGTTTTGCATTTCTAGTTCCGTTATTATTCAAAATCTTCTGCCCAGTAAAGCAGTGTTTTCAATGAATGTGTTTTTGAATTGTTTGTTTGTTGCATTCCTTTTTAACAAACAAGAAGGTCGTGCAGAACTCGATTCACTCTGGGAGCTTTATGTTGCATCCAGACTTGATTTTCCTGCTATGCTTTCTAAAATATCCCTGAGGTCACATAAGCTCAAGCAGGGCATAGCTCTATTAGAACCATGGTGCAATTCCAACGAAATGTGCATTAAGTACATTGACCTTTCATACTTGATTAAATGATGTTATACAATAATAGTTGATTGCACTTTTTTAAGCAGCTTTGGTTGTTTTGTTTGTATCTGATTAAATGGATCAGGCTTCTTCTACCAAGTTTTACCCGTGATTATGACCACGGAAAGTAAAAATGGCCTCGGGTGACTTTGACATTTATTTTCTATGGCAGTAAGGTAGAAAAAAAAGAATGGAGTGTTGCATTTGTATTTAGGGCAACTGAAAGTTTGTGTAGTGCAGTACAGGGCTTTCATGTAACTCTAAAACCTGGTATAATACCATTTTGTGATCATTAAAAAATAAAATGATATAGAATATAAATGAGTATGACATAGATTATACTAGTAAGAATGGTAAAATCCAAATAAACAAGTACGGTAGTTCATTTTTACAATGAAATACTAAGGGGCCGATTCACTAAATTCGGGTGAAGGGTTAGAATAAAAAAAACTTAGAATTTCGAAGTTTTTTTGGGCTACTTCGACCATCGAATGGGCTACTTCGACCTTCGACTACGACCTTCGACTTCGAATCGAACGATTCGAACTAAAAATCGTTCGACCATTCGATAGTCGAAGTACTGTCCCTTTAAAAAAAACTTTGACCCCCTACTTCAGCAGATAAAACCTACCGAAGTCAATGTTAGCCTATGGGGAAGGTCCCCATAGGCTTGCCTGTGATTTTTTGATCGAAGGATTTTCCTTCGATCGTTGGATTAAAATCCTTCGAATCGTTCGATTCGAAGGATTTAATCGTTCGATCGAACGAAAAATCCTTTGATCGTTCGATCGCAGGATTTGCGCTAAATCGTTCGACTTTGATATTCGAAGTCGTACGATTTTAGTTCACAGTCGAATATCGAGGGTTAATTAACCCTCGATATTCGACCCATAGTGAATCGGCCTCCCCCAGTCCCTTTATAGTGTAATGTTGCAAAGTCTTCAAGGGCGGCTTTTGAGGGTTTAAGGATATGAGAAGATAGTCATAGACTGTAATCTATGGTTGTGGTTAGGGATGTAGCGAACCGCCGCCGATGTGTTCGCGAACGCCGTTCGCGAACACCGGCAAAAATTGCGAACAGTTCCCGAACTGTTCGCGAACTTCGAACATCCGAAAATCGTTCGATTCGAACGATCGAAGGATTGTAATCGTTCGATCGAAGGATTTTCGTTCGAATCGAACGATCGAAGACATTCGATCGAATGATTTCATTCAATCCAATGGCTTCGATCGTTCGATTCGAATGAAAATCCTTCGATTTTAGCGGTCGAATGGTCGAATGGTCGAACGATTTTGACGCGAACGCCTATTGGCGAACGTCGCGCGACGTTCGCGAACTTGCGGCGGACGCGAACAGTCGAAGTTCGCGCGAACTAGTTCGCCGGTGAACAGTTCGCTACATCCCTAGTTGTGGTAAGCCATCTGTACATAAGCACCAAAGAACAATGAAGAAGCATCAAAAATATAACACCGAAGACCAGTTCAATATCCATACATCAGTTAAAGATGCTGAAAAGAATGTTAAGATTCCTCAAATTTATCTATTTTAGTGCGCTGCTCCACTTGTATTTATTTCACTCTACTCATGCACGATTACCAGTACAAGTGTGGGACCTGTTATCCAGAATGCTCGGGACCTGGGGATTTCCAGTTAACAGATCTTTCTGTAATTTGGATCTTCATACCTTAAGTCTACTTGAAAATCATTTAAACATTAAGGGGCACATTTACTAAGGGTCGAATTTCGAGGGGAAAAAATGTCGAAATTCGACCATCGAATTGCAGTAGCTCGATATTCAAAATCAATTTTTTTTTTTTGATCGAATATGACCATGTTCGATCGAAGCAAAATCGGTCAATTGATCGATTAAATACTTCGATTAGAACGATTCAAACGATTTAATCGATCGAACGATTTTCAGAAAAAAAACTTTGACTTCTAAAAACATAGCCAAATGTTGGCTATAGGTTGTAGGAGGTCCCCATAGGTAACATAGCAATTCGGCAGGTTTAAGGTGGCGAAGTGTCGAAGTCAAGTTTTTTAAAGAGATAGTGCTTCGATTTTCGAATGGTGGACTATTCAACGTTTTTCCTATTCGAATCGAAGTCGAATTTGGCCTAATTTGATGGTCGAAGTACCCAAAAATTACTTCGAAAATCAAAGTTTTTGAATTCGAAAATTTACTTCAAATTCACATCGACCCTTAGTAAATGTGCCCCTAAATAAACCCAATAGGCTGGGTTGACTTAGAATAAGGATTAATTATATCTTAGTTTGGATCAAGTGCAATGTACGTTTTATTATTAAAAAGAAAAAGGCGATTATTTTTAAAAATTTGGATTATTTGGATAAAATGGAGTCTATCGGAGCTTTCTGGATAACGTATCCCACTCCTGTAATCACAAACTGGAAGATACACAGAATTGTATATAACTGATTCATTAGGGTTTTCTCTACGAATCTCTGCATCAGAGTTTCTAGTTGCATGGGGACCTCATATATGGTGCATAAAATGCATTTTATTTTCAGATGTAACAGAAGTAGAAGATAAATGCAGACGTGATTAGTTCATCTGTCTTTTTAGATAGTGTTCCCTATGCAAAAGGGCTTTTTCCATAGATCTTTGGTGTTGGGGTCCTTAATCAGCAGAAGGACCCTGGTGATGAGAAAGAGGACTTGAGAGATGTAGTAGATTGCCCCATTACCCTACAGGGGCCTGCTCATTAGCGAATAAAGGCTGTGCTGAATATCATGCTATTAATGGCCATTCGGTTATTCTTTATTGATTCTTATGTTCACATTCAAGAGTTCATACTCTTGGCGAGTCTTTTATAAACCATAAAATCCGTATCTAGCAAGTGGATCCTATAAGCCCTTCCCTGCAATTAATAGAGGTATATGGTTAGTGGAAAATTATAAAAGGAAGCATGACATAACCCAGCATGCATCAAGAGCTACAGTAGATGAACACTTCACTT
The DNA here is from genome assembly GCA_038501925.1 of Xenopus petersii. Lineage (NCBI taxonomy): Eukaryota > Metazoa > Chordata > Amphibia > Anura > Pipidae > Xenopus > Xenopus petersii. Next base: position 125,202,703 of record CM076683.1, read on the forward strand.
GCTAAGAAATGGCAGCCCCATGTCTAAGCCAATGCAGGAGGTAGCTCAATATTTTACATGTACAGGTATGGGACCTGTTATCCAGAATGCTCGGGACCTGGGGCTTTCCGGATAATGGATCTTAACGTAATTTGGATTTTCATACCTTACGCATACTAGATAATCATGTAAACATTAAATAAACCCAATAGGCTGGTTTTGCTTCCAATAAGAATAGTTGGGATCAAGTACAAGCTACTGTTTTATTATTACAGGGAAAAAGGAAATCAGTTTTAAAAGTTTCGAGTCAATGGGAGACAGCCTTTCAGTAATTCGGGGCATTCTGGATAACGGGTTTCCGGATAACGGATCGGATCTCTTACTCTGTAAAGGAAAGGCTATCCACCTCAAGACAAAGAAGCAACCCACCGCTTATGAGGATTCATATAAACTACAATATACTTGTGGTACTCTAGAGATGAGACTGGAGTCATAGCCCTGCTATACACTATAACCAGTACTATGGGGACAATGCAGTAGACACAGGGAAAATGGTGCATGAAATGCGTCAGTAGTCAGGGTTGCACCTTATGCCAAGAGGGTGGGAACAGGACATGCACAGACTCAAGGTAAAAAGTAATTCAGTGCTCTTCTTGGTCTACCTTTCCTTGTCATTTATGCCTATTATACATGTAAATAGTGATGGGTGAATAAATTCGCCCGGCACAAATTTGCGGCGAAATTCTGCGTGTCACCGCCAGTGAATACATTTGTGAATCTCCCGCAAAAATTTGCGGACGTCAGTTTCCCATTTTCACAATTATTTTGTGAAAACATTCAAATTGCTCGATTTTTTTAGTGAAAACGTTTGAATTGCTCAATTTTTTAGTGAAAACATTCGATTTGCTGGATTTTTTAGTGAAACTGTTTAATTGCTCAATTTTTTAATGAAAACATTCAAATTGCCCTATTTTTTGTGAAAATGTTCAAATTGCTTGATAATTTAGTGAAAACTAAACTTATGAATTCGTCTGGCACGAATTTGAGGCGAATTTCCGCGTTTGCCGGCGTCAAGTTTCAGACTTTCACTATTTTTCATGAAAATGTTCAAATTGCTCAATTCTTTTAGTAAAAATGTTTGAATTGCTCAATTTTTTTGTGAAACCGTTTGAATTGCTCGACTTTTTTGTGAAAACGTTCGAATTGCTTGATTTTTTAGTGAAACCATTCAAATGGCTTGATTTTTTGTGAAAACTTTGAATTGCTAGATTTTAGTGAAATCATTCAAATTACTAAATTTTTTGGTGAAAATGTTCGAATTGCTAAATTTTTTGGTGAAAATGTTTGAATTTCATGATTTTTTTTGTGAATGTTCCGATTTCGCGTAGTGATTCGCCCATCACTACATCAGCTTCTTTGGCCTCCTGGGCGAGGTGTTTGTTGGGCCCTTTGGCCAATATTAGTTCAATATCTAGATCACCCTGGGGCTAGTGAAATGAAGATGATCCATGACTGCATAAACACACCTCCTGGTCAAACTGATATCTGAATAAACCCAGAGCAGATAAGGTTCTACTTTTTAACATCTGCGTGGGGGGAGAAAATGCCATTCTGCTTCCTTCTTCCTAGATTAAATTGTGTAATGTCAAACACAGCATTGGCCTGTTACTGCACAGATGGAGTGGATTTCAGCATGGATATGTGAAAGTTTGCTCTGAAATTCACCTGTCTCTGCACAGGCCCATTGTGAGAAAAGTACCTGGTGGACATCCATTGCACCTACGACGGGGACGCCTGCTGCATCCTCTTCCCTGAGCTTCAAACTGAAAACGACGCACACTCACTCAACTTCTGGGTTTGACTGCATCTGATGTCATCGCGGCTGGCACAAAATTCAAATATTTTTTCACCTTTTCAAGTTGCCCAACGTAAAGGTCTATGTTATAGTTCCTGGGTGCGTTTCTTAACTCTCTCCTTGGACCTCTTACACTAAGACCTGACGGCATCCGGGATGCCCTTCAAATCAGGTATCTCACACTGTACAGAGTATTGAAGATCTCAAGCAAAGCGCAAACGACAAAATTAACATCAAGAAGTAGATTTCAGTAGGACAGGAAGAGAAAGCTTATTATGCGGACATTTTATTAAAGGAGGTAAAGTAAAAATATATATATATATTCAAGTGTATTTTGTGATTTAAAACAGTGTGGTTATGTTTAGATGTGTAAAGAAGGGCTGTTTGGGAAAGTTATTTAGTTGTTTTCAAAGTGGATGGAAACCCAGTTTCACTTACAAATTCTATTTGGAGCCTACTCTGTCAGTGCACTAACTTGGGTTAAAATCACAGTCAGGGCGATTGCTGATCAGGGGATCAGAATATGCAGAGCCAGGGATGTTTATTCATGCATCTTGTATGTGTATGCAAAGCAGAAGGAAACCTTATTTCTATTTCAGAATTTACATTTTCACAGAATATCCTAAAGACCACTGTTTCCTAATTATGGGTCCCCAGATGGATCTACAAGTCCTAGCATGTACTGTATGTTGAGCATGGAAAAGAATGCTGGGAGTTTAGTCCAGTAAAATCTGGGGTCCACATTTAAGAAACAAGACAGAAGACTATTCTTATGTTCACCCATTGGAATTTAAATTCAGGGCAGCTGTTGATCATTTCTGTGTTGAGCGTCAATGCATCTCCTCTGTCTACTATCGATATTTAGATATGGAAACAGCAGAAGACTCACAAGACTTGTAGCAAGACTAAATAACTTTGGGATTGCATTATTTGCATTTAAGCCAGCCATACACAAAGCAGCTGAATTTTTGTTCTTCATCCAACTTTTTGAAAGGGCAATACAAACAATTTAGCAAATACAATGCAGCAAAACTTTATTGTTTTTTGTGTTACCATAGCATCTTAAAACAGGTTGTGTATTTATCTCAGATTATGACATTCAGATACAAACAGCAACAGACTTTATTCTCTTAAAGCGTAAATGAGAGTTTTGATACTCACGATCCTCTGAGGTTTATCACATACATGTCAGGTAACATCAGAGCATTTCAGAGGCAGCACTTTATGACATCCCTGAGGAGATAGTGTACCACATGAATAGATGGATCCTCAGGATCTCTGTAATGTGACCTGGATCCTCACAAATTCGATCAGGGAAAGCACTAAACCTAAATCCCTATTAGTCTGAGATCCCTACACTACAGGCCAGTCTTGAGGGGAGAGCTACCCCTTTCTATCCCTCCTAGTTGGAGCACAGGCTGCTCTTGCTCACTAGTTCTATCTGCCTCACTTTCCTAGAAAGTGCTTTACAGAGAACTCCACTGTTCTGACTACTCCTCATTCACGGGGACCTTGTATACCCAACTTCAACAAGGCCTTCCCCTTACTGGGACCTGAGCTCCAAACTTCCAGTGCATCCACTTCCTCCTGGAGTAGCAGGGAAAAGAGGAGTCTCCACCCTGTGTCCATCACTATACTGAAGTGTGACACAAACTTGTCATCGGCCTCTGGGCCAATGATACACTGTACACATTATGCTCATAAGCAAAAGTAGACACATGGGCTTTTTGCCCAGCAACCAGAGAACAAGGAAGTGTATTTAAAGCCATATGGGGTTGTTAACTATATGGGTCCCTACATAACCTTGGTTTAGGAATGAAAGGTTGGAAAGTCTACATGCTTTGTATATATATAAACGTTGAGCAAAATAAACCTTTAGTGCCATTTACAGCCATGGTTAAATACCCATGCCTTCAGTGATGTTAGACCTTTATTAGGTGGTGCTGCCCCTTGTTCTTCATGAAAGGGATTAGAACACAATATGAGGATTATGGGGGTCAACACGGTAGTTTTTGATCAAGATTAAACTGCAGTCACAGAAACTAGGAAAATAGAAAAGGGAAAATAATTATACTATTACTATACAAATAGGAAACAAAATAGCAACATGAAGGTGGCCATTTAAGCAGTTGCAGAACAGCTGTGGTTTTCACATTTATTTACTTATCCATAGAACAAATTATTTCTATTAGAATAACACTAGTCTTTACCCAGCAGTTTCTGCATAGAGCAAGGGTGCTGTTTACTTTAATATTATGCTCCTTTTCTAGGCCATCAGTTTGATTATATATGTACACATGAGAGCATTCTGCTTACAGCACCGCACTAATTCAGCACATAGTCGCTTAAATCATATGCCCGACGTGGGGAAAATAACAATAAAAACTGCAGGAATAAAATATATTCAGGCTGAGCTGTAGGAAGACTGTATTTCTTCATCTGTTCTGTTTGTGACCTGACCTTACAAAAGATACAAGCAGAGGTTATAGCAAGTGATAGCTGGCACCCTGTCCCCATCCATCTGCTTGGGACCACCCTTGTTGCACCCAGGGCCCTAGGATCACCTTTGCAAGGATTCTGCTACTATGCTGCACATGCACAGATGCCAATCCGCCTGTCACCCTGAATTAAGCCCCCCTCACCCATCCTCTGTCACCAATTTGTCCCCCGAATAAATACTTACCAGTACCATTGAAAAGCATAGAATCATCACCCAAAATCATCCTATAGCATAAATATCATCAATATGAAAGCAGTTTTAATGAAACCCCTATATTAGTCAGGGCCAGGGTTAGAAAAATATATATGTGCTATATAGAAAAGGTCAGGGTCGGACCCAGGGTAAAAAGCTGGTTGCTCCCGGCCCTAGTTGGCCCAGCAACCCAAACTCGTCTTCAGGCTGCACTTCCCCCTGATTTTGCACAGAGGAGGGGTTGCAACTGAGGCTGGAGGGCTGTAGCGGGTTTGCAGAGGAGGTAGGTGGGCCCTGAGGGGGTGGCCAGTGCCAGTCCAACAATAGAAAAGGTGCACAGACATCATATTTGCCATGCAGCTCTCTCTCCTCTCTCCTCTCTCTCATATGGAACTCCGAGGTAACTTCTAATATCCTCATATTTTACAACTGGGGGTACTTTATTTATTATAATACACAAATCTCAGTGAGTCATGTGACAGAAATTACATCAGAACTCACCGTTTATAACTGATGACATCAGAACTCACCATTTATAAGGATATAATTTACAAAATTTTCATAGCTTTTGTGTATTATATATGTATTATATATATATATATGTAAGGTGTAAGTTATCGCCTGGGTCCCGGTACCACTGTACCCTTCACTGTGTTATTTAAACTGTGTATGGCGCCAAAATGTTGTGCTGTCATGAGTGGGCGTGGCCTATCACTGTGTTCTCATTCAATATAAAAAACCAGTGCAAATTAATTATAAACCCAAAAATTTGGGTGGCGTTTCCCCTTTAAAAAATAATAATTAATTTTAGACATATTAATATTTGTAATGGATTCAATTAATCCATCCATCTGTAGCACTATAGTAAACTGACTTTACTATGGCCAGTCTTAATTAAGCTACTATCAGTTTCGGGTAATACCACATATGAGGCCCTCTCTTCGCAGCGGGGTGGAGGCAGGGTGTAGTGCAACTGTAACCAGGTGCAATAGCACAATGATGGGCGCCAGTAGTTCTTTAACGCTTAAACAATGAACTGTCTTTATTTAACATAGCACATATGCACAATGGAGTTTAGAACAATCAGACAGCAAAAAGTTAGCATATACTCACAGTACCAGTATAGGCTGAATCCCTGCAGGCCAGGGAATATACAGCAGAGAGTGGGTTGGCAGCTTGTTAGAGGTATTGCCCAGTTTTCAGGATCTCTTTCAGTGGCAGTCTAGGGGAATTCCTATCATCCCTAGTCTTAAAGGAAAACTATACCCCCCAAACAATGTAGGTCTCTATTAAAAGATATTGCATAAAACAGCTCATATGTAAAACCCTGCTTCATGTAAATGAACCATTATCATAATAATATACTTTTCTAGTAGTATGTGCCATTGGTTAATCATAAATAGAAAATTGCCATTTTAAAAAATAAGGGCTGCCCCCTGGGATCACTGTACTCACAAACATACAAACAAACCATACATGTTAGGTCACATGAGCCAATTAACAGACAGAGTGGTGTCTTTGCTTCCACACTTCTTCCTGTTACAGTTAGAGTTGAAGTATTTCTGGTCAGGTGATCTCTGAGGCAGCACACAGACCATCACAAAATGGTGGCTCAAGGCAAGAGATGTAAAAGGACAATATTTACTTAAATATATATTCCAGTTTGGTAAGATTCTTTAATATGCCACCTAATATGATATGAACTATCTGTTGCTTAAATGTTCATTTTGGGGGTATAGTTTTCCTTTAACACTTTTGTCCCTACTCCGGGTCAGTAATACCCTGGGATCTTAATCCCTCTAATATCCTCGTCAGAGCCTTGAGTTGCTCAAATATATAACCTCTCTATCACTCCTAGAGTGATCTGTAAACGAGTATGCTATCTAATTACTAGGGCCAATGCACCTAGGGTCAACATGTACCCATTCCCTTCCAGCCTGCTTGGTTGGGCTAAAGCATTGATCCCCAAACCAGTAGCTCGCGAGCAACATGTTACTCTCCAACCCCTTGGATGTTGCTCTCAGTGGCCTCAAAGCAGGTGCTTATTTTTGAATTCAAGACTTGGAGGCAAGTTTTGGTTGTATAAAAAACAGGTGCACTGTCAAACAAAGCCTCAATGTAGGTTTATAATCCACATAAGGGCTACTAAATGGCCAATTAGAGCCCTTATTTGGCACCCCAAGAACATTTTTCATGCTAGTGTTGCTCCCCAACTCCTTTTATTTCTGAATGTTGCTCACGGGTTCAAAAGGTTGGGGATCCCTGGGCTAAAGTAATGGACCCAGACCTCATGGTTTCCAAGACCTTTATACTCTGACACAGTGCCATCTAGTGTACACTGTGAGAACTACAGGGGTTACATAAGCACAAAGTCCCTATAATATTTCTAGGGATGTGCCTGTCAATAATGTGTAATGGTGGCTACATTTTCACATCCCTACACATCTATATATCTATCTATCTATCATCACCTACTGTATCTATTTATATGACATTTTATGAATGACATAAAGTCCTTACTGCAGATATACTTGTTTAGCTACTTGTTTAGCTCAGTGACTAATTTTCCATTTTTTCCCTATTTTCTACATCCAGTTCCAGTGCATTTGCTCCTGCCTGTGTTTTTGCCAAATGGTCCCATGTGATTTCTCTGACAAGTGAAACTGCTTGTTCCGGAGAAAATCAGTAATAAAGTTACTGCAGCTGCTCACCAGGCTACTCAATCCTTCAGGCTCTTTTCATGCTGGCACCATGTATGTCACTGACGTGTCTATATCTCAGGGACTGGCACTGGTTTTGGTACTGTTGTTTACCCACAAATCCCAGCTGAACCAAGCCTACAGGTTTGGGGGCTTATATTTACAGCAACAGAGTAATATGCAACTGCATCGGAATATATTTGAATTAAATACATCAACAGCTCTAGGCTTGGCTTGATAGTGTTAATATGAAAGCAGTTTTAATGAAAACCTAAGTTAGTCAGGTCCAGGATTAGAGAAATAAAAATAAAAGACTTTATGGAAGACGGTAAAGTGAAAACAGAAACTGAATTGCTATCCAGATATGGTACACGTCCAAGGACGAACTGGAAATATAATCAAATTATACCCTAGATCTTCTCACTACAACCTAAGTACATTGAAGGCTCATTTACCTGGTTTGAAGCTTTGGTGGATAGAGGAGAAAGGACAAGAGACAGTGGGCCAAATTTGCTAAGATGCGCAGTTGCGCCAGGCGCAACTTCGCTGCACTTCACCGCACTTAGCCAGGCGTATTTTCGCCAGCGCTCCGCAAATTCACTAAAATCCAAAGTTGCGCACAGGGGTAGCGTTAGTTTGCGAAGTTTTGCTAGCGATGGTTAATTTGCATACGGGGCCAAATTCAAATTTCAATGGAGGAATATGTATCTGCACTACAAATGCCTAGAAAACCTTCAAATCAGCAAATATAAATTGTATTTTGCCCTACACATGTGCCCACTGTCTAGGTAAGTTGCCATGAGTCAGGAAATGTAGGGGGGAAGGAGGGGAGCCCCAAAAAAAATTTCGATCTTTTTCAGCCTATCACCCATCATGTAGAAAACACGCCAGCGTTTTTTGGGACTTAGAAAAAAATTTGACTTTTTTGGAAACAATCCCTATCTACTCTATTGCGCTTCGCGAGGTCTGAGGTGTTGAAGGAAGTCTAGCGTAAAAGGTAGCGTTCAGTACACTGCGCAAGTTAGTGAGTTTGCGTAGTTACATCGCTAGCGAAAATTCGCCTGGCGTAAGTGTGCGAAGTAACACTAGCGAATTTACGCCAGCGTTTGTTAGTGAATTGCGAAGTACCGAAAATGCCAAACGCTAGCGAATTGACGCTAGCGTTCGGCGCTTATTGAATTTGCGCCAGTATCTTTGTTGTAAGAAGATATTGGAACAAAATAATTTAGCGCCAAGTTATGCTATTAAATGGGAACAATAGTTGCAGAGATCATTTGCTAAATTTATTGGAAACACAAAAAGCATGTGCTTGTGACACTTTAATACGTACCTGCCCAGTGCCCCCTATTGTTACGCCCTAGGTGGGTGCCGCTTTTGCCTGCCCCTAGTTCAGACCCTGCCTCAGATATATGGAAGAGATAATTACCATAAAAAAGGGAAAGGCTTAACTCAAGATTTGGAGACTTGGAACAGTAAGGATATAGTGGTAGACGGACTGTAGACTCATGTAACTAATAAATACCCATTGTTGAACCAATAGGTTCTGCAGTTTACCTGCTATTAGACTGAAAACGGATTACTAAGCTGGATATATAGAGTTATATTGAAGATGTATATTTACACTTTATTTTCTTTTTTCCCTTCCTCCTTTTTTTTTTTTCTTTACCCTTGATTTTCTGTGTTTTGATTTTGTTTTTCATCTTTTTTTTTGTATTAGAAATTTAGAATAATAAAATAACAATTTGGGCAAAAAAAAAGAAAAATTTCTATGTGCTACATGTAAAAGGTAATGATGGGTAGGGATGTAGCGAACTGTTCGCCGGCGAACTAGTTCGCGCAAACTTTGACTGTTCGCGTCCTCCGCAAGTTCGCGAACGTCGCGCGACGTTCGCCAATAGGCGTTCGCGTCAAAAATCGTTCGACCATTCGATTCCTTCGACCGTTAAAATCGAAGGATTTTCGTTCGAATCGAACGATCGAAGCCATTGGATTGAATTAAATCATTCGATCGAATGGCTTCGATCGTTCGATTCGAACGAAAATCCTTCGATCGAACGATTAAAATCCTTCGATCGTTCGAATCGAACGATTTTCGGATGTTCGAAGTTCGCAAACTGTTCGCGAACTGTTCGCATTTTTTGCCGGTGTTCGCGAACGGCGTTCGAGAAAACATACTCGGCGGTTCGCTACATCCCTAATGATGGGCGATAAATCGAAGCGTCAAAAGATTTTGTACACGCATCCGAAAAGTCAATTGCGTCAAAATTGCTGGGTGTCAACACTTTGTTCATTGACTTTAACGCCAGTGTCAATTTTCTAATTTCACCAATTGTTCGCCCATCGCTAGTAAAAGGTGCAACAATACTATATTTATACTTTGAGTAAGTGATATCATTTCATTGTAAAGTGTAAAAGAAGGGTTGTGCATGTGCAGCAAAAAAGTTAGATTTAGGGCTAGATTTTGATTTATTGCACCACTAGGTCTGGCCAGCTGCTCACCATCCCAATTCAACCCAAACAGACTGGGTAGGCAGCTCTAAATCTTGCACCTAGTCTTTTTATTACTAGGTCTATATACATTAATTCACCACCTGTGGGTGACATGCCCAACCAGAGGCCACGTATTTGTGGCCATTCCTACAGAGCCAGGCCTGATATCATTACATGAGGTATTTGTGGAGGTTTTTAATGCCAACATTGGGGAAGCTTGATGATATGGGCCACAAACCAAGTGAAGATTACACAAAGGTGACATTGGATGATGGTGGGTGTATAAGACCTAGTGTAGGAAAGCATTCCTGACCTCTTAGTATTTGCGAGAGTATGGTTTCAGTACAGGTATGGGACCTGTTATCCAGATTTTAGTATAAAATCTGACTTTTAAAAAAATCACGAATTTATTATACCTCGAAGATGGAAAAGTCTGAAACAGAAAATCCGGCATCTCAGACCTGTTGAGGTTGCATATAAGTCAATAGGAGAAGTCCCAATGATTTTTTGATGTGCGCTGTGTTGTTTCGTGCAATACCCTGAAGATTTCCGTTTTTACGGGGGAAAAAAGCATACAAAATCAGAGTTTTCGGGAAAAAAGAGTTTTTAGTGGAAAGTCCAAAAAAATTGTGAAATTCTGATTTTTTTTTTTCTGCAAACCACATTTGTGTAGCCATGGCGGAAATTGAAAAAAGGCTATATTGCACAGGTTAAATAGTAGATAACTAGTCTGCTGTGTAACCTGAGCCTTTTCTCCTTTGAATAGCTCCCCCCATGACTACACAGCAGCTTATTTATATAAACAATAGTAGTGTTTCTGAAGCAAACACACCCGTTTTATCAGTGCAGGGCAACACTACATTATATTTTTGTTGGGAAAAAGTTGAATGAGCACGCACTCCTGCGACACACCAAGTTGAATAAAATTACCCTTTATTCCATAGGTTAAAATCAAAGAGTACTACCGCGTTTCGTATCTCTATTTAATTTTAACCTATGGAATAAAGAACTAAATTTTATTCAACTTGGTGTGTCGCAGGAGTACGTGCTCATTCAGCTTTTTCCTTGCATCTCACCCCAAGCTACGAGTTTGGGGCACTGCACCCGGGCCACCTTCATTCATCGGTGAGTGCGAACTAAACTTATATTGTTCATTTATTTCATATTGTGGAGAATTCAACCCCCTAATTTGCATCCCCCTTCCCCCTACCTTAAATAGGCCCTGTCCTACCTGGCACCCTGGGCAAATGCCCCTAACTTTCTACTTACCCCTCCTTGCAGGTCCTGACCAGCAGCGTTCATAGCAGCCATCTTGTCTCCTTCGGTCTTCTGCCTGTAGTGATCGGCATTTTTGGGGAATCTTCTGTTGAGGAGCTACTGTGCCTGCACCGAAAGTCACAATATTTCCGCATGCGCAGTAGCTCCGCAACGGAAGATCCCTCCAACTGCGCTCCAAAACGCCGATCACTTCAAGAAGAAGACCGAAGAAGACAAGATGGCTGCTGTGAACTCCACTGGTCAGGACCTGCAAGGAGGGGTAAGTAGAAAGTTAGGGTTGTTAGGGCCTAGGGTTCAATAAATAATGAAGACCAATTGAAAAGCTGCTTAGATTTGGCCATTCTTTAACATACTAAAAGGTGAAAGTTGGAGGGGTGCAGCAACTCTCCAGTATAGCAAATGATCAGGCCTATTTTAAATTGTAGAAGAGTGTTCAAAGCTCATTGCTAATTGGTTGCTATTGGTAACTGCATGAGTTCAATTCAGCACCCCATAAACGCGTTAGCTAGTCATGCATCATTAGTCATTTCTGTTTTAGTTTTTGCCATGTGGAGGGCCATTTATATGCCAGACCCAAATGGCATGCATATTATTTATTTAGCCTGTAAGGTTGGCTCTAGCCTATATATATGAGGCTCAGTATTCCATTCAGGAGCAGTGATGGGCGAATTTCTCCCGTTTCACTTTGCCGTAAAAAATGTGCGAAATTCGCAAAACGGCAAAAAATTAGCAAAAATTTGTTAAACTCGAAAATTGGCGCCCGCATCAATTTTTGACGCATGTCTGAAAAGTCTTTCTTTGAAGCCGGCGTTAAAATCAATGGACTTCCGAATAGTGTTGACGCGTGTCATTTTTGATTTCGCAAATGTATTCACCAGCGGTGAAATGCAGCAGGCCAATTTATTGGTCCATCACTATTCATGGGGACACATGCTTTGACCTTTTCTCTTCTTTTGGGCACATTATCCATTCAAAAAGCAAAGATTAAAATGAATAACAAAACTGTTGCTGTTATATTCAGTAGCTGTTATGCTTATTAAGCACATACATATTCATGGCCGTAACATAAACAGCAGATCTGATTTTAAAAGACTAAAAATAAAGAGCAGTTACTGCCCGAAGCAAAAATACGGGAAGGGAAATAGCATTGAGACGATGGCGCAGGACTGATTTCGGGTGACAGCGGTTTTCATTTGTTCCGTAAGGAGCCGCGGAACAGACTCCAGGCCAAATGAGCCAATGGCAGAATTTGTGCACTCATTATGGGACTATTTATAAAGATGCTGACTCCTGAAATTCCGTGAAATACTCACTGCACTGGAACAGGGGGCTCTTTTAATGAAAATGTAGACTTGAGGTGGCATGTGACAAGTCGGCTTCTTGTTGATTTCTCTAATATGACAGTTTCCTGAGATTCTCCAAGGCACAAGGCTAGGAGACGCCACTTACAATCGCCGGTCTCGCTTTACATTCCAAGTATTAAATGTTAATTTTCTAGGGGTTGTGTAATGTTCATTATTTCTTAGATGTTTTTTTTACTCCCAGTAGTACATATCCCAAGGCTATTACATATCAATCCATGGATTTTATTTAAAAAAAAAAATTGTTTACTGTTTGCATAGAACAGTGTGAGCACTTTCCCATTTATTGTCATTATCCTTTTATTTATTCAGTGCCATTATATTTTGCACTGGTGCACAGAGAATATATAATCATTCCCATCAGTCCCTGGAGCTTACTATCTAAATTCCCTGTAGCAGTCACTCAAAAGCACACACAGAGGGAGGTCAATTTTACCAGAAGCCAATAAACCTACAAGTACATGAGAGAAGAACTCAGAGGAAGACATATGGAGAAAGTACAGAGTTCATACAGACAATGTCTAAGTGAGAACTGAAGTCAATACTCAAGCAACAATTCAAACCAATGTGGCTGACTGCTGGAATGGGGACCATGGACGGCATGTCAAATAATTACCATACCTTTTTAGTGGCACCAATATTTTCACAAGACTTAAGTGGGGAATGGGGGTCTCCTATAATGACCTGTTTTGATGCTGGCAGAGGTCGCTTGATGTGTTAAAGGAGAATTAGAATTGTAATTGACACCAAGATTTTGTAGCTTTACAGAGATTACATGATTGATTTTTCAAAATCCGTGGGGGGGGGGAGTATAAAAATGCAGAATGTGAAGCAAACGAGCCACTGCAATATCTGAAAATGTCATGTCCCTGATGACTTGTCTTCTGAGAAAGAACAGAAATTGAAAAAGGGTAATTCCTTCAAGATAATTTAAAACTAATCTACAGTTTAACAAAGGGCTGTTGTATGTGGTGATGAGTAAAATGTAAATCATTAGCAATTGTGCTGTTATTATCTCTATAACCTGCCCTCACCCTTTTCTTGAATAGAAACCCCTAACAATATGGCATATGCGCTTGTGTTTACAGCAAAAGTAATCGATTCAAGGGAACGATTGCAGCGCCTCCCTTTTACTAAAGCACCTTTATGTCCTGCAAAATGCAGTTCTGGTTTCTGATACTCAGCAAATACTGAAATAGAGAGAAGGAAGAAACTCTCACATATGAAGAAAGGCTGGCCAAGTTGGGATTGCTGACATTGGAGAAACAGCACTTGAGTACAGGATATGATAAGTATGTGTATATATATATATATATATATATATATATATATATATATATATATATATATATATATATATATATATATATATATATATATATATATATATATATATATATATATATATATATATATATATATATATATATATATATATATATATATATATATATATATATATATATACTTAATGGGATACTGTCATGGGAAACATTTTTTTTTCAAAAAAATCAGTTAATAGTGCTACTCCAGCAGAATTCTTCACTGAAATCCATTTCTCAAAAGAGCAAACAGATTTTTTTATATTCAATTTTGAAATCTGACATGGGGCTAGACATATTGCCAATTTCCCAGCTGCCCCAAGTCATTTGACTTGTGATCTGATAAACTTCAATCACTCTTTACTGCTGTACTGCAAGTTGGAGTGCAATTCTTAGATCTACCAGGCAGCTGTTATCTTGTGTTAGGGAGCTGCTATCTGGTTACCTTTGTTCTTTTGTTTGGCTGCTGGAGGGGGGGGGAAGCAGCCAAACAAAAGAACAATGGGAAGGTAACCAGATAGCAGCTCCCTAACACAAGATAACAGCTGCCTGGTAGATCTAAGAACAGCACTCAATAGTAAAAACCCATGTCCCACTGAGACACATTCAGTTACATAGAGAAGGAAAAACAGCAGCCTGCTAAAGTGCAGGCACAAGTCACATGACTTGGGGCAGCTGGGAAATTGACAAAATGTCTAGCCTTGTGTCAGATTTCAAAATTGAATATAAAAAAATCAGTTTGCTCTTTTGAGAAATGGATTTCAGTGCAGAATTCTGCTGGAGTAGCACTGTTAACTGATGTGTTTTGAAAAAAAACATGTTTTCCAATGACAGGATGGATCCCTTTAATAATAAGGTAATATACACTATATGGTGCATTGTGCTCCATGTAGCTCTTGGTAATAAAGGGGTATTGGCGAAGACCCAACCTTTTTATCCCTGAGCCACATTTAATCTGAGATTAGGAAAAAACTGGTTTCATGCTTGGGGTTTGTTTTACAGCAAACACTGTGAATATCTGGAATACCCTTTCTAAACCAGTCTTACTGGCAGATCCATTTGATAGTTTCAACAAAGAATTGGTCTACAGTTTAACAAGAGGCTGCTTTTGGTAATAAGGAGGTGTTGCAGAGGACCCAACCTTTTTACCTATGAGCCACATTTAGATTTAAAAATAGTTGGGGAGCAACACAAGCTTAAAAATGTTATGCTATGATTGGCTATTTGGTAGCCCCTATGTGGACTGGCAGCCTGTAGGAGGATCTGTTTGGCAGTACACCTGTTTTTTCTGCAACTAAAACTTGCCTCCAAACCAGGAATTCAAAAATAAGCATTTGCTTTTAGGCCACTAGGAGCAACATCCAAAGCAAGGGTCCCTAATCCTTTGTACCCATGAGCCATCAAATGTAAAAAGAGTTGGAGAGCAACACAAGCATCAAAACATTTTTGAGGGTGCCAAATAAGGTCTGTGATTGGCTACGTATTTGGTAGCCTCTATGTTGACTGGCAGCCTACAGAAGGCTCTGTTTGGCAGTGCACCTGGTTTTCATGCCACCAAAACTTGTCTCCAAACCAAATTCAAAAATAGCACCTGCTTTGATGACACTGGGAGCAACATCCAATGGGTTGGGGAGCAACAGGCTGCTCACGAGTCATTGGTTGAGGATCACTGAGGTATTTCTTCCTCTTGCCTGCCCACTTCTGTAATATGCATATCATTTTTTGATCTCCAGTAAGCAGCAATGACCATCGAGACAGCTCTATTATGAAAAAAAGCCTGGCCAAATTGGAATTGTTGACATTGGAGAAGCACAGCACTTGAGTTCAGGATACTATAACTATGTATAAATAAATTCGATTAAAAACTGGGATTGTTTGCATTGGAGAAGGGGAATTTTGAATCCAAAGTATTCCAGTATTTTCAGTCTATAAACAAACTAAAACAGAAACAAATAAATGTAGCAAAAATAAACTAAGTGGTTGTCAGGAAGTTTTCTATACCAGCACAGTACAGTATTTAGGAGGAGGAAGACAAGCTCTTTGCACACCAGCTTTAAAGCAGAAAGGTCATTAAAGTCCCTTGGAATTTCAAATTTTTTCCAAATGGTTGCAGAAAGGCATCAAACTGTATAATAGTTTTTGACAGTCGGATATATTTAATTGCCTTGTGGCATCTTGAATTGCTCTTCCTGGGTATTTTTTTTTTTTTGCATATATATATATATATATATATATATATATATATATATATATATATATATATATATATATATATATATATATATATATATATATATATATATATATATAAAACCCATGATTAAGTGCCTTGGAGGGCACAAAACGCATATGGCTGAATTTACCTAAATTTTGTATGCTGTTGATTTATCCACTCTAGAAACTACCTTTGTGATTTGCAGGTAGAATAAAACACTTTTTTGACTTTAACGGCAGGGCAGAGACTGCCTGGCTGCAACCACTACAGCTGATGCCACATATGCCAGTAAATAGCAGTAGCTGTACCAAACTGTGGCATGCTCCAAACCTGAATGGCTAGTCTGAATGGCTGGATACAATCAAATTCCTAAAGAAATTGTATTTTCCCTAAGAGGATTGTTTGTGTCCTACCCTATGCCCACAGCCTACCAAGATCTGGTACCATAAACTATAAGGATTAGTAGTATATAGTATTACTGGCACATTTTTCAGGCATAAATCTTTATTACCATAGTCCTGTGGTTGCTCTGGGTTGGAAAGAGCAGCCTTACATGGGGCCATTGTCTGAGAGCTATACAGTGATACATTTATTGATTTTTCCCTGCAGGTGGCAAATAGCATTGATCCACTCGCTGAGTCATTGTCCCAAAAAGCAGAAATGTAGCAAAATGGGAGAGGTATAAATGTGAATCAATAGTCTTTCCACATTCTCACCTGAGGGGCCAAATCAAGCAGAAAGTCAGTATAGAATTGTGTGTATGGGCATTATAGTCTTAAGCATTTCATACATGCTTCTATTCTAATCTGCTTTTAGGCTTCAGATGTTCTGTAGACCAGTGATTCATTCTACATACATAACAGAATTCATCCCTTGGTAGAAGAACAGTAGAAATAAAGCACATTACTGTATATACTTATACTGGCACTGACTCATGCAGCTCTTCACAATGATACTCTGATTATGGAAAGACGTCACATTGACGTTTTTTGTACAGAAAACTATAATTTTTTGTATTTTTTTTTCTCTTGACATGCCATAACCTATTGTAAACAGCAATGAATAATAGAGAGAAGGTTTGAGCTAAGGGTAGATTTGCTTCTTCAGATCAGATGAAATATGAACGCATTTGAGAACCTGAACTGATTGTATATATGTGTAAATTTAGCTTTCGGAATCATTGAAATTTCTTATGTAGGAATCACATATCAGAGACTTGATTTGTAAAAATATTTATTCTATACTATAACAAATACACTTTGACCGACAACTATGGCTTGGTTACAAAATGGCCTTATACGTACAAAGTTTCTTTCCATTATACTGATCGATCGATCAAGCCTAATCAAACAAATAATTTATGCTTTCAAAGTTGGCTACAGGGGGTCACCATCTTGTAACTTTGTTAAACATCTTTGCAAGACTAAGACTGTGCACATGCTCAGTGTGGTCTGGGCTGCTTAGGGATCGTCATAAACAAAGCTGCTTGAGATCTGCATGGCTGGGAAGTAAGGCGGGGGCTCCCCCTGCTGTTCATAATTATGATTGTTTCCCTGCTCAGCAGTTAGGGACCATCTGACAATTCCTATCCACAGCAGTAAATGAAGGGAGAATTTCACTGCATACAGTCAGGTTTCTTATAAAAACAGTACACATTTTTTAATTAAAGTATATTGGAGATAGGTTTCTTTTTCATTAAAGAAAGGAAAATGGGATTTTATGTTTTTGCCTTTACATGCCCTTTAAGGTATGAAGATCCATTATCTGAAAAAACCCAGGTCCTGAGCATTCTGGATAACAGCTACCATACCTGTATAACATTTTCTCTTCTAATTTAAAAAAAAATGCATTTTGCAAAAAAAGCTTTGTTATACCTTGCTGCACATGGCGTGACCTCAAAGCTCTGTCAGCTTGGTTCCAGAACTGAATCCGTAAGCACAGCCTGGCTATTTGGAAATCTTTCTAACCTTTGACCCATCATGTTGTGTACCTGTATGTCAAGCAGGTCCGGACTGAGAATTAAAATAGGCCCTGGCATTTCAGGTACACAGAGGCCCAAACAGCCCCCCACCAGCCCACTAAATAGTGACTTTCTATGGGACCTTATAGCAGCACCTCTGGCATTTTGCCAGAACCCGCAGATTGCCAGTCCGGGCCTGATGTCAAGGAACAATAACCCACTTTAACTTCATGGGACATACATCTAAAACAATATACAAGTAATGTCAATAATATTAGCAAAAACAAAAGAAGAAGAAGAAGATTGTTAATATTATTTATTGTGAAACCCGTCAGATAAAGTCTACATAGTACATGAACTGCAGAATGAACGTTGTTATTGAAACATAGAGTACATTGCCTACAAGGAAGCATTAATTAAATTCAATACAAATAACAAATCTGAAATGTAATTGTGATCATATAGCTAAGAAACATTCAATTAGTTAATGAATATTCATACTGATCGACTCAATGGAAATTTTTTTTTTAGAAATGCCCATGATTTTCTATGGGATTTGTCATCTCTGACCACTAGTTTTTTTTTACTGGGGATATGAAATGACAAACACTAAAAGTCCCAGAAAATGATTAGTAGAAATTGGCCATCAAATAGATCAACAGGTCAGTTGGATCTATTTTAGAAAAATTCTACCTGCAGGTTTGTCAGGATTTCCAGTCTAATCTTTGTGTTCTGGTTGTTGTTTGGACTCCTTGGGGCAGATTTACGAAGTGGCCGTCGCAAACAGGAGTAGAGGACAATTCACTTGTGAAATAGTACATTGATAACGAAGTTTTGTGCCCTTTCATCAGGCAAATTTTCGCTAAGGGGAATGACTGTTACTTCGCAAATTCACTAAAGTGCGAATTTTTCATTACGTTACCCCTTTCGCCAGAGTTTCCTTCGCCAGCTTAGACCCGGCAAACTGATAAGATGAAGTTACATCCTCCTCGATAGTGATGGATGAATATATTCGACAGGCGCGAATTTGCAGCGAATTCCCACTATTCGCAAAACCGCTGCTAAAATTCGCCAGCGTTAAAAAATGGTGAAATTTTGGCAAAAACTGATGCCGGCGTAAAAAAAAAACGGATGCTGGCGTAAAAAACGGACGCCGGCGTAAAAAACGAGACGCCAGTGCCGTTTCACTGATTTTTCACCATTTCACTGGAAATTCGCGAATTTGTCGTCAAAGCGAAACTCCCCAAATTTGCCCATCACTACTCCTCTTATGACAGTGACATCATATCCTGTATGCTGGAAAGTCATTAAAAAAGTTTAAACACTGGCGTTTTTTAACATTTCAAAGTTGGATTACGTTTAAAAGTTGTAACTGTTAAATATATATGTTTACATTTTTTTTAACCATTTGAGGGGCATGTCGCTTTTGTTTTATGGTGGGCTAGAGTCTTGGACATTAGAGGATCTCTTTTGTATTTATTTTGCTTCCTTGGACATGTGTAATAAAAAGTGGCCATTTCAAGCAATTTCAAGAGCATCTCTAATAAAGACATATATATATGACCTGTATGTACCCTCCCTATTTAAATTGAACTAAGCGTAAGTGTGTTAACGAAGTTTCACTAGGCAGAAAGTTCGTTATGAAATGAGATGTAGCTTCGCATTTTGATAAATTAGAATATGTGTTGCGAATTAACATCTGACGAAGTGGCGCGAAGTGTGAGGCGAAAGTTTACCCTTTAGTGAATTTGAGTCAGTACTAGTGCTAGTCAGTAGATTTGATCAGTTTGATCAGTAACCCACCAAACCATCTGCCACATTCCTCTGCTGACCTACAACTCATTAGCTCACATTCCAGACTTTGCAAGGGTTGAAGCCCTTCTCTCAGATTCTTTCCCACAGTCTGTCTGCCTTCAAAAGATCTCTTAAAATATATTTATTTAGAGAAGTTTACATTCATCGAGTCTAGCAGAGTGTCAGTGTGCACTAAATGCTGCTGAATGCAATGCTCAGTGCCACATCTCTTACTTACCAACTCCTTACCATGCCCATCCCCACACCCTATGTCCCATACCTTAGGAATAGTCCCATGAGTCCAGGAGTAAAATTTAGGGCTGAGTGATATTTGTTTCCACCTTAGTGTGCATACCTCCAACCACTACAAGTTCAATAATACAGTTCCTTCTATCAAACCGTAACCCTCCAATGTTGCTAGAACAAAAAAAAGTTATGTTACCTATTCTATAATGCAATATTAAAATCTATATGTATGAGGACCTCCATGACCCTAAGGCTCTGTAGTGCTCATAACTAATGATGGGTGAATAAATTGGACAGGCGCAAATTCGCAGCAAAACCCATGTTTTGCCACTGGCGAATACATTTGCAAAACTGTGGTGAAAATTAGCTGGCGAAAAATCCGCCATGTCAAAAAATGTGGGTGTGCGTCAGAATAACATTGAAATTGATGCCAACAAAAATTTTGAAGACCATTAACTTCAATGAGTCAGTTTTTGGCAAATTGCGAATGCACAAATTGGTCGGCGAAGCAAAACGGGATAAATTCGCCCACCACTAGTCATAACCCCATCACCACCTCAGGAGAAGAGTACTCATGCCCAGACAGATGGGTTATCATTAGGGATGTAGCGAACGTCGGAAAAAAAGTTTGCGAACATATTCGCGAACTTGCGCAAAAATGCGAGCGGTTCGCGAACGGTTCGCGAACCCCATAGACTTCAATGGGAAGGCGAACTTTAACATCTAAAAAAGACATTTCTGGCCAGAAAAATGATTTTAAAGTTGTTTAAAGGGTGCAACGACCTGGACAGTGGCATGCCAGAGGGGGATCAAGGGCAAAAATGTATCTGAAAATTCTGCCTGTGTGTGCTTGGAAGAGATAGTGTAGGGGGAGAGCTGTTAGTGATTTCAGGGACAGATGATAGTAAGTTTGCTGGCTAGTAATCTGCTTGATACTGCTCTGTATTGGAGGGACAGAAGTCTGCAGGGATTTGAGGGACATTTTAGCTTAGGTAGCTTTGCTGGCTAGTAATCTACTGTTCTCTTTAAACAACTGCCATACGTTGACCTTGTAGGCATTGTTTGCCCAGTTTTTTTGGACGCAGCCACTGAAGCACAGTTGCCAGAAAAAATATGCCATATAAATGCTGAAAATAGTAATTTTTCGCCATACGTTGACCTTGTAGACATTGTTTGCCCAGTTTTTTTTGGACGCAGCCACTGAAGCACAGTTGCCAGAAAAAATATGCCATATAAATGCTGAAAATAGTAATTTTTCGCCATACGTTGACCTTGTAGACATTGTTTGCCCAGTTTTTTTGGAAGCAGCCACTGAAGCACAGTTGCCAGAAAAAATATGCCATATAAATGCTGAAAATAGTCATTTTTTGCCATACGTTGACCTTGTAGGCATTGTTTGCCCAGTTTTTTTGGTCGCAGCCACTGAAGCACAGTTGCCAGAAAAAATATGCCATATAAATGCTGAAAATAGTCATTTTTTGCCATATACGTTGAGTCAACGTATGGCAAAAAATGACTATTTTCAGCATTTATATGGCATATTTTTTCTGGCCTCTGTGCTTCAGTGGCTGCGGCCAAAAAAACTGGGCAAACAATGCCTACAAGGTCAACGACGTTGACCTTGTAGGCATTGTTTGCCCAGTTTTTTTGGCCGCAGCCACTGAAGCACAGAGGCCAGAAAAAATATGCCATATAAATGCTGAAAATAGTCATTTTTTTGGTCGCAGCCACTGAAGCACAGTTGCCAGAAAAATTATGCCATATAAATGCTGAAAATATAAATTTTTTTGGTTGCAGCCACTGAAGCACAGAGGCCAGAAAAATTATGCCATATAAATGCAGAAAATATGCATTTTTTTGGACGCAGCCACTGAAGCACAGTTGCCAGAAAAAATATGCCATATAAATGCTGAAAATAGTCATTTTTCGCCATACGTTGACCTTGTAGACATTGTTTGCCCAGTTTTTTTGGTTGCAGCCACTGAAGCACAGAGGCCAGAAAAAATTAAACCAGTAGGGTTTGCACCCTAGTTTGTAACGGTGGCGGAGGGAGGAGGACGCTAAAGGACAGCTGTGTGTGGAGTCATGAGGCTTGAAGAGAAGGACAGCTGCATAGAAGTCAGAACAAGTCTTCCGGCGTGCAGTAACCCTCCGAGATCCACCCCTCATTCATTTTAATAAAGGTCAGGTAATCGACACTTTTGTGACCTAGGCGAGTTCTCTTCTCAGTTACAATCCCTCCTGCTGCACTGAAGGTCCTTTCTGAGAGCACACTTGAGGCTGGGCAAGACAAGAGGTTCATGGCAAATTGTGACAGCTCTGGCCACAGATCAAGCCTGCGCACCCAGTAGTCCAGGGGTTCATCGCTCCTCAGAGTGTCGATATCTGCAGTTAATGCCAGGTAGTCCGCTACCTGCCGGTCGAGGCGTTCTTTGAGGGTGGATCCAGAAGGGTTGTGGCGCTGCCTTGGACAGAAAAACATTTGCATGTCTGACGTTACAGACCGGCCAAAGGGCTTTGTCCTTGCAGGTGTGCTCGTGGCAGGATTACTGGCACCTCTGCCCCTGGAATGTTGATGAGTTCCTGAAGTGACATCACCCTTAAAAGCATTGTACAACATGTTTTGCAGGCTGGTTTGTAAATGCCACATCTTTTCGGACTTGTGGTATGTTGGTAACATTTCTGACACTTTATGCTTGTACCGAGGGTCTAGTAGCGTTGCGACCCAGTACAGGTCCTTCTCCTTAAGCCTCTTGATACGGGGGTCCTTCAACAGGCATGACAGCATGAAAGACCCCATTCTCACAAGGTTGGATGCAGAGCTATCCATCTCCGCTTCCTCATTATCAAGGACTGCATCATCCACGGTCTCCTCCCCCCAGCCACGTACAAGACCAGGGGTCCCCAAAAGGTCACCACTAGCCCCCTGGGAAGCCTGCTCCTGTTGGTCCTCCTCCTCCTCCTCCACAAAGCCACCTTCCTCCTCTGACTCCACTTCTGGCACCTCTCCCTGCGTTGCAGCAGGTGCCTGGGTTCGTTCTGGTGATTCCGACCATAAATCGTGCGCTTCCAGCTCCTCGTCACGCTGGTCTACAGCCTCATCTGTCACTCGTCGCACGGCACGCTCCAGGAAGAAAGCGAAGGGTATTAGGTCGCTGATGGTGCCTTCGGTGCGACTGACCATATTTGTCACCTCTTCAAAAGGTCGCATGAGCCTGCAGGCATCGCGCATAAGCACCCAGTAACGGGGGAAAAAAATCCCCAGCTCTGCAGATCCAGTCCTACCACCCAGTTCAAAAAGGTACTCGTTGACGGCCCTTTGTTGTTGCAGCAGACGTTCCAACATAAGGAGCGTTGAATTCCAGCGAGTCTGGCTGTCAGAAATCAAACGCCTGACTGGCATGTTGTAGCGCTGCTGAATGTCAGCAAGGCGTGCCATGGCTGTGTAGGAACGTCTGAAATGGGCCGACACCTTTCTGGACTGGGTGAGAACGTCCTGGAATCCTGGGTACTTGGAGACAAAACGTTGGACTATTAAATTGAACACATGTGCCATGCAGGGCACATGTGTTAAATTTCCCAGTCTCAACGCTGCCAACAGATTGCTTCCATTGTCACACACCACTTTTCCGATCTGCAGTTGGTATGGGGTCAGCCACCGATCGGCCTGTGACTGCAGAGATGACAGGAGTACAGATCCGGTATGGTTTTTGCTTTCCAGGCACGTCATCCCCAAGACAGCGTGACAACGGCGTACCTGGCACGTCGAATAGCCTAGGGGGAGCTGGGGGTGCACAGGTGTGGAGGAGGAGAAGGAGGACCCAGCAGCAGAGTAAGAAGAAGAAGAGGAAGAAGACGAGGTAGAGAGCGATGGAGGAGTAGAGGTGGTGGCAGAACCGCGTGCAATCCGTGGCGGTGACACCAACTCCACTGTTGTTGTTGTTGAGCTACCCATTCCCTGCTTCCCATTCCCAGCCATTACCAAGTTCACCCAGTGGGCAGTGTAGGTGACATACCTGCCCTGACCATGCTTGGAGGACCATGTGTCAGTAGTCATATGGACCTTTGGCCCAACACTAAGTGACAGAGATGCGGTAACTTGGCTCTGCACATGTTGGTACAGGTGTGGTATTCCCTTTTTAGAAAAAAAATTGCGGCTGGGTACCTTCCACTGCGGTGTCCCAATTGCTACAAATTTGCGGAAGGCCTCAGAGTCCACCAGCTGGTATGGTAAAAGCTGGCGGGCTAAGAGTGCAGACAAGCCAGCTGTCAGACGCCGGGCAAGGGGGTGACAGTCAGACATTGGCTTCTTACGCTCAAACATGGCCTTCACAGAAACTTGGCTGGTGGCAGATGACTGGGAATGGGAACAGGTGGTCAAGGTGGAAGGCGGAGTGGAGGGTGGTTCAGATGGGTCAAGGAGAGCAGAGGTAGAGCAGTAAGATGCTGGACCAGAAGGAGTGTGGCTTTTAGTTTGCCTGTTGCCTTTGAGGTGTTGCTCCCAAAGTGCTTTGTGCTTGCCGCTCATGTGCCTTCGCATAGAAGTTGTACCTATGTGGCTGTTGGGCTTACCAAGGCTCAGTTTCTGACTGCACTCATTGCAAATTACAATGCTTTTGTCAGAGGCACACACATTAAAAAAATCCCACACTGCTGACTTTTTGGAAGTGTGCGATCTGGCGGTAACAGTAGAAGTTGGCGGCATTGGCGGCAATGGCGGGTGCGTTGGCCGGCTGAACACAGGTGCCGATACATGTTGTTGCCCTACTGATCCCTGCGGGCTGTCCTCCCTGCTTCTTCTAAGTCTTATTCTCCTACTGCCTCTCTGACTCTCCGTCTCTCCATCTGAACTACCCTCCTCTTGCTCTCTTCTACTAGGCACCCACAAAACATCAATCTCCTCATCATCATTCTCCTCAGATGCATCAATTTCTTCTGACACATCACAGAAGGAAGCAGCAGCGGGGACCTCCTCCTCATCACTCATCATTATGTCCATCTCTGTCGTGTTCTCTGCCAGAATTAAATCTGGTGTAACGTCCTCATCTCCTTCATCTTCTTCTGCCAATAATGGTTGCGCATTACTCAGTTCAAGAAACTCATGGGAAAATAACTCCTCTGACTCCAGTGAAGAAGGGGCACCGGTGGTGGAGGAAGTGTTACGTGGGGTGGCCATAGCAGTGGAGGATGAGGAGGATGTTGTGGTAAAGTTAGAAACGGTAGAGGATGGGGTGTGCTGTGTAAGCCAGTCAACTACCTCTTCAGCATTTTGGGAGTTCAGGGTCATTGGCTTTTTAAAACTGGGCAATTTGCTAGGGCCACAGGATTGCATAGCAGCACGGCCCCTAGCACGGCCTCTGCGTGGCGGCCTGCCTTTGCCTGGCATTATTTTTAAAAAAACAACAACAACAAAAACTCAGTTGGTTTTTCTGGAAACGATAATACACACAGCTAGATGGCAGTTTGAAGAAAACAGTGTGCAAATAATGCCTACAAGGTCAACGTATACACAGCGGTGGATACGGATTACGTAAAATATATGAATGCTGCTTGAAAAAAAGTAACTCAAGTGGTTTTTCTAGAGACGATAATATTATCAATATTTAGACAAAATGTGAACAAGCTCACACAGCTAGATGGCGGTTTGAAGAAAACACTGTGCAAATAATGCCTACAAGGTCAACGTATACACAGCGGTGGATACGGATTACGTAAAATATAAGAATGCTGCTTGAAAAAAAGTAACTCATGTGGTTTTTCTAGAGACGATAATATTATCAATATTTAGACAAAATGTGAACAAGCTCACACAGCTAGATGGCGGTTTGAAGAAAACAGTGTGCAAATAATGCCTACAAGGTCAACGTATACACAGCGGTGGATACGGATTACGTAAAATATAAGAATGCTGCTTGAAAAAAAGTAACTCAAGTGGTTTTTCTAGAGACGATAATATTATCAATATTTAGACAAAATGTGAACAAGCTCACACAGCTAGATGGCGGTTTGA
This sequence comes from Xenopus petersii, assembly GCA_038501925.1. Classification (NCBI taxonomy): domain Eukaryota; kingdom Metazoa; phylum Chordata; class Amphibia; order Anura; family Pipidae; genus Xenopus; species Xenopus petersii. Next base: position 125,228,604 of record CM076683.1, read on the forward strand.
AGAAAACACTGTGCAAATAATGCCTACAAGGTCAACGTATACACAGCGGTGGATACGGATTACGTAAAATATAAGAATGCTGCTTGAAAAAAAGTAACTCAAGTGGTTTTTCTAGAGACGATAATATTATCAATATTTAGACAAAATGTGAACAAGCTCACACAGCTAGATGGCGGTTTGAAGAAAACACTGTGCAAATAATGCCCACAAGATCAACGTATACACTACTACAGCGGTGGATACGGATTACGTAAAATATATTATGGCTGCTTGAAAAAAGTCACTCCGGTGTTTTTTCTGGAGACGGTAATATTATGGATATTTAGACAGAATGTGAACAAGGTCACACAGCTAGATGGCAGTTGGTTGAATAACACACTGGGCAAAAAATGCCTACAGGGCAAATAATGCCTAAAAGGTCAACTTATACACTACTACAGCGATGGATACGGATTACGTAAAATTTATTATGGCTGCTTGAAAAAAGTCACTCCGGTGTTTTTTCTGGAGACGGTAATATTATGGATATTTAGACAGAATGTGAACAAGGTCACACAGCTAGATGGCAGTTGGTTGAATAACACACTGGGCAAAAAATGCCTACAGGGCAAATAATGCCTAAAAGGTCAACTTATACACTACTACAGCGATGGATACGGATTACGTAAAATTTATTATGGCTGCTTGAAAAAAGTCACTCCGGTGTTTTTTCTGGAGACGGTAATATTATGGATATTTAGACAGAATGTGAACAAGGTCACACAGCTAGATGGCAGTTGGTTGAATAACACACTGGGCAAAAAATGCCTACAGGGCAAATAATGCCTAAAAGGTCAACTTATACACTACTACAGCGATGGATACGGATTACGTAAAATATATTATGGCTGCTTGAAAAAAGTCACTCCGGTGTTTTTTCTGGAGACGGTAATATTATGGATATTTAGACAGAATGTGAACAAGGTCACACAGCTAGATGGCAGTTGGTTGAATAACACACTGGGCAAAAAATGCCTACAGGGCAAATAATGCCTAAAAGGTCAACTTATACACTACTACAGCGATGGATACGGATTACGTAAAATATATTATGGCTGCTTGAAAAAAGTCACTCCGGTGTTTTTTCTGGAGACGGTAATATTATGGATATTTAGACAGAATGTGAACAAGGTCACACAGCTAGATGGCAGTTGGTTGAATAACACACTGGGCAAAAAATGCCTACAGGGCAAATAATGCCTAAAAGGTCAACTTATACACTACTACAGCGGTAGTAAAATAAAAAAAAGTAAAATAAAAAAAAAATGAATATTAAAAAAAAAAAATTACAGTTGGTGCTGCTGAACTACTAGGAGCAGCAGATTAGCACACCAGTCCCACTCCCCAACACTGCTAGACTAATAGCACTGGGCTCTTATAGTAGTAGTAGTAGTAGTAGTAGTAGTAGTAGTAGTAGTAGTAAAACAACAAAAAAATAAATAAAAGCAGTCCTTACAAGGACTACTGTTATTGCAGCAGTCAGCAGATGAGATCAGAAGCAGGACAGCTGCCCACTGCAGCTACATACAGAGCACTGCAGTAGAAGGTAGATTACTAGCCAGCAAAGCTACCTAAGCTTAAATGTCCCTCAAACCCCTGCAGACTTCTGTCCCTCCAATAACAGAGCAGTATCAACACGATTACTAGCCAGCAAACTTTCAACTGTCCCTGAAATCACTAACAGGCAGCAGCTCTCTCCCTACACTATCTCTTCAGCACACACAGGCAGAGTGAAAAAACGCTGCAGGGCTTCGGTTTTTATAGGGAAGGGGAGTGGTCCAGGGGAGAGCTTCCTGATTGGCTGCCATGTACCTGCTGGTCTGGGGTGAGAGGGCAAAAAAAAGCGCCAACAATGGCGAACCCAAAATGGCGAACGTCGCGCGACGTTCGCGAACTTCCGGCGAGCGCGAACAAGTTCGCCGGCGAACAGTTCGCGCCATCTCTAGTTATCATCAATTTAGCACCAAAGTACACTATCATTTCAGTGCCTTCAGTATTCCTGAAGCCACTTTTCATTTCTCTTTGGATTCCCACTTCTAGGATCTAATAATAGCCCTATTTGGATGGCTTGTGCCACTTCCATGGTCTGGTAATAGTTCAATAGATATCTAGTCACATTACACCTTCACCTGAAGGAAAAATAAAGATCAGTGTTAGCCTGTAGGAATTATAGCCTTAAAGAATCGTATTAGAGAACTATAAGATTGCCCATTACTGTCTGAACTGACTCTTTTCATCATTTTTTTTTACGCAGGTTCCTTTGAAAAAATAGTTGATGAAGTGGGATCCAGAGAGCTTTTAAACACACCATTGTTGGTGTTCTTTGGAATTGGAATTCTTTTTAGACTACATTTTCCATCCCTAAATGAATGGCCGGGCATTCAAAAAGCAGTTTGGCAGGATTTATGGCTTTGTATGAACTTACATAATTTTGCTATCTATGTAACATAATGAAACCTTCCAATGGTACATAAAACTGAATGTATGTTTCATAAAGGTCAATAAATGATTATGTTCAGTGTTGTTCCTACACAAAGCAGTGATAAGATAATCAGTCATCAATCAGCTCCTATTGACCCAACTGTAAAAGTTCCTGCAGTGGTAAATCTGCCACATAGATTTATACAGTAGTTCGGAAATGGCCTTTCTCACAGGCAGTTATTCCTGGACGATCTGAGATTTTAATGATAAGATAAAGACTATTTTTCTGTTTTGCTTGATAAATTTTATCATTCATTTGTTACGTGTCATTGTTTATAGCCAGTTGTCTGTGGCTGATTGCAAACACAACTACTCATGCCCTCAACCACTTCCAGCTCTATAATACTATTCCTTCTATCTAGCCTTGACCCTTCTTCAGTATATGGAGGTAGAGTAGTCAGCACAACTTCTTACACCTTTCCTTCTGATGCTTTAGTGCAGGTTCACCAGTGGCCACTTTCCACTGGCAATAATAATGGCGTTTGTGATTGAACAGCACTACTCAATGTTTTTGAATTAAAATTGCCTTTATTGCAGACTTCTGGGCATCACAGCAACGATTCAGGCCTTAAATGGCCTTTTATCAAGCAATTTTAATTCAAAAAAGATTGAGTAGTGCTATTCAATCACAATGCCTTCTACAGTATGTGGCATAGCACTTTTACATAACTAAAATTATAAGTAGTGATGGATGAATAAATTCTCCAAGCGCGAATTCACAGCGAAATTCTGTGTTTCGCCGCAGGCGAATAAATTCACAAAACTGCGGCAAAAATTTGCAGATGAAAATTCAGCCGTGTCGAAAAAATTTGGCCACGCATCAGAATAGTCGCACACATCAACATTGTCGCCCGTCAAAATTATCCGGACGCCCATTGAAGAAATTTGTCGCAGGTGTCAAAATTGTTGTGTGTCAAAATAATTTTTACACCCATTGACTTCAATGCGTTTCGCGAATTTTGCCCACCACTAGCGATGGGCATATCTGCGCCACTTTGGCGAAAAATTCACGAAACTGCGCCGGCATCTCATTTATGACGCCGGCGTCCGTTTTTTTGACTCCGATGCCATTTTTTTTACGCTGACGCCAGTTTTTAACGCTGGCGTCCATTTTTTTTGACACCGGTGACAATTTTTTTGACTCTGGCGAACTTTTCGCGCCCGTTTGGCCATTTCAGACCTACCGAGCTTATGTATAATTTATGGAGAAGATACCTATCCTATTTTGAAGTTTTTGTGGTCTGCTATGTAATTAGTCCAAAAATCTGACCTTTTCAGGCTTTTCGAGCAAAAATTGGAAAAATTCAGGCTTTTCGGGAAAAACCCCCAAAAAAACTAGAGATTCGGGAAAAAACTCTCAAAAAAGCATACAAGTTTTTACACAAACCGATTAAATTGAGCATTTTTAATAATAAATAATGTCAAATCATGGATTCTAGTTTGGTTGGACTTTGTTCTTTGTTTTAATTAAACAAAAATCTGAAAAATTCAGATTTTGATAAATAACCATCTATTGGTCGCTCGCCTTTGTGCAATCTTACCTTTGTGCTTTGAAGAGTGAACAAAAGATACATTTGGATGGAATTACAATGGTTTGAGTGACAGATCAAATTGATTCTAGATGAACACTTCTAGCATCATAATCTAACAATAACCAAGTTCATATCAATGTGTCAGGTTTGCTGAACAAAGATAGTGTTGACCAGTTTGGGCAATGTCAATGGATACTTTCCAACCATCAGGAGATCTACCTGGTTAAGGGACATGCCCACATGGTGCATCAGCACCATATTAGGAAGTGAAGAGTGACATTAGCTCCTCTTCATAAACTGTAGATTTGATTGTTTGCGCTGTTGAACAATACAAACTGAATAATAGGAAGGTTGCCATAAACATGTATAAATTATTACTTTAAGCATGTTTCTAGTAATAGTTTACAGACTATTCTAACTGAAAAAGGCATTTGTCTGTTCTTAAACAATCATTCAGAAGCTGCATGCATTAACTTCTTCTACACCCGAGCAGGCGATTGTTTCCAGAACACTTGGTTGCCTCTGCCACATTGGCAACACTGAAAGTATCTGTAGGATAGAGGATAATCATGAGATATGTTCTCATACAATGCTTTAGGTTAGTGATTACCAACTCCTTGGATGTTGCTCTCAGTGGCCTCAAAGCAGGTGCTTATTTAATAATTCCTGGCTTGGAGGCAAGTTTTGGTTGCATAAAACTAGGTGTATTGCCAAACTGAGCCTTCCGTAGGCTGCCAGCCCACATAGGGGCTACCAATAGTCAATCACAGCCCTTATTGGTGGAAATCTCTCCCTGAATCAGTTGTACAGGTTGATACATTAGATAGCTTTAAGAAGGGGTTGGATAGCTTTTTAGCAAGTGAGGGAATACGGGGTTATGGAGATAGCTCATAGTACAAGTTGATCCAGGGACTAGTCCGATTGCCATTTTGGAGTCAGGAAGGAATTTTTTCACCCTCTGAGGCAAATTGGAGAGGCTTCACATGGGGTTTGTTGCCTGTCTCTGGATCAACTGGCAGTTAGGCAGGTTAAAAAAAGTTAAAAGGTTGAACTTAATGGACATGTGTCTTTTTTCAACCTAACTTACTATGTTACTATGTTATTTGGCACTCAAGGGACTTTTTCATGCTTGTGTTGTGCCCCAACTATTTTTACATTTGAATGTGGCTCATGGTTACAAAAAGGTTGGGGACCCTTTCCCTAAGTGATATCTTTGGCCAGATTGCTAGTTTTAATTAAACTGACCCTGCTTTTGTCTGGACTATTTAATCGTTATAACACGCTAACATTTGCATTTGCTTGATATGGATATGGTGTGTTACTGTACAATTTATCCTTCAATGTGGCAAACGTTTAGAAGAAGTCTAAGGTTAAATAGATTTTGCAGTCGTTATGTGCCCTATTTAGGAAATATCCGCATAATGTGGCAGATACATACATGCAGTTAACTCTTCCCATAATCCAATATTGGGTCTGTACCTGTCTCTCTGAAACATGAATCCCTAGGACAGGGTTACTGTATGTGTGACTATAAATCCATACTAGGAACAGGGATGCAAAGCAGTCACTTGATAACCAGTAGTACAGCAATAATTAAACGATGTAATCAATTCTTCTGCCTCATTTGTATTCACTGCTATTCATCTTATGAACTCCACCTCCGCTGATAGTAATTGTTTTTCGGGAAGATGTATGTACTTGTACAAAACAGACTTATTACCAGCACCCATCGGTAAATAAAGCTGAGGGGAAAACACCACTTATTTTGTACTGACAAATCAGAAATGTGAAAGTTGTTTTTAGTTATTTATATAACATAAACACTATTTAAAATAAGGGTTATATTCCATTTATTTTGCCCAAAGCAGTGCGGTTTGGATTTATTCCACATATCAAAATGATAATGTGAAGCAAAAAAGGCTTCTGAAGACCAGCGACCAGACCCATGCAACCAGTAATATAGTCCTGGATGTTGCATTTCACCTACAGAGCAGAATCATGAGGAGAACCAATTGTTATCCTCAAGAAACTCTTCATAACTTATAAATCTCTTTAGCTATGCCAAAATGGATGCACTCAGTTAAGACCTTCTTAAAACTTTGACTGGTGTCTCAAGCCTACTGAGAAACGTAAGTGTACCACCACTAGTCTTTGACAATTATTTGACTACACTGAACTAAAGAAAGGAAGCAGGAGCGCTCCAACCCCCCGCCGTATGTTTAATCCAATATATTGGAAGCCTTTTCTTTGCAGCGGTTACTATTTTGTTCTCAAAAACTTGCTCACCGCTATTCTAAAAGGTTCGGGTGCACTTGCCCCGAACTCTCCGCTTATAACCTTCCAATGCAGTAAATTGTGGGTCACTCGTCGCTCCTATAGACATCCTATGATTACGTGTGTTAGCACACGAAACACGTTAGGATGATATATGTTTGTGTAATAAAGTAAAGTGAATTTTACCGCTGCCTGGAGTCCTGCTGAGTGCGTGCCAAACTGCCGATTTTCAATTATTTGACTACAGCCTATTTGAAACATTGCCCCATAACCTTACTTACCAGAAACCCAATGGTTCAAGCTTTGCAACCTCTAGATTATGGTTTCTAGTATCAATGACTAACTAGGTATCATATCGGCCTATTCTTGTCATAGGCTATTGCACATGATCAAAGTCAGGGTTAACGTATTAAATGTTCCAAAATTTGCTCCAGGTCTAGTAGCCCATGGAAACCAATCAGCAGGTAACTTATTGGTGACTGGTAAAAAAAGCCAACATCTAGACATGGCGCAAGCCTCATTGGTCTCAGTGTCATGGCCCGAAGGCTCAGGATAGGAATTACAGATCAAGGAGGAAGTAGCTGGCACCAAACACAGTTCGAGGTATCTAAGGGGTTAAAGAAGTATAACAAAGTGAAGTCCAGGCAAAAGAGTCAGTTCAGGCAGCAAGGGTTCAATAACAGTGAAACAAGCCAAGGTCAAGATCAGAATCCACAGGATTACTAATATAGCGCACCCAGGACCACACAAAGTAGAACCTATAATCGGGCAATGTCTGTAGGCCTTTGACATCCTTTTAAAGGCTGATTTTTACACCAAAACGAGTGTGATGATGTCACAAGTCACGCACTGATGTTGCGCATTGACGCTGCAGGTTTTGACATGTCAGAACGCCGCAGTGTCCAACGTGGCTCCCCTGGGTGCTGCCATCTTGCCGGCGACACAGAACGAATAAGGAGTGCCGGCGGGCGTTCCTTACAATCAGTAATCTGAACTGATCCATGAATATTTTTTAAAGTTTTTTTTTTTTTTTTTAAAATATTATCAATTGCCTTCTTTGGCATTCAGCATACCAAAACAATGTTTAGTTTGGTTGTTTGATGTTGATGATGATGGTTAATATCAATATTGACCAATGCATGTGAAATAAATGAAACTGGCCCATCAAATCACAAAAACTGTATGATCAGTTCCATCAATAATTTCTCTGAATCCTGCATCCTAATTTCTCTGAAAGCTGCCCCTTTGTGATAATGCCCCCCCACTTGAAAGTTATGGCTGAAGTTGCCTGCCATTCCAAGTCTTCCTTCCCTCCTGTCTCCAACAAATTCTTCTGTGAGTGTAAACATATGGGCAGCCTTGTTCTCAGTCTGCAGCAAAGATATCCTTCATCAGCAACATTTTGTTACCCACATATTTACACAATTGTCATTGCTCATTTTTTTTTATTGACAGACTTCCCCCTGTACTTACACAAAGCCAAACCCTTATCTTAGAGATCCTGTAAGGAAGCAAAGAAAAAAAATTAAACCTCTGTATTGTTTTGCTCAACTACAACTCAACTCAGACCATTCAGGGGTTGTATTAATTGAAGTCACTCTTACCCTACAGGTACCCTTTGATTAACTATACTTACTATAGAGGAATGCAGGTGTTAGGCAATGTCTTTGCTATGCCAAAAAAATGTGTTATTGGGAGAAGGTTATTTGTATCAACACATAAATTGAAATGATGAGGGGTGGCTAAGTATGACCTTATTGTTCCCAAAGTATGGGAAGAGATCAATAATCAGTTTCCAGTTAGAAATAGCCTTTATTTGAACAAGGAATGGGAATTCAGAGTTTGTAGAATTGTTCTGCAAAATTGTATTTGTTTCTCACAAATATTCGCAGATGGCAAAGTGCAGAATTTTATTGCAAACCATGCTGGTAAAAAAAATTCCTTCATCAGTAGTGTTGCCCACTGAACAAGAGTTGGAGGGCTAGGTTGAAAGATTGGTTGCGGAGCTGCTCTAACTTATAGGATTGTGAGCATTTGTACAATCCCTTCACTCACCTCCTGAGACCTGAAGGAAAAAAAATCCTCATTATCTCTTGTTTGATTTTGAGGCATATTTCTCACAGTGAAACTAAAGCTCAAGTCACCACATTTTGCCACTTTCTATTCATTTGTATGATATTTTTAGAAACATATTTATTTTATGCATTTGGCTTTTGCTACGCGTAGTGGTGGAAGATTCAACCAACTGTCATCTGAAATACTCTGCATTGTATAAAGAACTGCTCTTTGATTGGACAGGCAACATGGACTTTCAGCTTCATATGGTCTGTACAGTTTGCTCCACTGTGGTCCTTGCTTTGTGCTTCTAAACAAACTCCATTTTAAACCTTCTTTTAACTTTTTATCAGGCAACCTGGCTACTGTTCAGTCTGTGTATAGGACCCATAGTGATCTCTACCAGTATTCAGTATATGGCATCACTTGTATTGACCAGGTATACTCTGTAGCAGTGAACCCCAACTTCCGGCTCATGAGCAACATGTTGCTCACCAATCTCTTTGATGTTGCTCCCAGTGGTCTAAAAGCAGGAGCTTATTGGGAGGCAAGTATTGGTTGCATAAAACCAGCTTGGTTGGTATTGCCAAGTAGAGTCTCCTTTAGGCTGCCAATCCACATAGGGACTACCAAATGGTCAATCACAGCATTTATTTTGCACCACCTAGGAAAATTTTTCAAGCTTCTGTTGCTCTCCATCCCTTTTCACATATGAATATTGCTTATGGGTAAACAAATTTGAGGACCCGTGCTCTGTAGACTTTACCAACAAATGACATAAGCCTTCCTTTTGTTAGTCCTGAAGCCTTAATTGTAGTTCCTATAGCCCCCTGCCATCAAGGCTCAAGTGCAGCACATCATTCTATGGTTGAATCTTTTGATTCTATAAAAAAAAGTTCTATATTGTACCCTATGGACTACTTAGGTATTAAGTGCAAAGTGCCATGGGCAAAAGTGCACAAAACCTGCAGTTACAGTGTGTTACCTCCATATTGACTATAGTAATGATCCCTATATGACTGGGCTTGTTCACACACTTGGGCCGGGCAAAAAAACATATGGTCCAGTTGTGTGTATGGGTCAGGTTTATCTTACGATGAACTAATAAGAGGAAAAGCTGTCTGTTGCTTAGTGTATAGAGCCCTAACAATACCCTTTCATGATTAACAAGGCTTTTTATGAATGGAAATTGGAAAGTACAATTCACTGTGCATTGCGGGTTTCTACCCACAATGCATTGTCCCACCTCCAGAATTCCTGCATCCAAATATGTAAATAGGACAGTTTTTATCTTATAATGAACTAGTAAGGAGACACTGGCATACAGAACTGTGATGACAAAACCAAGGCATGGAAAGAGAGTTATACTGATACAATCTGTTTGGTACATAACAGACTGACAGTTACAATGAAATAATTATATAAAAGGAGAGGCAGACATTGCTTCCCTGTAAAGAGATGTAAATGCTCTATAAATGCTTATTTTGCCATAAGTTATTTGCAGCAGATTGTATAGCAGGCGCATAAATGTGTCAAACAATATTGTAATGTGACTTTAATGGTATAATGGAGACGTTCTGCTTCGGTTCCCTGCATTGTATTTTATTTAGAGACAAGATCTGACATCTTGCCTCTGCAGGAAACATTCTCATGAACTCAAGTGCTCGAAGATTTCCACAAGGAAATGAAATATTTGTAGAGGTCCAAATCTCCGGCAAAATCTTGAATGATATGGAAAGCAGGCAAATCAACTCCTGACAGTACTTTACTTTCCCAGTTCATCTAAAGCAGCAACCAAACGGCTAGAGAGGGCTAAACAAATCGTACAGGTATGGGACCTGTTATCCAGAATGCTTGGGACCTGGGGTTTTCCGGATAACGGATCTTTCCGTAATTTGGGTCTTCATGCCTTAAGTCTACTAGAAATTAATTTAAACATTAGATGAACCAAATAGGCTGCTTTTGCCTCCAATTAGGATTAATTATAACTTAGTTGGGATCAAGTACAAGCTACTGTTTTATTATTACAGAGAAAAAGGAAATCATTTTTAAAAAATTGGATTATTTGGATAAAGTGGAGTCTATGGGAGACAGCCATTCTGTAATTCAAAGCTTTCTGGATATCGGGTTTCCGGATAAGGGATCCTATACCTGTAGTATAATACCAGTCTGAATTGCCAGGTATTATGGAACAAACCCACCTATAGGTCATTATTTTGCTAAATTATTTTCATTGCAAATTGCAATGGTTGAAATGCATTAAACCAAAGACACAAATTGCAATGATCTTCACCAATAATGCAGTGTTTTCCCAACAATTCCAGTGTTATTGCAACTGGCCTCTGTTGCATCTACCATAACTTTTCCCAGATCAGGTGCTTGTGTTTCGAGGCAAATTGGGTGCAAGTTGCATTGAGCATTTTTGTGTATGTGTTTAAAATGATGCCTGCATCGGATTCAATTGGTGCAAGTTTAATGCAGCTATTGACGTAACCAACTGTGTGAACCCTGGAGCTGGAGCTTGGTCCTGGGTGGCAGTAGCTCCAGGTTTCCCCAGCCTCAATAGGAACAATTGGGCACCATTTATCAGAAGAAGCATTGTTCATTTAGAAATCACCATATGTATCTAGAGCAGGTTCTCAATGAGCAGTCCTCCAGGCAGACTTGGTAAGATTCAAGTGGATTTTTTGAAGTACAAGGAACATAAACACTAACAATAAAAATAATGTGCCTGTAAGAATAACAATATTGTTGTTCCAGGCAGGAATGTCACCCCAAATTCAAGATTTTTTAACAGAAAACCAACATACTGTACATGCATTTTAGTAAAGAGACATTTAAGCAGGCTGTGAATTAGATGCTTTGCTAGATTTCCTTTAACAAGCTACACAAATATATTGTAACTGTTATATTCTTTGTATTTTTATCTCCCGGCACCCCATTTTACTGGTTTTTATTGCACCTCATTTCCTGTAACTGGTGCAGGAATAAAAGAGAATTTGGCATTGCTGTGGCAACTACAAAAGCTTCTGGGCTGGGGGGGGGGGCAGTGGTTCTTCAGCAAGTTTCAATATGAATCATTTCATGATTCCCTGTGGGAGAGAGAAGAGAAGCTTGTTTTTCAGTCATAGATCCAGCATTAGAGAGGCTTAAAGGCAGTATAGATTGATTTGTTTGGTCTTGACTAGTCTTTGAAACCTTATGATTTCCAATGGACAATCAAGGATTACATTTGCAGATGACCTAGTCTATAAGATTCTCTGTGGATGATTTTAAAGTAGGAACGGAGAGGACATTTACCTCTATTTCCAGAGTTGGCCCCCCTGGTGAGTTATTAGTACTTCAAGGCTGACGTATTATGTGGTATAATAGATGTTACTAACTCCAACTTATCCAAAAGTCCTTTTCTCAAGTTTGAAGACCAAGGGACAGATTTACTAAAGGGTGATTTTGCCAGCGACCGCTTCACACACTTCGCCAGGCGCAAATTTGTTACCACTACACTAATTCACTAAAATGCGAATTTGCGTCCTGGGCGCTGAACGCTGGTGACTTTTCGCTAGTGATACTTCTTTAGTGCGAGCATTTCATATTGAAGATTCGCTAGCGTTCGTTTATGCCTAAAGAAAAGTCACTAGTGATCTTACACTTAGGTCAATTTGAATAGGACGGGTACATTAAAGTTGTATGGACGTCTTTATTAGAGATGTTGGTGCAAATGCCTGAAGTGGCCACTTTTTATTACAATTGTCCAAGGAACCTTAATAAAGACAAAAGAGATCATATTATGTCCTACACATGAGCCCACTGTAAAATGAATGTTTCATGGCCCTGAAATGTCTGGGGAAAAAATGTTAACCTAAAAAAGTTTGTTAGGACTTTTGCAGCCAATCCCGCTTAAAAAAAGGAAAAGTCGCCAGCGTTTTTTCAACTTTAATGCATTTTCGGCAGACAGGATATGATGTAAGTGACATAAGATTGAGGAGGTTTGAAGCTTCATTTTAGCAGTTTGCCTGGTCTGAGGTGGCAAAGACAACTCTGGCGAAACAAGTTACGCTCAGTAAAATCCGCACTTTAGTGAATTTGCAGAGCTACGACCATTCGTCTGAGCGAAAAGTCGATTGGCGATAGAATGCGAACAGACGCTTTTTACTGTCTCGCTAGCGAATTGTCATCTGCGTCTGTTGTCCCTGCGGATTGGATTTCTGCCGAATTTTCGCCAACGACGGCCACTTCGTACTTTAGTAAATCTGCCCCAAGTCGTTTTGACAGAGACAGAAAGGCCAATTAAAAGAAAGTGACTTGTTGCAAAAATTCAAACAATTATGCTCAACTGCTGGGATTTACTCCATTCATTGTGCACTAGAATGATATTATTGGTTGCCAGGCACGTGCAGCATCTTGCTGATTTGTTCAGTACATCAATATGATTGGTAGTAATATGTGGCACTCCATTTTACTTACAGAGCTTCAAATCCATTTTGCAGTTTAGCATATCAATGGAACTGTGTGGCTAATCCCTCAGCCATCACATTAAATATATTCATTGCAAAGATGCCTTTAAAAAATCAAATCAAAATATCCAATAACCCATTGCTTTGTATCAATGGGATTAGGTTAGTGGGATAATGTATAAACACAGGAGAAATGTATTTGGAAACAGGAATAGATTTTTTGTTTTTGCCACTGAGAATCCGTAGCGATTCTATATCACTGGGAAGAAAGAAGCTTCTGTGTATTAAAGGGGGATTGTACTGCCTAAAAGAGGGGAAAGAAATTTATTTGACCAGATGTAGTTTGTGCTGAACAAGCAGTACTGGATTTAATGACCAGAAGCAGAGGTAATGTGGGTTCTGATGTCTGCTGATCTCGATATAGTCTATAAGGTAATCAGCACCATGAAGAATTCAGTGCTTAGCGCCCCAAACAGTTAGAACTTGTCAGGCCATCATGAGCCTTTAGTCAAGCAAATACAGTTTAACCTTGACTACAGTGAACATAAGTTCATGGTGGCCTAAAACATTTCAACTGTTTGGTTTCATAGCCATTTTTGGGCTGAATCCTGCAAGGTTCAGTTTATCTTGTCGGCAATATGTTGACTGATGAACTGTGGTGATCCTGAAACATGCACCAATGCCTATTACATGGATGAGACTTTTTAATTTAAATCTGGTGATCATCAAACCACACATTACATCTGCAGAAGGCGCATTGTGGGCAACAAGCTCATACTCTTTTATGATGAGGACTGTATGTTGATTCACAAATAGCACATTCTGCTCTCACTCATTAGGGCAGATTCACTAAAGGGCCAAGTGACTATCGCTAGCGACTTTTCGCCAGTGTTGCCACCCGCAGGGACATTGCCAGTTCGCTAGTGAATGGGACCGTCGCCAGCGTTCATTCGCACTCTATCGCCAGACGATTTTACGCTCTGGCGATTGATCGTTACTCCACAAATTCCCAAAACTTACATCATATCCTGGGTGCCGAAAATGCATTAAAGGAGAAGGAAAGGTTAAAACTAAGTAAGCCTTATCAGAAAGGTCCATCTAAATATACCAGTAAACCCCCAAATTAATGCTGCTCTGAGTCCCCTGTCAAAAGAAACACTGCATTCTGTAGTGTATCAGACTTCCTGCCTTCATCTTAAACCTCATTGCCCTGGGCAAGAGCATGCTCAGTTTGCTCCTCTTCCCCTCCCCCTTCCTTCTCTGCTGTAATCTGAGCCCAGAGCAGGGAGAGACTCGGCAGGAAGTGATGTCACACCACATTAATACTGCAGCTCCTATCCTAAACAAACAGAGACTTTCTAGAGCTTTTTACTCAGGTATGGTAAAACATTCTACAGAATAAATATAACATTCTAGCTTGCACTATTGCAGCTAATCTATTCGCAATAAAATGCCTCCGTAGCTTTCCTTCTCCTTTAAAGTTCAAAAAAGACTGGCGACTTTTCCTTTTTTTAAGTGGGATTGGCTGCAAAAGTCCTGACTTACTTTTTTGGGTAACCGGTTTTCTCCAGACATTTCAAAACATATGGAACATTAATGTTACAGTGGGCTCATGTGTAGGGCATTATATTAACTCTCTTGTCTTTATTAAGGTTCCCTGGACATTTGTAATAAAAAGTGGTAATGCTATGCCCCATACTGGGGAACGGAACCAAACCAGGCAGGCCTATTTATCATAATTCCGAATTTTTGTAATTTTAGAGCTGTTCTCTTCTCTGAATAAACTAATCAACATTTTTAAAAAAACTTGAATTCTTCTTATTAAAAACTCCCAATATAAAAACTTGAATGCCTTGAATTTTGTGAGTTTACAAGCTCAAAAAACATTCCAAAACTCAAATAGAAAAAAATTACTTCCGTTGACTTCTACAAGAACGTGGCAGCTTTTAGATGCTGAAGTTTTAAATTTGAGTTTTTCAAGTCGTTTGCGCTTAATACATCTCTAAAATGTATTTGAAAAAAAAAAAATAGTGAGTTTTAGGTCCAAAAAGCTAGAATTGAAAAAATTTGAATTTGACCATTCATTTATCGTCAATGGCTTTAGAATATCAGTGTTTGCACAACTCTGCTACCCTATAAATAAATATATTCAAACATATAACTAATAAGGTACAATGTAATGTTAGGAGGACACATCAAGAATTTCCCTGAAGTTGTCTACCACCAAATGGGTAGCCTTTGGCCTATTTAGCTACTTATTTGTTGAGTTAAATTCATCTGTTCTGCATCTTTGGGTCAATGATTGGATGAACAATGGGTGAAGAATGTATGTAAAGTTAGGCTGGTCATGGACTATGTTTGTGATCCAAGCAGATTTTCCATTGGCAACCATCCTACTACACGGCCGAGTTGCTGTCATTTTCATTCTGCATGAGGATCAAAAAAGAATAACATTCTACCCAGACTGATAATATGATTGCAATGAAAATGTAAACCCTTTCTCTTTCATCAGAAAAACACGGAGGAGCTTGTACTTTAAGCTATAATAATATTTGTTCACTCCGCTGGATTATGATTAAATTGTGCACATCTGATTTACTTATATCAGCTTTTACCTTGCTATGATACATGTGTTTGAGCTCCAGGGCAAAATGGTTGTAGTTCGAATTTATTGCGGTGTTTTCGGCCGTGTTTTGCAATCAACGTTTGAAGGCCAGGGAAGGCAATTTAAACTTGCGAGCTTTATTTACAATGAATAATGGTTCTCGGGGGCTTTCATTTCTCGACGGTTGCTGTTTGACATTGCCGATATTTGTTTTTGTAAATGTGTGTGTGTGCGGGGGGCGGAATAAGGATGTCCTCATACTTAGGACATGTCAATACCAGCTAATAATCAGTATTGCTCATTTAGTGAAGGGCATGGTACAAATAGGGTTGCCATCTTTGTGCGGCTCACAATCCAGGCAGGGGGTGGGACCATGATGTCACCAGGGTGGGTCAGTGACGTTACGGTGGGACGTGCTATGTCATGTGGGTGGGGCTATGATCAGTGATTGGCTGATCCCCATGTCAATCAGGGGAGATTTTTTGGAAAACCGGGCAGTCTGTCTTGACGGGTCAAATCCGGACAGGTGGCAACCCTAGGTGCAAAGTGCAACAATGGGCACAAAGAACCCCACTTTTTTCACTTTTCCCTTTGAGTTGTGCTCTAGAGTGCAGGTTTCTAGAGCTCCCTCTGCTCATTTCTATCCCTCAGCAGCAATAGAACGAAGCAGAGAAGCATCAAGGGCTGTCTCCTGCATCAGTAAATGAATCTGTCTGGACATCACCTGTATAGAACAGCAGAGGGTGCTCCTGTTACACATTCATGATATGAGCTGCTAATATCCTGAGCTCTAAAAATATAAAAAAGAAGAAAAAGAATGTGTAATGCAAATGTGCTTCGAAGAGCACCCTGAGCAATTGTTATACACGTGGCTATATTAGATGTTTGATACAATTTATAAAAAAAAGAACAATAAAGGAGAACTAAACGGCAGAATATATTTTATATGCCTTTTTTTGTTTCAGGAGGGTTTAAAAAGTAGATGACTTGTGAGCTGCAATGACTTTGTTCTTCCCTGCTAGAATATCCAACTGAATGGGATACATACCTCCTAACATTTGAAAAAACGAAAAGAGAGACAAAAACCTGTGCCGCGCACAGAGTTGCCACATTTTTGGCAATTGCCATTTTATTACCACGCCCCCTAATTACCATGTCCGTTTTACAAAATGTGTCAAGGTTTAACACATTTCTGGGAATTTTAGTGCAATGTTTTATTTGTTATAACCATTTTGCTAATGAAAGTGATTTGCCCTTTAAGCTGCATATGTTTAATAGTTACAATTGTTTCTTTGCTTACCTTAAATTGTTACAAAAGTATCTAAGTGCAGCTGCTTGGCTGTCCTGGGCTCTCAGCTAAAACGCCTCTTATTTTAATTAGGTTTCAGAAACATTGGGGCAGATTTACTAAAGGCTAAATTCGCCAGCATGACGTCACTTCGCCAATTTACTAACGGGTGCATGTGTAACTTCGCTAGCGAAGGAGATAGACTCTAGCAGTAATTCGTTCTGGCGAAGTTGCGCTCTGGCAAAGGGACGTAACTACGCAAATTCACTAAGATGATGATTTTACTAAACGTTAGCTCTTGCGCCAGACTTGCCTTCGCCACCTCAGACCAGGAAAAGTGCAATAGAGTAGATAGGACTTCCTCAAAAAATAGTTGAAAACCTTTTTTCAGGGTGATAGGCTGCAAAAGAGAGTAATTTTTTTTCTTGGGTAACCGGCTTCCCCCCTACATTTCCTATCATATGGCACATGAACTATACACTGGGCTCATGTGTAGGGAAATATAACAACTCTATTTTATTTTATTAAGGTTCCCTGGACTTGTGTAGTGTAATGTATTTGCTGCAACATATACGTCCATTCTACTTTAACTACCCGCCGTATGCAAATTAGCCAACGCTAGCGCAACTTCGATACGCTTGCCGCAGTAACGCTAGCGCAACTTCGCCAGTGTTCAGCACCCTGGACGAAACTTCAGATTTTAGTGAACTAGCGTTGTCCTGGCGAATCTACGCCTGGCGACGTGTTGCGACGTGAGTGAAGCGGACGCTAGCAGAAATTCAGCGCTTAGTGAATCTGCCCCTTTGTATGTGTTTCTCGAGTCAGTGTTGGAGATCAAAGAGAAACTCTGGACATTTCAATAAGAAACTCGGGACTGCGCGCTGAGTTGTCAAAATCAGGACTGTTACGTAGAAAACGGGACAGTTGGGAGGTATGGGGAAATACTGAAGAAAAATATCTAGTTGTTAATCACTTGTATAATCCGATTGATTTGAGCCAACATGGAGGTTCACCTGTGTGAGTAGTTTAATGCTTTCATAAGTCTGTGGGCCGACACTTTCAACCTGAGTTCTAGTTTAGCTTCCATCCCATAAAGTCAGAGATTCAGGCAGTAAAACAGTAATGGGTAGAGAGCTTAAAATGAATTAGCTTAAACACCTTGTCGTTCCACAGAGCAGGAAAGCGTATGCCTCACTAACACAACATTATGAATCCGCTATAAAAAAGTCTTCAAGGATTTTGTTGTCCTATCCTTCTTTTATTGCAATCAGGCTTGTTGGCATTCACTGATGTATTGAGAATGGCAATACAGACATTCTGTTGGTTAATAAATAGCCAACGGATGATTGTTTTACATGATGACACTTTCTGTAGAGTCCTCTACAAAATTATGAGCCGCCGAAATGATTCTCCGCGAACACTACACGGAGCAGAACGTTGTTAAATGTTCCAGTTTAAAGTGATTGAAAATACCACTCATCAAAGCTCTAAAAATGTTGTTCCACTTCATTAATGAATCCTTTGAAGACACGGACTGTTTGATCTCTGGAGGAATACATACACCGCCGGAATGTCAATATAAATGCCTTTGGAATAGCGAATATCCCCGCACATTATCGCTTCACGGGATTTTCATTTTCTTCTAATACACTTCTAATCCATGTGATATAATGACACAATGCAACATTATTTTTGAGCGCTTGAATATGTCCGTAAGATCAGCACAATATAAAGGGAAATTATAAAATCTTGGATGATTTCTATAGGCAATAGGCTTTTATATAGAACGTTAGTGAGATGATACAGTGACAAAGAGTTTATCTCATCATTAGCAGCTACAGGTATGGGACCTGATATCCAGAATGCTCGGGACTTGGGGTTTTCCGGATAATATATCTCCGGCAAAATCTTGATTGATATGGAAAGCAGGCAAATCAACTCCTGACAGTGCTTTTCTTTCCCAGTTCATCTAAAGCAGCAACCACATGGCTAGAGGGGGCTAAACAAATAATACAGGTAGGGGACCTGTTATCCAGAATGCTCAGGACCTGGGGTTTTCCGATAACAGATCTTTCCGTAATTTGGGTCTTCATGCCTTAAGTCTACTAGAAATTCATTTAAACATTAAATAAACCCAATAACATGGTTTTGCTTCCAATAAGGATTAATTATATCTTAGTTGGGATCAAGTGCAAGCTACTGTTTTATGATTACACAGAAAAAGGAAATAATTTTGAAAAATTTGGATTATTTGGATATTATGGAATCTATGGGAGACACTGGAACAAGATAGAGCAATCGCACACCCACGGCAGAGGACACGGCAACCTCCCAAGTAGATACAGGAACAGAATATACTGGCACACAAAGCTTTTGCAGCAGGTAAACCCTTGGTTTAATTCAAAAAGTGCGGAATGTGCAACGTTTCGGGGCCACGCCCCTTTCTCAAGCATCTATGTCTATGGGAGACAGCCATTTCGTAATTCGGAGCTTTCTGGATATCGGGTTTCCGGATAAGGGATCCGATACCTGTACTATTAGTGGTGAGCTAATTTTTTCACCAGGCATGGATTCCGCTGTGAATTCTTCCGGCAAAACTGTGGCAAAAAATGAAGCTAAAATATTCGCAGCAACAAAAAGTTGCCAAAACAAACAGAGTTGGACTGGGCTGGCGGGACACTGGGAAAAAACACGGTGGGCCCCTAAGCAGCAGTAATGGAGGACCCTAGGCCCTCGAGTCCGACCTTGAAGACAAACATTATACTGAGACAAATAAGTCACCATAAGATTGATTTTAATGCATTTGGAGTGAGAAAAAAACTTTGCCTGTAAAAAAATATTTTTAGCAGCTTTTCCAATTTTTCGGCAAAGTGAAACGGGATCGACTATAATTACCTCACCAGAAAAAGGCTTTAAGATTGTCTACTGTACATACAGATTCTCTTTATAAGAGTGGTCATTGCTTAAGAATCAGTTATCTGCCTCTTTGTTTTCTATAGTAGAAATGTTAATGGCTCAGCTATCTGAGGAAAGTCCAGATACTTAGGATAAGAATCCCTGAGTTTTCATATTCCCATTTGTTTACATTTGTTTTATAAAATAACTGCATGATACTCAACTACGAAGTGCTGTGATCTTCATATTTTTGATAAAGCCACGACAAACTACCTTTGATCACCAGTTCTTTCATTTCTCTTTGGGCTTCTATAATGCTCCTCACAGCAGCCACCTCTTTGATTGCTGCTTGACAGCGAAGAATTGACCCAAAGACATGCAAATGTGTCCTTTGATATAAACTCATCCTGCCGAGTGCAGAAATATGCCAGTTTTTATCTGGTAGGAAAACTAATCATGAAAACATATAAGTCTTCTAAATAAGAACCCACAACTAGAGAGCCAGTCTCACTCACGGGTTCATTTTGAACTTAAAACGGAATATTACTGTAGGGACCTATATGATATCCTATCCCTATAGAGTTAATCCCCTACCTTCCTATGTAGTTCTCTTATCCTTTGTTATTCGGCACCAGCCCTTGCAAGGGGCCGATTCACTAACTTCGAGTGAAGGATTCGAAGTAAAAAAAGTTTGAATTTCGAAGTTTTTTTTGGGCTACTTCGACCATCGAATGGGCTACTTCGACCTTCGACTACGACTTTGAATCAAAGGATTCGTAGTAAAAATCGTTCGACCATTCGATAGTCGAAGTACTGTCTCTTTAAAAAAAACTTTGACCCCCTAGTTCCCATCTAAAAGCTAACAAAGTCAATGTTAGCCTAACTTTTTTTGATTGAAGGATATTCCTTCGATCGTTAGATTAAAATCCTTCGAATTGTTTGATTCTGAGGATTTTATCGTTTGATCGAAGGAATAATCCTTCGATCGTTCGTTCGCACTATTTGCGCTAAAATCCTTCGACTTCGATATTCGAAGTCGAAGGATTTTAATTCCTAGTTGAATATCGAGGGTTAATTAACCCGCGATATTCGACCCTTAGTGAATCGGCCCCTAAGTGTAACCACCTCACCTATTGGACAAAGAGTGTAATGACACTCCCCTGCCACACTGCTATATAGTGTTGTGCAGGGAGTGGCCTTTTCCTCTTTGGCTCCCGGTGCTGCTGCTAGGTGATCTCCATTGAGCCTGGGATCACCATTTACCCCAAAGGGACCTGACACCTTTGGTGCTTAAGTCGGGGACCAGGTAACCCCGTGAACGAGGAACAGCTATCATAGTAAGCTCCTGTAAAAGACTCTCTAGGAGAGTAAGACAGAGAGGTGTAGCAGAAAAAGCAGTTGTCGCTCCAACAAGAATTGTAGAAGGAAGAAGCTTTCCCACAAGGCCTGTTTGCCTTTAGAGCAGGGAACTCAGTTGATAGGCATCTAGGTTAGCAAAGGACTACCTGTACCGATCCCGATCCCCTCACTGGCAACGTCGGTTAACTGGGAATTGATGTACACCTATCTGTAAATACCTAATTGAGTCGCTTCTGTCCGACTGTGATCCTTACTATGTCCACTGTGATTCCATCTGCTGTATCCAACAACTCCTGCGTGAGTAAACCTGATGTCATTTGCCTCTGGCATAATAAACCATATCTCTTGTTTGCATAAAGAACCTCCTGGCGTCCAATTCATCTATTTTTACACTAATATGCCTGTGGGTTGTAGTTTTACAACATCTTAAAGGGGAAGCTTCCATTTAGCGAAGGCTCTGCCCTGAGTGTAGTTTCACAGTGTAACCCATGCTCATATACTAGCTAGACACCTTTAACTATCTATGTGCTGAATTGCCCAAGAAAGCTTTACATTACTATATTATTTTCTACAAAGCAGAGAAGAGGCAAACCGCCTTAGAATGGACACAATAATATTCCATTTATTGGACAAAAATACAGTGCATAATATTCAACATGTTTCAACATTATGGGGCAGATTTACTGAAAATCAAATTTCAAATTTTTTTCCATGAATCTATGAAAAATTATGATATTTGTGTATTTCTTAAAAACTCTAGAAAATAGAGATTTATTAAGTGTAAAACCAATTCAAACCTCTAATGCAAAAATGTGTAAACTTTGTCAGGGTCCTATAGAAGTCAATGGAAGCTGCGCTGATTAGTGATGGGCGAATATAATTGGCAGGCGCGAATTTGCGTCAAATTTTTGCGTTTTTGCCACCAGCCAATACAGTCGTGAAACTTAAAAATTGTCGCGCATCAAAATTATTCTAATGCCGATTGACTTTAACGCAATTGGACAAAATAGGCGCGCATTTAGAAATTGTTGCAGGTGTCAAAATGAACGTGCGTCAAAATTATTTTGAGGGCCATTGACTTTAATGTGGTTTGTGAATTTTCCGCCGTTTTGCGAACTTTGCGAATTCACCCATCACTAGCGCTTATCCTATTGGACCATTTTAATCAATACGGACTTTAATTGGTTTTCTGATTTTTTTTTTTACTAGTAATTGTTTGAAAAACTTGAATTCTTAGAGGTTTTAGAAGTATTCACAATTTTTAATGCATTTTTCGTTTTTTTTAAATTCATACTTTTTAAATTCAGGTTTTTAATAAATTTAATTCATTCGTGGTTTTAGAGAGTTAGTTAATTAAGTCGTGATTTTAAAAACCCCTAAAACCAGTAAAATTAGACTGTTGATAAATAAGCTTCCACAGGATTATTTTTCAGCAATATATGAATTTGATGTCAAACCTTATATTCACCCAGTACAGCAGAATATTAAAGGAAAACTATACCCCCAAAATGAATACTTAAGCAACAGATAGTTTATATCAAATTGAATGACATATTAAAGAATCTTCCCAAACTGGAATATATATTTACATAAATATTGCCCTTTTACATCTCTTGCCTTGAACCACCATTTCGTGACTCTATCTGTGCTGCCTCAGAGATCACCTGACCAGAAATACTACAACACTAACTGTAACAGGAAGAAGTGAGGAAGCAAAAGGCAGAACTCTGTCTGTTAATTGGCTCATGTGACCTTACATGTGGTTTGTATGTGTGCACAGTGAATCTTACGATCTCAGGGGGCGGCCCTTATTTTTTAAAATGGCAAATTTCTATTTATGATTACCCAATGGCACATACTACTAAAAAAGTATATTATTATGATAATGGTTCATTTACATGAAGCAGGGTTTTACACATGAGCTGTTTTACTCAGTATCTTTTAATAGAGACCTACATTGTTTGGGGGGTATAGTTTTCCTTTAAGTCAACTGCTACACCAGGGAAATCAATTTCAAAAGTAAAGTAAAAGTATCAAAGGAAAGATATACCATGTAAAAATAATATGGTGCAGGTTGGCATAACATAGTAGATTGGGGGAGCAAAAGTAAATTGGAAGCCTAATTACAGTATTGAAGGTCGAATTTTAATGGTTTTAGAGGTTTTTAAAACCACGACTAAACTCATTGAATATCAAAAAACCAAACTGAAAAATCACAAGCAGGAAACAGTTTCAGAAAAGTTGTGAAAAACTCAACTTTGTTGACTTGTCGCACAATAAGGGGCAGATTTACTAAATTCGAGTGAAGGATTCGAATTAAAAAAACTTCGAATTTCGAAGTGTTTTTTGGGCTACTTCGACCATTGAATGGGCTACTTCGACCTACGACTATCGAAGGATTCGAACTAAAAATCGTTTGACAATTCGACCATTCGATAGTCGAAGTACTGTCTCTTTAAAAAAAAATTCGACCCCCTAGTTCAGCAGCTAAAAGCTACCAAACTCAATGTTAGCCTATGGGGAAGGTCCCCATAGGCTTGCCTAAGTTTTTTATCGAAGGATATTCCTTCGATCGTTGGATTAAAATCCTTTGAATCGTACGATTCGAAGGATATAATCGTTCGATCGAATGAATAATCCTTCGATCGATCGAATTTCCTGCGCTAAATCCTTCCTTAAAGGATTTAAATTCCTAGTCGAATATCGAGGGTTAATTAACCCTCGATATTCGACCCATAGTAAATCTGCCCCTTAGTGTGATTTTTTTTTTTTTTGCATTATCACTCAAAAGTCAGTATCAAAATCACCGAAAACCTCAAAAACATGAATCAAAGAAAGATCTTCCAGTTGTAAAATGGACATCTGCCATTGACTTCTACATGATTTTGCCAGGTTTTAGCGGGAGTATTTTCGGATTCGAATTGTTGCAGTTTTGTCACATAATAAATCCTGGGAAAGTTGAGTTTTTTGGTATCACCACACTTTATTAAGGGAGATAAAGCATAAATTCAGCTCTGACAGAATCATCATGGAAATGTTCGAGTTATTAGGGAAGATAAAACTGTTTCATGTTACAACTCCTTATGAAGGTCAGGTTAGGATTAAAAGGTTCCTAAAATGGAAAATGCATTGCAGGTAAATAGAGCAACTTGTTTGCCTTACCAGTAGTGAGCAAAATTTTTAGCCAGGGTTTGGGGCAGAAAAAACACTCATAGACTCCAAAGTATTGTTCAAAAAAAGTCGCCACAGAAAAACAACCATTGACTTTAATGCATTTTGTAAATTTTTGCTGATTTTTTTCATTTTTAGTAGGAACAGAGAACAGAGTCACTCATCAATTTAACTAATCAACTAATATAGGTAAGAAACATGGGTGAAGATAAAAAGTTTACAACAGAAATGCAGAGCTTTGTGGGGGAATGTTATAAAAGTCACAAAAAGCAAAACAATTTGCACAAATAAGACCATAGCAACAACTTTGTTGAAATTCCAAACTGGAGATCTACTGAATAAAAAGAGAAATAACTCAAAAACCAGTTGAAAAGTTTCTCAGAATGTCACTCTCTACATCAGTGATCCCCAACCAGTAGCTCGTGAGCAACATGTTGCTCTGCAACCTCTTGAATGTTGCTCCTGGTGGCCTCAAAGCAGGTGCTTATTTTTGAATTCCAGACTTGGAGGCAAGTTCTGGTTGTATAAAAGCCAGGTGCACTTCCAAACAGAGCCTCAATGTGGGTTGACAATCCACATAGGGGCTACCAAATGGTCAATCACAGCACTTATTTGGCACCTCGAGAACATTTTTCATGCTTCTGTTGCTCCCCAACTCCTTTTACTTCTGAATGTTGCTCACGGGTTCAAAAGCTTTCGGATCCCTGCGCTACGTAATACTAAAAGTTATCTCAAAGGTGAACAACCCCTTTAAGGTGGGAGCTCACTCCATTGCAATGTGCTTGTTATAACAACGCTTCTATGCTGCTTGATGAAAGTCCATTAAACATCCTTCTGGTTTCTGTATTTTAGTTAAAGCTATGGAGCCTGGCAGTCACATACTTCCATTTGCTTCACTTTTGCATCTGCCAAATATTAAGCCACTTAT
Organism: Xenopus petersii; assembly: GCA_038501925.1. Classification (NCBI taxonomy): domain Eukaryota; kingdom Metazoa; phylum Chordata; class Amphibia; order Anura; family Pipidae; genus Xenopus; species Xenopus petersii. Next base: position 125,253,685 of record CM076683.1, read on the forward strand.
TGAGAAAAGGGAATTAGCAGAGGCATCAACCTCCAGGGAACTGGATCAAGGTGATTTTTGGCCTCGTCCCTACCATGCACTGTTACACCTTGATCATGCCAAGTTATGCCTAACCACATCTTGCCTCATCTCCATCACGGGGTATAAATACTGGTCATTCCTACAAAATCCATAAGAATTCAAAGGTTAGAGTCAACAGATTCAATCGTCGACACACAAAGGCTCAATATCAAGTGTGTCTTGTTTAAAATGGGCACAACATCTTGCATGCATTGACACCATTCATTAAGGGTACTTATGCCCAAAGTCATTACTTGCCCTTGGCAATTGTTCATCTATGCCACCTCCTCCTCTGAATCATGTGCAAGTGCATCATTTCAGCCAGCAGACTTTCGGCCAGTGAATTAATGGCAAACATCATCATAATAGTGACTTCTAGAAATTATGCTATCCCCACTATGAAAAACCTTGGCTTTAATTATGTCTTACATGCACATTGGTACATGTTCATTTTGACACACAGCGTTGGACTGGCTGGTCAGAGGACCACTGGGGCTTCCACCACAAGGCACCAAACCCCCCTGAGCCCCCACCTCTTCAACCACCCTTCCTTGCACCCTGCCTTGCCCCTCCCACGCCCCACCCACGCATAGCTTTCCTGTAGTTGCCATGGGGCAAGATCAGCAGCAGCACGGGCCATAGACAAGTGCGGATCTGGGTCTGGGCCCACCAGGCTTTTACCCGCTGTCCAGACGGCCCAGTCTGACCCTCTTGACACATTGGCGGTGGCCAGAACAAATAACTAAGCTGTGGGAAAATGCTGCATTGTGGGTAAAAAACACAGTGAACTGCTCAGAAATCGTACTTTGCACACTGCACTTGTGTTTTAAAGTGTGCATTATTAAAGTGGACCCGTCACCCAGACACAAAAATCTGTATAATAAGTATTTTTCAAATTAAACATGAAATTCAATTTCTATTTTTTTTCTTAAAGCATTCATAGCTGTTGTAAGCTCATTTAAAAATCTCACCTGTCAATCAAATATTGTCTGCCCCTCCTCTATGTCTTAGGCATAGAGGCGGGGCAGACAGTTACTTCCACTTTCCATTCAGTAGATGTCACTGCTCTCCCCAGATTCCCCCATTCTTTTCACCATTTAATTGTGAAGCCAGGGCATGGGGATGGATATCGAGTCCCCCATTCTGGTGCACAAACAAGATCCTGAGATGATACAAGGCTTGTCTTAATAACAGTGTCCACAAAATGGCTCCTGCCTACTTGCTATAATTATGAATTCCCAGACCGAATGGAACAAGATTCAAATCATTTTTATCCTTAAAGGGCATGTAAAGTCTAAAATAGAATAAGGCTAGAAATGCTGTATTTTGTATCCATTGCCATTAAATAACTGAGGAGCAATTCTATATCCATATTGATCTGATGGAAGAGCTGTTCTTTCTCAGTTTTATAAATAAGAAATTCATCAGAAGGGATTTAAATGTTGCCAACACCCTTCCATTCACATCTGCTAAATCCCACTTTAATATACATAATTTAATTTTAAATGTCCTTATAACCATACTGCAAATAAGCGTTCCAGGCGACAGAGAGAGCGACACATACGTAATTCTGTCTCACGAAGTGATTTATGTGCTTGGGCCTTGTGACCTTGGAAACACTAAAAATATTGATGCACTTGATAAATATAAGCAGAACTATTAAGGCAGGCATTATGTTCCTGAAAACATGGCAAAGTGACATTTTACTGCGGCAGAAATGTAAAGGTCACATCTGTGAGGCAGCCCTGATAAAAACAACATTAGCAATGACATCTTCAGAGCTGCCTGACGCATTTCAAAAAAATTGCTGCTTAGAATTATATGTGAGAGCTGAAATTGTCATTATTCAGAACGTGGTTCCAATAAAAGAAAATATACTTTGCTATTTTTTTTTACTAACACTACCTGTTTGTATGTATATACTGAATTTACTGTGCCAGCATTGATGTCAGCAGCCTGATCTTCTGATCCTGTTTGGCCATCTTTTGAGTGTCAGTGGCTCTGCAAGTGCTCAGTGTGCTCTGGTTGCTTCTAAGAGGCAAATGAATTGTTGGATATCATAAAAACATTAGTATAGAGTGAAGTTACAGGTGCCAGATGTCTGTTGATGATTTGGGGCTTATTATTAATCAACTGTGATGCTGAATGCACTGGTCATTCTGAGTGAGTTACTAACCAGATTTATTTCTTGGAATGTATACTCTATATTGTGAGACAGTCCCTAAGCTCAGGCCAGAGCATGTGCTGTGAATCCATAGAAATGAATTTTGGGAGCTACTGGGGGTATATTTGGAGGCACAGAGCTTTAGATCTGACTGAGGAGAAATCTACTTTTATTACAGCAGCTTTTGGCAAAATATACAATAATATAATATGCTATAAATGAAATAGATATTATCAGAATGGTAACTATCCTTAAAGGGCATGTAAAGTCTAAAATAGAAGGCTAGAAATGCTGTATTTTGTATACTAAATATAAACATGAACTTACTGCACCACAAGCCTAATCAGCCCAGTGATACAACAATTATGTATAACCTTCTTATGAAGTAAGGGAGGATCTGGCCAGAGTGGACCTCCATGATGTGAGTGAAGAAGAAGAGTCCAACAACCACTGCATTAGGGAGATAATCTTCACCTGGCATTTTCATGATCTGGCTTTGTCTTGCCATTTATTGTGGTAAGGAATTAGGTTTCACTCCAGGACTGGATCATGATCACGCTAATGACATTGGGTTGCTTGGCATCTCTGTATAGTTGATATTGAGGATATTTGGTTATATAATATTGCAATAATTTAATACAATTTAAGGTAATTGCAGCATACCAAGCCCTAACCCAACTATGTATTTAAATGGTGGTGTGGTATGTTTGTCTAGATTAAGAAACTAATGGTGAACTTGCCATGGATATCTCAGGTCAACAAGGAGAGAGGGGTACCAGCAATGGAACCCATGGAACTCTAGTTACCCTATTACACAGCTGTGAAACATTAATTTAAACAAGAAATCTAAGTAGACTTCCAAGAAATGGAAACTGGTTCCATTTCAAAGTACAAGCAAAGCTATGATTTTTAAAGATTCTTCCTCCTAATAAAAGAGAGAGAGAGAGAGAGAGAGAGAGAGAGAGAGAGAGAGAGAGAGAGACTATTTTTGCTATAGGTAATTTTACCCTTGAGAAGATAGTGTTCTGAAGAAACTTCTAATTGCCAATGCTTTGCCAAATTATTGTCTTATGAGGAGGGAAGATAATTTGGCTAATTTATCATCTTACTGATGTTAAACTCATTTGGTACACAGCAGTTTTTCTATTTAATCCTCTGGTGCATATTCAGAGACAGCTAAATAAATCTCATACGTTTTGACAGCAGCCAGATGCCGCCTTTCAGCTGTTTCAAAACAAGAGGTAGCTACCATCAATTAAAACAGAATGAACTGTGCAAGTGTTCCAGCATGCAACAAATTAGAATGGCAAAGAGTCCTCCTTTTCATCTGAATTAGAAGAGGACCTTAAGGTGAAACCCAATGAAACTTATGATCGTACGCAAATCTTCCTATAACATTGCACCATTTTCCATTAAGCCTCCATCTTACTCTTTTGAATCACTAAGAACAGAAATGTTCCAGGAAACACTACAGTTTGTAAGCATGAATAGCACCAACCCATTATAGCTTTTTTAAACTTTAAGAAAGGTCGGAGCTGGAGAGAGTGCAGAGACGTGCAACTAAATTGGTTAGGGGGATGGAAGACTTAAATTATGAGGGTAGACTGTCAAGGTTGGGGTTGTTTTCTCCGGAGAAAAGGCGCTTGATTACACTTTATAAGTACATTAGAGGACATTATAGACAAATGGCAGGGGACCTTTTTACCCATAAAGTGGATCACCGTACCAGAGGCCTCCCCTTTAGACTAGAAGAAAAGAACTTTCATTTGAAGCAACGTAGGGGGTTCTTCACAGTGAGGACAGTGAGGTTGTGGAATGCACTGCCGGGTGATGTTGTGATGCTGATTCAGTTAATGACTATAAGAATGTCTTGGATGATTTCTTGGACAGACGTAATATCAAAGGCTATTGTGATACTAAACTCTATAGTTAGTATAGGTATGGGTATATAGAATTTAATTAAAAGTAGGGAGGGGTGTGTGTATGGATGCTGGGTTTTCATTTGGAGGGGTTGAACTTGATGGACTTTGTCTTTTTTCAACCCAATTTAACTATGTAACTATGTAACTATGTCGATAATATAAGTGGCAGCACTTAGGATGGGACAAAAGATTATTTTGACCAAAATATATTTTTAAATAACACAGTTAAAGAAATATACCATAGTCTTTCGAGTTTAGTCATCGTAACCTTCAAGCATAATCCTACATATGGATTTTATACACTCTAGTGCACATAACTCATAATGGATCAGCTGTTCAATAGACCTCAGGGGTCATCAGATATTATATTTAATCTTATTATATTAAAAATAAGAACTCCTGCATAGATGCAAGGTGGATAATGCATTGCTGCAAGAATGGTATTACATCTGATAAATGTTGAGAACCTTCTGTTTTTCATTTACTCTTATAAAAAAACGCCATTAAATAATATGTAAATAGCTTAAGTATTTCCTTCTATGCTTAATACAAATAGAGCTTTTCACTGGTAAGTGGGTAAAACAGCATCTCCATATATTAATGTTTGTGTTGTTGCCTTAGACCTTAAAAAGTATTAAGTGTGAGCTGAGAGATAGGGTTAAAATATTGATATGAGGTTGGGAGAGACCTCTTCCCCTTTTGCCATTTAAATAAAACATGACAAAATAGGTAGTTGATTGACTGAATTATGGGATTCAATGTATATTTGACCTAAATGGTACATGTATCTTGTTTTAGGTTGAAGAAAAAGTCACAGTCAGTGGACATTGCCTCAACAGGGTATAACCCCCTATCAGAAACATCAGCACCCCAAGCAAGTAGAGTGCCACCACCCATTGTCAAGGCAATTTCTGAGGAAGATCACCATAACACAGCTAACGCTCGGAAACGTCATGCAAGAAGGAGTGATCTCAAGAGATGCTACACCATTGGTGAGTTGACTGATATTTTGTTTCTTTTAGCTTTATCACCACCAATGTTTGTGGCACCGCCTCAGGCCCATTGTGATGTTTAGTTCTGGGTCTCTGAATATCACTAAAAGAGTCAATTAATATTGAAGCTTTTGTTTGTGTAATGGCAAATAATGAATATTCTGTTTGCTCTCTATGCTTTGCTTACACATTTATTCTCTTTTTAATTGGTCAAACGTAATGTGTAAACTCTGTACATACTTTTTAAATAAATTCGCCCATGGCAACAGGCCACTAGAGTATAATATATAGACAGGAGTAATTTGATGATGTAAGGTTACTATGGAAAGGAAGGTGTGAGTCCCTCAGGCAGGAACTGGTATTGTGCACACAGGAGACAAGAAGGGGCGATCAAGGAACAGGAACAAGAATAGGGTGACAAAGGCAAAGAATCAAGATCTGACAGGATAGGCATGTAGTAGGAGAAGACACAAGAACAGGATGGAGCAGGTGGAGAACTGTTGAGTGGACAGAGTGAGCATAGAGACAAGACTGGAACTGGATGGTGTGGATGAAGAGGCAGGGACAGGAAGAGGTTTGGAACAGGAATAGGATCAAGAAACAAGAGCAGGACTAGGAACAGAACAAGAGCAGGTCTAGAGTTGGGAAAAGGTCGGGAACAAGGCAAGGTGGAGACAGGAGCCAGAGCACAGAGATGTGCCACAGTGCTCAGAAGCATAGGCCAATTCTCAGGCACAGGACGTTTGGAGGACTAGGCGTATATAGGACAGATTCAGCACTGATGGGCTAACCCCATCAAACCAATATGGCTGCTGAGGTGATAGGCAAGGAAACAGGCACTCTTCTCTCCTGGCCCCGTCGTTAGGGTAATCTATGGCTCCTTAAAGGGCATGTAAAGTCTAAAATAGAATAAGGCTAGAAATGCTGTATTTTGTATACTAAATATAAACACGAACTTATTGCACCACAAGCCTAATCAAACAAATAATTTATGCTTTCAAAGTTGGCTACAAGGGGTCACCATCTTGTAACTTTGTTAAACATCTTTGCAAGACTAAGACTGTGCACATGCTCAGTGTGATCTGGACTGCTTAGGGATCGTCATAAACAAAGCTGCTTGAGTTCTGCATGGCTGGGAAGTAAGGCAGGGGCTCCCCCTGCTGTTCATAAGTATGATTGTTTCCCTGCTCAGCAGTTAGGGACCATCTGACAATTCCTATCCACAGCAGTAAATGAAGGGAGAATTTCACTGCATACAGTCAGGTTTCTTATAAATATAAAGTACACTTTTTTTTAATTAAAGTATATTGGAGATAGGTTTCTTTTTCATTAAAGAAAGTAAAATGGGATTTTATTTTTTTGCCTTTACATGCCCTTTAAGGTTGGGTTGACTATTCTATTCGATTGCAGTTAACTGAAGGTTTATGTCTTTTCTCCCATTCAGCTATTCAGGAGGTCAACAAACAGAACAATGCTGGCCATCCCAGTAAAAGGCCACATCACACAATATAAATGTGTGTGGAAAGCAGGGCTCAGTTAGTTGGACAGCTGATAGCTGTCCTTCATAAATCTTATGTGCTATATTTCTTATTGAGGATTAAGTAGTTTTGGTGCAACTGAACAAAAATGCTGCTTGTATCCTCTAAACTAAAATCTCTAATTTAAGCCATTTTCTTTTTTTTTTTTTTTTTGCTGCTTCTTCCATATGTCTTAGCTGCAAGAATCAGAACTTGCAGTAAAGGAAAGTGTGAGCAGGGATTGTAAGTAATGTAGATTTATAGGTAATGGCACATTTGAGGACTATGAATCTATGCAGTAGCATTTCAAGGCTTAATACAAGGTAATCGGTGGTTTTATATGTCTACAACATTTGTACACAACATACATCACTTTAACTTAGGGATCTCCAGCCTGCAGCTTCCTGGCAATAGCTAAATTATAAATCTCTAAATCCCCCAGTCAGACCATAATACATTAAATTCACAGCTGTATGTTTGTTGACTTTGAGGGGGGGAAGACAAATCAATTCTCTAAACTGTTGATTTAGTGGAAATATTAACATCAAAATGAAGAAAATCTGAACTCTATATATATATATATTATATGTTTTATCCGTTATTGCTGTGATCTTCTTTTTTTCCTTCGCCAACAGGGTTATTAAAGGAACACAACACTGAAATATGTATAAATTTATCCTGGGTATTTGGTAGTAGATATTGAAATATGAATGTTCCAAGACCCTAACAGAAGTTCCATAGATGGGGATTATAATTAATAGGGATTGTAATTAATCTTACTGATTATCTATTTGCTAGCTGCTATCTTCTCTTATCGGTCATTTTAGGCTTGTGGAGCTTGTCATTCAGTAGTCTTAGTCATGCAGAGGTCTAACAATTTTCTCTTGGATATTGCTGATGATCTCCTGAAAATGTTTAATTTACATTTTTGGATTATTAGTACAAAAAATATTAGTACAAAGCAATATTTATTTTTTGTGTATAATATTCCTCTGACTTTAAGGCATGAGGGTATGCCTAATTTTTATTTTTTAAATAAAAAAAACCATGGCCAAACTCCCATACCCGATTTTACCTTTATTAAAAAAACTCGAAAAATTTTATGTCCAAAACACTCAAATGTTTTGTGATAAAAAAACCATGGCCAAACTCCCATACCTGATTTTACCTTTATTAAAAAAACTCGAAAAATGTTATGTCCAAAACACTCAAATGGTTTGTGATATTGCTCGAAAACCCCCAAATTTCTCTGATTTTTGGACAAAACTCTGTGGAGACAATAATACTAATTCTAAATATCGAAATATTCAAGTTTTTTTCCCTCTAAAGATTTGTGCTAGTGAAAAATAATTAAATTTTTTGTTTTTTTCATTCGGACTTGTCCCTGTGGTGCATATGAAGACATCAGTAGCTGCACTGAGATTTACTGGGCTGCACATAATCTGAAGCAAATTCCAATTTCCATCTCTTTGGATCAGTCTGTTTATGACATCTCTGTCTCGCCATATAAGCCTGACAGCGCCGAGAATTGCCGTTCTGGGAATACTTCTGTGCTCGTAGCAATGCTGTCACTACTGAAGCAACATTTAGCTTTACTGTCGGTACAAATAGCATCACTATATCTCTTTATTTTTTACCAGTATTTTGTGAAAAACCATCGGGGAAGGGCTGCTGTACACACTGGTCCTGTATGCAGCTAGTGATATCACTGTATTTACTGGGGACCCTTTTAGGTTGGCCAGAAAGAGCATTTTCCACCCCATCCCTACAGTATCACAGGGTCCCTTTGGGGAAAAAATATTGATAAAAAGACTAGGATATGTTATATTTTGTACTTAGATTTTTTTAGCAAGTATAAAGGGATGCTAAGACGGCTGCAAGGGCTTTGTGTCATTTTAACTGAAGGAGATTTTGCATTTATGCAATTTCCCATCTCCATAGATATGTCCTCAGCCTTTGTGCATTAACAGAGGTCTCCTGTTCAATACCGCAGGCCCTGGGAAGGACATGGACAATAGGTACAAAGGTGGAATTATCCACAGTGCACCCAGTGGGAAGTTTGGTGGCCATCTGACTATGACCAAAACAATGGATTAGTATTTTTTTAGGGAAGGAGGAAGGGTGGCCCACAATGTTGTATTGTTATGGGATCTGTCATGACCTTGTTCTCCTTCTGAACAGGAACAGAACAGAAAATGCTAGCACACTCTGAACTTCCCAAATAAACAAAATCAATTTTTCAGCATTGGGACTGAATAAAATACTGGAACACATTGCAAATCACAATTTAATACTGTTGTATGCACAATAGATCTTACCAGACAACTAGGAGGTGAGCAGAAGCCTAGACATTGGGGGTGCCAGTGGATGTGATCTACTTTGCTAAAGCATTTGATAAAGTGCCACACATACGGCTACTGATTAAATTAAGGGATATTGGCCTGAGACATGATATAGAAAACTGGCTGAAGGAAGGATTACAAAGAATGGTGGTTGCACATATATATATATATATATATATATATATATATATATATATATATATATATATATATATATATATATATATATATATATATATATATATATATATAATGTGTTTGTATGGGGTTTATATAATGGCTCTGGCTGTCTTACCTTTGATCCTTAACATTATAACCTTACCTGTATGTTTTCTTTTTTTAAATACATAGAGGAACCCAGATTTGTTTATAAGCAACAAAATATGATAATTGTGTGTGATCCTCTGCAGAGGATAAAGGACCCTGACGTGGTTGATGAATACCAATGTGTTTAACGTGTTACTTTTGTTCAAGAGGAAGAAAAGTGAATATAAACCCTGCTTATTAGAATGGATACTATTGATTTTTGTTATTTGGTTGCCATAACAATAATACGACATACATCATATTAAAAGCTGTTGAGGAAATGTAGGTTTCAGGTTCCAATATACTTTTCAAATGAGCAGAGCTGTCTTGGGTGGGCGCAGATAAGGGTGACACCTTGGAGAGATGTTATATCCAGCAGAAGGCGGAATGAAGTCCTACAAAGAGGTCCATGAAGCTCATGCCAGATCTGCAACCATAAACTCCCTTAGAGCACATATGGGTCTCTACCTGTTGTAGACCACAGGTTGCTGCTTTTGAAGTCATTACAAATTATTGAAATCTTGATTTTGTGGCCCATGAAACAAGGATGCAGCTTCTCATACATAATACAGATTCCGGTAGACAAGAATCATGTTTAAGGACTATTGACTATTTGTGTGAATTGCTTTGGGGAATACATTAATCAACCCTATTGATTCTCCTTAAAAACTGGAATTTGAAGTTAAACTACATGAGAGATGCATTAATCATTTATGGATGTTTCAATATTTTCTCCAAGAAAATCTTCTTCTTCATTATTCATCAGTTAGAAAAAATGTTGGTTGCTTGTGCAGATATAACCCAGGCCAGTGCACCAGCTCCAGGAAAGTGATTGTAATCGCTGGGCATGCCTGACATGTGACACCCTCTAAGTAACTAAAGTTTTCCTTCTCAATTAAAGGAGAACTAAACCCTAAAGGTAAAAAACCCTATCTCCCTGCCCTATATCCCCCTCCCTCCTCCCCCAACCTAAGTGTTATCCCGGGCAAATGCCCCTAACGTTTTACTTACCCCTCGGTGCAGATTCAGGCATTACAGTTCACGGACGACAGCTTCAGCCGCTTTGGTAATCTTCGGAATGAGACCAGTGCTTTGTCAATTTTCGTGAGCGCATGTGCAGTTGCCACGAAACAGAAAATTGCTCCTACTGTGCATGTACCGCCACTCATCTAGCTGGTCTCATTCTGAAGATTTCCGAAAAGAAAAAGATGGCTGCTCATGAACTCTGATACCTGAATCTGCACCGAGGGGTAAGTAAAAGGTTAGGGACATTTGCCTCCTCAGGAGGGATGAGGGGGGTCTATTTAGGGTAGGGGGTAGGGTTTTTTTTAACATTAGGGTTGAATTCTCCTTTGAAGAGAAAGTAGATGCTTATTACACCTCTCGTCATGCTGTTTGTATATGCAGAAATAAAGACTGAAGAATAGTTATCAATGTTACATTGGATTAGGTTATTAGTCATAGTCACTGGGTTTTGAGTGAACTTTCATTTAATTTTTCAATAAAGACTTGAGGACACTATTGATATTAATGGTTGCCAAGGACAGAAATTATGTAGAACAACTGAATTCATCCATGATGTCTCGTTCTTGAGGGCAATCTTGACAAAACTCTAAGTCTAGGCAGATAAGATTCAATGTTTATGCACTTGGAATGTATCCATATGCAGACTATGTATGTCCTTCTTTGGTTACCGTAGGCAATCCTTGATGGTGAATACACAGAGCTCAGTAAGCAAAACGAGGGTTAATCTCTTGTCGTGATGCAGATGTTTTTAAATTACTGTAATAAAGTTGATTTTTTTTTTCGAGTGGCACTTGAAGTGCTTGCCAATTTTTTTTCCTTCATTGCACTTCACTATGGGTTCAGAGCGATGCACCCGGGCCACTCAAACTTTTTAAGGTTCATTGTTAAAGTTTTTGCAAACCCATGAGCGTGGGACCTGGGGTATGTACACCCAGGTCAGAGAGTTCAAAGAGTGAGCAATTCATTTTATTTAGAAGAATATCGCTATAAAGATATATATCAGCATAAAGAACACGGAGCACTCATGGGACTTAATTTATGTGCAAAACTTTAATGGTTTAAGCAGTCCCGGATTTGTGGAGAGGCCACCAAGGCCCAGGCCAAGGGCAGCAGAATTTTAGGGGCGGCATGCTGCCCAACCACACCAACATTTTTCAGAAAGACTGAGGATGAGCAGGAGATATGATGCACTCGTTTTTTAAATCTCCTGTGTGCCAATCCCCATTGCTCTGGTCCCAATCCTGAAAATAAAAGGGAGGGATCGGGGGTGACGTAACGACAGCGGGCCATGGGGTGCCCTCTATGTAAATCCAGCCCTGGGTTAAAGTCTACATTTTGGTTCTGCACAGAGGCCATTGTCAAAACATCACAAACCGTTCCACAAACCAAACCAGTCAGTCAGTAGTGACTCACTCACATTTCAGTAACACCTTACACCTTTTTTTTTTATATATATGTGTGTGTGTATATATATATATATATATATATATATATATATATATATATATATGTGTATATATATATATATATATATATGTATGTATATAGATATATAGATATTTCATCCAATATGCCATAATGACTTTTGCAGGGTGCAGGATCAAAAAGGTTGTATACAGGTGGAACTGAAATGTTGGATTAATGATGTCTTTCACCATGATCAAATAAAATCTTTTTTGATTTTTTCATGTAAAAGATATATATATATATATATATATATATATGTGTGTGTGTGTGTGTGTGTATATGTATGTATATGTGTGTGTGTATATAATTTTTTTTTTTTTTTTTCCAAAAAAGAACCAGCAACACCGGGGTATTTTTCAAATCAAGAAAACGTGTATTAAATAAAGCATGTCATAGCCAACGTAACGTTTCGTTCCCCACTGGGACCTTTCTCAAGGCAACCACACCCTTGAGAAAGGTCCCAGTGGAGACCGAAACGTTACGTTGGCTATGACATGCTTTATTTAATACACGTTTTCTTGATTTGAAAAATACCCCGGTGAAGCTGGTTCTTTTTTGGAAAATGTATGTAAGTTTTAACCGTGCAACAGGGTGAAGTTTGGAAGCCACCCATTACATCACTATATAGATATATATATATATTCCTTTTCTGTATAGCTTACTTGTGCAGGCCTCTGTGTATTACCCTGTCTTTTATTATTGGAGCAATAAACGTTAGCAATAAACAACAACAGAGAGCCCCAGTGCTACCTACATTGAGTATCCCTGTCATTGAGCCAATTATTTTTTATTGCTGTTTTTATTAAAAGTTTTCATTAGTTTTCCTCAAATATATATATGTATTGTATTGTTTTTCTTATCCATCAACGTCTTTGTTCATTTCACTCATTTCTGTCAAGATTGCCCTCATGCTCTGTAAATGACTGTTTGTAGACACAGGCCCCTTTGGAAACCACTCACCCTTTCAAGAAGGAATCTTCTCCCACCGCTCTCTCCCAGAGATCCTTTGGATAACACTTCGCTCTGAGAGAAGATTTCCATCACACCAGAAGTTGATAAGTGCTGCCTGGGGGGAAAGGGATGCCATTGCCCACAACTCAAAATAATGAATTCTTATATGCGTATGAATAAATCAGTAGCTCCCTGCAGAACAAGCCATATACATCCAGCCTGGAATGACACGCTATGATATTTAACTTACTCTTCTATTGTTATACTGCAGCATTATTGACATGTTTCTTTCAGAAAAGTCAAATAGAATAAAATATAAGAAATTAAAATGGATCTAGCTGCTGTAGACAGGAAGCCTAAGTGCTTAATAGCTCCCTAATGTGTTATAAAATACGATATACTTCAGGCTTAACAACCTCTTTTATCTATTTCATCACTTTAATCCCAATGCTCATCTGAAATATATTTTGTTGTTTAGTGCTCAAAAACATGTTGCTGGTAAGGATTTATGTGCTGCTCTCCAGAGCTGCTGAAACCAAAATATATATACTGTACATACATATGATATATTTGACATAAACTTTGGAGGTTTCTAAGTAATAAAAAAAATGTTGTGCCCCTCCTTTCAGTTTAGACCAAAGCAGTTTGTCATTGCTCTGTATGTAGGGCCTCCATTCCTGATGGTTTGGAAGAATAAAGGTAAAGCTGAAGGCAAGCTCAGTATTAAGGTAGAGTACATACATCTTGAACCCAACTCTAGGTCAACTCCACTGCCCTTCAGGTTGGACATCCATGAGGTATTGGTATTGATATTGGTAAGTTCTGGTAGGCAAAACAATCCTATTAAAATAAACTCCTAGGATACTTCGAAACTCCGGAAACTGGGTTAGATGTTTCAGCACAGTGCTTCTGGTTTGCTGTTTTTTGTTCTTTAAACAATCTCATTGGCTGTATTTAGTGTTTAATTGTCTTTTTTAGCTGGCTTAAGGTATGGAAATCCAAATAACTGAAAGATCCCTTATCCATACCATTAGTATTAAAGGAACAGTAATACCAAAAAATGTAAGGGGTAAATTTACTAAGCGAGAAAATTCACCAGCAGAGGCTTTGCAGCCATCGCAACACTTCGCCAGGTGAAAATTCGCTCAGACAATGATAATTTACTAGGATGAAAAGTTCGTCTGGGGCACCGAACCTTGGTGAATTTTCGCTAGCATTACTTCGGCAATCAAAGCAAAGATGCGCTAGCATTCAACTATGCATAGAGCAGCTTCATTAGAGGTCTAGACTCAGGCTAATTTGTATATGGCGTGAAATGATGAAGTTGATTGGACGTATATGTTGCAGCGAATACATTACATTGCACAAGTCCAGGGAACCTTAATAAAGAAAATAGAGTTGTTATATTGCCCTACACATGAGCCCACTGTATAGTTAATGTTCCATATGTTAGAAAATGTAGGGGGAACCTAATTACCCAAAAAAAAAATTTAAGGACCTTTGCAGTCTATCACCAAAGACACCAGCATTTTTTGTGACTTGTTAGAAACCTTCTCCACTAAAAATATGATGTAAGTAACAGAGGATTGAGGAAGATCTATGCACCCCATTGTACTTTTCCTGGTCTGAGCTGGTGAAGGCAAGTCTGGTGAAAGAGGTAACGTTCAGTAAAATCTGCATCTTAGTGAATTTCGGGAGTAACGTCTATTCGCCAGAGCGAAAATTTGCCTACCGATAGAGTGTGAATGAGCGCTAGTCTCTGTCTCCGCAGCAAAGTGCCTGAAAGCAGTAACGCTGGCGAATCACGGCCCTTTAGTAAGTCTTCCCCTAAGTGTTTTAGGAGATTATTGATGATTTTTTTTAAAAAAAATAAATAACATTTTTATTAAAGTCCGATGCAGCAAAAAATCAGAATACGAAAATCCGGCATCTCAGACCTGCCGAGGTTGTATATAAGTCAATGGCAGAGGTCCCTATCCTATTTTGAAGTTTCTGTGGTCTACTCTGGAATTAGCCCGAAAATCTGACCTTTTCTGACTTTTTGGGCAAAAAAAAGAAAAATTCAGGCTTTTTCAGGAAAAAAATCTGAAAAAATATTACGATTCCGGTTTTCGCTCGATTTTTTACTTGAATCGATTAGATCAAGGTTTTTAAATAATAAATGAGGTCCAATTGTGTATGCTAGTTTGGTCGGACTTTTTTTAGTGAAATAGTCAGAAAAATTTGGATTTTGATAAATAAGTAATTCAAATATAATGTACCATTGCCCTACATTAGTAAAACAGTTGTGTTTGCTTCAGAAAGACTACTATAGTTTATACAAAGCTGCTGTGTAGCCATGGGGGCAGCCATTCAAGCTGAGAAAGAAAGGTTACATGGCTGATAAGCTCTGCGGAAGCTCTTATATAAACATATAGCCTTTAGAAATTCTGAAAACCGATAAGGATGGAATATCTGCGCCAAACAGAGCTGAAATCAGTGTGTTTAAGATTCGCTGAATTAATTTTAACTGCTCCTGATCCAGCCCTGAATGTTCCTTCTGATGTGACCTTATTCGGAGTCTTGTTTCCTGCCTGAAGCAATAAAGAATACATTCTCTCTCTGCAGGCTAATCATTTCTGAGATAAACGGATTAAGAAATTACATTTGCAAATTGAGATTCCCTCTCGTTTTGTTAACCAAATTTCCTTTTTCTGTTTAATACGATAAGCCACTTTTTGCTGGTAAGTTGGCAAACGTTCTCTCTTATAAAAAAAAAAAAACAAAGGCAACGAAGAACCTCATCCAAAAATGATCTCGGATCAATGGTTCTTTGCAGCCCCTAGAATTTTACTCCGAGCCTTTCAGTCATCTGGTTGATGATACATATACATATTTTTGTAGTGTATGGCTCTCATTTCCTGAATTTTTTGGGTTCAAACTAGTGAAATTTTTGCAGAGTTTCAACACAAAAATGACACCCATGAGGCAACAAAAAACAAAATTGATGCCCATAGACCAATGCATTTTGGAAAGTTTTTTCCATTTCGCGAATTTTTGGCAAAGCCAAACGGGTCAGATCAAACCTCACTCCAAGGTCCAAAATTTGTTCTCTTAACAAGGTTTTCGATAAAGGAAAACATTTCCAGAGCAGCCAGGCAACCACATGTCTCTAAATCTCATCCTAACTGGTGTACAGGCTGCACTGGGCCAACTTATTAGTTTGGGAACCACTGGTCTACACCAACAGGATAATGAAAAGTATCGGTTTAAAAAAAGATACATCGCACTGAACAAGCTCATACTGTACATGACCATGTAGTCTTCAAAGGTAAAGGTGATAAAATGACCAGGGTTGTCACCTTCAAAGCACTGGTTTCATTCTGAAGAGGAAACACCGCCATCTTTATTGTTCTTCCAAACGCTCCTCTGACCTGAATGAAGTGTGTGCATGTGCAGTACAGAAATTGCAGAAGAATCTCTGTTCTGTGAATGTGCTCCACCAGGTCAACATAAGGGAGTTGGAAAGAAACGGCTAAAGCAGGGCCGGAACTAAGGGTAGGCAGATTAGGCACATGCCTAGGATGCAAAGCTGGGGGGTGCCAGGCACGTACCTGCTCTGTCGCCTACCCCATTGTCCGGTCCTGTCTCTCCCCAACTGCCGTGGATATTTTTTCGTAATTGCGCTTTTGTGCATACGCGCACGTAGTTTCTCGCATGTGCACCATATCACAGTTTCGCACATGCGCACCAGAGCTCGCACTCAGCCGGCGCTGTGGCCGGCCAGGTTGCCTAGGGCGCCTGGCTGGGTTGACCCGGCCTTGGGTAAAAGGTCTTGGGTCTACAGAATGAGACAGAAGAGCACCAGCCCAAGGTCTCTGCTTAGAGTTTATAATTACAGCTTGGCACACCCAGTGATTTTACCTTTCCTTCTCTTTTAAAAAAAACTAGTGTTATTAGACCCTAAAGTCATTAGGCACAGAAAATTTTGAGCTGTAATCCTGTGTAACTTAGGGGGTTATTTATCAAAATCCGAAAATATCTCATTACTTTCTGAAAGCTACTCCGACCAAATTCGCACAGGTTTTTTCCCCCTTATTTATCAACACATTGAAAAAAGCCGAATACCACAACTTTTTCAGGTTTTGACGACGAAAAGGGCGACTTTTTCATATTTGATGGCCGAAAACCACAAAATCTTTGGATTGTTGCACGAAACCCAGCACAGATCAGAATACCTACAGGACTTCTCCCATGAACTTGGCAGGTCTGAGTATTTTTTTCTTTACTTTTTACACCCTTGGGGTTTTAATAAATCCAGAATAATTCAAGCTTTTTTTTTTTTTTTTTTTACAAAAAAACAGTTTTACCCCTTTAGAGGAAAACTAAACCCTAAAAACGAATATGGCTAAAAATGTCATATTTTATATACTGAACTTATTGCACCAGCCTAAAGTTTCAGCTTGTCAATAGCAGCAATGATCCAGGACTTGTAACTTGTCACAGGGGGTCACCATCTTGGAAAGTGTCTGTGACACTCACATGCTCAGTGGGCTCTGAGCAGCTGTTGAGAAGCTAAGCTTAGGGCTCGTCACAAATTATCCAACAGAAAATGAGGTTGGTCTGTAATATAAGCTGATGCTACAGGGCTGATTATTAAATTCTGATGCTAATTGCACTGGTTTCTGTGCTGCCATGTAGTAATTATCTGTATTAATTACTAATCAGCCTTATATTGTGACATTTCTATTCTATGTGTACTGTATATTGTGAGTGGGTCTCTAAGCTCAGTAAGTGACAGCAGCACAGAGCATGTGCAGTGAATCAGCAGAAAAGAAGATGGGGAGCTACTGGGGCATCTTTGAAGACACAGATCTTTACTGCTAAAGGGCTGTGGTTGCCTTGGGCTGGTACAGAAGCCCAAAACGAAATAACGTACAACATTTGTAGCAACTTCTTTAGTTATGCTTTAGTTCTCCTTTAGAGATCAAGAGATAAATTTGGATAAATGCCTTGGGGGCTCAGAAAAGCCAGAGACTTGCTGTATACTGAATAACTGTGTCTATATTCAGCAGAAGCAGCACAATATAAAGTTAAAGCTAATCATATTCATAATCAATTCTGAACTCATACATTTATCTTACTGTGCAGATTGGAACTGTGTTATTTTCTATGTTGTCCTTGTGACAAGAAGCGTCTGTGCTATGAAGCATGACCTTTGTGTATGTTTCTGGTAAATCGCTGATTTACGATGTTCAGAAAAGATTATATGCCTTTATATTTTAGTTTAGTTATACCTGGCAATTCTATACTTCAGAAGGAAATTTCCCACAGACCTTCACTCTGACTGTGCTGGAGATGCAGAAGTCCATCAAATGATTAGGGATGTAGCGAACGTCGGAAAAAAAGTTCGCGAACTTGCGCAAAAATGCGAGCGGTTCGCGAACGGTTCGCGAACCCCATAGACTTCAATGGGAAGGCGAACTTTAACATCTAAAAAAGACATTTCTGGCCAGAAAAATGATTTTAAAGTTGTTTAAAGGGTGCAACGACCTGGACAGTGGCATGCCAGAGGGGGATCAAGGGCAAAAATGTATCTGAAAAATCTGCCTGTGTGTGCTTGGAAGAGATAGTGTAGGGGGAGAGCTGTTAGTGATTTCAGGGACAGATGATAGTAAGTTTGCTGGCTAGTAATCTGCTTGATACTGCTCTGTATTGGAACAAAAAAATAAATAAAAGCAGTCCTTACAAGGACTACTGTTATTGCAGCAGTCAGCAGATGAGATCAGAAGCAGGACAGCTGCCCACTGCAGCTACATACAGAGCACTGCAGTAGAAGGTAGATTACTAGCCAGCAAAGCTACCTAAGCTTAAATGTCCCTCAAACCCCTGCAGACTTCTGTCCCTCCAATAACAGAGCAGTATCAAAACGATTACTAGCCAGCAAACTTTCAACTGTCCCTGAAATCACTAACAGGCAGCAGCTCTCTCCCTACACTATCTCTTCAGCACACACAGGCAGAGTGAAAAAACGCTGCAGGGCTTCGGTTTTTATAGGGAAGGGGAGTGGTCCAGGGGAGAGCTTCCTGATTGGCTGCCATGTACCTGCTGGTCTGGGGTGAGAGGGCAAAAAAAAGCGCCAACAATGGCGAACCCAAAATGGCGAACGTCGCGCGACGTTCGCGAACTTCCGGCGAGCGCGAACACCCGATGTTCGCGCGAACAAGTTCGCCGGCGAACAGTTCGCGCCATCTCTACAAATGATACACCACAAACCAAACTGGCAGTCACAAATTATTAGATCTCTGAATAATAGAAACTGGTTAATGAATATGAAATCACATTAGTTTAAACGGCATGAAAAGTCTAAAATATAATAAGGCTAGAAATGCTGTATTTTGTATACTAAATATAAACATGAACTTACTGCACCACAAGCCTAATCAAACAAATAATTTATGCTTTCAAAGTTGGCTACAGGGGGTCACCATCTTGTAACTTTGTTATACATCTTTGCAAGACTAAGACTGTGCACATGCTCAGTGTGGTCTGGGCTGCTTAGGGATCGTCATAAACAAAGCTGCTTGAGTTCTGCATGGCTGGGAAGTAAGGCGGGGGCTCCCCCTGCTGTTCATAAGTATGATTGTTTCCCTGCTCAGCAGTTAGGGACCATCTGACAATTCCTATCCACAGCAGTAAATGAAGGGAGAATTTCACTGCATACAGTCAGGTTTCTTATAAAAACGCTACACATTTTTTAATCAAAGTATATTGGAGATAGGTTTCTTTTTCATTAAAGAAAGTAAAAATGGGTTGTTGTTTTTTTGCCTCACCAATACTTTATCAAGAGCTTCAACCAACTTAAAGCATAAAGGCTTGACAAATTGATGCCTGTGCCATTTCCATTGGGCACAGACTGTCAGATCAGTCTATGGAATCACAAAGAAAAGAAAATTGGGGCAAATAAAAAAAAATCAAGGATTACTAGACATATGATGAATAATAAAAGAAAGAATAAAACAGAATAAATAAGAGAAACCCCTGAACTATTGACATAAACGAACGCGTGGAGTGTTATGCTCTGAGCCCGAAGCACTATCCAAATTAACTCAAAGACTCTCTGGAGGAAAAACCTTGTTAAGCTCAGATAGTCATGCAAAGCAAACAAAAGATTAACGCAGTTGTAACCTTGGCCGTTCTGTTAAAGAAATGATCCCAGCTGAAATATCTTCACTGGAGTTGATTTATAGCAGGGAAAGACGGGGCAAGAAACAGTTTTTGGAGACATAATGCTTATGCCAGTGGAAACTACAAAAAGGGGGAAGATTTATTAATTATAACTATGAAAAATAGACTTTGACATAGACCTTTTTTATCTATTGAAATTGAGCACCAGTCAGGATTCCATGTTCTTTACCTTTACTTCAATCACAAGGAATCAAGTTAATTAAAGTTATATGTGATTGAAAGAACATGTAATGTGGCTACATGATCCAGAGACCCATATTTTTATCAATGTCGTCTTGGTGGCCATATCAGGCAAAAATAGGCTGGTTTTTCAATCTCACTAAATAAGTGTATCTTGCCTTGTATGCCCAGTTTCAGTTACTTGAAGTGGATGTGAATTGCTAATGCTAAACCCAATAGAAATACAGTTTAGGATTTATATGGTCAGTTGGAGCAACATGTACATTAACAAAAAGTAAATTGTTTAAGTAACGCCAAAATTTTTTTTCAAAAATTAAAATTAGGATGTTTAATTCAAAATCAGGATGGTTATATCCCCTTTAAAATGACTTGCAAAAAGGCTGAGGGAAGCTGGGAAGTTGGAGAATATTATCTAAACAAGAAGTGAATTGCAAATGTGTGGCTGCCAGGTTCCACTATGTTTCCAAGGAGCCGCCCCCCAGCTGTGCCATCTGTACCATGACTTTCTATGCAACAAAGACAAAGCTCCATTCTTTGTTATATTTACCGCCAAGCAAAACAGTAACAGAGACATCATTCTGGGCACGAGGCGTAGCAGAAGGCATTAATATTTTACATGATTCTAGTAATGAAAGTGCAGCATACTTTATTTAAAATCACATCATTTGGTAGCCGTGTCAGCTTTCATTAGATTAGATCATGTTACTTAACTTTGCATTTAAAAAGTAGAACCTGCAGAAGGTTCTGCCACTTTATTGACTAATGGTGTGAGTGTCGGACAGTGTTACTTATCCTTTGAAAAACTGTGGGTACTAAAGTGCATATAGTACAGATGTACTATAAGATGTTGAAAGCAGGGCCAGACCAGGCCAGCTGGGCACCCTAGGCAACCTTGCTGGACACCAGCCCCCCCCCTCCCCGCTCGCGTGTGCCCGACTGCAACGAAGGGGAGAGTGGTGGAGGGGAGCGCTCTCTCGCATTAGTAAAGCTGAATTTCCGGTTTAAGAAACGGAAATTCGGCTCTTAGAGGTACCAGGAGCTGCTTTTTGCTGCCCCTGGAAACCTCTCTGGCGTGCCGCCTGAGGCAAATTTCTCAACCCACCTCGTTGGCGGCGCGCCCCTGCCTGATCTATACAATATGGATATGGTTTTTAAAAATGCTTATTTCTGTCCCATTTCTTTTCTGCTTTCTATGTATAAGACTATGTTTCCTAAGAGAAAGATCAAGATTTGCCATTTTGGAAGCTCTTCTTCTTTCTTCAGCCTTGATACCTCTCAACATCTCATTGCATGTGTCTCTATATATGTCCAGCACCGCAATTCCTCTAAACAACTGTCACCTGATAACTTTCCTGGAGTTGGACCAGAGACTGAGTGTTTTTGTGCTGTCTGTGTTACCACTGCTCTGTACGAGCAGACAGCTAACGCCCGGGTTCACTCCTATGCCTATGCTTGCTATTGCTAAGAAGAATGGCTTGTTTCACCTGTTGCCAATTTGGCCACAGGTGATTTGTGTAAGCCATTTGACTGGCTATAAAAACCCCCTACTCTGCTCTGACTCATTGCCCAGTATAGGTCTATTTAGGTAGTTCCTGGGTGTGATTTGTTATTGTTTAAACTGTGTTTGACCTTGCCTGTTGTTGGATCGTCTAAGCCTGTCCCGACCCTTGCCTGAACTTTGACTATTCCTTTGGATCCTGCTTTGTACCTCAATATCGGTGTGTTTGACCTTGGCCTGTGACCTCGACTACACTTCAGCTTCCTGATTCGGTACTTTATTATCTGTTTGGTTTTGACCCGGCCTGTCCCTTGACCACACGGTTCCCTCGCCTGCCTCTCGCGTTAAGTCCTGCCGACATCTGAGAAGTGAAGCCAAAGGCAGCTGCTATAGGCAGAAGTGTGAGCCTAGACCAGGACCTTGGGGTTTACTCTGGGTTTTGGGATACCATACATCACATCACATCACCTACTTGTATCCCACCTTCAACTTTTCTCTCTTTATGCTCGCAGTAGGGCCGGATTTACACAGCGGGTGCCCCTTGGCCAACTGCTATTCGTTGCCCTGTTTCTTCTCCTTTTCCATTGGGCACAGACTGTCAGATCAGTCTATGGAATCACAAAGAAAAGAAAATTGGGGCAAATAAAAAAAAATCAAGGATTTTTGGAGAAACAGTTTTTGGAGACATAATGCTTATGCCAGTGGAAACTACAAAAAGGGGGAAGATTTATTAATTATAACTATGAAAAATAGACTTTGACATAGACCTTTTTTATCTATTGAAATTGAGCACCAGTCAGGATTCCATGTTCTTTACCTTTACTTCAATCACAAGGAATCAAGTTAATTAAAGTTATATGTGATTGAAAGAACATGTAATGTGGCTACATGATCCAGAGACCCATATTTTTATCAATGTCGTCTTGGTGGCCATATCAGGCAAAAATAGGCTGGTTTTTCAATCTCACTAAATAAGTGTATCTTGCCTTGTATGCCCAGTTTCAGTTACTTGAAGTGGATGTGAATTGCTAATGCTAAACCCAATAGAAATACAGTTTAGGATTTATATGGTCAGTTGGAGCAACATGTACATTAACAAAAAGTAAATTGTTTAAGTAACGCCAAAATTTTTTTTCAAAAATTAAAATTAGGATGTTTAATTCAAAATCAGGATGGTTATATCCCCTTTAAAATGACTTGCAAAAAGGCTGAGGGAAGCTGGGAAGTTGGAGAATATTATCTAAACAAGAAGTGAATTGCAAATGTGTGGCTGCCAGGTTCCACTATGTTTCCAAGGAGCCGCCCCCCAGCTGTGCCATCTGTACCATGACTTTCTATGCAACAAAGACAAAGCTCCATTCTTTGTTATATTTACCGCCAAGCAAAACAGTAACAGAGACATCATTCTGGGCACGAGGCGTAGCAGAAGGCATTAATATTTTACATGATTCTAGTAATGAAAGTGCAGCATACTTTATTTAAAATCACATCATTTGGTAGCCGTGTCAGCTTTCATTAGATTAGATCATGTTACTTAACTTTGCATTTAAAAAGTAGAACCTGCAGAAGGTTCTGCCACTTTATTGACTAATGGTGTGAGTGTCGGACAGTGTTACTTATCCTTTGAAAAACTGTGGGTACTAAAGTGCATATAGTACAGATGTACTATAAGATGTTGAAAGCAGGGCCAGACCAGGCCAGCTGGGCACCCTAGGCAACCTTGCTGGACACCAGCCCCCCCCCTCCCCGCTCGCGTGTGCCCGACTGCAACGAAGGGGAGAGTGGTGGAGGGGAGCGCTCTCTCGCATTAGTAAAGCTGAATTTCCGGTTTAAGAAACGGAAATTCGGCTCTTAGAGGTACCAGGAGCTGCTTTTTGCTGCCCCTGGAAACCTCTCTGGCGTGCCGCCTGAGGCAAATTTCTCAACCCACCTCGTTGGCGGCGCGCCCCTGCCTGATCTATACAATATGGATATGGTTTTTAAAAATGCTTATTTCTGTCCCATTTCTTTTCTGCTTTCTATGTATAAGACTATGTTTCCTAAGAGAAAGATCAAGATTTGCCATTTTGGAAGCTCTTCTTCTTTCTTCAGCCTTGATACCTCTCAACATCTCATTGCATGTGTCTCTATATATGTCCAGCACCGCAATTCCTCTAAACAACTGTCACCTGATAACTTTCCTGGAGTTGGACCAGAGACTGAGTGTTTTTGTGCTGTCTGTGTTACCACTGCTCTGTACGAGCAGACAGCTAACGCCCGGGTTCACTCCTATGCCTATGCTTGCTATTGCTAAGAAGAATGGCTTGTTTCACCTGTTGCCAATTTGGCCACAGGTGATTTGTGTAAGCCATTTGACTGGCTATAAAAACCCCCTACTCTGCTCTGACTCATTGCCCAGTATAGGTCTATTTAGGTAGTTCCTGGGTGTGATTTGTTATTGTTTAAACTGTGTTTGACCTTGCCTGTTGTTGGATCGTCTAAGCCTGTCCCGACCCTTGCCTGAACTTTGACTATTCCTTTGGATCCTGCTTTGTACCTCAATATCGGTGTGTTTGACCTTGGCCTGTGACCTCGACTACACTTCAGCTTCCTGATTCGGTACTTTATTATCTGTTTGGTTTTGACCCGGCCTGTCCCTTGACCACACGGTTCCCTCGCCTGCCTCTCGCGTTAAGTCCTGCCGACATCTGAGAAGTGAAGCCAAAGGCAGCTGCTATAGGCAGAAGTGTGAGCCTAGACCAGGACCTTGGGGTTTACTCTGGGTTTTGGGATACCATACATCACATCACATCACCTACTTGTATCCCACCTTCAACTTTTCTCTCTTTATGCTCGCAGTAGGGCCGGATTTACACAGCGGGTGCCCCTTGGCCAACTGCTATTCGTTGCCCTGTTTCTTCTCCTTTTTTTGTGCACATGCGCAAATTTTAATCATCTGGACCAGAATACTGGGGATTGGCGCATGAGAAATTTTGAAACAATGCTGTATCACCTGCACTTTCCCAGTGCTTCTGAACTATGCCACACCCTATGCCACCCCCTAAAATCCTGCCACCCTAGGCCTGGTACTTTGTGGCCTTTCCATAAATCTGGGCCTGGCTCCTAACCTCTGGAACTCTATACCTGTATTGGTCTGTAAAGGATCCTCCCTCAATCCCTTCAAAACCAAACTCAAATTCTAGCAGCATAACATCTGCTTAAGTATTGGAACTTCTAAAGCTATGCCTCAACTCTTCTAAATTGTAACTTTTCTATTTGAATTAGTAGGTTTCTTACTCATTTATTTAATAAGATCTTCGAGGTTGGGCTTCCTTTTTGTGTCTCTTAATACACAACAATTATTAAATTAGGAATAAGGCCACAATTTTGTTTTTTTTCCTCCTTCAGTAACAGAAATGGTGACCTAAAGAATAGGTATGTTACTCATGTTACTCTAATATGCACTTGAAGGACCGGCCAGTAAAAAAGTAAAAAGCCACCTCTTGTAACTGTAAGAGCAGAATTTAAAGCCACTAGTGCAGAGAACACTATTGCACTCATTGTGCGTTGTGCTACCAATGCAACTCCCTTTGGACCTCTTTAAAGCGTCCACCTGTCAAGGACAAGATTCCGCATATAGGAACAAAATTAGCTCAAGGGCATTATATAAGACACAATATCCAGGTTGGAAACAAGTTCTACAACCTAATGTTCTTTTATTCAAGGTTACAAAGGGTATGTCAACATTCACAAAATCAATAGGTTCCATTGAGCAATGTGGAATGCACTGATTCTGTCTTATGTGTTGCTTTAAACCCTTTAAGTAAAAGGCAATATCAGTTTGCAGAAATAGCATCACAATTATATCTCATGTGATATCAGACTTCTTTGCTTCCTTTGTGGTACTAGAAATAGCCAAATTATATATTTCCCTACTGGCCAAGTGATAAAAGATATCTGTTATTTTCCTGCTATACATTTCCAGATGTAAATAATCTACTGATATTTTATTTAGACATGATAAGGTAATTAAGCAAATATTTTGTTGCAATGGCATAAAAAGCAGAAGTTTTTTTATAGGTATGGGACCTTGTATCCAGAATGCTCAGGACCTGGGGGTTTTAAAATAATGGATTGTTCCATAATTTGGATCTTCATAGCTTAAGTCTACTAGAAAAATCATGTAAACATGAAATAAACCCAATAGGCTGGTTTTGCTTCCAATAAGGATTAATTATACTGTATCTTTGGAATCAAGTACAAGGTACTATTTTATTATTACAGATAAAATCAAATTTTTTTAAAAAAAAAATTGGATTATTTGGATAAAATGAAGTCTATGAGAAATGGCCTTTTTGTAATTTCTGAATAACGAATCCGATACCTGTATAATCAAAACTTCCCAGTCCTTCAAATATAATAATATAATTCAATATAATAAGACAAATTGGCTTCAGAAGATAATGACTGTTCATTTACATTGACATTGGCTTGAGAACATTTATGAAATGTTCTGAAAGGCTGCCCCATTATTGATGATAGCGCTCTAGTACAAAAGTGATATTAGACATGACTGTGCTTGCAGCCTCTATTGCCACCAATTAATTCATTGCCACCAAAATAATGAAATAAAATAATGTCACTTACAAAGATAAGCAGACACTCATCTATAAGGGAGAATACATTGGTATTCATGTTGACTTAAAACACTGATTTATACTGACCAACTTAACATATATTTTAAAGAGACTGATATTTTCCATTCTATAGGACCAAGATTTTCTCTGTATCAAAGGAAAACTATATCCCCAAAATGAATACTTGAGCAATAGATAGTTAATATTAAATTAAGTAGCATAATAAAGAATCTCAACAAACTGGAATATATATTTAAGTAAATATTGTAAATAATTTGTGCCTGTTATTTCAATGAACCATAGATAATGAGATTACCGTAGCCCTGGATATTATTCTATCATAGCATCACCCACCAGGGTATTCCACAATTTCACTGCCCTCGCCGTGAAGAACATTTTTTTCTGCTTCAAGTAAAAATTCTGTTCTTCAAGTCTAAAGGGGTGGCCTTTTGCTTTCTAAAAAGATCCCCAACTCTCTGTCTATCATATAAGGTGCTTGTAAAAGTTATGTCCCTTGCAAACACCTTTACTCCATAGAAACCAACCTCAACTTTGTGCTCAAGTTGAACAAATGTACATACAGTATAGGTGTATCCTGATCAGCTGTACCTGCTAGTGCCACTTACTGTCTGCATTCACCCCTGAAAACCCCAAGACCTGCA
Source organism: Xenopus petersii (assembly GCA_038501925.1). Taxonomy (NCBI): domain Eukaryota; kingdom Metazoa; phylum Chordata; class Amphibia; order Anura; family Pipidae; genus Xenopus; species Xenopus petersii. Next base: position 125,280,615 of record CM076683.1, read on the forward strand.
CCTGTCCCTTTCACTTATAGATGTAGTATTACTGGGTTCTGGGTGTGCTTCTTTTATCTCTTAGCTATTCTGGTTAGACTCGCTGATTGTTCCTTGACACTGTCTAATCACTGCCCATCATGACTCTTGGATGTTTTTGACTAAGCAATACCTGATGATCCTGTACTGCGATCTTTGGTCTGGTTTCATCTTGCCTGCTTGAGCTCTGCAGAGACTACTAGCCAGCCAAATGGTTGCACACTGAAATGTGAACTCAAGTCAAGTAGAGGGGGTCATTTACCAACACTGGGCAAATTTGCCCATGGGCAGTTACCCATAGCAACCAATCAGTGATTAGCTTTTTAAAGCCAACTGCAAGTAGAACAATGAAAGCAATAATCTAATTGGATGCCATGGGTTATTGCCCAAGGCCAAATTTGCCCAGTGTTGATAAATGACCCCCCCCCAGGGTGTCTACTAATAGGATTATTTTAAAGGTGGCTGTTATGGTAGAAGTTTAAGACTGGCTGTAAGGATTGATTGGACAAGAGCCAATGTGCTGTATGACTTAGGTTTTTAATAAGGGAAAAAAGTTCACAAACCTCTGCAGAGATATATAACAGAATCAAAAAACAAGTCCAGGTTCAGGCCAAAAGTCATGGGCCAGCAGCAGACAAACAAATTAAAGTCAGGCCAAAGGTCGGGACAAGAACATGCAAGGTTGATAACAAGAGAGGTCAATACCAGGAGATCAAAAATCAGAGGGAACAGGGACCCGATATGAACAAAACAGGAACGAGGCAGGAACAAAGCAAGATTACCAGATATGATTCAGGAACAGGAGCAGAAACTGGAGCAGAATCAGGAACAGGAACCAAAACAGGATGAAGATGTCATGAGGCTTGAGGTTAGCAGGAAGGCCAATAATCCACCACTGAGGAGTCTGGGATACAGGCTTAAATAGCCCTTAAACAATAAATTACCCACTGCTGCTTAGTGGGCGTGGATTCCTGGAATATGGAGTCAGTGTCATAGGCTGTTGCCTCACGGTCTCCTGTGGCTCAGGCAGGAGAAGCAGTGCCTGGAATGCAAAAGGTCCCTGAGTCGAAACCACTTCCTAACATTGGCTTCATTGTGTGGTCACCAGGTTTTGGAGATGATGACCATGACAGCATAGCAGCTTGGAGAAAAATTGTACATAGATTGAAAGTGAGTTCCCAAGGTTGCACTTACAAATCCTTGGAGGTTGAAAATTGATGAGTCTAAAGTCTTGAACAAAAAAATGAACATTTAAAAGAAAACAAAGATTTTAGGTGGTCTAAAAAGCCATCAAAAATGGAAACCATGCTGCCTTTCCTTAATGCTTGAGTAAAGCCAATGTTCTCTTAACATATTGCGTGCACAAAATCAGTTGTTTTAGAAGAAAAAAAAATATTGTTCTGATTTTAATTGGTTTCCATAGAAACAATGTGTGTGTACCAAATAAACAAAGATTGGTGGTTCACGGTGACTCTTCACTATGCGTCCTATTACAAAATTACAGGTATGTGACTTTTTGTTCATTGGGTTTGTTTGTGTTTTATAGAAAATATTGGCAGCAATAGATTTTTTGCTCACAGCCATAAATCTTTTCCACTGAGATGTACAAAGCAAATATATTTTCTTGCCTAGTCTGCGAAAAAATAGAAAACAAAATAGCAGTTCCAGGAATAAGTGAAGTAAGAAACATGCTTGGCCCAATAGATTTTCATTAAAAAAATGAATGTGAATTAAAATGGAAATTTATTTCAGGGCTCGCAGCAATCTTTGCTAAACATATTCCACACTCCTCCTGACTTGCTACAAATCAGCCAACTATAAAATAAAAATGAAAATGTGACCTCACATGTATTTATTTACTGAATTCTGTTAATGGAATCCCGGGGAAGTGGAGAATTAATATTCATATGTGTGGTACAGTGACAAAATATTATAGAACATCATTTGTGATTTTCCTCTCCAGTTGAATAAAAGATAATATCCAAATGATATACATATCATGATCTTTTATTTAAGAAGCTTTACTGTTAGGAATAAGTCAGAATTAATTCAGTGTCAAACTGGGAAATTTCCCAGAGATTAGAACTTTAAACTTTATTCATTGTGCATTTACTGTTGCCAGAAAATAATTTTAAAAAATTGTAGTTTTAAGGAGGTTAAGCATTTTTTTTGGATGTTCACTAGTAAACCAAATCAATCTGAAACCTGTATTTTTCCAAGATTATTTGGTCTTTTATTAGATGCCCCAACCTCATCATGTATGTGACATCTCTTTGCATGTTATTCCTTAGAAATTAGCACAGAACGTTGCAAATGAGATTTGAACTAGGCTGACATTCACTAGACTTAGGCACTATCACACAGTATCAAGTGAATGTGGGCTGAACTATTTCCAATTGTATTTTCAAAGTACAGAGTGATGGCTTTTCTCCTTTTGGAGCCATGTGACTTGGATATGTTTAAATGTATCTACCAAAAAGTAGGAGGAAATCCAACTGCAAAAAATATATATATTAAAATTGCACTAGTATAACATGGACTAGTCATTAATTGGAGGGAGTGTTAGAGCAGAGACACACGGGCAGATTAGGGGGGATAAGTCACCCGGCGACACAAGGAAACATCGGGCGACTTTGGAAAATGAAATGATTTAGAGTGCCATCCCGCCTAAGTAGCCCGAAGTTGCCTCATGAGGAAACTATGTGCAACTTCATGAAACGAATCGCTTCGAGTGCCATCCCACCAGCAGGAAGGCAGTTCGGGGAGATTAGTTGCCTCGAAGAAGAGGAGATTTGTCACAGGGCGACTAATTTACCCGAATCTGACCATGTCTCTCTGCCCTTAATGTAAATATCTAACAATATTGTGTAGCCCTGACATAGCTGTGTATCGTATAATTAAATAAATAAAGTAAATAAATCCAATTGAAAAAAAAAATATATAGAAAAATGGCACTAGTATAACATGGACTAGTCATTAATTGGAAGGAGTGTTAGGGCAAAGACACACGGGGAGATTAGTCACCCAGCAACAAATCTCCTCTTCTTCGGGGCGACTAATCTCCCTGAACTGCCTTCCTGCTGGCTAGACTGAAAATCACCGGTGGGATGGCACTCAGAGCCCGAAGTTGTCTCACGAGGAAACTTCGGGCGCTTTGGAGTGCCATCCAGCCAAAGTTTCCCGAAGTTGCCTCATAAGGAAACTTTGGGCGACTTTGTAAAACTAAGCGCTTCAAGTGCTGTCCCACCCGCAGGAAGGACGTTTGGGGAGATTAGTCGCCTCGAAGAAGAGGAGATTCGTTGCAGGGCAACTAATCTACCCGAATTTGACCATATGTCTCTGCCCTTAATGTAAATATCTAACAATATTGCGTAGCCCTGACATAGCTGTGTATCTTATAGTTGTGCCATTGCGCAATGTATAGAATAAAACTTTTTGTTGAAAGAGTAAATTGTATGCCCAACCCCCCAAAAAATCCCACCTTTAGGTAGGTTTTTAAAATTTGCTCTTGGAATTTGCATTTTGCAATATATAACAGGCATAACATTGCAAACGGCAGATTTTAGTTCTTTGTGTAGATGTTTTCCAATTTTGACTGTGATCACATTTCCCCATATGTGCTTTGATCATAACCAAGACTTTGGGTCACTTAAAAAAAACAAATATTGTGAAGTAGCAGAGTCATATTTACCTTTTAAATGGTTTGGTCTAATATTGAAAATGAAGATGTTCTCGGTTCTCTAACTCACTAAAAGGCAGCAACCTGTAAGTCTGTTTATTCAGGTTTTAATTTACTTTCCTGATGACCAAAGTATAATGTATTAGATTTGTTTACCATCCCAACAGCTGGCTCAGAAACCACCTTAATCCCTATTTGTGTTAGGCAAGATGTTTTTTAATGACTAATAGCAGACAGAAATGAAATGAATCTTTCTGTAAGTATGTCTGTGCCTCTTCAACATGCACGGAGAAGATATGCTAAGGGACCACTATATACGCTCTGAGCTCAGTTCAAGTAGGGAGGAGAGAGCACCAGGAAACACTTGTAGCACAAGAAGCTTGGAGGAGAAAAGATTGGAACAATACTTGAATCAGTTGAGATATATATGAGGAGCCAGGAATAAATTGCAATTCCTGAGAGCTCTTCATATATATTTCTTTATATGTAATTGGATTCCTTGTTGGACTCTTCTCCAGTAGATGATCCAGACAAATAAAAAGGCAAACGTTCCCAATATATGAACAAAGTGCTGTCATATAATTGATCTTTATGTTATAGTTAAAAGGGATGTAAGCCCAAAAATTCAATTTTGAATTTCACAGTAACCTTCCAACATTCATTTGAATTTTTCAATGGTTTTCAAGTTATATCTAAAAGTCATATTTAGGGAATGAGCAAACTTTTTTGCAGATATTGTTTTGAGGCGAAATTTGTGTTTTTGTTAACAGTGAAATGTTTTTACTAATTTGTGCTATCATTTTGTCATGTTGTGTTGTGCTGGGGAAAAAAATATTTTTTGTGGGTTATTTATCAAAATCCTAATTTTTTGGATTTTTTAAATAAAAAAAGTGAGACCAAGCTAGAATCCACGATTTACCCTTGGAAATCATATAATAATCTCTCGAATGCTTTATTTACCAGTAGGTCCTTCCAGCTGACATGAGGTCACCCATTCCGATTAGAAGAAAAGAGGTTCCGTCTAAATATTGGGAAGGGGTTACAGTGAGAGCTGTGAAGAGGTGGAATTCTCTCCCTGAATCAGTGGTACAGGCTGATACATTAGATAGGTATAAGAAGGGGTTGGATGGTGTTTAGCAAGTGAGGGAATACAGGGTTATGGAAGATAGCTCATAGTACAAGTTGATCCAGGGACTAGTCCAATTGCATCTTTGAGTCAGGAAGGAATTTTCCACCTCTGATGCAAATTCGAGAGGTTTCATATGGGTTTTTTGGCTTCCTCTGAATCAACTAACAGTTAGGCAGGTTAAAATAGAGTGAACTTGATGGACGTGGGTCTTTTTTCAACCCAACTTACTATGTTACCCTAGGTTTTTTATTTATCAACAAAAAACCATGGAAAATCGGATCGACAAGAACTGCCACATTTTCGGATTGTCACGCTTAATATACAAAATATATTCAGATTTTAAAGTAAACAAAATTCGAACTTTTAATAAATAACCCCCTTAGGGGCAAATTCACTAACCTGCGGAGTTGCGCTAGCGCAGTCTTCGCCGCACTTTGCCAGGCGAAGTTTCGTCAGGGTGCCGCTAATTCACTAAAATCCGAAGTTGCACTCAGGGAGGAGAACTGTAGCGAAGTTGCGCTAGCGTTAATTCGTCAAGGAAAGCGAAGGTACGCTAGCGATGCCTGATTTGCATACAGCGCCAAGTTAAAGTACAATGGATGGATGTGTAGCAACAAATACATTACACTACACAAGCTGGGAAACCTTCATAAGATAAAATAGAGTTGTTATATTGCCATACTTGCATTCCATAGCAACTAATAGGAACAGAGCCTGCCCCCTGTCTATCTAAGGAGCTTGAAAAAGGGCCTGTGACACCTGAAACATGTCGTGTGGATAGCAATAAATTGCACATTGGCACTCATCCTGTATATTGTCCTTCAGTCCTCCGCTTTGAATTTATACATTAGTACACAAAGGTGCATGGACGGAGCACCTGAGGGACAGCTGGACTAGCTACACTACGCTTATATGTGTATAAACTACTGATTGAAAGGTATCTAAGGAAATTTCGTGCTTGGAAGAAATCGGTGACAAGGAGCCTTTTTTCCTAAAAAGAACAGTTGTAGCAGAGTGGAAAGGAGCTTCTCTAGCCGGGTAGGGTAATCTGTATCCTACTCCAGAGCTAGGAACACCCTAACTGCAATGTAATTTCACCTTCCCACTGACTCCAATGCATTTGGTGAATTTTTTGCAAATTGTTTTTGCGTTACATTCGTTTTTTTCCCTCATGAGGCAATTACTGGCGACTTCGGAAAACAAAGCGTTCCGTGTGCCTACCCCCAGGCATTTTACATTTTAGCCGGCGAAAGGCTGAGGAAGGCAGATCGGGGAGATTAGTCGCCGCGAAGAAGAGGAGATTTGTTGCCTGGCGACTAATCTCCCTGAATCTGCCCATGTGGCCAGACCATAAAGGGCTGTGGTTGCCTTGAGCTAATAAAGAAGCCCAAAACATAATGTACAGCATCTCTAGCCTACTTCTATATGTAAAGTTGTTAAGGTTTAATCATCCTTTAATGGGAAACTCTCACTTGCAAACTTGCATCAAATACTGTTTCCTTCCAGATTATTGATTAGCAATTAGCCTCAGTCATAGTGGGACAATCACTAAGATTCGTTATTGCGCCAGCGTCCGCTTCGCCGCACTTTGCCAGGCGTATTTTCGCCAGCGCTACGCAAATTCACTAAAATCCGAAGTTGCGCTCAGGGGAAGCGTAAGGTTGCGAAGTTGCGCTAGAGTTAATTCGCCAAGCAAAGCAAAGTTACGCTAGCGATGGTTAATTTGCAAATTAACCTTCAAACCTTGGAAACCTTCAAAACAGCAAATACAATTTTTATTTTGCCCTAAACATGTGCCTACTGTATAGTTAAGTTGCCATGAGTTAGGAAATGTAGGGGGGAAGGAGGGTAGCCCCAAAAAATTTTTCGATCTTTTTCAGCCTATCACCCATAAAAATGAAAAACGTCAGCGTTTTTTGGGGAATTAGAAAATTTTTCAACTTTTTTTGAAGCAATCCCTATCTACTCTATTGCACTGCGCCTGGTCTGAGGTGGCGAAGGAAGTCTGTCATAAAAGGTAGCGTTCCGAATAATTTGCGTGGTAGTGAATTTTTCGTAGTTACGTCCGTTGCGCAAATTCGCCAGGCGTAAGGGTGCGAAGTAACACTAGTGAATTTACGCCAGCGTCCGTTAGTGAATCGGTGAATTAACGAAAATGCGATAGGCTGGCGTATTCACGCTAGCGTTAGGCACTTCGTCGTTTAGTGAATTTGCCCCATAATGTGCATTTCTAGCTTACTTCTTTGGTTAGGCTTTAGTTCTCCTTTAAGCCAGCCAATGGCAAGATCTTATTTTCAATATTCGCCTCCTACAATGAAAGACCGGAAGGTTTTTTTTTGGCTTTAACCCTTTGTGTGCTGCGTGATTACTGTAAATGTTGATACTGCAATCTCGGCGCTGTATATTCCACAATCTAAGGCACAGAAGTGGTTAAATATAAAGGCCAAACTCTCTTGTATACCTGTTTATCACATATGGGAGCCTCTGTGGCATCTGGAGGCAGAGTCCTGTATCGGGTCAGGGACCCGCGGAATAACGCAAGGTTGTTGGGTTTTGGGCAGAAAGACCTCCGCAGGACTTTATCTGGAGGTACCTGAACCCTTCCAGAACTAGGCAGGATTTATAATGAACATTGCCATTCTGTATATTCAGGTTAAAAATAAACAGTTAAGCATTTTTTAAAAATAAATCTGTATGAGGAAGCTCTGTCCAACTTTGTGGGCTGTTTGCATTTGCCGCTTGCTTTTACTGAACAGATTTTAAAAAAATCTGTACTTTGCACTGAATCGTTCTATTTCTTTCTTGCCCGATGAAAGGGAAAGTTACTTATTGGGGTGCAAGACAATAAATCTATGTAGAGTATATTGTGCGAGATTTTTGCATTGCAGGGTTTTGTCACTTGCTGATTAATTGGCTTTTATTGTGATGTGTCTTCATTTAAAAATGCTTAAAAAGGCTTAATCATTCCTATTTGCTGATCATGGGTTTATATAGTGGTTTCCTGTATGATTAAGGGAATGTGTGCCAGAGACAAGTTGCACAACTAGTGAAGTATAGTAAAACGGAGTGGCACCGTCTCTATTATGAGCTTACATTCATATAATTGTGCAACGGATGAGACCATTCCTTTCAGGGGGTAAGCCCTTGCAACGGCGTGGAGGCAGGGTGTAGTGCAACTGTAACAGTGTACTAATGTACAATGTACAATAACTGGGCGCCAGTGGCTCTTTATGCTTAACCAAACAAACTTATTTATGTACAAGAACAATACTCAATAGAGTGTTCATAGAGCAAACAGGATCAACAGTGGATTGGCATATACTCACAGCACCTTTGGTGAGTATCAGTCCCCACAGGGATAAGAACATACACAGCAGCAAATGAAGGTACACCCAGCTTTTAGCCTTTTCCCTAAGTGGAACCCAGGAGAATTACTACATCCCTACATCTGTGCACTTAGTCCCTACGTCTGGGCAATTAGTACCCCGGATCTTAATCTCTCTGACTCTCCTCGTCGGAGCCTTGAGCTGCTCAGCTAAATAGCCTGTCTATCTGTCACTCCTAGGGGCAAATTCACTAAGATTCGTAGTTGCGGCAGGCGTAACTTCGCCGCACTTCGCCACACTTCGCCAGCGCTTCGCAAATTCACTAAAATCCGAAGTTGCGCTCAGGGGTAGCGTAAGGTTGCGAAGTTGCGCTAGCGTTGATTCGCTAAGTAAAGCGAAGTTACGCTATCGAAGGCTAATTTGCATACGGCACCAAATTCAAATTTCAATGGAGGAATACGTATCAGCACTACAAATGTATAGAAAAGCTTCAAAACATCAAATAAAAATTTTATTTTGCCCTACACATGTGCCCACTGTCTAGGTAAGTTGCCATGAGTCAAAATTTTGACTTTTTTTGAAGCAATCCCTATCTACTCTATTGCGCTTCGCCTGGTCTGAGGTGGCGAAGGAAGTCTAGCATAAAAGGTAGCGTTCAGTAAACTGCGCGCGTTAGTGAATTTGCGTAGTTACGTCGCTAGCGAAACTTCGCCAGGCATAAGGGTGCGAAGTAACACTAGCGAAACTACGCCAGTGTTCGTTAGTGAATTTGCGCAGTAACGAAAATGCCAAACGCTAGCGAAATAACGCTAGCGTTCGGCGCTTCAGCGCTTAGTGAATTTGCCCCCTAGAGTGACCTCTGAAGGTGAATAGCATATCCTTTCTAGACCTGACCTGTCTAGGTTCCACACAAGCTCTGCCTGCCTGCTCAGGCTAGACCCAGCATAAGATGGACCCTGAGAGCATGGCTCACAAGGTTTTTACACTTTAGTACAGTGCCATCTACTGGTCACTATTGTGAACACCAAAGGCTTACATAAGGAAGAATAATGACACACGTCCCTATTAAGATGCATTTAGGTGTCTAGAATACTGAGGCCTGCCAATATTATGTGAGGTTGTCTAAATTATCACATCCCTACATTAGCCTGAAAGGGCAAAGCTGGTACCTAATGACCCCCAAAAGAGTTAAAGCTGTTATAGCTGCAAAAGCTGCTTCTACAAAGTAGATGTGGTGTTTATACAAATGGCCTGTAGATGTCACTGTGCTCAGACATACTGTGCATACTTCCTGGTATCTTAAAAGTGAAAGTGAAAGCTTACTTTTATGTAATGCCTGCATGACTCTGCTAATAAAGCACTGTTATACTCTACTCATCCTCGGCTACCCAAAACATAACAAATGGCGACAAGGATGGCTTTTCTACCTCTGCAGCAGCCTGCATCTTTTCTTCCAAACCCTGGTGAGTCTACTATACCTTTTACTGCTTGGATTCGTATGTTTGAAAATGACATTATTGCTGCTGACCAAGGGGAGATTTCTGCTGCTAGAAAGCGTGCTTTACTTATTCACTGCCTGGGAGCAGAGGGACATTACCATTACCTGATGAGACTTATGAAACTGCTCTTACTGCTATAAAGAACTTTTTTGTGCCAAGAATAAATGTGTTTGTTGAAAGATATAAATTCAGCCAACGTGGACAACGTAATGGTGAATCCACAGAACAATTTGTAGCAGCTTTGAGAGAGCTGGTAGAGATGCCCCAATCCATTTGGATTCGGCCGAACCCCCAAAACCTTTGCGAAAGATTCAGCCGAATACTGAACCAAATCCGAATCCTTATTTGCATATGCAAATTAGGGATGGGAAAACATTTTTTACTTCCTTGTTTTGTGACAAAAAGTCACAAAATTTCCCTCCAAATTAGGATTTAGATTCAGTTCGGCCGGGAAAAGGATTCGGCCGAATCCAAACCCTGCTGAAAAAGGAGAACCGAATCCTGGACCCGGTGCATCCCTACTACAAAGTATTAAATTTGGCATTAAATGGTTATACTGTCATATGGCTACATACATTTACATTTGAACTGCTGGATGGAGGACGTTTGGTGCTTTACTACGTAGGCAGATTGGTGTACAAGTACAGTGCATTATTATTATTATTATTTTTGCTATTATTATTATTATTATTATTGCATTATTGTGCCCATGCTCACATCTCTTCCTCTGATCTCTGCTCCAGACTCTTCTAACCTGCCTTAAACACTGTTGACATTTTGTCAGTCTTTACAGAGCTAATGGCCAAAATATCTCTTGTGTTTATTTTCAACTGTCACAAAGCCGGCCTTTGACCTTGTAGTAGCCTGAGAAAATAGTGATTCTGGCAGAAATATCAATATCGATTTTGACATGATTTCACTCACCCCTTTATCTTATTTAGTTTGATCTTCCATAGCTGAACCCTTGGGCTCCTTGTGAGCAAGGGAAACAATATCCAAGGCTTTCTCTGTATTGTCTCTTGTATTTATTTGAAGTTGCTACATCAGCCTGTGACACTGCATGAGACTGGGGAAGTTAATATGAACACACAGCTCTGCTGGCAATTGGCAGAGGCTAATGCAGAGTGATGGAACGACTCTCTGTTGTTTGGGGTATTTTAAGGCTGTGTCCCAGGCATTTCCAAATTCATTGCACTGCTGTCCTCCTAAAAAGTAGCATTGGCCTGATTTCTTAGTATGTAACTTTGCACATTAGCTGCGGGAACCCTACTGCTTATTCTGACATAAAGCCTTACGCGTTTTGTGCACAACCCTTCGCATCCCTCCAAGAGGATAAATGAGCATTAGGGACATTAAGGGCAGAGACACACGCTGCTATTTCGGGAGATTAATTGCCCAGCGACAAATCGCTTCTTCTTCAGGCGACTAATCTCCCCCAACTGCCTTCCCGCCACCTAGAATGTAAATCGCCGGTGGAATGGCACTCGGAATGATACGTTTTCCGAAGTCGCCTGAAGTTGCTTCACCAGGAAACTTCGGGCGACTTTGGAAAGCTGAAACGATCCGAGTGTCATCCCGCCAGTGATTTACATTCTATCTGGCGGGAAGGCAGTTGGGGGAGATTAGTGGCCGGAAGAAGAAGCTATTTGTCGCTGGGCAACTAATCTCCCGAAATAGCAGCGTGTGTCTCTGCCCTAAGGACTATGTTAAGGACATAAAAGATATCATCTATCCCCAGTGAACTGTTTGTATTCATGTAGCGGGTAACTAAAGGCTAAAGTCTCTGTAGTGATTGGTTGCCTGTACGTGGATCCTTTTTTTTTTAAGAACGCCATTTGTTCCACCTTTTTGAGTTACATGCATTCATCTTCTACTTCTTTGGTTATGGCTATGATCCCTGCATTCATAATCCAGTTGTATGTAGCTTACTCTGATAAAGTCATATATAGGTATGGGATCCATTATCCAGAAACCCGTTATCAAGAAAACTTAGAATTGTGGGAAGGCTGTGTCCCATAGACTGTTAGTATGATGCAGAGAGGGATATTCCCAGGCACTTTGCAATTGGTTTTCTTTTTTTATTATTTGCGGTTTTATAGTTATTTAGCTTTTTATCCAGCAGTTCTCTAGTTTGCAATCTGGTTGCTAGGGTCCAAATTACCCTAGCAACCATGCATTTATTTGAATAAGAGACTGGGATATGAATAGAAAGATGAGTAATAAAAAGTAGCAATAACAATACATTAGTAGCCTTACAGAGCATTTGTTTTTTAGATGGGGTCATTGAGCCCCGTTTGAAAGCTGTACAGAGTCAGAAGAAGAAGGTAGGGCCCCCCTTACAAATTAAAAAAAATTGGGTCCCCATTTTTTAATTTTTTTTAAAAAATAAACATTGGTGGCAAGGGCCCCTTACAAGTTAAAAAAAATTGGGGCCCCAAAATTTTTATTTTTTTAAAAAAAAAATGGTGCCAAGGCCCCCCTTACAAGTTACAAAAAAAATTGGGGGCCCCAATTGCCAACATTGGTGGCAGGGGCCTATAGAATATTAAAATAATACATTGGTGGCCAGGGGATTAAAAAAAAAAAAACCACAAACTGGTGTTCAGTAGAATTGAACTCAAGGCTTCAGGACTTCAACTTCGCTTCCTTTCATGACTTTGGGTCTTTTCGCCGCTTCAGGACTTTAATTTCGGCTGTTTTCGTGACTTCGAGTCTTTTCGCCGCTTCGGCACTTCCGCATACGGCAACCTACGAAATGGCCGCACGGCTCGGGTGCTCGTAAGGGGGGCCCAGCTCTTTCAAAAATGCAGCACTGCCGGGCCCCCCCATACCACATAAATGTATTCTACGTCCAGCAATATATGGTGCTCTGCTATGCTACCACTAGGGGTCAGTATAGCAGCTCAGTGTGCAATACATGATAATATCAACAGTTATAAACACACACATTATTATACGTAAAGGACAGGCAGCCAGAGACAATCTCTTTGTGTATCATCATCATTTATTTATATAGCGCCGACAAGTTACGCAGTGCTTTACCTTAGTTTATAACATATGGGGAATAAATAGGTGAAATAGGTGAATAGCAAACAAGGGGTTACAGAGTACAAAAGGATTAGAGGGCCCTACATGCAAGAGTTTAAAAACTAAAGGTAAGGATACAAATGAGACATTCTGCTTTTAAAAACAATTTTGTGATCTTTGATACAGCAATGATTGATTAATTAAGGTACATTAAATAAGCTTCTTTAAACAAGTGGGTCTTTAAAGGAGAACTAACTCCTAAAAATGAATATGGCTAAAAATTCCACGTTTTATATTCTGAACTTATTGCACCAGCCTAAAGTGTCAGCTTCTCAATAGCAGCAATGATCCAGGACTTCAAACTTGTCACAGGGGGTCACCATCTTGGAAAGTGTCTGTGACACTCACATGCTCAGTGGGCTCTGAGCAGCTGTTGAGAAGCTAAACTTAGGGGTCGTCACTAATTATCCAGCAGAAAATGAGATTGGTCTGTAATATAAGCTGATGCTACAGGACTGATTATTAAATTGTGATGCTAATTGCACTGGTTTCTGTGCTGCCATGTAGTAATTATCTGTATATATTACTAATCAGCCTTATATTGTGACATTTCTATTCTATGTGTACTGTATATTGTGAGTGGGTCCCTAAGCTCAGTAAGTGGCAGCAGCACAGAGCATGTGCAGTGAATCAGCAGAAAAGAAGATGGGGAGCTACTGGGGCATCTTTGGAGACACAGATCTTTACTGCTAAAGGGCTGTGGTTGCCTTGGGCTGGTACAGAAGCACAAAACATAATGTACAACATTTCTAGCTACTTCTTTACCCAGGCTTTAGTTCTCCTTTAAGGAGCATTTGAAAGTTTGGAAAAAAAGGAGAAAGTCTGACAGCTCGAGGCAGAGAGTTCCAGAGAAAAGCAGAAGCCTGAGAGAAGTCTTAGATGAAAATGAGCTGAAGTGATGAGAGGAGCAGTGAGGGGAAGGTCAGAAACAGAGTGAAGGTTTCGTGAAGGGGAGGAAGGTCTGTGCTTGGGTTCCTTGCTAGACTCTAGCTAGGGAACAGATAGAAACAGATGTGTGTAAAGGGCAAGCACTGAGAAATATGCCACTACCACGAGAGTATAATTAAAGGATTTTATTAAGTAAATATACTTTCCATAGAAACCTGATGCATTCCATGACTATATACAGCAATCCAGATAACCTGTCGGATAGGGAATGACGTATCAAACCCCAAGAGGACACTTGTTCTTGTTTGCAATGACTGATTATAAATAAGCAGAAACCAGAGAAGGGCATGGTTCGTAACAAATATGTTTTAATGGGAAAATCACAACAATTGAATAAGGAGACGAGAAATCCAATAACAAGATGGGCAGGAAGCTTAATGTATTCCAGTTCGTTTTGTCAACTGTTTCAGCTCAAACCCATGAGATTTATCACTGACGTTTACCGGTGCCTATGATGGCAGAAGAAAAGCCAAGGACAAATGTTCATCACTGTCTGTTTTGTAAACACAGGAGCATTAAAGTACTTGGAGAGATGGGTTTTGCCTGCTTAAAGGAAAACTATACCCCCAAAATGAATACTTAAGCAACAGATAGTTTATATCAAATTGAATGACATATTAAAGAATCTTACCAAACTGGAATATATATTTACATAAATATTGCCCTTTTACATCTCTTGCCTTGAACCACCATTTCGTGACTCTATCTGTGCTGCCTCAGAGATCACCTGACCAGAAATACTACAACACTAACTGTAACAGGAAGAAGTGAGGAAGCAAAAGGCAGAACTCTGTCTGTTAATTGGCTCATGTGACCTTACATGTGGTTTGTATGTGTGCACAGTGAATCTTACGATCTCAGGGGGCGGCCCTTATTTTTTAAAATGGCAAATTTCTATTTATGATTACCCAATGGCACATACTACTAAAAAAGTATATTATTATGATAATGGTTCATTTACATGAAGCAGGGTTTTACACATGAGCTGTTTTACTCAGTATCTTTTAATAGAGACCTACATTGTTTGGGGGGTATAGTTTTCCTTTAATAAAACTGCCAAATAAAGTGACCCAGCTTATTGATTGCCTCACTTTTTCCAGGAAATGAGGAGCTATACAGGCACTTCAAAATATTGTGTATGCGTAGTTGGTTAGATTGATCCTGTCTACATGTTTTAGACGGCTCGGCACGTGTTACACAGTTTGCTTGTCTCTTCAGGTGTGTGTCCTGCGCTCGTGAAATAGCCACATTCATATTGATACAGGATCTGTCATTTGGTATACTGTATCCTCTGTGTTGTTTTAATGCTGTTTTAATGTCACATAAGTAGCCAAAATAAAATATATCCTATTGATACAGGATCTGTCATTTAGTATACTGTATGCCCTGTGTTGTTTTAATGCTGTTTTAGGGGCCAATTCACGAAGGGTCGAATATCGAGGGTTAATTAACCCTCGATATTCGACTAGGAACTAAAATCGTTCGACTTCGAATATCGAAGTCGAACGATTTTGCGCAAATCCTGCGATCGATCGATCAAAGGATTTTTCATTCGATCGAACGATTAAATCCTTCGAATCGAACAATTCGAAGGATTTTAATCCAACGATCGAAGGAAAATCCTTCGATCAAAAAATCCCAGGCAAGCCTATGGGGACCTTCCCCATAGGCTAACATTGACTTCGGTAGCTTTTAGCTGCCGAAGTAGGGGGTCGAAGTTTTTCTTAAAGGGACAGTACTTCGACTATCGAATGGTCGAATGATTTTTAGTTAGAATCCTTCAATTCGAAGTCGTAGTCGAAGGTCGAAGTAGCCCATTCGATGGTCGAAGTAGCCCAAAAAAAACTTCGAAATTCGAAGTTTTTTTCATTCGAACCCTTCACTCGAATTTAGTGAATCGGCCCCTTAATGTCACATAAGTAGCCAAAATAAAATAAATCGTATTTATACAGGATCTGTCATTTAGTATACTGTATGCTCTGTGTTGTTTTAATGCTGTTTTAATGTCACATAAGTAGCCAAAATAAAATAAATCATATTTATACAGGATCTGTCATTTAGTATCCTGTATTTTGCTGTTTTTAAAGGGGCTGTTCACCTTTTACCTTTTACTTATCCGTATATGAGCGCAACTGTGGCAACGCTTCATAAATGGGCTTTCAAATGTTCCTTGCTTGCAAGTGGTTGATCATGAGGGAACTTGGATTCTGCTCTAACTGTGGCTCTACGGTCAATAAGGAAATGCTAAATATTTTTAGAGGCAGTTTCATTAGTAGCAAACTACATTTTTATAGAATATGTAAATTTGTTTTTTTTTTTTTTTTGGTGGAGGAAATAAAGTACCTTGAGAGGAGTGTTGTGCTTTTGGACAGCAGTGGGACAATAGACTGTGCAATCCATGGAGATTTAGAGAAGCAGAGAAGTTGAGAGCAGGTGCGTTTTGTGCATGTGAGTGCTCTAATAAATGGTGATGTCAGTATGTATATTTAACTGTACGACGAGAGGAATTCTACAAAAGCAGCTGCTCGGCTCCATGTATGTTCATGCATAGCGAGAAGTCAGTAGGGATAAGGGATTAGGGCATGTTATGTTTTGGTTTGGCATATTGTCATAATGTTTTCCCTGTGCTGTCATGATATTTAATATCACAGTTGGTTAGAATAAACACAGCATATATAACATAGTAGAATAAGTATATATATATATATATATATATATATATATATAGGTATGGGACCTGTTATCCAGACTGCTCGGGACCTGGGGTTTTCTGGGTTTTTCTGTAATTTGGATCTTCATAGTTTAAATCTACTAGAAAATTATGTAAGATTTAAGTAAACCCAATAGTCTGGTTTTGCTTCCAATAAAGATTCATTATATCTTAGTTTGGATCAAGTACAAGGTACAGTTTTATTATTACAGTGAAAAAATAATTTAAAAAAAATTCTGGATAAAATGTAGTCTATGGGAGACATCCTTTTCATTAATTCTCAGCTTTCTGGATAACGGGTTTCCGGATAGCGGATCCCATACCTGTATATGTATTAAAACTTGGCTGTATCCTTCAGCAAGGCAAAGATTGTTATGTATACAGAATATTTCTTTTATGGGAACCATTTATTTATATATAAGCGGGTGTTACTGTATTGCTTGGTTCAAGACCCCTTTGCATTTTAACATTTGATCACCCCATAACCTTTCCTCACAACGAAGATAGAGATACATAAAAACATTGTTTTACCAGTAAGCCTTCTGTAGCTCCAAGAATGTCATGGACAATATCAAAGGCTACATGTCAAGCGCACCATGAAGGGCATCAAGTTGGGCAGCAGATCAGACATGGACATGCAGAGAGGCAGTGGATTTGCTAGGGTAGTCAGTGTGTAACCATTAAACACAATTGTTGATCTGCTTGAGAAACTCACTCCTAAACCAGGGTTGGAGAAGATGGATCCAATGGTGTAATGTGCCCCTAAAGAACTTTAAAGAGGTGGTGAGGCCTTACACCATAGATTGCTGCCTTAGCAGAGGCCAGTGAGGGTATTGCACAGGAAAGCAATATGGAAGAAAGGCTTTCTGGGTTAGCTGACTGGTCAAGAGAGAGAAGATGGATTGAATTGAGCAATCAGAGTTGAACTGTGAGCAGGGGCGTAACTATAGAGGAAGCAGACCCTGCGGCTGCAGGGGGGGTCAGGAGGTATAGGGGCCCCACAAGGCCCTAATTCATATACAATTTCAATAAATATTGGAGAAACAAGTCAACCTCTAAACATTTTGGGGGCCTGAAAAATAATTTGCTGTGGGGCCCAGTAATATCTCGTTACGCCACTGACTGTGAGTAAGAGGGAGATGAAGAATCAGCTTCTTGTTTGTTACTGTGTGAGTTGGCCCTGGTGGATCTAGGAAGGCTTCATAGTAATGCAATAAAGGTCACAACATTGGAACCAGTTCTATAGCAACTATTTGGAAAGTAGCATTTGCTGGTCAACTGTTTAAAAACACAGATCTGATTGGTTGCTAGGGGTTACTAGACCTGGCAAAACTTGTTACATGGTACAAACATGTTCGAAGCTTAGACGATCAAGATGTTTAGCACAACCTTGTTAAAAGGTACTCTGCAATGCGGTCCTGTTGGACACCAGCAACCATCTAATACTTCTCATACTACAAAATACAATCTTGACCATGTTTTTGTGTGTGTATACCCAAGATGTCCCATGATTATTTGTATGAAAATGTTTCCAAAGAGGCATATTTATGAAAGTGTGTTTAAAGAGATGAGTTGAACTCCACTGCTGCTACTTAAAATGTGTTGGTGCGTCTCTTAAAGTTAAGGGTACTTATACATTTTTGCAAAGGATACTTATACATTTTTAGAATTATGTTGCGTTAGTATAAAATTGTGGCATTAAAAAGGGAAGCTGATTGTCCAGATTTGAAAACGTAAAAAAGAAAATATGGGACAGAAGTTACAAGTATAACTCAATGTTTCCACCTTCTGTTCATCGTCCCCCCCCCCAAATAAACAGAGCAGCAAATTATACTAGTTTTTAGAGCCCTTGTCAGGGGGTGGGGGCAGTTTCAGGATCTGCAGGCCTTGCAAACAGTTCTGGAGGAAAGTGTACTTTGTTTTGGAGATGATGGGGGTGGTCTCATGACTTACTCTGACTTCCTTCTTGACTTTGTGGTCAAAGACTTCTTTCCTTGTTTGGGTGTTTCAGATCCTTATTTTCCAGTCTGGGGTACTTTTGTTCAAAGATTCACTTTTTAATCAGCATACAGGTATGGGGTCTGCTATCAAGAAGCCTGTTAACCAGAAAGCTCTGGATTTTGAGAAGGCCATCTTCCATAGACTCTTTTTTAATCAAATAATTCTAATTTTTAAAAATGATTTCCTTTTTCTCTGTAATAATAAAGCATGTACCTTGTACCCCCGCTAAGATATAATAACCAGAAAGATCCCTTATCTGGAAACTCTCAGGTCCCAAGCATTCTGTTCAGGTCCCTTACATGAACATACAACATTTAAAAAGAAGTAAAATATTATTTTGAGTAATAATAATGCCTAGCTCATAATATAGCTCTTGGTTCTCTAATAAGTCCCACAGTCCCCAGACTTGGAGTAGTCACTGGTCTCTTTTGGACTTCCAACCAGCTTCTTAACACCAAAGGCTGAAATTTCCTTGGTTGGCATCTACCTTCCCCTTTCCTTTTCTGGTTCGTACTTGGTGCTCTGCTCTGGATACAGATGTCTCTTGTGCCGCACATTCACACTATATACATCCATTGTTATTCAATGTCAATGAGTGGCAGTCTCTGGAGATTCACCGGAGGCGAAACGCAGAAAGCAAATTCGCTGCAAATTCGTGCATTTATTCACCCATCACTAGTCCCATTGCATACACCCCCAGACCTGAGGGTCTATAGCAGTGATCCCAAACCAGAGGCTTGTGAGCAACATGTTGCTCCCTAACACCTTGGATGTTGCTCTCAGTGGCCTCAAAGCAGGTGTTTATTGTTGAATTCCAGGCTTGGAGATAAGTTTTGGTTGTATAAAAAACAGGTGTACTGCCAAACAGAAACTCCTGTAGCTGCCAGTCCACATAGGGGCTACCAAATGGCCAATCACAGCCATGTATATATGTGTGTGTGTATATATACTGTGTATATATATATATATAGATAGATAGATAGATAGATAGATAGATAGATAGATAGATAGATAGATAGATAGATAGATATAGATATATAGAGAGATATATATATATATATAGAGAGAGAGAGGGAGAGAGAGAGAGAGAGAGAGAGAGAGAGAGAGATAGATATATAAAGATATAGATATATATATATATATATAGATATAGATAGATAGAAGATACTGGGATGGACAGCACCACTTTCCCACAACAAAGCTACTTAATAGCTGCCCCTGTGCACGGTATGGAAAATGTATATAAAGTGAACACAAAACCAGCACCAGGGGTCTTATGTTGAAAAATTGCTTGTATTGTTACATTGTATGCAAAACCGACATTTCGGTCCCCATTGGAACCTTTTTCAAGGTAATCACTTGGGGGCACATTCACTTAGTTCGAGTGAAGGAATAGAATAAAAAAAAATTTGAATTTAGAATGTTTTTTTGGCTACTTCGACCATCGAATTGGCTACTAGAACCTTCGACTACGACTCGAACGATTCGAACTAAAAATCGCTTGAATATTCGACCATTCGATAGTCGAAGTACTGTCTCTTTAAAAAAACTTCGACCCCCTTCTTCGCCACCTAAAACCTACCGAGGTGCAATGTTAGCCTATGGGGAAGCTCCCCATAGGCTTTCTAACAATTTTTTGGTCAAAGAAAAATCGTTCAATTGATGGATTAAAAGCCTTCGAATCGAACTATTTGCAGTAAATCCTTCGACTTTGATAGATAAAGCATGCTTGACAAAGGGGCGTGACCCCGAAACGTTGCACTACTGCATAATAAAATTGCAAGGGCTTGCCCTGCTAGTACGATTCCTGTGTGCCGGTGAAATTCTTCTTGCCTTTAATGCTCCGCAGACAAAGGCAGGGCGGTAGTTGTGCTGGATTACGCCAGCTATCGCCAGGACATTTTACAATTCGAATCAAAATCAGAAGGCAGCAAAACAACTCCAAATTGATCCCAGGGCGTCTCCCATTCACTAAAACAGCAATTCGTCAGGTTTAAGGTGGCAATACAAGTTCTTAAAGGGCCGGAGTATGATAAATCTTGAATATCTAATTCGAATTTTTAAAAAAACTTGAATCAAATTTTAACAATTCCCTTGTTGAATTTGACAGTTTTGTCCATAAAATTCAAATTCAAATTTTCAATTCGACCCTCGATAAATCTGCCCACTAGTGACTTGGAGACCTTTGTTGTTATATTACTTCTTGAAGGCAACTGCCATAGTTGGGGCATCATGAGATTTATTGTGAATATATTTCAATACCTATTTTGCTACAAGAAATGAATGAATGTAAGCAAATCCATTATATACAAAAAAAACACAATTTGTTCTGCTCAGCCGTGCAGGGGTTAATTCCTCAATGCTTCGATCCTCAGCAAAGGATTACCGCAATCCTTTGTAGACTCAAAATTCTGCAGTATAGAGGAGAGCACTCAAATAGCAGTTACTGCTAGAAAAGTATTTTATTGACTACAAATCACACGTTTTGGGCTTAGCCCTTTCTCACTTGGGCTAAGTCCGAAACATGTCGTGTGATTTGTAGTCAATAAAATACTTTTCTAGCAGTAACTGCTATTTGAGTGCTCTCCTCTATACTGCAGAATTTCAAATCCATTATATATTTGTAAGAAACGTACCCTGGTGGTCTGGTGGGCAGTGGGGTCCACGCCGCATCCTTGGTGTGGACGCCTGCTGCGCCGCTCCTATCCTGCCCTTGCCGACGACATCTTGGATTACTAGGGCGCGCCTCTTATAGGCGCAGGCGCACGCGTGATTGCGCACGTTTTGGCGCCAAATGGATCCCTATTTAAGGCCCATTCAGACCTGTAGCCAGTGCCCGTTATAGGATCATATCCTGTGGTTTCCTGAGCTTTTGCTACCTGTTTCTGAATTTGCTATCCTGAATGATTATCCGTGTTTGACCCAGCCTGTTCCTGACTACTCTGCATTCTGTATCCTGACCCTTGCCTGCCTACGACAACTCTTCCTGCTTAACCCCTTGCTTGATCACCCGGTTTGACCTCTTGCCTGTTTGACGATTCTGATATCCGCCTGCCTCGACCCAGCCTGTCTGACCATCCTTCTGCCTTATCCAGTCTGTCTGATTATCTGGTTTTGACCCCTTGCCTGCCTGACGATTCTGTTATCTGCCTGTCCTGATCCGCTCTGTTCCGTTTCCACCTGACACCTTGTCCTTGACCTTCTGCCCAAAGACTTTTGCTATCCAGTCGTGCCCCTTTGCCAGCCAGAACTCCTCGCCTTGTACCCCTCGTTAAGTCCAGGTGGCACCCAATTAAGCTGAGGGCTCCTCCCAAAGCCCAAAGGTGGTCACACTACTGGTGAAGCCGAGCCGAGACCAGGGTCCTTGGCATTTGTTCTGGTATTGGGTGCCGGCCGTGACAATATTAAGCTGTCATACACAGGCCAATTAAAGCTGCTAACCTGTCCCAACCATGTATGGGGCCCTCAGAAAGTTCTGCCTCAATATCCGACTGAAAATCTATTGAGCAGGTTTGAAAATCCCCACAGTTGAGGGCTGCATTGGCACATTGTGATCTAAACAATAAAAGAGTCACCTACTATTGCCTTATTGCAAGCTGGCCCATCACATTGATGGCTAAATCAAAGATTCGCTTGTTACCATGTTTGTGGAGCTTTATTTGGTTCAAACATCTGGAGAGGTGGCAGATAGATTTGAATAGTATAGTAATTTGCACTGTGATTGTACTCAATGAAAATGTATTTACACTAATTCACCTTCTATACCTTCAATGTGTTAAGAAAACCAATGTATTAATGAGTTTACCTCTTTAACGTTTTGCTGCAAGAATTTTTTTTTAAAAGCAAAGTTTGCTACTAGTATGGGTCTAGTAACCCATAGCAACCCATCACCAGACAGCATTTACTTGTCACCTGTTTGAAAACAAACGTCTGAAATAATTGTATGGTTAGTAGTGCTAGCCAAATGCTGTGCCTTTCATTGTAATTTTAGTTATTAGATATAAATAGGGATACTGTCATGGGGAAAAAAAAATTCAAAATGAATCAGTTAATAGTGCTACTCCAGCAGAATTCTGCACTGAAATTAATTTCTCAAAAGAGCAAACAGATTTTTTTATATTCAATTTTGAAATCTGACATGGGGCTAGACATATTGTCAATTTCCCAGGTGCACCGAATCATGTGACTTGTGCTCTGATAAACTTCAGTCACTCTTTACTGCTGTACTGCAAGTTGGAGTGATATGACCCCCTCCCCTTTCCCCCCCCCCCAGCAGCCAAACAAAAGAACAATGGGAAAGTAACCAGATAACAGCTCCCTAACACAAGATAACAGCTGCCTGGTAGATCTAAGAACAACACTCAATAGTAAAAACCCATGTCCCACTGAGACACATTCAGTTACATTGAGAAGGAAAAACAGCAGCCTGCCAGAAAGCATTTCTCTCCTAAAGTGCAGGCACAAGTCACATGACCAGGGGCAGCTGGGAAATTGACAAAATATCTAGCCCCATGTCAAATTTCAAAATTGAATATAAAAAAAATCTGTTTGCTCTTTTGATAAATGTATTTCAGTGCAGAATTCTGCTGGAGCAGCACTATTATCTGATGTGTTTTGATGTTTTCCGATGACAGGATCTTTTTAAAGTTATTTATAGAACTTTAGCAAGCCTTAAGTTTGTTCCTCCAAGGGACCTTCAATAGAAAGAAAAAAAAAACACTACACTAGACAAAGCCATTACTTCATTTTGTCTCTTATATCCTCCCAAAGCTGCCCTGAAAACATTGGCAGTCTATAACACAGAATGGTATGATGGCATTAGGGCTTTGCTGGTAATAATGGCCATATGCACATTCACTACCCTTACTGATAGAACTAATCATACTAAATCTAGTCCATGCTCTTCCTTGTACAGGTATGGGATCCATTATCCAGAAACCCATTATCCAGAAAGCTCCAAATTACGGAAAGGCTGCCTCCCATAGACTCCATTATAAGTAAATAGTCTAAAGTTTAAAAAAGTATTCCTTTTTTCTCTGTAATAGTAAAACCGATCCTTGCACTTGATCCAAACTAAGATATAATTAATCCTTATGGGAAGCAAAACCAGCCTTTTGGGTTTATTATGACATATGGTTTTTCTGTCTGCAGTGGCTAGCACATTATTGCCTGCGGAAATTCGCCAGCGACGGCTTCGCTCGCATCTTCGCCAGGTGAAAATTCGCCAGGACAACGGTAATTCACTAAAATGCAAAGTTGCGTCCAGGGCACCGAACGACAGCGAAGTTCCACTAGCGTTAATCAGCAAGCAATGCAAAGTTGCGCTAGCGTTGGCTAATTTGCATACGGCGGGAAGTTAAATTTCAATGGACGCATATGTTGCAGCAAATACATTACACTACACAAGCCCACCTTAATAAATGAAAATAGAGTTGTTATATTGCCCTACACATTATAGTTTATGTGCTATGTGAAAGGAAATGTAGGAGGGAATCCAAGTACCCTAAAAAAAATTACGATCTTTTGCAGTCTATCACCCTGGAAAAATGAAAAGTCGCCAGCAGTTTTTGGGACTTAGAAAAATTTTCAACTATTTTGTGAAAAAGTCCTATCTACTCTATTGCACTTCGCCAGGTCTGAGCTGGTGAAGTCAAGTCTGGCGCAAGAGGTAACGTTTAGTATAATCCGCATCTTAGTGAATTTGCGTAGTTAAGTCCATTCGCCAGAGCGAAAATTCGCCGGGCGTTGGGTTTGATTCAGCCAGGGCACTAACTGCATGTAGTACAGGCAGGTAAACTTGCTTCTGATAAATTTGACCCTAACAATCATGAATGTGACAGGAACCTTAAACTGTGAACTTCACCGCGGCATGGATTGATGCCAGCTATGAACAATCTCTGGATTATGTTGGTTCTATAAAAATAAAGTAAAATAATAAAACAAAAATAGAACAGTATGTCATTCATTTTAATCAGGCTAATCCATTTATAGGGCATTGGCTTTTAGACAATGAAGTCACTGCATTGCTCTCAGTTGGAAGGTCATATTGACATAACCCACTAAGTATTTATGCAAGTCCCATAGCTTATGAGAAAAGGAGAAACTTGCTGCTGTATTTGTTGGTTTAATATACTGGGGGAACAGGTTTAATTCTGTTTATGTTTGTGTTTAAGTATCATATTCAGAGTAGAAAATGTACTTTTTTTTGACAATGAACAATGATATTAGCTGCTTGTTACAGGAAACATATCTCATTTACATGTTGGCTTTATACTTAGGGGGTTATTTACTAAACTCCGAATGCAAAAATCAGTAAAAAATCGTGATTTTTTTTTTTTATAAAATCTGAGTTTTAAATCACAAATTTTTCGGAATTTATTAAACCCAGAGGATGCTAAAGTCCAAATCGGAAAATCCGGAATCTCAGACCTGTCGAGTTTGCATATAAGTCAATGGCAGAAGTCCCAATGATTTTTTGATGTGCGCTGGGTTTTTGGCAATACCCCAAAGTTTTCAGGCAAAATTCTGAGTTTTCGGGTGCAAAATTCGAAAAAAATCGGATGAAAAATCTGAAAATCTGATTTTTCACTGGGTTTTTTTGGATTTTTTTTCCCTGCAAACAAAATTTTAGGGAAAGTGTATTAATAAATAAGCCCAAAAAACCCGTGCAGAGTTTTTTTTCAGAAAATATTGAGATAAATTCGGACTTTGATAAATAACCCCCTTAATGTATTTTTCTGTATATAAATGTTTCTATTTATTTATATGCACAGGAGTTGCCATGATTGTTCTGATAGGGTAACCTTAACAACAGATTATATCCTCATAATTCATGGGGTACCTTATTTAGCTCAACAGTTATTTAGTTGAGCAAAAGCAAGAGGACCCCTTGCTGGACATCCCCTATATAAACACATGGGTTTTTTTTTCATTTATTTCCTACTTACTGTAGATTTTTTACACAGGTATCAAAAACAGAACATTCAGGGGCAGATTTATTAAGGGTTGAATTAAAGATTCGAATTTGAATTCTCAAATTTTTATTTATGGTCAAAACTGACGAATTCAAATAGTGAATTATCTAAACTCGATTCGGATTTTTTAAAAAAATTCTAATTCGATTTTCGAGATTTATCAAACTCTGGCCCTTTAAGAATTTAAATTCAAATATTCGCCACCTAAAACCTGCCGAATTCATGTATAAGTCAGTGGGAGAGGTCCAGGAACCAATTTGGACATCTTAGTAGCCGTCCTGACATTCGAGTTTTTTTAGGAGGAAAAACTCGAATTGAGCTTGGTAGAATTTGATATGAATTCTCAAGTTTTCTGTAAAATTTGTCCGAGTTTGAGCTATTCAATTTTTTTTATAAATTGAATATTTTTTATAAATACCCCCCCAGTCGAATTCCGAGTATTTTCGAATTTAATAGAGTTTAAAAAAATCCATTCACATGAATTCGAAATTCGACCCATAATAAATGTGCCTCTAGATGAAACTAATTTCGGTAAATCCTTCGACTTCGATGTTCGAAGTCGAAGGATTTACCTTCGGCAGTCGAATATCGAGGGTTAATTAACCCTCGATATTCGACTCTATGTAAATCTGCCCCCAGATGTATTTGTCTATGTAAAACACTCTGAAGTGTGTGACTAAAGCACGATATGTAGGATACAGAATGCTTGTCTATTCATTTATTCCAA
This sequence comes from Xenopus petersii, assembly GCA_038501925.1. Lineage (NCBI taxonomy): Eukaryota > Metazoa > Chordata > Amphibia > Anura > Pipidae > Xenopus > Xenopus petersii. The sequence continues at coordinate 125,306,713 of CM076683.1, forward strand.
ACAATGTGGAAGGTTTCTATAAGCATCATAAGAACACTAGTCATGAGTCATGACAGCACCTTGTGATAAGGGGGAGACCGTGTACCACACATTTCAAACATGTTCAACATAAGGCAAATAAATTGAGCTTTTTTTTCTGTATTGTTTTATTAAAAAGAACAAATTAAATATGCGGTCATTTAATAAGGAATTTGTTAGTTTAAAGGTGAACTAAAGGACGAGAATGTTAAAAACGAATATCTTGAAAAAAAAAAAATGTAAATTGCAATAGAATCCTTAGAAGAATGTTCTATCTTTATATTGATTTGAGGGTTTACATATTCTTTGCATAAAATGGTCATATACTGTACATGTTATAGTATGAGTATTATAGGGATACCATTTCTTTTGTTTTTTTCTGGATATTATTACTTTTAGGGGCAGATTTATCAAGGGTCGAATTTCGACCATTGAATTAAATCTTACGAAATTCAAATTCGTAGGATTTTTAGCACCATACGATCGTATTGGGATTGTACCTCGAATCGCATGATTTGATCGTACGATTTTCCTTCGAATGCCAAAAACTTAGAAAATTGGAAGGTCCCCATAGGCTAACATAGCACTTCGACAGGTTTAAGTTGGCGAAGTATTGAAGTCAAAGTTTTTTTTAAAGAGACAGTACTTCGATTATCGAATAGTCGAAAGATTTTTACTATGAATCGAAGACGAAGTAAATTCGAAGTCGTAGCGGCACATTTACTAAGGGTCGAATATCGAGGGTTAATGAACCCTCGATATTCGACCATCAAAGTAAAATCCTTCGACTTTGAATATCGAAGTCGAAGGATTTACCGCATTTACTTCAATCGAAGGATTTTAATCCATTGATCGAACGATTTTCCTTCGATCAGAAATTGCTTAGAAAGCTTATGGGGAAGGTCCCCATAGGCTAACATTGGTGCTCGGTAGGTTTTAGGTGGCGAAGTAGGTAGTCAAAGTTTTTTTTAAAGAGACAGTACTTCGACTATCGAATGGTCGAATAATCAAACGATTTTTAGTTCGAATCGTTCGATTCGAAGGTCAAAGTAGCCAATTCGATGGTCGAAGTAGCCCAAAAAAAAAAAACTACGAAATTCGAAGTTTTTTTCATTCTAATCCTTCACTCAAGCTTAGTAAATGTGCCCCATAGTATCCTATTCGATGGTCAAAGTATTCAAAAAATTACTACTAAATTCGAACTTTTTGTACTTCGAAAATTCACTCGAACCTTAGTAAATCTGCCCCTTAGTCACTTTTAACCAAATGCATCGTATGTAAATTTGAACTGCCAATAGAATTTGCATTCTTCAACAACAGCACAAAAATGTCACAGCTGACAGTTGAAAAGTGACAATGCTCCAAAGGCTCCACATATTACTGAAAGGAATACTTATCAGGCCTCTCGTGTATGTTTGGTTTGTTTGTGTGCACCATGAATCATAGGATCCCAGGGAGACGGCCCTTATTTCTTAAAATGGCAATTTTCTATTTAGGATTACCCAATGGCACACACTTCAAAAAAACAGAAATTATTATGAAAATGGTTTGTTATTATGGAAAATGGTTATACATATAAGCTGTTTTATGCAATATATGTTTATAGAGACCTAAGGGAAAAAATGTACTATAGGGTGAAGTGGCCATATCTAGCAAAAATCCACCAGAAATACTACTGTATCTGCAGGGACATCGACAATTTACTAACAGGCATAGAGGACAATTCGCTATTTTTGCCCTATTGCCAGTCGAATTTTCACTCAGGACGAAGGATCATTACTCCGCAAATTCACTAAAGTGCGAATTTTACAGAATATTACCTCTTTCGCCAGAGTTTCCTTTGCCAGTTTAGACCTGGCGAACTGATAAGATGAAGCTTCATCCTCCTCAATCTTATGTCAGTGACATCATATCCTGTATACCGAAGTCATAAAAGTTCTAAAAAACGCTGGCGTTTTTTTCATATTTTAAAGCGGTATTGCTTTCAAGTTCGAGTTCTGACTATTAAACATGTGTGCATTTTTTTTTTACCAATTTGAGGGACATGCCACATATGTTTTAGGGTGGGCTCATGTCTAGGGCATTAGAGGATCTCTTTTGTCTTTATTTTGCTTTCTTGGACATTTGTAATAATAAGTGGCCACCAACATCTCTAATAAAGACATATATATGACCTATATGTACCCGTCCTATTCAAAGTGACCTAAGTGTAAGAGCACTAAAGAAGTTTCGCTAGGCAGAAGTTTCTCTATGAAATGCTCACGTGGACGAATTAACACTAGCGAAACTTCACCGGCGTTCGGCTACAGAGACGCAACTTTGCATTTCAGTGAATTAGCGAAGTAATGAATTTACGTCTGGCGAAGTACGGGGGATGCGTTCACTGGTGAAAATTCACCCTTCACTGAATTCCCCCCCTACTTTGTTTGGGGGTATAGTTTTCCTTTAAGCATTAGTTATTTTGCATTGATATACAGGTTTCTAATCATTTGTGTGTATAACAGTAACAGTCACGTCTGTAACGAATATAACCCTCTGTGGGAAATCTCACATTTTTGTGGCAACAAAGCTGTGAAGCAGAAGAGGCAGAGATTTGTTAGCTCTGAGGGCGAGGGGTGCAGAAATGTGACCTGCTGTATGCTAAGTAAGGGATGCAGAGTATCTGAGCTATGATGAAAAAGGCTGCCAATAAGCAGAAACAAGACATCCTGCAGCACCTACATGGGTAGTATATACTCGAGTATAAGCCGAGTTTTTCAGCCCCCAAAATATGCTGAAAAACTCAACCTCGGCTTATACTCGGGTAAAGCGCAAAAACGGTTGCCGGCGTCTAAGAATAGTCGCCAGTGCTTAAGAATAGTCGCAGGCTTCCAAGAATAGTCGCAGGCTTCCAAGAATAGTCGCCGGCGTCCAAGAATAGTCTCCAAGAATATTCGCCGGTGTCCAAGAATGGTCGCTGGCATCCAAGAACGAGACGCCGGCACCTCCAATGGGAGCAGAAATTTTTTGATTGAAACTTACCAGAAGCTGCTGCATTTCTCACCCTAGGCTTATACTCAAGTCAATAAGCTTTCCCAGTTTTTAGAGGTAAAATTAGGTACCTCGGCTTATACTCGGGACGGCTTATACTCGAGTATATACGGTAGTTAAATTCTTCTGTTGAGAGCAACATCCCCGGAATGAACCACCTCTCTCTGACATACTCTATAAATATCATAAATATTTATATGTCATAGTGACAGATGTAATAGCCTTTAGTTTTATGTCTTGGGCTCCTGTACAATTTATAGTGTATATGGTACCATGGGAATTTGGTATTTGGTATTATGTGCCGCCTTCTTTTTTTTTTTGCACCAAAATTTTTTATATGGTGTGAGATGTAGAGTTCACCGTTTTCAACATCAGCTCATTGAATAGGGCTTGTGCTGAACATACGTTTTACCAGTTCTTTTCATTCTTGCACTTGCACTATAAAAAAAAGAAATCACTTTCACTTTATAACGTCCTCTTGAAAAATAAATCCCTTCCCGAGTTTGCCGAGCAGAACAGAAGTTGTTAAAACAAAAGCTCTATATGAGCTTTTCCTTATCTCAAAGCCTAACAAAGGCTTGGTTTTATACATTAAAGGGTGGTTCACCTTTATATTAACTTTTAGCATGTCATAGAATGGACAATTCTAAGTAACTTTTAATTGGTCTTCATTATTTATGTTTTATAGTTTTTGAATTATTTGCCTTCTTCTTCTGACTCTTTCCGGCTTTTAAATGGGGGTCACTGACCTGTCTTAAAACAAATGCTCTGTAAAACTACAATGTATTGTATATACTTTTATTACTCAACTATCTATCCTCTCTTATTCATATTATAGTTCTCTTATTAAAATCAATGCATGGTTGCTGGGATAATTTGGGGCCTATCAGCCAGACTGCTGAAACTGCAAATTGGAGAGCCTCCGAATAAAAAGCTTAATAACCCAAAATCCACAAATAATGAGAAATGAAAACTAATTACAAATTGTCTAGAATATCACTCCCTATGTCATACTAAAGGTTAACTCAAAGGTGAACAACTCCTTTAAGTGCCTTTGAATATAATACCCTATTTCTAAGGAGAGAAGGGTGGTAATCTCTAGTTGTACACCTTCAATCTGGCTCTGATCCCGCCTCTGCTCTCCTCCTGCATTGTACCCATTACCTCTTTAACCCTGCCTCCTCACTATTTTGTTGATGTTATTTAGGCACACTTTAAAGGAACAGTAACACTGGTACAACTGGTGTGTTTGCTTCAGAAACTGTACTAGAGTTTTTATAAACAAGCTAATGTGTAGCCATTGGGGCAGCCAAGTGCAGGACACACAAGTGCAGGACACACAACAGATAATGGATAAAGTTCTGAAGAATCCCATTGTATACTACAGAGCTTATCTTTTTTCCAGTGTCAGACTGACCCACCGGGATACAAGGAAAACTCCTGGTGGGTCCAGGTGCCAATGGGCTATCTTGCTTCTAACCATTTAGCCGATTTCATGGTCATTTTTTATGGGAAAAAGAATGCTTAATAATGGAAAAATATAGTAAGTAGATATAAAAGACTAGGACAATAAAGAGGTTGAGTGAGGAGAGGAGGATCGTAGTTTGGAAAGTGGCCCATGGTCTAAGTTTTCAGATGGGCCCCTGGCATCCCAGTCTGACACTGCTGTTATCTTCTGTGTATCCTGTGCATTTTCTACTTTTCCAGCTTGAATGGCTGCCCCCATGGCTACACAGCAGCTTCTTTATATAAACTATAGTAGTACTTATCTGTTATCTACTGTGTATCCTGTGCTTGAATGGCTGCCCCCATGGCTACACAGCAGCTTCTTTATATAAACTATAGTAGTACTTATATGTTATCTACTGTGTATCCTGTGTTTGAATGGCTGCCCCCATGGCTACACAGCAGCTTGTTTATATAAACTATAGTAGTACTTATATGTTATCTACTGTGTATCCTGTGTTTGAATGGCTGCCCCCATGGCTACACAGCAGCTTGTTTATATAAACTATAGTAGTACTTATATGTTATCTACTGTGTATCCTGTGCTTGAATGGCTGCCCCCATGGCTACACAGCAGCTTGTTTATTTAAACTATAGTAGTACTTATCTGTTATCTACTGTGTATCCTGTGCTTGAATGGCTGCCCCCATGGCTACACAGCAGCTTGTTTTATATAAACTATAGTAGTACTTATCTGTTATCTACTGTGTATCCTGTGCTTGAATGGCTGCCCCCATGGCTACACAGCAGCTTGTTTATATAAACTATAGTAGTACTTATCTGTTATCTACTGTGTATCCTGTGCTTGAATGGCTGCCCCCATGGCTACACAGCAGCTTGTTTATTTAAACTATAGTAGTACTTATCTGTTATCTACTGTGTATCCTGTGCTTGAATGGCTGCCCCCATGGCTACACAGCAGCTTGTTTATATAAACTATAGTAGTACTTATCTGTTATCTACTGTGTATCCTGTGCTTGAATGGCTGCCCCCATGGCTACACAGCAGCTTGTTTATATAAACTATAGTAGTACTTATCTGTTATCTACTGTGTATCCTGTGCTTGAATGGCTGCCCCCATGGCTACACAGCAGCTTGTTTATACAAACTGTAGTTGTGTTTCTGAAACAAACACATCAGTTGTACCAGTGCATGGAAACAACATTATATTTTCATTACTTTAAAACACTTTCATTTTCAAAAAACCTGAAGCAGTTCCCATAGGCTTAAATGTAAATGTCTGACAAGCACTTATGTCAGCTCAAAAATAAACAAGAGAAAGCATGGGGGTTAAGGGAAATGCACAACGTGATAGCATCGGATCTAGTTAACAAATCACCTTTATTAAGATTGCAAATGCATTCACATGCAGAACAAAAGCAACACTATTTTATTTTCTAATACTTCCGTGGCTGGTTGAGGCATTAATGATGTCAATTTGGCTTTTATAGCAAATGTCAGATCTGGGATTTATTAATGAATGAATATTACATCTAGCGCTAGTGAGTGGGTTGGAAATGGAACACAGGAAAGCCGGATGCATCAATAGGAATTGAATGATTTCTCTGCGAATAGGCTGAAATGAATTAATTAATACAGGAGCGTGAAACTGGAAGATAAAATGCAGGCAAGATACAATATTCTGTAAGAATTACATACTCAAAGTAGGAACAGGACTTGCTGTCATTCACCAGCAGGCCCGGGCCAAGGTAGTTTGGCACCCTAGGCATGAGCTTCAATCAACGCCCCGTCCTACATTTCCATTTCCCACCTTACCATGTCGGTTTTTAAATAAAGAAAGCAAGAAAGTGTACAACACATGAAATTTTCATTAATATGAATATGTTCAACTAAAAAATGTCAAGAAAAACAAAACAGTAGGATAATTTGATCCATCATACAGCCCCCCGTACCTGTGCCAGCAGACACCCATCATACACCCGTCTTGTTAGACGAATATCAATCTTCCTTTAGTTCAGGCTGAACTGAACTCAACTGTCTGTGAATGCTGAGGCGCAGTGTCGGACTGGGACACCATGGGCCCACCCAATAACCTTTCACCAGGGGCCCAACAAAAAACCTTAGACCAGGGGCCCACTCTCTGTACTTTTATTCTTCCTCTCCTCACTCAACCTCTATTCTCCTAGTCTCTTTTCTTTACATAATATAATCTATTATTCCATATACTTGGCCTCTTTGTTCTCATAGAAATAGGGAATGGCCATGAAATAGGCCAAATGTTTAGCAGTATGAGGGCCACTGCCCACTGGGAGTTTTCCTGGTATCCCGGTGGGCCAGTCCGACACTGGCGAGGCGTGAAAACCACACCAATACGCATAGGCCCCCCAGCTCTCTGCCTCTCTCCGTCGGTGTACCGCGTCAGTAAATTCCTTGACGCACGTCGCACTGCCCCGGAAGGGGCTGTTACTTGCCGGCAAGAGGGAGTTGACAGGTGAGGGATGAAAGGATCCTGCCTGCGCCCGACCAGGATTAATACTTAAATAAATGATTAAATAAGCAAGATGAAAAAAAAAATAACAAAAATCCCCTTAAAAGTGCGCCCCTCAATGATTGCGCCCTAGCCAGCCGCCTACTCTGCCTACCCCTACTTCCAGCCCTGTTCACCAGAGGCTGCCATGATAAAGTTCTTTAGAAGGCTCAGGTTAATGTTCTATACAGCCATAAAAAAACAGAGGCAAAAAGTGGCACTTGCACCCGACTTTTGCCAACTGCACTGTAAGCTTTCACACAAAAACTCCCACCACCAATTTACCTTTTTTGCACCAAGGGGGTGTGGGCCTGTGTGTGATCCCCCTGTAGTTACGCCACTGGATGTACAATACCAGTCAACAGACTGCTTGAGAATTAAAGTCTGACAGCTGCCAGGTGCACTCGTGTGTTACTGTTTGGACTCCCAGTGGGGCTATAAATCAGGGGGCCCCCACTGTACTAAATTGTCACCTGCAACTAATGCACTTTTTTTATTTTACTCAGGCTTACCTGTACAGTGCCCACAGGCTAGACTGATGGATAACCAGGGCTGCCATCAGGGGGGGGACAGGCGGATGATTTGGGGAGTTAAGGGGGGCCCCGGGCGTGCTGCACTTACTTGCATAGCCGGGCCCTTACAATCAGTAAGCAGCAGACTTCTGAAGGGAGGGCTGGGTGAAGCTCCGATGACTACATCTTGCTTTGTGCATGAAGTGTCCCAGTAAAGCCGCATTGGGGATTGGATGGGTGACGTTTGAACCTCCCCTCTACTTTATCCAATCACCATGCAGCTTTACCGGGACTTACATTTCACTAGCAAATCAGAGCACAGGAAACTGAAGATACCGGCACCCCAACTCCATGGCGAACGTAAGTGCAGTTTTCTTTTTTTTTTTTTTAACTTGTAGGGTCCCTGCCCTGGCAAAATGTATTTTAGTAACTTGTAGGGGCCCTGGCTAAATGTGTGTTTTTAATAACTTGTAGGGGCCCTGGCCACCAATGTTTTTTCTTAAACTTGTAGGGGGGTCCTTGGCCACCAATTTTTTTCTTTAATTTGTAGGAGGCCCTGACCATCAAAACTTGTAGGGGGCCCTGGGCACCAAAGTTCTTTTTTAACTTATAGGAGGGCACTTAATGTTTTAATGCTTGTGTCTTGTGTGGCCTTCATACTGATGGGTAAGGGAGGGGTGGGAAGGGGCTCCAGAAAATGTTGCTGTGCGGGGCCCGTGATTTCTGATGTCAGCCCTGTGGATACCATAAGGGGCACTGCTGCCAAAAGGCATCTTGGGATACTCTTCAAAGGCGGCAGCAGCCCGCAAGTTACTAGGGGTGGCAAAAAGTTGCTCCTGGTAACTTTAAGAATCATAATTCCGATTTAAAGTGCAGTCCTTGCCTTACTGGTCCGAGTAAGCCCACAGAATGATTATTGGTCCTCACATCTGCCCAATTGTGCCCAGCAAACCTTTGCTCATTTGTTAACCTTGTCACCTTTACACAAAGGAAGGATCCCATCAGCAATATGACGGTTTCTATTTATATTCGCACAGGGTCGGACTGGAGACTTGGGGGCCCACCAGGGTTGCAAATGAGGGGCCCTCCTGGCAGTCCCCGGGGGCCCCCTTCCAACCTCCAATTCCCTGCCCCGTTGGCCGAATAGTCGCGCTGTGCGCATGCACGAGCACAATGCACTGCATGCATGCATGAACGATGCGTGCTGCACGTAGGGTTGCCACCTTTTCTGAAAAAAAATTCCGGCCTTCCTATATATTTATCTTTTTTCCCTATTAATAACATTGGGATCAACCATCATTTTTACTGGCCAGGTGGCATTCCTAGCTGCACGCATGCGCAAACACGCCGTTCTTGGTACCAGTGCAGTTGCGCATTACTTTATACGGCAGTCGGGGTGAGTAGGTCTAGGCTGGCGGGGGCCTGTGAGAGCAGGGGTCCACCAGGTTTTTTCCCGGTATCCCGCCAGCCGAGTCCGACACTGTATTTGCAGATAAGCAGAGACAGACTCTTCTGTGCACACAATAAACCCTATGTCTAATATATGTAATTCAAAAAACAACTGGACTTGCTGAGTAATTACAATAATTACTCAGCAAGTCCAGTGGTTTTTTGAATTACTTATATTAGATATACCATGACCTGGATGAATGAAAATCTTCAGAGTCATAATAAACCCTATGCTTATACTTTTTTGTATTAACACTGATACAGAGGGCGCATTTTTCCTTTAAAAAAAATGCAAGTCCCATCCTAGCAGCTGAGTGTTTTTTGTTTTGTCAGTTGCCCTAGCCATGAGCACTGATTTGTTACTGTACGTCAGGCTTGGCTATCGTGCCTCACAAAACAGGCCCCCACTAAGCTGCTTTAGTCACGTCTCTGGTACAGAAGCATAAAGTGTGACTTAGAAGCGTTGTCGAGGGGGAAAGACTTACAACAAGGCTGTATTTGTCCTTTCACAAGGCTGCGGTCATCAATGCTGCTGTGAAGGTTTGTGTATTTACACTGACCCCAGAGAAGGAGAATAGCGATTCTTTTTTTTATTCGCCAGGCATGGATTTGTGGCGAATCTCTGCATTTCGCCACCCATGAATTGTTTCACGAAACTGCTGCAAAAATTGTCGCGCATAAAAATAATTTTGATGCCCATTGACTTTAATGCATTTGGACAAAAAAGTCGCACGTGTAAAAATTGTCGCGTGCATAAAAATTCTAATGTGTCAAAATTATTTTAATTTTCGCTGTTTTGGGAATTTTTCTTCAGAGTTTCGCAATTTTTTTTGGGGAATCGAAAAGGGACAGATTTGCCCATCACTAAAGGAGAGCAGTTATTTCCCCCACATTACTGGTCACTCTTCCTGCTTGTAGTGGGGGCTGGGGCCCTTTTAATGCTTCTTCTCATCCTCCTATTTTTAGTACATGGATGACACAAGTAGCAGCCCTGTAGTACAGATATGGGACCTGTTATCCAGAATGCTCGAGACCTGGGGTTTTCCAGATAAGGGATCTTTCCATAATTTGGATCTTCATACCTTAAGTCTATTGGAAAATCATGTGAATATTAAAGGAACAGTAACCAAAAATTTTTACAAAAAAATTTGTTAGACTAGAACGAAAAAAAAAACACAAAGACAAATTAAAATTTAAAATAGCAAAGCCTTTATTAAAAAATATCTGCTGGGCAGATACCGGACACATTGTGTGACCCAACCCTGCCTTCTCCTGCCTCATTCCCGGTCTCTCTCCTATTCACCGGCCGCTTCCGAAGCTGTTCTGCAATAGATTCAGCTCCCTCTCATGCACCTCTGCCGCAGCCGGCATTTCCGATTCCCTTCTTGGGGTTCTCCTTACGCTGCCCTAGTATTTACATGGGACCCGAATTCTGTGCTTATGTACTAGTCCTGGGTACCTTGCTATACCTTTATCACTGTAGCAGCAGTATCCACCCAGTGCCACAACCATGCGCCGGAGGCTTTATGCATCTGGAGTAGAGCTGGTTTTGTAATAAAATCTCCTGTTCCCAATAAATATATTATTATAATATATAACGGGTTTCCAGATAACAGATTCCATACCTGTATTTATGTGTGGGGCCGTCACTGACCCAGTCCCACAGCTTTTCCTCTATTTAAGAGAACAAAACACACAAAACTGAGTGCAAGGCTGCTAAAGGAGCTTTAGGCTAAGGCCACACTAGGCGATAGCGCCGCGATTTGACGAAATATTTCGAGCGACAGTAGAAAAAAGATCGCCGCGTGTGTTTTTACGCTGGCGATTTTTAGCGATTCCCCATAGACGCCAGCGCAAAAGTTTCCCCAGCGATTGCGGCTTAAAAGTCGCCGCGAGTCAAATCGCGGCGCTATCGCCTAGTGTGGCCTTAGCCTTAGTCCCTAGTCTCCTCTGTATTCTTTTAAGCCTAAATTCCTCTTCATACCAAATAGGATCAAGATAAGATCTTAAGTAATCTACAATCTCAAAAATGCCCAGAGTCTGGTCAAAATCACCCATGTCTGTGGATAGCTGATGCCTGTCAGGATATGCTGAGAGCTGTAGTGCTCTCCCAAATTGGGCTACTAATTTCAAACCCAAAGCGGGTTTCCAAAATACAAACTAGCCAGTTTACTTTGAAAACTAGCCAAAGTTTCCCCCCCTAGTGTGCAATCCCAGTGCATGTTGGGTAATAGTTTTTATCTAGCAAATGCCTACAGCCAATGTTAATGTGAAACTACAATACCCAGAATACTGCATCTGGGATGTGATAATCACATGTTTCATACAATTAGAATTATAGTTAGCTGCTTCCAGGGCTGCCATCAGATGGGCACAGCGGGGATAGTATACCTCCCAAGATTTTGGAAACAGAAAGGAAAAGTTCTTATCACATATAAAACTGTTACAAAAGTATGTTAAGTATGTATTCTGGGATCTCTACCAAGAGCCAATTAACTTAGAAACTTTGTATCTTTTTCTGGCTGTTCAGTGCAGCAGACTTGGGACATATCAGTACATATCTGAGACTGCGGGTTGAGCTGTCAAAAGTCAGACTGTCCCGCTCAAAACGGGACAGTTGGGAGGTATGGAATAGTTGTCCTGAGCCCGGCTATGCTGCACTCTCCGAAAAGCCAGGCCCCCGAATCGACTAAGGCCACTTCAGTCTGGCCACCATTGTTTTTTTTTCTTATTTTCTATAGGGACACCTGACCACCAATGTTTTTTAAAAACTTTTATGGGGGGCCCTGGCACCAATGTTGGCGTGACGACCAATGTTTTTTTAAAAAACTTTTATGGGCTCCTGACACCAATGTTTTTTTTAAAGAAACTTTTGTGGGGCCCTGACACCAATGTTTTTTTTTTTAACTTATAGGGGGTCCCTGACCATCACTGATGTATGTATGGGCGGGATCTGGGTTGGGGCTTGGGGGCTGGGGACTAGGGGGCCCAGAAAACATTTGTATATCTTACCTTGTTTCCGTCGCATCCGACTTGATGCCTGCGTTTTTGCGCAGTGCGTCGGATCGCGCCGAAAACGCCCGTGTAGTCCTACCCTTAAGAAACCCCTCCTCCCAAATTAAGGTCCCAGTGTTCCTGCATCACCAAGAGACCCCTTTCTCAGTCCCTTGTCGAAGAGAATGCAGGGTTGCCAGCCAGCCAAAATCAGCTACAAAACCAGCCCAAAACTAGCGGAGAGGCACTTCAAAAGTAGCCGAAAAAATAGCACAATATGTGCAGTGGAAAAGAAAAGTCTAAAAAAATAAATATATGTGAAAATACGCCTTTTTTCCATAAAGTAAAATGGGACAATGTCATTAGGGGTGTAATTACAAAAAGGCGGCCCAGGATGTATAGGAAACCCCATAAGGCCTTAATTCATATACAATTTCAATAAATATTGGCAAAACAGGTGAACCTCTAGACATTTCTGTGGCCAGCAGATTTTTGCCCCAAAATTGTCTAAAATTGAGAAAAGTCACCAGATAAACATGAGAATGCTTAAGGACGGGAGATTGTGGTACAGAGCCCAAAATCTGGTAGCTGCTGACTTTTACACAAGTCAGTCCCATTGCATGCTGGGTATTGTAGTCTTACATTAAACTTAGCAGTCGGCAAATTGTTAAACAAAAACTACATTACCAAACATGCATTGGGAGACACATCCTTTGCAACAAAAAACTTTGACTGGTTTCCAAAGTACAAACCAGCCAAAAAAGTATCCCAAATCCGTACCTTGGCTAGTTTGTACTTTAAAAACGCTCCTGGGCTTTAAATTAGTAGCCCAATTTGGCTGGAAACCCGCCAACCCTGAGAGAATCTGACAGGAGCCATCCTGCCCCTCCCCTCCTAGATCAGTGGTTCAGTGGAAGGGGCGGAGTCTATTTGAAGGTAACAAGTATCAAGCAGATTTGCAGAGTATTGATTGGTTGCTCACTGGACGTGACATCTTTAGGAATTTTACTATATTTTAGTTTTTTTAGTCTATCTGAAAAATATTCTCCCGCTTCTCTTCATGTTTCTCACAGGGTATGTTTTTTTTTTTCAAGCACCGTAACTACAAGTTGTCACAACTTTGAACCCTCCCCTACCGATATAAAATAGTTATTCCTTAAGTAGGCGACCTAGTAAACACGGTATATACCATCTCTAACAGAGGGGTGCTAATCAAGTTCTGTGATTATGAAGGTTGCGGATGAGAAGAGTCGTCACTCGGGCCTAGTCCCGAGGAGGGTTTGGGCCCCAGAGATACGCACCTCTGCACAGAACCGACAGATAATGGGGAGGAGCCTGGTGTCGAGCTCCAGAGATACGCGACAGATGAAGGGAGGGCGGGGCCTGGCGGAGAAGTTGCCAATAAGTTGCAGCTGAGGGAAGATAAAGTTTTCCGGCAGGGAGGGAAGAAGCGACTGGTGTTGACTGAGTGGGGGAATGTGGATCGGAGCCGCCCCACCTGGGGTCCACTGACACATGGATTATCTCACCGACAGGAGTGGGCGTGTCCTCCGTGGTACCGTAAACCGACTGTGGTACGGGCACCGGGAGGTTCGCTTCCAGGACTGCCTAAAGGATGTACAGAGAGAAAACATGGCTCGGCCCCCGCCGCAACCCCTGCTCTCAGGTCAGAGACACCGGCAGTGTCAGCAGCAGTTGTTGAAGAACTACATCTCCCTGCAGCCCTCTGCTAGTGGCTTTGCAGCAGGGAGGAGAGTGAGGACATTTACTCTAAACAGATAAAAGAAAATGTGTTTAAGTGGAGGCTAGCAATGGGCATTTCCCTCAGCCCCAGCATCAGAGCTGAGCCTTGCATTGAGAAACAAAGGGCACATCACATTCAGGGTCAGGGCACAAGCAGATTCGGGGAGATTAGTTGCCCGGTTGCCCGGCGGCAAATCTTCTCTTCGACTAATCTCCCGAACTGTCTCCCCTGCCTCCCCGCCTGCTAAAATGGAAATCGCCGGCGGGATGGCACTCGGAGCAATTCATTTCCGAAGTTGTCTCACAAGGAACCTTCTGGCGACTAAGGAAAACGAATCGTTCCGAGTGCCATCCCACCGGCGAATTCGATTTTAGCCGGCGGGGAGGCAGTTTGGAGACATTATATGGTGCCAAGAATACAGACGGCACTCCGGTAAAAGGAAGACAGATTTATTGCAGTAACCAGCAAAATTCGTACACTTTACGCGTTTTGGGATCCTTAGGGCTCTTACAGACGAGCATTTTTACCTGCGCTCTCACTCAATTCTTTTCAATGGGGCTGTACTCGCACAGATGCATGTAAGCGCCAAACGCTGGAAAAATGCAACATGCTGCGTCCCAACCTGCGTTTGTTGCTTACATGCATCTGTGTGAGTACAGCCCCATTGAAAAGAATTCAGTGCGATTACTACTGCACTCCCCTGCGGCTGAACGCATCAAACCGGAACGCAGTTAAAAAAACTCGTCTGTAAGATCCCTTATGGTCAGGGCACACTCTCAGATTCGGGAAGATTAGTCTCCCGGTGACAACTCTCCTCTTCTTCGGGGCGACTAATCTCTCTAAACTGCCCTCCGCCAGCTAGAATGTAAATCGCCGGTGGGATGGCACTCGGAGCGATTTGTTTTTCCGAAGTCGCCAGAAGTTTCCTCCTGATGTGTGTGGGTATTCTTCTGCCCCTCAGTTGTTTATTGGCAACTCCCAGTACCTTGTACTTGATCCCAACTAAGATATAATTAATCCTTATTGGAAGCAAAATGAATCCTGTTGGGTTTATTTAATGTTTAAATTACTTTTAATTAGACTTTAGGTATGGAGATCCAATGGCGGAAAGAGCCCTTCCAAGACTTCTGGATGACAGGTCTCATACCTGTACACGAGAGCCATGAATATGCTATAAATTATATCCTTTTAAACGCTGCTTAGTGATGTCATCTGTGTCACATGACTCACTTTGTATTCTATATATATATATATATATATATATATATATATAATGTGCAAGAATTTTCAGTTGGATGTTATGTACACAGCTGTTGTCCTATTATCTGTTTAAAGGAGACATTTTGTGTAAAAATGTACCAGTGCATTATACATATTTAGATATAGAAGAATTGTGCTTAAAAAAGTAGTGTTTCAGGCTGATTTATTGAATATTTCTGCAAAAACCCTAACAATCCCTTCCTTCTCTTCCACTTCCTGCTCCCTGAATCCCCAGGCTGTGCAGTCAGCTCACTTCACTGTAGGACAAGAACCAATCAGCGGCTAGCAGGACCTGATGGGGAACTGAAGCCTGTATGTGCTTGTGTGACTGCAGGGCTGTGATTGGCTGTCCCCCTCCTCCTTCTGGCAGGAACTGTTAGGACACGCCCACCCCTCATTTGAAACACAGACAGGGACCAGAGAACATCTATAGGGAGCTCCAATAAAGGGGCTATTTTTAAAGATAATATTAATTTTAGCACCATGTAAAAGCAACACCATATATTAGTTATAATTCCCTACAACACTAGGGGTTTTTCATTTATCCTATATGTATCCTTTAAAGGGCACCCGTTGGGCAAAAATTTTATCCCCAACCAAAGGTGCAGGCTCTCCGGTTGGGGGTAACAGTACTTTTTTTTTTTTTTTTTAAATTGCCCTCTGCCAGCGCTAGGACAATCACATTGAGGGGGAGCTCGTTATGCATGTGCCCCAACATGGCCTCCCCAGGCAGAGGGCAATTTATAAAAAAAAAAAAGTCCTGTGAGATGTGGATGGCCTGGTGCTGGCAGGGAGGGGCAATTTTAAAAAATAAAAAAAACGACGGTTACCCCCAGCCGGAGTGCAGGCTCGATTAGCCTGCATCTTTGATTGGGGGAAATGTTTTTTTGCCAACAGGTGCCCATTAAATGAACATGTGCTTTGTGGTATTGCATGCAGGGCTTGTATGTTACAGCTTAATCCAGACCAGGTTTAGGTGCAGACAAAAGAGTCGGCCCATGATTAGGGAGTGTTTCCCAAAACGCGTCAGGAATGTTGTAATGAACCCGATATTTTATCCGGAGTGCCCCCTAATTTGTGTATTCATGCAGAGTCGGCCCAACACAAGGCTGTTAATCCATACAGCTCTTTCCTGACATATTGATCTAAGCTACCGTATGATGTTTTAGGCCACAATTATGTTTTGGTGCTGCACTTTTTGTACTTAATATCTGGGTATGGCCTACATTTGTGGATTTTATTCCAGTTCCGGTCTTTGGTTTCATGACTTTATACTGTCGCCATTTAGTCTCTGCCTTCTACCAGGGTGTGTATCAGCTGCCAAGCGAGGTGAGAGATTATTAAGGCTTTAACTAACGCTTTGCAGCATACACATGAAACAACTTGTGGCAACGCTGCCCAAGTGCCAAGCAGTGGGTGTGTGTATGTGAGACATTTTATAGCCGAAGGCACCTGCGAACTAGCCACTATCTGCAGAGGATCGATAAGGAAAGTAATTTTTCCTCCTTTTGTGGTCACTGAGCATGTGGCCTGCAAAATGACTTGTGGCATAATTTGCTCTTTTACAGAAACCCACTATGAAGCAATGGGGTTTTTTCTGCTGTGATTACACAAAGATCAGCGGTTGGCTAATAACGCAAGTAGTTGTGGTGCAAGAAAGTGGTGTAATGGTAATAGTTCTGCAACCAGTGAAAGGCTATGATTAAATATCTCTATAGGCAGTCTGCACGTTCACATAAGTGATCTATTTCCTACAAGTCACTACATGTTTGATTTGTGGGACATCATCTTGCTACACTTGTCTGTGCTTATCACTAGGGATGGGCCAATTTTTTTGCCTTGTTTCGCCGTGGAAATGACGCTCATAGACTTGTATGGCGGCATACGTCAAAATTTTTTTTTTTTTAACGAAACGGCTCAGATTCGCCCATCCCTACTTATCACTTCCCGCTAAACCGTGAGGATATGGTGTGCACCTCCTTTTATTTACCTTTTAGCATATTGCTTTATGAATTCCTTTGATTTAAAAGGGTGGTTCACCTTCAAGAAAACTTTTAGTATGTTATAGAATGGCCAGTTCTAAGCAACTTTTCAATTGGCCTTCATTTTTTTTAATAGTTTTCAAATGAATTGCCTTCTGCTTCTGACTCTCTCCAGCTTTCAAAAGGGGGTCACTGACCCCATTTAAACAACAAATGCTCTGAAAGGCTACAAATATATTGTTACTGCTACCTTTCTTTATTACTCTTTCTATTCAGACCCTCTCCTATTCTTATTCCAGTCTCTCATTTAAATCAATACATAGTTGCTAGGATTATCTGGATCCTAGCAACCAGATTGCTGCAATTGCAAACATGAGAGCTGCTCAATAAAAAGCTAAATAACTCAAAAGCCACATAATAAAGAATGAAAACCATTTGCAAACTTGTCTCAGAATATCACCTCTACATCATACTAAAAGTTTAATTTAAAGGTCAACAATCCCTTTAAAACTAAGCTGTGAAACCCAAAAGTTTATATGTACATGTATAAGGAGGGATATGTGTAGCTCCATAAACAACTGGACCAAGACCCTTAACTGAGCCTAAATACTGCTTGGGTAAGGCTCTTTGCACCTAAGCATGGTGATGAATTCAATTATTCACTGTTCTTTGACGTGTCCCATATTCTATTATCGGTGCTTTCAATTCGGAATCTTTTATTGTATGTTTGGAAATAATCTGACGTTAAAGGGAATTCTGCTGGAGCAGCAGTATTAACTGATGTTTTTTGACAAAAACATGTTTTCCCATGAGAATATCCCTTTAATATAGGAAGGAGTGCCACTTCATTCCATTGCTATCAGGACAAAGGAATTTCTCTGCCATAAAGTGATCCAGGATACCACAAAGCAGTATGTCAGACCTAAATTTGGAATTTTTTTTTTTTTCTTCCCTAGTCTGCAGACAACGTGCAGTAGTTGGAATAGCAAAAACTGAAGCACAGGACTACGTAGCCTTTTAGCTTTGTTGTCATGTAAACTTCAGAGGTGTGCTGTGTGTGCTGATGCCAAAACAATGATCTCCATGTAAACCGAGCCATTTTCTTATATATTTGTATATAAATTCAAGCCTTGCTGACCTTCTAGATCTGTGTCCCTTTAAGCGTAATTGCACCGTTTTTACTCTTGCATGCAATCTCATGTGCTAGTTCCTGGGTACGACCACATTTAGTGCCAAATATAGCTGTTCCTTCAGAGCCGAGTGGGTGGTACTGCTGGGGCAAGTAGAGTAACCAGATGGCTTAAGAACCGAAGTGTTTATAGATGTGTTAAAAAAAAAAAAATATGCAGACAGAAAGGGCTTTTATCATTTCCTTGCAGTTTTAGCAATGAATCCTTATTGTGTTGCTTTCATTCAACATTTATCTATTGTAAACAAATGAATTATAGGGTGTTTGTGTGTTAACGTATTTCTTGCTATTTAGAGGCCCATTTATCAAAGGTCGAATTTCGAATTCATGTGAAGTTTTATTAATTCGAATATACTCTCAATTCTACTGGGAGGTTATTTTAAGAAAAAATTCAAATGTCTAGTATTCGATCGAATGGTTCCGACCCGAAGATTTGAATTGTAATTGAATTGTAATTGAAACATATTTGAATCAGTTTTTCTCCGAAAAAAAAAAAAAATTGAATGTCAGGAAGGCTATGAACTTGGCAGGTTTTCGGTGGTGAATATTCAAATTAGAACTGTTTCCATGGTCTAGGTGTGATAAATCTCACATTCGAACAGGGGGATTAAAATTTGAATGTGTGAATTTTGACAGTTTCTATTCGATCCTTGATAAATCTGCCCCTTAGGACAAATCGCCTCTTCTTCGGTAGGGATGCACCGAATACACAATTTAGATTTGGCAGAATCCCCGAATTATCGGTGAAAGATTCGGCGAATACCGAACCAAATCCTGATTTGCATATGCAAATTAGGGATAGGAAAGGAAAAAGTGGAAACTACTCTTTTATGATGAAAAGTCACATGATTTCCCTACTCACCCCTAATTTACATATGCAAATTAGGATTCAGATTTGGTTTGCCCAGGCACAAGGATTCAGCAGAATCCAAATCCTGCTGAATCCCAAACCGAATCCTGGATTCGTTGCACCACTATTATTTAGAATCTAATTGCTGCAGGTTGCACTCTGAGCGCTTCGTTTTCCGATGTTGCCTCATGAGGAAACTTCGGGTGACTTAGAAGCGCTCCGTGTGCCATCCCCGCCGGTGATTTAGATTCTAGCCGGCGGGAGGCAGTTTGGGGGGGGGGATTACTCGCCCTGAAGAAGAGACTATTTGTCACCAGGCGACTAATCTCCCCGAATCTGACTGTGTGTCTCTGCCTTTAGTGTACTTGTTGCTTCCATTTGTCCAAAACTCAGGGGGGAATTCAGAAAAGTGTCGGGAACGAAAAAATTTCTTTAAAATGTCGTAGAAAGTGTTGTAGCAACAGCCGACAAATTCACAGAGCATTTCTCCGCCAATTCATGTGCGACACTTTTGAATTAGTGTCGTTAAAAGTGGGCGTGGTTTTTCGGCGCCACTTTTCCCGACATTTTTTTTACATTACTCGTAAACTCATTTTTTTTACCGACAATTTTTCAGACACTTTAGGCTCTCCAAAATGAAAATGTCAGACAAATTGTCGTTTAAAAAGTCTTGGTAAATGTCGTTTGTACGATGAAAAGATATACTGGACGACATTTTAGAAAATTGTCAGACTTACGAGACATTCAGAGATGGTAACATCTGCCTTTGTGAATTTGCCGTTCGTACGACATTTTACAAATTTGTCGACCGCCACTTCTGGGTTACTTATTTTACCGACACTTTTGTGAATTCCCCCCATAGAATATGATATTCTGTCTTTATTCTTCAGTAGGAAGAAGAGGAGCTAAACATGTTAATTAGAGACCCTAAGGAGCAGAGCAGCTCGCATTCTGTATAACCGATCCCATACCTGTTATCTATTCATACTGTATATGCTGCCTTATGTTCACAAAAGTCTGTTGTATTCTCTGTTTATTGGTTACTTTAACAGATTTGCAGTGTTTTGCACTGATTTCATTCTCTCATACAACATTAACTCAGTTCATTGCGATTATAGAGGGGGTCTTGTAAGGCACTTCAGTATAATTTGTATTTCTTCGCTCCCTTTGAGCACAGTATTACATTTAACGACTGAGACTAATCTAGAGCACAAAGATCGGTAACATTTGCAGCATTAATGAAAACTTTGATCCCGGCAACTAAAAAGGGAAGTTGTTGCTAACACAAAATTGTGCATCCAGTGCTGCAGGAAAAAATATTTTCTTCGCTGGGACCTCTACCCTAAAACGTTTTATTTCATATAATGATAGCTAATTTTGTCTGCACTACTATTTCTTATTCCTGAAGCCGTGTAGCAATGGCAGCTGATTACCTCCAACACCCATGATCATTCAGTTTGGGATATGTGCATTCATACTACAGGTATGGGACCTATTATCCAGAATACTCGGGACCTGGGGTTTTCCAGATAATTGGTCTTTCAGTAATTAGGATTGTCATACCTTAACTGTACTAGAAAATCATGTAAACATGAAATATACCCAGTAGGCTGGTTTTGCTCCCAATAAGGATTAATTCTATCTTAGTTTTGATCCACTACAAGATACTGTTTTATTAATACAGAGAAAAGGAAGTCTATTGTAAAAATTCAGATTATTTGATAATTATGCAGTCTGTACCATCTTTGAAAGCCTCAATTATTACGTCTATATGGAATTTCTAGCCATATTTATGTTTAGGGTTTAGTTCTCCTTAAAATAAAATGTTTTTTAAGCCAGTGGTTTTAACATATTTTTTTTAGTCCGCTATATTACAAAGTATTGCCTGTGATTTTGTCCCTCTTATTTTGCATGTTAATAACAACATATTACCTGTCACAGCAAGTTGCAGCAACACCTGCCACTAAATCCCTACCGCTCCATTCATTCTCACTGCTAATGTCTTCAATACTTGAAATGAATTTGCCTTCATGGGAACTAACCTGAACTGAAGGCCCTGTGCTAATAATAAATGGCAGGAGTCTGTTCCTTATAAAATAAAAGTTTTTTTCTATATTTATTGTAATTGTTATGCACTTGTAAACCTTATAGAAGCATGACCGAATTCTTGGCACAGTTTACATTTTACAAAGCAAATCTGAAAGTACTGTTTCTATTTTTGCAGATGATACTAAATTGTGCAGAACTATAGGTTCCATGCAGGAGGCTGCCACTTTGCAGAGTGAATTGTCTAAGTTGGGAAACTGGGCAGCAAACTGGAAAATGAGGTTCAATGTTGATAAACACAAGTTATAATATAAATGCAAGTTATACACTAAATGGCAGCGTGTTGGGAGTTTCCTTTAAATATGTTCTAGAATGGCTAATTCTAAGCAACTTTTCAATTAGTCTAAATATTTTCTTTTTTTTTTTTTGTTTTTTAAATTATTTGCCTTCTTCTTTGGACTCTTTCCATCTTTCAAATGGGGGTCACTGACCCCTTCTAAAAACCAATGCTCTGTACAAGCTACAACTGTATTGTTACTACTACTGCTACTTTTTATTACTCCTCTTTATGTTCAGGCCTCTCCTATTCATATTTCAGTCTCTAATTCAAACCAATGTGTGTGGTTGCTAGGGTAACTTGGAACTTAATGTAAATATATATATATATATATATATATATATATATATATATATATATATATATATATATATATATATATATATATATATATATATATATATATATATATATATATATATATATATATATATATATATATACAGGGCCGCCATCAGGGGGGTACAGGGGGTACACCTGTACCGGGCCCGGGGCTAAGACCCAAAGTCGCACCGAAAATTGTATGTGGAGGAGAAGTGCAAAGTTAGGGATTATCTGCAAATTCCACGATCAGTAAACTCAATTTCAAGCTGTGATACAATGCACAACTGAAGTTTTCATCAGCAGTATGAAATTGGCAGATGATCCCTAACTCTGCAATCTCGCCCTGCCCCAGTGCTTTTCAGCCAATGACAGCGTCTCCCTTCCTTATGTCCCGCCCCTGTAAAGCTCACGGTTCCTCTTTGGGCTCTTTTCTCTATGGCACAGAGAGAGCTGAGTGGCAGCATCCTGGAGCTTGCAGAGAAGCAGAACACGAGAGAGACAAAGCAGTGCTGTGTATGTTGTTCTTAGTATTTGCCTAACTATGACTCTTTGTAGTGTGATATATTTAGCTACCATAGACCCTGTGTACAGAGTTTGCCTAGTGCTGGTATCAGTAGAAACCTGGATCCTGTTATATACAGTGTGTGCAATGCCCACTTATACAATGATTTTTTTTGTAGGGGGCCCCTGGCACTGATAGTTTTTTTTTTTTTTTTTAACTTATAAGGGGGGGCCCTGACCACCAATGTTTTTTTAGAAAAACATTTACGGGGCCCCTGGTGCCAATAGTTTTTTTTTTAACTTATGGGGGGGGTTCCTGACCACCAATGCTTTTTTAAAAAAAACATTTATGGGGCCCCTGGTGCCAATAGTTTTTTTTTTTTTTAAACATATAGGGGGGGCCTTGACCACCGATGCTTTTTTAAAAAGCATTTATGGGGCTCCTGGTGCCAATAGTTTTTTTTTTTTTAACTTATAGGGGGGGCCTGACCACCAATGCTTTTTTAAAAAACATTTATGGGGCCCCTGGTGCCAATAGTTTTTTCTTTTAACTTATCGGGGGGGCTGACCACCATTGCTTTTTTGAAAAAAATTTATCGGGCCCCTGGTGCCAGTAGTTTTTTTTTTAACTTATGGGGGGGGCCCTGACCACTAATGTTTTTTAAAAAACTTTTATGTGGGACCCCTGATGCCAATTTTTTTGTTTTTTAAATTATAAGGGGGCCCTGACCACCCTTACCAGCCCTGATGGCTTTTTTTTTATGAGTGGGGGGTTTACCATTTTAAGCGGTTGTGTCTTTGTGGACATTTTACTGTGGTGTGGGCGGGATCTGCGGTGGGCCTTCGGGGTGGGCGGGGACCGGGGGGCCCAGAAAATTTTGCTGTATGGGGCCCCGTGATTTCTGATGGCAGCCCTGTATATATATATATATATATATATATATATATATATATATATATATATATATATATATATATATATATATATATATATATGGGCTGGTGGTACAGATAAATGGCAGTATTAAATCTGGGAGATCACCCCAAAAAAAACTGTTTTTTTTTTCTTTATTTCATAGGAATAAACAGATGCAGGAGTTATGGAAATGATCCAATACAACTCCTAAAGTCATTACACAATTCATCCACGTAACATCACATAACCCAAAGGATCGGTGGGGCCGAGTTAGTGGGGTTCTAAATATCACCCTCTTGTTTAGCATGAACACTGTGCAAAAATATGTAGAGGTGATGCTAATTGTTAGCGAGGCGGTTTGATCAATCAGCCCTCGAATGATCGGAGCTCCTGTCAAACCTTAGCGAGCCCCGTTGAAAAGCCTATAGCAAACCAACCCCTTCACCCACAGCGTAGCCCTCCGAATTCACAAGGGGGTGCCCTTGGTTGCACGATGGTGGCAATTACAAAGAGTAGCTATTGCTAATGGTGTGCTGCCATTTGGACCGATCATGAACTGCCTGCAAAACCACTTCCGTACCAACCACTTCACCCACAGCACCTTGCCCTCCCAGTTAGTGGTGTCAACCCCTTAAAGGGGAAGGAAACCTAGTTGGTTGCCCACCCTCCCTCCTCCCCCCTGGCCTAGCCGCCCGCTGGGCAAATGCCCCTAACTTGTTACTTGCCCTTCTGCGCAGGTCCAGTCCAGGGAGTTCACAGGCGACATCTTCATCCACGCGATCTTCTTACTGCTTTGAACGGCGCATGCGCAGTAGGATCATTTCGCCAGTACGATCTACTGCACATGCGCGTGACTTTTGGCGCATGCGCAGTAGATCCGTACCGGTGAAATGATCCTAATATGCATGCGCCAAAACGCTGTTCACAGCAGGAAGAAGATCGCGTGGAAGAAGATGTCGTCGGTGAACTCTCTGGACTGGACCTGCTTGTTTGTACCCACCAAGACACTTTTAACTTTAAATTTGCAATGTCTCTATTAAAATGGACCTGTCACCCAGACACAAAAATCTGCATAATAAAAGTCCTTTTCTAATTAAACATGAAATCCAATTTTTTTTTTTATTAAAGCATTCATAGCTGTTGTAAGCTCATTTAAAAATCTCAGCTGTCAATCAAATCTTGTCTGCCCCTCCTCTATGCCAGTGGGCAGACAATTACTTTCACTTTCCATTCAGCACTTCCTACATGTCACTGCTCTCCCCACATTCCCCCAATCTCTTCACCATTTAATTGTGTAGTCCGTGCATGGAGATGGACATCGGGTCCCCCATTCTGGTGCACAAACAAAATTCTGAGATGATACAAGGCTTGTCTTAATAACAGTGTCCACAAAATGGCTCCTGCCTGCTTGCTATAATTTTGAAATCCCAGACTGAAGGAAGCAAGATTCAAATAATTTATATAGTGTTATTAAAGTTCATTTTGCTTGACTAATGTGATAAAATAGGATTTTGAATAATTTTTTTGGTTGACGGGTCCCCTTTAAGAAATAACTTGCCAATTCTCCGCTTGCGCTCCTCTTCAGAAACGACGACAGGGCGACGATCCATCGTGCGGCGCTCGATTTCTCCTCCCTGGCTATCTCCTATAGAAGGCAGTGAGGAGAAATCGAGCGCCACACAATGGATCGTCGCCGTTGGAGGAGCACAAGCGGAGAGACGGTAAGTTATTTCTTATCGTCCCCGTTGGAGGAGCGCAAAAGACTTTGCGAATTTAAAGTTAAGTGTCGGTGTTTTTTTTCGTTGAGTACAAACAAATTTTTTTTTTACGTTACTGGTCCTTTAAACCATCCAATACTGGTGCGAGAGGTGTATTAATGGAGAATGCAAATGTAATTCACTTTTCACAGTGTTTCATATTGGTTAAGATAAAAAAAAATGCTTTGTGCAGGCAGACAGCTGGAAGTCTGTTCTCTCCAGTTTCACAGAGCAAGTGCTCAATTGCTTGGATAGATGTCCGCCTCCCGTTTTCTATTCAACAGCCGGCGAGGAAGAACATGAATGTAACGCGTGCCTTCCCTCAATGTTTTACAGACACCGGGCAGAAAAAGACCCTGGAGAAGAAAGATGGGCGACGAATGTCCTTCTTGAAACCCAAAGGAACCATGGAATACACCGTAAGCTTTGCCTTCCTTACTGCTACTGTGTCCCTGTGTCTTTCTTAGGGGCAGATTTAACAAGGGTCGAATTTAGAAGTTTAAAAAATACTTCGAAATTCGACCATCGAATTTTTCAACGAATTTTGCAACCGAACGATCAAAGTAAAATCGATTAAATCGTTTGAATCGAACGATTTTAGCGTAGGATCGAACAATACTACTTCGATGTGTAAAGATTGCAGAAGGTCCCCATAGGCTAACATAGCACTTCGGCAGTTTTAATTTGGCGAAGTATTGAAGTCGAAGTTTTTTTTAAAGAGACAGTACTTTCATTATTGAATATTCAAACTAATAAATTCAAAGTCGTAGTATCCTATTCGATGGTCGAAGTATCCAAAAAATTACTTTGAATTTCGAATTTGTTTACTTTGAAAATTCCCTCAAATTCACTTCGACCCTTCATAAATCTGCCCCTTTTTTGTTTTTTTGTTTTTTTTTTGGAATCCAAAAAGAGCTGTCACTTTTTTTGCTCTGTATTTCAAATTATTTAACATACACCTTTTTGTTTATTAAAAAAGCATCCGATATCCAATCATGGAGACCTACCTTGACCTTCCATCCTCCTTCTGGCTCACTGCTATTGATCTGAAACATTACAGCTTTTTTTTCCCCAGCAGTATCAGAAAATGAAGCCTTTCTGGCTGGTATGTTCTTGAAATGACCCTCAAACCTTGCTGCCGTCAGCTTCTTATTCCTGTTACCATGGGAAACGGGATGCAAAATTCACTGAAAAATAAACATTTCTTTATCGTTCTGCATATCAGTTTTGATTGACTGTTAACCCTTTAGCCTTTTCCACCATTTCTTCACTGTGGTTTGGCTTTGTGTGTGTGTATTTGTTTTTTTTATTTTAACCCTATATTTTTTGTGTAACTACCACTGTTTTACGCCTACTTTGTGCTTGATGATTTTACATTACGAATTACTTGTAGTCTAACGCACAGCTTTCGTTTGTTGTTACCCTACATACAAATCTGCTAATAGGTTGCAGATTACTTAGACTTTTCAGGCCACCAATGTAAATCTTAGGTGATACTTCTGTACTTCTTGAGTTAAGGTGGCCATACGAGCGGATCTCTCTCCGATATGCCCACCTTGAGGTGGGCAATATCGGGCTGATCCGATCGTGGGCCCTAGGGCCCAACGATCAGATCCTAACGAATGGGAACGGGGGTCGGATCGTGGAACCCCTTCAACGAACAGATGTGGCCGTGATCCGACGGGATTTTTTTGTCCCTTCGATCGAGATCTCGATAGGGGAAGCCCGTCGGGGGGGCCCCATACACGGGCCAATAAGCTGCCGACGTGGTCTGTGTATGGCCACCATTACTTAGAAGATTACAGTCTTAAAGGGGTTGTTCACCTTCCAAACACTTTTTTTCAATTCAGTTGTTTTTAGACTGTTCCCCAGAAATAAAGACTTTTTTTCAATTACTTTCCATTATTATTTTTTTACTGTTTTTTCAAAATCTAAGTTTAAAGTTGAATGTTCGTGTCTCTGGTGTTTGAGTCTGGCAGCTCAGTAATTCAGGTGCAAATTGAACTGTTACTATTTTGCAACAATTAGTTGATACCTTTCTCATCTCTGGAGTATTAGCAACTATTGTATCAATTCTGACAGCTGCCTTTAATGAAACCCAGAGAGTATGCTCAGCAGGGACAAAGATAACAAATGTGTCCATTTAGAACAGTTTACAGGGTCGGCGACCCCCCCCCAGAGCTGCTTCAGAAGGTGAAAAATTACACTTTACACTTCAATATTAGAAAAACTGTGACACATACAAAATAGAAAGTCAATGAAAAAAAGTAATTATTTCTGGTGTTCTATTTGAAAACAACTATTTTTTTTTTCAAACACTTTTTTCAGTTTAGTTGGTTTCAGATAGTTCCCCAGAGATAAAGGGGCAACTTCGCGCACTTCGCCAGGCGTAGTTTCGCCAGCGCTCCGCAAATTCACTAAAATCCGAAGTTGCGCACAGGGGTAGTGTAAGGTTGCGAAGTTGCGCTAGCGTTGATTCGCTATGTAAAGTGAAGTTACGCTAGCGAAGGCTCATTTGCATACGGCGCGAAATTCAAATTTCAATGGAGGAACACGTATTAGCACTACAAATGCCTAGAAAACCTTCAAATCAGCAAATAAAAATTTTATTTTGCCCTACACATGTGCCCACTGTCTAGGTAAGTTGCCATGAGTCAGGAAATGTAGGGGGGAAGGAGGGGAGCCCCAAAAATATTTTCGGCTATCACCCATCAAATCTTTTTCAGCCTATCACCCATCATGTAGAAAACACGCCAGCGTTTTTTGGGACTTAGAAAAAAATTTGACTTTTTTTGAAACAATCCCTATCTACTCTATTGCGCTTCGCCAGGTCTGAGGTGGCGAAGGAAGTCTAGCGTAAAAGGTAGCGTTCAGTACACTGCGCAAGTTAGTGAATTTGCGTAGTTACGTCGCTAGCGAAAATTCGCCTGGTGTAAGGGTGCGAAGTAACACTAGCGAAACTATGCCAGCGTTCGTTAGTGAATTTGCGCAGTAACGAAAAATGCCAAACGCTAGCGAATTAACGCTACCGTTCGGCGCTTAGTGAATTTGCGCCAAAGACTTTTACCAATTACTCTCTATTTTCTATTTGTGACAGTTTAATATTGAAGTGTAATGTTTCATTATTCAGGTTCTAAAGCAGCTCTGGGAGGGGGGGGGGTCGTCGACTCTTTTTAACTTCTAACATTTAGTTGATACATTTGTTATCTTTGTCCCTGCTGAGCTGAATCCCTGAGTTTCATTAAAGGCAGCTGTTAGAATTGATACAATAGTTGCTAATATTTCACAGTTGCTGCTGAAAAATGTATCAACTAATTATCAACTAAATGGAGTAAATTGTGACCGTTCAGATTCTGCTCCTGGATCACTGAGCTGCCAGACTGCAAACGCAAGAGACAGGATCATTAACTTTAAACTCAAATTTTGGGAAACCGGTAAAAAATAAAAGATGGAAAGCAAGTAAAAAAAGTAATTGTTTATGGTGAGCAATCTGAAAACAACTGAATTGAAAAAAAGTGTTTGAAAGGTGAACAACCCCTTTAACCAAAGTGCTGATATGAAATTGATCAAATAAAGTTGTTTCCATGACCTCACTGGTAGTTTCATAGAAGATCTAAAAAACCTTCTTTTGAACAGTGAAAGGAAATATACTTTTAAGATTTTAAAAGTTGTCAAATGTATTTGTCGCTGAAAGCAGTAGTTGTTTATCCTTTCCTGTTCTATGGTTCCGACTCATGAAACAATGTTAGAATTCACTTCTCATCCAGATCTGTCTTTCAGCGACTTCTACTACATCATTTCAGTAGTCGGAGCCAAGAGTAAGTAAAGAAGTATAAACGGGCAAACAGAAACTGCTTTCAGTCGCAGTTACATTTTACATAGAACGTAATGTATGTTGCAAAGCTGCTTAACATTCCATTTTCTTAAGTTATGGGTGAAGACCACCTAATATAACCCTGTGCTTGGTATAATACTCCTATAATGCTCTTTCTACTTTGTCTCCAACAAATTATGTGAAAAGGGTGATCTGTGGCGAGCTTGAACTTTAATGCTGTGGATTGAAATATGAAATGGGATTATTTTAATGTTTCCTGGTTTTTAAAGGAGTAATTAGTTGGGCACACCCCAGTGATTCTAATCTCTAACTTGTTCGCTGTTTTCTTCATAATATAATGCACCATCCCAGCCATGCCTCATCTTCTTTGCTTTTCCCAGGCATCCCCTGCACCTATGAAGCTGGGCGCATGGAGAATACAAAAATCAGCCATGACATTTTGCACTGTGTATATACTGATCTGGCGTGGCTGGGGAAAGTAGAAGAAGAAGGTGGTGCAGCGCTCAGAAGTAATTTTAGAGGTTAGAATCACTGAGTGCCTTAGAAATATGGGGTTTTAACTTCTCCTTTCTGAATTCTGTATCTTGTAACTTTAGTTTTTATATGAAATATCTGCGTCTGTATTCTTCAGTATGATAGCCACCAGGAAAGCCCATCCAAGGAAGACTTCTCTTTGTAAAAAAAAAACAAAAAAACCCCCCACACTATTGCCTAGCATCTTTTGCATTTATATATATATATAGGATATAGAGATAGATAGATATAGAGATAGAGATAGATATAGATATATAGATAGCTATAGATATATATATATATATATATATATATATATATAGATAGATAGATATAGATATATATATATATACATATATAGATAGATATAGATATATATATATATACTGCCCGGCTGAACCGAATCCTAATTTGCGTATACAAATTATGGGCAGGGAGGGAAATTGTGTGACAAATTAAGGAAGTAAAAAAAAATGGTTTCCCTTTCCCCTAATTTGCATGTGCAAATTAGGATTAGGTATTCAAATCTTTAGCAAGGATTTGGGGGTTTAAATTAGGAAGCTCATAGCAACAAGATGCTTTATAAGATAGTTGTTTAAACAATGTGGGAACTTTGTAGAGACACTGATGTATTGGGATCCACTTTTAACACTGCCCTAACATTCCCAAGAACCTCTTAACTAGTTTCACACAGTAGTCTGTTGCTAGTTTAGGAAGCTCACAACAACAAGATGCCTTAGATCTACATAATTCTGCCCTCTCTCATCAGCACAGACGCCGACAGAGCAGTATAATATATGAAAGGGTTAACTCAGTGGAAAAATGGGAGTTTGATACCGAATTGTTTCTCAATAAGCGACACATTTGTAACATTAATAATATGTAGCATGCCTAGATGGATTGAGTAATATAAGGCTACATTGTTTCTTGTTTTTAACTAGGGGTTTGGTAACTTTATTTTTAATTCGCTTTTTTTTTTTTTTTTTTTTAACATATGGTATACATTGCTGATACATGGTGAATGAATGTGTTAATTGTTTAATTGAATTTGTCAGTGACAATGATTATATGAGTTTTGGTATAGCTGATGTTTCCCGCCAGTGAGTGAATTGAATTTAAGGCATGACTGTGAACCATTTGGAACTTTGAGAAAGGCCTTGGGGAGGCGGAAACGTCAGTCCTGTGTAAATAATAAATTATTTATTTTTCTCTATAAGACCTGAGAGTGCGGATCTTTTTACAGTTGTTGGAGATATTTTGTTGTTTCTGCATCCAGGCAAATCAACCTTTGGAGCTATTTATATATATATATATATATATATATATATATATATATATATATATATATATATATATATATATATATATATATATATATATATATATATATACAATATGTTGGTGTTTTATAAATAAATGTTATTAATATAGAAGTCTTTCAAATTATGCGTGTGTACATTCTTTATCTTTTGTCTGTGCCAGGTTGAGTCCCGAGACTCCTTAAACAGCATTGCTCTGAAGTTTGACACAACACCAAATGAACTGGTCCAGTTAAATAAACTCTTCTCCCGAGCTGTTGTCCCTGGACAGGTAATTTAATGACTGTTTTGCATACAGTATATTTGCCTGTTGGGCAGAGTGAACTCTTTTGACCTTACTCTATACAAGGTATTTGTTGTATATTTCCTGTTGGTGATTAAAATCCTGACTATATATTATGCCTGATACAGAAAGGTCATTTAAATATGTGTATCGTGTTACCAGACATACTTTTTCTGAGCTATGGCTAACACGCTACAACTCCCTGCCACCTTATTCTAAGTAATGAGGTTAAAAAATGCTAAATTGTATTTGCCTTGGTTTGAACTTTCATTTAATTTGAGTGCAACTGTAAATTTCCACCTGCTTTCTCGTTTATGTTCATTTAAATACAAATAACCTGAATGAGCCAGCAGTGTTGCTTGCCAACTGGTTGAGGCCTGAAAATCTGAACTAATGTTTTAGGTCTAACTAATGTTTTTTTTAGGTATTACAGAAAGCTATAGAGTCCGGTCACATGAGGTCCTTAATGGATGGGAAAATCAAACTTGTCTGGTTTTTATTCAGATATTGGTCGCGGAAACCTCATATACAGTACATGCCCCCTACACAGGCATATAAGCTGCCGAATAGTTTTTTTTTTTTTTTTTTATCAGCCCGTTTATGGTTACCTTAAGGCCAGTTACTGTTAAAGGAAAGTTAAACTAAAGAAGTAGCTAGAAATGTTGTACATTATGTTTTGTGATTCTGTACCAGCCCAAGGCAACCAAAGCCCTTTAGCAGTAAAGATCTGTATCTCCAAAGATGCCCCAGTAGCTCCCCATCTTTTCTGCTGATTCACTGCACATGCTCTGTGCTGCTTTCACTTACTGAGCTTAGGGACCCACTCACAATATACAGTACACATAGAATAGAAATGTCACAATGTAAGGCTGATTAGTAATTAATACAGATAATTACTACATGGCAGCATAGAAACCAGTGCAATTAGCATCAGAATTTAATAATCCGCAAACCTGTAGCATCAGCTTATATTACAAACCAACCTCATTTTCTTCTGGATAATTAGTGACGAGCCCTAAGCTTAGCTTCTCAACAGCTGCTCAGAGCCCACTGAGCATGTGAGTGTCACAGACACTTTCCAAGATGGTGACCCCCTGTGACAAGTTTGAAGTCCTGGATCATTGCTGCTATTGACAAGCTGAAACTTTAGGCTGGTGCAATAAGTTCAGTATATAAAACATGGCATTTTCAGCCCTATTAATTTTTAGGATTTAGTTCTCCTCAATGACTCAATGTGATTGGCTTCACCACAGTATATTACAGTGCTAGACTGTATAAAATGCCCACCCCAAGCCACCACCCTGCTTGCAAGGGCTGCTGTATTGTAAAATACTGCCCTATGTGCAGAGATGAATTACATACAAACTGGATAACATACGTAGCAGTCTGTGCTCTGCAGCTTGCTGATTTTTTTTATCTGTTTACAATACTTCTTAAACAAATGAGATGTAAATGATATGCAAATCATGTGCCTTTTTTTAGCTTCAGCTTCTACTGGTATATCTTCAGGTAGAGCATTCGCTCTCAGGGTTTTGTGAACACAGACTAAAATGTAGGCATAGCTCTAGGAGGATTAAAGGAGAAGGAAAGCTACGGAGGTATTTTATTGCCAATAGATTAGCTGCAATAGTGCAAGCTAGAATGCAATATTTATTCTGTAGAATGTTTTACCATACCTGAGTAAAAAGCTCTAGAAACTCTCTGTTTGTTTAGGATAGGAGCTGCAGTATTAATGTGGTGTGACATCACTTCCTGCCTGAGTCTCTCCCTGCTCTGGGCTCAGATTACAGTAGAGAAGGGAGGGGTGGGGGAGAAGAGCAAACTGAGCATGCTCTTGTCCAGGGCAATGAGGTTTAAGCTGAAGGCAGGAAGTCTGATACAGAAGCCCATGAGTACACAATAGAAGGAAAGAAATGCAGTGTTTCTTTTGACAGGGGACTCAGCAGCACTACTTTGGGGGTTTACTGGTATATTTAGATGGACCTTTCTGATAAGGCTTACTTAGTTTTAACCTTTCTTTCTCCTTTAAGCGTGTGTGTGTTTGCACATAGGATTCTAGATAGTATTCCACATTCTTTTTACTTATGCAACATGGCACATTTTTTGCATGTCTGTGTATCCGGAAGAATTTTTTTTACGCTCTGGGGACTTACTTTAGACTTTTATATGCTTGGCTGCTGCCAAATGCAAGAGTGAAGTCCTGTTGTTTTCAGTTATATAATAGGTTATGCAATTTAATCATATGTGACAGTCATACAGTTGACTTTGCTCCTGTTCTCTCAATTGCACTCAAGTTCCTGTTTTCTTGTTTGTATCTTCTAACTTAAATCAATGGATTTGATTCTCTTAAAGGGCGTGTAAAGTCTAAAATAGAATAAGGCTAGAAATGCTGTATTTTGTATACTAAATATAAACATGAACTTACTGCACCACAAGCCTAATCAAACAAATCATTTATGCTTTCAAAGTTGGCTACAGGGGGTCACCATCTTGTAACTTTGTTAAACATCTTTGCAAGACTAAGACTGTGCACATGCTCAGTGTGGTCTGGGCTGCTTAGGAATCGTCCTAAACAAAGCTGCTTGAGTTCTGCATGGCTGGGAAGTAAGGTGGGGGCTCCCCCTGCTGTTCATAAGTATGATTGTTTCCCTGCTCAGCAGTTAGGGACCATCTGACAATTCCTATCCACAGCAGTAAATGAAGGGAGATTTTCACTTCATACAGTCGGGTTTCTTATAAAAACGGTACACGTTTTTTAATTAAAGTATATTGGAGATAGGTTTCTTTTTCATTAAAGAAAGTAAAGATGGGATTTTATTTTTTTGCCTTTACATGTCTTTAATAATATAACTTGCTACCTGCTTGCCAATGTACCTAAAGTTTTACATAGAGATCTTGGGCACACACTTGTCACACTTTATAATGAATGTGTATTTTCAAGCATGTTATTGACAGATGTAAAAACAATTGTATGAAATGTATATATGTTTGTTTGAAAGCTTTTGTATGTAGCTGATCCAGACTACATTTCGAGTGTGGAAAGTTCTCCTTCCCTGAGTCCTATAAGTCCTTTATCACCAACTTCTTCAGAAGCTGAATTTGAGAAGAGTACCGTGAGTATAATAATTAATCAGTTACTCGTTTTTTTTACCTGTCATCTGTTGCCTGAAACATCATAATGTTTGACCAAACTTTAGTTTACTTTTCTAGTTTTTTTTTTTTTTGTTTGTATGGTGTGTAATAATAACCTTGGGCTAGTTTTTTATGACTATTGCCTGTTCTTGTTCACGGAACTGGATATAGATTTTGGATCCCACAAATATGCATCAGAACACTTGGGGGCAGATTTACTAAGCTCAAGGGAATAATTCGAATTGAAAAAAATTCGAATTTCGAAGTATTTTTTTGGGTACTTCGACCATTGAATGGGTCGAATTCGATCAAACCGAATGAATCGAACTAAAAATCGTTAGACTATTCGTCCTTTCTATAGTCGATGTACTGTCTCTTTAAAAAATACTTAGACTTCATACTTCGCCACTTTAAACCTACCGAGGTTCAATGTTAGCCTATGGGGACCTTCCCCAGCACTTTTCTAAGTTTTTTTTGATCGAACAAAAATCGTTAGATCGATTAAAATCGCTCGATTCAAAAGATTTTATAGTTCGATCGAACGATTTTTATTTGATCGTTCAATCGAAGTATTTGTGGTAAATCCTTCGAATTCGATATTCGAAGGATTTTTACTTCGAGGGTCGAATTTGAGAGTTTTTTTAACCCTCGAAATTCGACCCTTGATAAATCTGCCCCTTGGTGTACTCCAGTATAGTAAAAATGTACAATGCATGTATTCTAGTTTCTACATTTGGTTTTAGATTATGCAATCTTCTTAAAGGACCCGTAACAGCAAAAACATTTTTTTTAAAAAAAATCGTTCGTATGCTACGAAAAAAAGACACCAACACATATTGAACTTTAAAGTTGCTAAGTTTTTATCAAGAAATAACTTACCAAAACTCCGCTTGTGCTCCTCTTCAGAAAAGGCAATCCATCGTGCGGCGCTCGATTTCACCTCCCTGATAGTCAGGGAGGATAAATCGAGCGGCAAACGATGGATCATCGGCCTGGTCGCCATTTCTGAAGCGAAGCAGAGTTTCGGTAAGTTATTTCTTAATAAAGACAGCGATTTTAAAGTTTAATATGTGTTGCCGTCTTTTTTTCGTAGTATACTAAAGGAATTTTTTTTTAGAAAAATGTTGCTGTTACTGGTCCTTTAACTGCTGTCTACTATTTTAGGACACAGAACGCATGCCCCATAAAGAGTCTACTTACTCCCCTGCATATTCTGCTATACGACCATCGAGAGTAGTGTCCTCTACATCAGAAGAAGAAGAGGCTTTTACTGAAAAATTCTTGAAAATTAACTGCAAGTACATCACTGATGGAAAGGTATTTTGTGTGTTTGAGGTCTTGTTTGAAGTCTTTATTGCGTTTTTTTTTTCCCCCTAAAATAATAAGTTTGAATTATTTTGTTTGGACTAGTTTTTGGTCCAGTCCCCTAAAGGGGTGGTTCACCTTCAGGTTAACTTTTAGTATGTTATAGAATGGCCAATTCTAGGCAACTTTTCAATTGTTCCTCATTTGTCATAGTTTATGAATGATTTGCCTTCTTCTCCTGACTCTTTCCAGCTTTCAAAAGGGGGTCACTGACCCCGTTTAAAGCTACAAATTTATAGTTATTGCTATTTTTTATGACTCCTCGTTCTGTTCGGAGCCTCCCCTATTAATATTCCATATTCTCATTCAAATCAATACATGGTTTCTAGGATATTTTGGACCCTAGCAACTCGATTGTTGACACCGCAAACTGGAGAACTGCTGAATAAAAACCAAAATAATAAAAAATGAAAACCAATTGCAAATGGTCTCAGAATATCACTCTCTACGTCATACTAAAAGTTAACTCAAAGGTGAACAACCCCTTTAACATGTCTTAGAGAACTGATTATATTGGTAATGACAACATGAAGATGACATTTCAAGCACATTCAAGTTTGATTTTTTTTTTTCACTTTTCAATCTTTTGCCTCTCCATTCTGGCCCTTACAGGCTTCTGGTTTGTTAGATAACAGAAAGCATCATATTTGTGTGAATTGATATCTATTTTGTTTCTATTGAGACCTTCTGTCATAATGAAATCATTGCACCGTTTTTTAATTTGGCCACCAGATGTCACTGCTTGTTAATACATCGGATGGGACCTCCTCATCCGAGCAGTCTTGGCAGCTTCCAGTCTTCTGAACACACAAATATTTATACAGATAATTGATATAACTATTGCATTCAACATAGCATTTAGGAGCAAGGGAAAGGCTACCTTCAATAACTGGCCTTCAGCATCAAGACCCTTTAAAGGGGCTGTTCACCTTTGAGATAACTTTTAGTATGATGTAGTGAGTGATATTCTGAGACACTTTGCAATTGGTTTTCATTTTTTATTATTGAAAGTTTTTGAGTTATTTAGCTTTTTATTCAGCAGCTCCTCAATTTGCATCTCAAGCAGTCTTGTAACTAGGGTCCAAATTACCCTAGCAACCATGCATTGATTTGAATAAGAGACTGGTATATGAATTGGAAAGGTCCTGAATAGAAGGATCAGTAATAAAAAGTAGCAATAACAATACATTTGTATGTTTATTTTCAGTGTTGCGTGAAGGGTCACAGTAGGGGGCAGATTTACTAAATTCGAGTGAAGGGTTCGAATTAAAAAAACTTCGAATTTCGAAGTTTTTTTTGGGCTACTTCCACCATCGAATGGGCTACTTCGACCTTCGACTACGACTATCGAACGATTCGAACTAAAAATCATTCGACCATTCGATAGTCGAAGTACTGTCTCTTTAAAAAAAATTCGACCCCCTAGTTCGGCAGCTAAAAGCTACCGAACTCAATGTTAGCCTATGGGGAAGGTCCGCATAGGCTTGCCTAAGTTTTTTTCATCGAAGGATATTCCTTCGATCGTTGGATTAAAATCCTTCGAATCGTTCGATTCGAAGGATTTAATCGTTCGATCGAATGAATAATCCTTCGATGGATCGATCGAATTTCCTGCGCTAAATCCTTCGATATTCGAAGGATTTCAATTCCTAGTCGAATATCGAGGGTTAATTAACCCTCGATATTCAACCCATAGTAAATCTGCCCCTAGGTGTCTGCAAGTTTTCTGTGTTCAGATTGTACTTATACGGACATTGTTAGGCTGCAGGTCATGCCCTCAGAGTGTGAACACTGGTTTTAATTTTCTCCTACAATACAAGAGGGACAGTGGCAGAGCTCCATTGTCCATTCACAGCTTCAGGGAAGCTATTGGTGCAATTTAGATCTGCCTGCAATATCACCTTTCAATACTCTTGATTAATTGAAAGTTACGATTTGTGTATTGTAAAAAATTGTAAAAAATAGAACCCCTTGTTAATCGATTCATTAACCTATAATTACTTTATTAGAGTTAGATATGAAAAATCATTAGTGCTGTATGATTACTCTCTCAATTAATTAAAATTTGAGCACTTACGCTTTTTAAATTTTCCGCAAGAGGTTTAATTAATTGTATTAATTTAGTTAGATAAATTACCGATAATATGGATAATCACTGTGGATTATTTTGGGGATCTATTGGTAAAATAAACAGTTGGCTAATTTTTTTAATTGAGAGTCTAATGATTTTTGATAACTCTAATTATATTTTAATGAATTGATTAACACTGGGTTCTTTTTCTTTACAATACACAAAAAGCTCCAGGGAAGTGTGACTGGGAAATGATCTTTCCAACTACTTCTTCTTGTATAATTTATGAATACAAATACATTCAAAATCTATGACCTATACAACAAACTGCTGTTGAAATGTAGGGTTTGTTTATGTAACAACATGTAGCTATATTGTATATAGGGATTAAACGTAATATTCACTCTAGCTTCATTATGCCACAGAAAGCTGGTTAAACAGCAGCCAAACACACTGTTTCAGTTAATATATACCGTATGATAACTTTAAAGGGGTTGTTCACCTTTAAGTATGATGTAGGGAGTGATATTCGAAGACCATTTGCAATTGGTTTTCATTTTTTATTATTTATGGCTTTGGAGTTATTTAGCTTTTTATTCAGCGCCTCTCTTTATTTTGCAATTTCAGCACTCTGGTTTCTAGGGTCCAAATTACCCTAGCAACCATACTTTGATTTGAATAAGAGACTGAAATAGGAGAGGCCTCGATAGAAAGATGATTAACAAAAAGTAGCAATAACAATAAATGTGTTGCTTTACAGAGCATTTGTTTTTTAGATGGGGTCAGTGACTCCCATTTGAAAGCTGGAAAGAGTCAGAAGAAGAAGGCAAATAATTGAGAAACTATATAAAATTAAATAATGAAGACCAAGGGAAAAGTTGCTTAGAATTGGCCTTTCTATAACATACTAAAAGGTAACTTGAAGGTGAGCCTCCCTTTTAAGCATAACAAATCAGTGTAGAATTGATATGCCCTACTGTTTATAGCTGAATGCAAAATGACATACCGTATATACTCGTGTATAAGCCGACCCGTGTATAAGCCGAGGTACCTAATTTTACCTACAAAAACTGGGAAAACTTATTGACTCGCGTATAAGCCTAGGGGTGAGAAATGCATCACAGGGTGAACAGCGCAAAGCAGGGTGCCGGGACGCACATGGGCAGAGAGTGCAGCCTCATACCCCCTTAATGGACACACAAGTTGTAGTGACTATAGAATGAGAATTGAGGGGACAATGGTGATAATATCCCTCCCTCCCTGCTGCTCTTCTCCCTTTCTCCTGCTCGTCTCTTCTCCCTCCAGCTCATAATCTTTTAGTTGGGCAGGAGCCAGGGTGTACCCCTCCCCCAGTACCTGATCGTGTAGTTGGGCATGGTGCCAGACGCAAAGACAGGGAGGTGGACTTGTCGAACACCGCTGTCCATCTCCAGCTCGGACTGCAGCTCATCAGGGGCTTCCTGGGGGCGTTGAGGAGCCACACGGAGCAGAACATGGGAAGTGCCTCCCCCAGACTCCCTCCAGCAGGCGGCCGACTGTGCGGTTCAGCAGCAACTCTTCTTAGTGAGCCACCGCTGGAGCAGTGCTGCCGAACAGCAAAAGGAATACCGTACGCAACTCTCCTGTGCTGCAGCCGCCAGCTCTGATTTTAGGTACCGTAGTCATGCAGGAAGGCATCGGGCTCCATGGGCCAGAGGGGGGTTAGAGAGGGGTTCAGGACGGCAGCGGTATAGCAGGAGGACACCGGAAGTTGTCCTTTGTTCTGCACTTCTGCCTCCAGCAACGCGGCACCTGCACTTCCGCCTCCAGCAACGCGGTTTGGGATGCGAAAGCAGGTATTTCCAAGCGCGTTTAGCCTCGCACTGCGTGCTGCCCTTGTTTTGGAGTCAGAGTCCTCAGCAACCTCGACTCCAACAAAATATATTTTCCCGGTGCCCTTGTAGCGCTGCCATTGACCCGCGTATAAGCCGAGGTAGAATTTTTCAGCACATTTTGGGTGCTGAAAATCTCGGCTTATACGCGAGTATATACGGAAGAGAAGTCGGGTTTTTGCAGTTTTCCCATTTCATCACACTTTCCATTTTTGGATTTTAAAGAAAATGGTTTGGGTGGGGGGGGAGGCTATAGTTTTTTGTAAACACCCAGTTTTCTGTCTGTGTAATGCAGTAGTAACATTTTTTATTTAATTGATCAGCATGCGATCTTTTGAAACGTTACTGCAAAAAAATATAAAAAAAAGGCCAACCAACTTATCATAAGCTAATTACGTAGCACGTGTATCAGTATCAGAATCCCGAACCGAATCCTGGATCCGGTGCATCCCAACTTAATACTTTGGATAATCACAGGCTGCAAGTGTTCATCAGTTAGATTACACTGCGCTACAAATCAATGCAGTAGAATAAGGATTGCTAATAAGCCAGATGCCCATTCAGCTGCAGAAGAGGCAACACAATATACCCCAAAAAGAGTTTCCTGAATGAATTATTACAGTTCCATTCATGTTCTATCTACATGAGACTATTCTTACTAAAAAGACATGATTCCTTTTCAGAAAATCACCAGTAAATGGCTTATTACTACCTTTCTTGGTAGGGATTCCCATAACTTAACTGCCCATACAATAAAGAAAAACTGTTCTTCATGGTGAAACAACATTTCCTACTAGGGATGCTCCGAATCTTTTGGTTTCGGCCGAACCCCTGAATCCTTTGCGAAAGATTCGACTGAATCCTAATTTGCATATGCAAATATGCAAATTAGGGTGGGAAGGGGAAAACATTTTTTACTTTATTGTTTTGTGACAAAAAGTCTTGTGATTTCCCTCCCTGCCCCTAATTTGCATATGTAAATTAGGATTTGGATTCGGCCGAATCCAATTCCTGCTGAAAAAGGCCGAATCCTGGCCATATCCCGAACCGAATCCCGGATTCGGTGCATCCCTATTTCCTCCTACAGGGGGAGTTTAATTTCTTTCCTTCCAGATTGTTTGTAATGTGGCATCTTTACTATGTATGTCAACTGTTTTAATTAGTTTGAATATTCTTGAGAGTCACAGTAATCATTTGTTTACATATAGTTATTTGCAATAGTTTCATTGTTCCCGCTCAAGCTAATCGTCTTCCTTTTTTCTCTTAGGGAACAGTCAGCGGTGTCCTCCTTGTTACACCAAATAACATAATGTTTGATCCTCATAAGAATGATCTCTTGGTGCAGGAAAATGGATGTGAAGAGTATGGTATTATGTGCCCAATGGAAGAGGTGACTTCAGCGGCCATGTACAAAGAAATTGTGAATAGCAAACTAAAGGATTCAGTTCCTGTGTAAGAGCCAACTTCTATGTGTCCGTTAACAAGACTGGGAAATGCTTTGCAATTTCTTTTTTCAGCTTAAAGGACAGTAACATCAAAAAATTAAAGTGTTTTAAAGTAATAAAAATATAATGCAGCGTTGCCCTGCACTGGTAAAACTGCAGTGTTTGCCTCAGAAACACTACGATTGTTCATATAAATAAGCTGCTGTGTAGCAATGGGGGCAGCCATTCAAAGGAGAAAAGGCTCAGGTTACACAGCAGATAACAGATAAGCTCTGTAGAACATAATGGTGTTATCTGTGATCCACTATTTAACCTGTGCCATATAGACTTTTTTCAATTTCCACCATTGCTACACAGCAGCTTATTTATAAAAACTATAGTAGTGTTTCTGAAGCAAACAGATCAGTTTTACCAGTGTAGGGCAACATTACATGATATTTTCATTACTTTAAAACACTTTAATTTTTTGGTGTTACTATTCCTTACAGGTTACACTTAAAGGGGAACTATCGCAAAAAGGAAAATTTAATATACTCTTCATCATACTGAAGTAATAAACTTTCTAAATATAATCAATTATATATTCTGCATTGTTTCAGAAATAATCACGTTTATCTTCACTATCCCTCTCTCAGCATCTTTTTCTCTTCCTTCTCTCTTGCAGCAGTTGGATGTCAGATATTCATTTACAGTTAGATCCAATATTTCTTATATGGGGGCTTCTTTTCCTAGCAGATGAATTAGACCTCACTAAAATAACTGATTCCATTACAAAGCAAAATCTAACAAAATAACTGCCTTTTGCACAAATCC
This sequence comes from Xenopus petersii, assembly GCA_038501925.1. Taxonomy (NCBI): domain Eukaryota; kingdom Metazoa; phylum Chordata; class Amphibia; order Anura; family Pipidae; genus Xenopus; species Xenopus petersii. Next base: position 125,348,263 of record CM076683.1, read on the forward strand.
TGCATGTAGAGAGACATGATGTCTGGTGATTTTAATAGAGTGAGCTCTTCTAGGCAAAAGGTGTCCCCCCTATTAGATATATTGGATCTAACTGTCAATAATTATCTGACACCCAACTTTTGCATGATGAGAGAATGAATTGAAACCAATGCTGAGAGAGGAATAGTAAAGACAAACTTGATTATTTCAGAAACAATACAGAATTTTTAATTGATTGTATTTAGAAAGCTTATTTCAATAGGATGAAGCTTAAATTAAAATCTTAATTTTCCTGATAGTTCCCCTTTAACACAAATGGGGAAAGTAGGAGTACCTAAACGGTACAACAACACCGTTTTGGTTTATACTGGAAATTAGCTACATCAAAGGCCCTCCAGTATGTGACTATTCAAAAAATGTATGTATTTTTGTTGTCCTTTGCAGAGATGTAGATATGTCATATATGAGAGAGTTCTGCCATTTTAAGAACATTTCGCCAGGTAATTTACATGACATTGATTCAAAAATGTGGGATGCAGGGAATGATAGTGCCAGTACTGCTCCAAGAAGCACAGAAGAGTCCCTTTCTGAAGATGTATTTACAGAATCAGAACTTTCTCCTATAAGAGAGGAACATCTATCTTCTGATGAACTAAGACAGGACAAATCTTCAGGGGCATCATCGGAATCTGTCCAAACCATAAACCAAAATATTATGGAGTGTTCAGTAAATATTTCAGACTGTGCTGATGCTTCAGATGATGTCAAAGGCAGCCTAGAACCATCTGGGAATGACAGCGGCTTTGTCAGTTCTATTACTGATTTAGAAAGGAGTGAATTATCCATAAACATAGGTGATGACTTAGATAAGGACATTGTGGAATCCAGTATAGTACTTACAGATGCAAATGAGGGTTCTAAAAATAATTCTAATGATGGAATTCTTGCTGACAACCAAACTGGGGACCAGAAACATTCTAGTGAAGCAGCTGTTGTGGGAAACCATCGACATGAAGCAATCCAAGAAGAAGCCGTAAAGCAGTCGTTTGGAGATTCTGAAACTGAAGTAGAGGAGCTGCGTAAATTCTGGAAAGACCTTACTATGCAACAAGCCAAGCAACAAAGGGAAGACATGCAGCACATCACACAGAAAGAAATCAAGGGAAAAATGGCAATAGCTGAAACCCAAATAGAAGGTAATTTTAAAGGCAGAATGTCATATTATCAAAGGGGCAGTAAATTCCTTTTTGTAATATTACTCAAATTAATGGGGTTTATGCTAAATGTACATTTGCCTATTAATACATGTGTTGGCACAACCTGGAATTCAAAGTAAATTCACTTTCTACTTCCTGTTTTTGACGATCTCTGTATACACAACCCCCTCTTTCCCCCAACAGTAGCCTGCTAGCCACTTACTATACAGAGCGCTTCTCAGTGGACTGCTGAATCAATATTTAGAATTTTGTTTCCTGTGCTTTAAAGTCACGACTACGAATTCTGATTCAGCTTCTTTAAATTGTTTTATGACTATATATACAGGTATTGGATCCGTTATACAGAAAGCTCAGAATAGACTCTGTCTCCCATAGATTCCATTTTATCCAAATAATCTACATTTTTTAAAATGATTTCCTTTTTCTCTGTAATAATAAAACAGTAGCTTGTACTTGATACAAACTAAGATATAATGTATCCTTATTGGGATCAAAAACAGCCTATGGGGTTTATTTAATGTTTACATGATTTTCTAGTAGACTTAAGCTATGAAGATACAAATTATAGAAAGGTCCATTATCCGGAAAACCCCAGGTCCCGAGCATTCTGGATAATGAGTCCTATACATACCTGAATATATATATATATATATATATATATATATATATATATATATATATATATATATATATATATATATATATATATATATATATATATATATATATATATATATAAAAATAACCCATTTAACTGCAAAGGTTTAAAGTCGTTTTCATCACTTTTAAAAAGGAGGTAATAGCTAGAAAGGTATGGCATTTAAAGTTTGTGTTAATCACATGACAATGTCGACAAAATTTACACCTGGGGGGGGAAGCATTGTTTTATTTGGGGCAGTTAATTACGCAAACTTGCCCATGTCAGCATTTTAATTTGAGCACCATTGAATGACAAATATCTTATAGGGAGACTTATAACTGATTCCACTGCAAAGAAAATCTAACAAAAAAACTGCCTTGCACAAATTCTGCATGTAGAGAGACATGATTTTAATAGAGTGAGCTCTAATACATATTCTAGGCAAAAGGAGCCCCCCCCCTATAAGATATAGTGAATAAAGTACCCCTCTTGTAAAATATAAGGATATTATAAGTTACAGAGGAGTTTCATGACCTTATAAAAACAGGTCATGGAACTCCGAGGTAACTTCTAATATCCTCATATTTTGCAACTGCGGGTACTTTATTTATTGTAATACACAAGTTTCAGTGAGTCATGTGACAGAAATGACATCAGAACTCACCATTTATAACTGATGACATCAGAACTCACCGTTTATAAGGATACAATTTACACGATATTCATGGCTTTTGTGTATTATATATTGGATCATTCATCTGAAGAGAGAATGAAGAGAAACAGATGCTGAGAGAGGGATAGTGAAGATAAACTGAAACAATGCAAAATTTTTAATTGTTTATTTTCGCAATAGTTCCACTTTAAATCTGCACTTCTGTGGACTTCCAATCTCCCTGAAATGCTTTCAGCAATAAAGTAAATTGTCAGACGGAAAACATACGCAGCAATTTCTTTTCCAAAGTTGCCTCACGAAGAAACATCGGTCCACTTTGGAGAACAAAGCGCCACGTATGTTATCAGCATTTTACTTTATTGTCTGTGGGAAAGTATTTATGGGAGATTTGTCTCCAGCAGTAGCGCAGATTTAAACACAGGCGCCAAATATCCCAGTGTGCCATTAGCCTTACAGAATAAACATTTTCTAAGAGTGAGAACCTGCATTTATTCCATGTATTTTTGCTTGAAACTGCTATGATTGCATTGCTAGAAATATCGGCCACAGCACCTAAAACAGCAACATTTATTAGAAAAAAAACTTTTATATAGCACCCTCCACCCAATGAATCAAGGCAAGGTACACTGCATTCTTGTTTATTTAAAGCAATGAAATTAAACTCTGCTTGTAAACAAGGACGCTGTACTCCCATTAACCAAAAATAAAAGATGAATAATGAAATGTCTTCATGTTCAGATCTCAATTATTTCTGTGTCTTGGGAACTGGTGGGAAGTTAAAATGGGATTTTGCAGTGTTGCTGACTGCAGGGGATACAGATGCTGCCATAAGAAACTTTAATTTTTCATTCTTTATGCAAGGAATACAAGATACATTCCTAAAATCAATATGGCAATTGTAACTGCATTGAATATTACCTATTTAAAATTGATTTTTGCATTTGTGTCTACAAAAAACCTAAAAAAAAAAAAAGATGTATTGGGATCTACCATAAAGACCTTAATTTCTCTCCAGTTTTATGAAGGTGGGGCTTTATTCCATTGCAGTACTTGTAGTTAACCTGTGTTGTTCCCCCCCCCCCAAATGTACTTTTTTATATATATATATATATATATATATATATATATATATATATATATATATATTTATTTACTCTTTCAGCACATGGATTGTAAACGCAATAAAAATCCATCCTAATCCTACTTGAGCACCTAGTCTACAACCGACTAACCTCATTCCTCTCTGACAATAACCTGCTGGACCCCCCTACAATCTGGTTTTAAGCCACAACACTCCACTGAAACTGCCCTGACCCGACTAACTAATGACCTTTTAACCGCTAAAGCCAACAATCATTTCTCAATACTAATACTGCTTGATCTCTCAGCCGCATTTGACACTGCAGAACACCCTCTCCTCCTCCAGTCCCTCCACTCGCTTGGCCTTCGTGACACCTGTCCTGGTTCTCTTCTTACATCACCAATCATTCCTTCAGTGTCTCCTACAACGGAGTAGCATCTTCTCCCCTACCTCTTTCTATTGGGGTTCCTCAAGGCTCTGTCCTGGGACCCTTACTATTCTCCCTCTATACTTCCTCCCTCAGCAAATTAATCAACTTGTATGGTTTCCACTACCACCGCTATGTTGATGATACTCAGATCTATCTCTCATCTCCTGATCTCAACCCAGAACTCCTAACTCGCGTCTCCTCCTGCCTGTCCGCTATCTCTACTTGGATGTCGCAACGCTACCTTAAATTAAACCTCTCTAAAACTGAAAATGGTTCTCTTTCCACCAGCTAACACCAGTAACATCCCGGAAGTATCCATCATAGCTAACAATTCCACTATCAACCCCTCTCCCCAGGCCCGGTGCCTTGGGGGTTATCCTAGATTCTGCCCTGTCATTCACTCCTCGTATCCAGTCACTTATTAAATCATGTCACTTCCACCTAAGGAACATATCCAAAATACAATCATTTATCACTCAAGATGCTGCCAAAATTCTTATTCAATCTCTCGTCATATCACGTCTAGACTACTGTAACTCTCTTTTAATTGGCCTTCCCCTCCAGAGTCTGTCACCTCTCCAGTCCATAATGAACACTGCTGCGAGACTCATACACCTCAGCAACCGCTCCTCCTCTGCCTCGCCATTCTGTCAATCCCTGCACTGGCTTCAATTACCTTTCAGAATCAAATTCAAATTAATGACCCTTACATTCAAAGCACTTCATAACTCTGCCCCACCCTACATCTCTGAACTCATCTGTATATACTCACCCAACCGCTTACTACGCTCCTCTACTGACCTGCTACTCAACTCTTCTCTCATTACCTCCTCACATGTTCGCATTCAAGACTTTGCAAGGGCTGCACCCCTCCTCTGGAACTCTCTCCCACGGTCTGTCCGACTTTCTCCCAACCTTTCTGCTTTCAAGAAATCTCTTAAAACGCACTTCTTTCGAGAAGCCTACCCTCACTCTGTTTAACTACCAAATGCAACACCACATACAGTACCACATTTCTCACTCACTTAATTCGATCTTGCCCACTCCCACACCTTGTGTATTACTCCCTTTAGAGTGTCTTTCTGCATAGGGCCTTCCTCACCTTTTGTACCGGTATTGATTGTGATGTATGTAACTCCATATGTTCTATGTATATAATTCATGTCATTTAGTTGTATAATCACATTTACTTTACAGTGCTATGCAATATGTTGGTACTATATAAATAAATCTTCATAATTATAATAATAAAATGGCACCTAAAAAAATGTTTCCCCCACCGGAGGTGTGGCCTTATAGTCTGAACTCTAGTCCCCCCGCCCCCGTTGGGGAAAACAATATTATTTAGCTCAAAAATACTCATGGAGAGCTTCCTTCCAGTGAGGGCGGCCATGTTAGGACTGTAAGCACAGGTATGTGATATTACATGTATGTGCATAATGAGCGAGTGGGGATATGCGCTGTGTGTCACCAAATATTGCAGCATAGTACATGCTACAACCATGTTGTGGGTAAAATAACATTGTTTCTCCCAACCAGAGTGCAGGCTATATTTTCCTGCACCTCTAGTGGAAGAAACAATTTTCCTCTAAGTGCCTTTTAAATGGGATCGTCACCCAAAACTAATTTTGCATAAAGCAAGAAAATATAATTTTAAGCAATTTTCCAATATTCATTACTTTTAAAATGTAAACTTTTTAAAGTTATTGGTAAATAAATATACTATTCAAAGCAATATTTAGTGCGTTTTGTTTTTTTCTAAGAGTAGCAGGTTGAAGATGTGGTTTTAATTTGGCACCAAGTCGCTTGTTGGTAAACCATATACAGATCTGTTACCCAGAATGCTCTGTTCCTAGGGTTTTCCAGATAGCAGATCTTTCCGTACTTTGGATCTTCATACCTTAAGTCTAGAAAATCATGTAAAGATTGGATAAACACAATAGGCTGGTTTTACTTCCAGTAAAGATTAATTATATCTTTGTAGGGATCAAGTACAGGCTACTGTTTTTTATAGCAGAGAAAAACGAAATAATTTTTTAATATGTATTTGGATAAAAATGGAGTCTATGGGAGACAGCTGTTCTGTAATTTGGAGGTCTTTGGATAACAGGTTTCCAGATAATACCTGTACATAGTTAAGGGTAGCATACAGCTCACCCCGGGTCACTATAGGGGAATATTATATTACTGTTAATAGAATTATGGCACTTTTCTCACATTAAATGTCAGGGCACACAGGCACATTCAGGCCCTCAGCCTAATCTCCCTGAACTGCCTCCCCTGCCACGGCACTCGGAGCGATTCGTTTTCCGAAGTCTCCTGAAGTTTACTCGTGCGGCAACTTCGGTCGACGTCTGAAAGCGAATCGTTATGTGCTTGGGTGAATACTGAACCAAAACCTAGGCTATAAGTAGTAGTTCACACTGAATATATCTGTTTTGGTTGTGACTGATTTATATGTATCATTATACACAAGTAACTGTCATCATTTTATTTTTTTTTTCAAGGTTTTTGTTCATCTGTTGCCAAAGAGAAGAGACGCCTTTGGTCTCATAGGTACTTGTGCTTGAGAGTTGGGAAGCCAATGAGGAAAACCTTTGTATCTCAAGCAAGTGCATCCATGCAGCAGTATGCTCAGCGAGACAAGCTCGAATACTGGTTTGCTGTCCCACATGAAAGGTAGGAATTTGTACATATACAGGTATGGGACCTGTTATCCAGAATGCTCGGAACCTCGGGTTTTCTGTAATTTGGATCTGCATGCCTTAAAGGAGAACTAAAGTTTAAAGAAGTAGCTAGAAATGTTGTACATTATATTTTGTTCTTCTGTACCAGCCCAAGGCAACCACAGCCCTTTAGCAGTAAAGATCTGTGTCCAAAGATGCCCCAGTAGCTCCCCATCTTCTTTTCTGCTGATTCACTGCACATGCTCTGTGCTGCTGTCGCTTACTGAGCTTAGGGACCCACTCACAATATACAGTACACATAGTATAGAAATGTCACAATATAAGGCTGATTAGTAATTAATACAGCTAATTACTACATGGCAGCACAGAAACCAGTGCAATTAGCATCAGAATTTAATGCCAAATCTTTAAGGTTGTGGACAAACAGGAACATAAAACCGCAGAAACTGTGCTGCAAGGTTTTTTTATTCACAACATGTTTCGAGCTAGTGGCTCTTTTTCAAGTGTTAATCAGTGCACATTTCAAACAGGTTTTTAAATCCATACACACTCCACCCCCTTGGTGTGATAGGTTACTAAAAACATTACCTCCTCGAGGTCACTGCAGTTGGGGATTTGTTAGCCTGGCCTCATATCATACAATATAATCAGTGTAACTTTAGTGCTTAAAGTCCAGTGTGGTGAAAAAATCAAATCATCCAATAGTCAATAAAGCCATAAAAATGGTAGGTTACACTTTACCCCTTGCACTGCTTTTCAGTCCAGTTTGCTGCAAAATCTACAATTTTCAAATTACGTGAACATCTTAGCAGAGTTGTATTACATAAGAATTACAATTAGTTTTCTTTCTTATTACTGTGTTGTATTATTAACATTGTTGCAAATCTGTAAATTTTGTATGGCTAAAATTGCCCAGTTTATCTTACCAATCAGAGGTTCTGATACTGTACGGTATCTTGTTTCTATTCTATTTCAAACTATAGGGCAGCCACATTTTTCTCACTGAAAAGGAATATGACAACCGATTAGAACAGAATAATAATACAATTTGGATCAGCAGTATTCGAAAACTACAAAAAACATCCTACACTCCACTGGTCATTCATACCTCTTGGAGTCAAACTGTCGAGTTTTTTAATCCAAACTGCCTCTTTCTGTAGCAGTATTTTTCTAATATCTCCTCCTCTATGTGGTAGTTCAGCTACTTCTAACACCAACCATTTTAGTTGGGACACATGATGATTGTGTAAATTAAAATGGCGTGAAACTGGGGTATCGGTGGTTGTGCCTGTTTTAAAATTGCGGATGTCCCCCTTATGTTCTTTTATCCTTTCTTTTACTTTTCGCATGGTCTGTCCTACGTACACCATGCCGCAGGGGCATTTTAGCATATATACCACGTACTCTGATACACAAGTGGCATAACTATTTAGTTGGATATTGTTACCCTTTGTTGGATGGATAACCCTGTCTCCTTTTATAATAGAGGAACAGCACACACAATTTAAACATGGGCATGTTCCTACTATTGGTTTGCCCTTGAATATTTTTTGAATTCTGTTCTGTCTCGGTTCTGCTGGGCATAGTATGTCTCTCACTGTATGGCCTCGTTTATAACAAAATAGTGGCATATTAGTAACCGTTTTGTTTATAGTTTTATCATTCTGTAAGATTGGCCAGAATTTTTTCACTATTTTTTCTACTTTGTTGCTGTGTCTCCCATAGGTACTCACTAGGGGAATTCTGTTAATTTCCTTATTCATAGGCTTCTCTATCCGTAGCATTTCTCGTGGAATCTTTTCGACCTCCCTTGCTAGGGATACTAACCTTTGTCTCTTATAGCCTTTCTCTGAGAAACGTTCAATTAAATCCCCTGCTGCTTTCTTATACCCACTATCGTCTGATGTTATCCGTCTAGCTCTCAAAAATTGACCCTTTGGAATGTCCCTAATACATTTTGGGTTATGAAAGTTCTTTGCATTCAACAAATTATTGCGGTCTGTACTTTTTCGATAGAGATCTGTACAGATCTTGCCTTGACCTAATGTGAGTTGGACGTCTAAGAAATTCAGAGACCCTGTTGCTACTTCCGTAGTGAACTTAATGGTGGGGTGGCTATCATTTGCTTCTTTAACCATTTCATGGAACTTGTTTATGTCCCCCTTCCAGATTACCAAAATGTCATCCACATATGTTAGGTAGGTTACAATGTGTTCTTTGTACCTATGTTGTAAGAAAAATAAAATTTTTTCCAAAAAATATACAAATAGGTTAGCAAATGCAGGGGCGACCGCTGCACCCATTGATGTCCCCTGAGACTGCCAAAAGTATTCGTAGGACAGACCATGCGAAAGTGTACGTAGGACAGACCATGCGAAAAGTAAAAGAAAGGATAAAAGAACATAAGGGGGACATCCGCAATTTTAAAACAGGCACAACCACCGATACCCCAGTTTCACGCCATTTTAATTTACACAATCATCATGTGTCCCAACTAAAATGGTTGGTGTTAGAAGTAGCTGAACTACCACATAGAGGAGGAGATATTAGAATAATACTGCTACAGAAAGAGGCAGTTTGGATTAAAAAACGCGACAGTTTGACTCCAAGAGGTATGAATGACCAGTGGAGTGTAGGATGTTTTTTGTAGTTTTCGAATACTGCTGATCCAAATTTTATTATTATTCTGTTCTAATTGGTTGTCATATTCCTTTTCAGTGAGAAAAATGTGGCTGCCCTATAGTTTGAAATAGAATAGAAACAAGATACCATACAGTATCAGAACCTCTGATTGGTAAGATAAACTGGGCAATTTTAGCCATACAAAATTTACAAATTTGCAACAATGTTAATAATACAACACAGTAATAAAAAAGAGAAAACTAATTGTAATTCTTATGTAATACAACTCTGCTAAGATGTTCATGTAATTTGAAAATTGTAGATTTTGCAGCAAACTGGACTCTTTTTTTGTAGGCTGAAAAGCAGTACAAGGGGTAAAGTGTAACCTACCATTTTTATGGCTTTATTGACTATTGGATGATTTGATTTTTTCACCACACTGGACTTTAAGCACTAAAGTTACACTGATTATATTGTATGATATGAGGCCAGGCTAACAAATCCCCAACTGCAGTGACCTCGAGGAGGTAATGTTTTAAGTAACCTATCACACCAAGGGGGTGGAGTGTGTATGGATTTAAAAACCTGTTTGAAATGTGCACTGATTAACACTTGAAAAAGAGCCACTAGCTTGAAACATGTTGTGAATAAAAAAACCTTGCAGCACAGTTTCTGCGGTTTTATGTTCCTGTTTGTCCACAACCTTAAAGATTTGCCATTTGCGTTGCTTCTTATTTTGGGACAGAAGCTGTGGCGCAGGAGCTCTATCGTGACACTGGTACAAACTTTTTCTTCTTTCATCAGAATTTAATAACCAGCTCTGTAGCATCAGCTTATATTACAGACCAACCTCATTTTCTGCTGGATAATTAGCCCGACTTCCAGCTTCCATTTATAGACCCACGCCGACCCATCCCCGCAGATGATGTTACAAAAGGGATGGGGCCAGCAGGCGTGCGTCTATAAAAAAGGAATCCGTAATCCCACAGTATAAGGTGGCAAATGGGGCTGCGAGGTGAACCCAAACCCAGGGGTCCCGCGGTTAACGGGCCAGGCTGCATATCACTACTGCACGATGAATAGTTTCATCTTAAAGCTGCCCCCAGCCCCGCGAACCTTTGTTAAGCCGACCCTCCGACACTGCTAAATGATCGTTTCTGTTGCTTCAGTGACACTGGGCTGGCTGCGGAGCGATCCTTCCATAGGCTAATTACAAATGAAAACAGGACTTCAGCCTATGGAAGAATTGATCCGCCCCCAGCCTGGCGTCACTGAAGCAATGCAGAAGATCCATTACAAAATTGTCCGCAGGTCAGCTTCACAAAGGTTTGCAGGGTGTCTTTTAGTGGAAACCAGTGCAGCATCTGCTTGATATGATTTTCATAGGAATGTGTCGGTATCGCTTTAACAACTAATCAAATGATGTTTTAGCATCTTAAAAGGGAAACTAAATATTGTTCGAACAGGTTTATAGTTTATATCTTAATAACATATAATGGCCTATCAATAAATCTTACCAAGCTGGTTTATACATATCAATTAGGGGTTATTTACTAAACTCTGAATGCAAAAATCATGAGAATTTTTCGGAATTTATTAAACCTCGAGGATGCAAAAGTCAGAATCAAAAAATCTGGCATATCAGACCTGTCCAGGTTGCAAATAAGTCAATGGGAGAGGTCCCAATGATTTTTTTGATGTGCGCTGCGTTTCGTGCGTTTCCCACAAAATCTGATTTTTTTTTTTTTGTTCCGCAAAGCAAATTTTCAGGAAAATAATAAAAAAAATAGGTATAAAGTAACCAGAAGATGTGTGGGCATAAAAGACCAAGTTCTGTTCATTAACTGTCTGATATGACTTTACACATGGGTGTCCTGTGAGTAAGGCTGCTGTAATGAACCGATTTCAGTTGGAAATCCAGTGGGATATATTAAAGGAATATCTTGTTGGTTGTCTAGTGCTGCCTGTCACTTGTATATAAACCTCTGGGCAATCCTACTACTAAGGATTTAGGCTTTTGCAAGAGAGAGCGATATAAGTAGCATAATAAATGCACGTTTTGTATTCAGGCAGCTTGTTGCATTTGTTTTATGGGGATTTTACTGTGTGGGTCTTTGTCATTTGTTTTCTTATGAAGGTAAATCAATCAGTGGTTACTCATAGACTGTGTATTGAATTTTTTAGGTTTCATTTATTTTCTCAGATATCCCTTTGTCCTTGGCTGAAATCTCTCATTGGCTTGTAATTTGAAATGATTAAGTAGCCTCTTGAAGGGCACGAGTAAAGCAACTATTATAACTCTGTCTCTTATAAAATAAACCCTGTTTTGTGTCCTGAAGACGGTCATCTTTGTTTATATTAAAACATCTTTCAAGGTCGCCAAACAAGCTGATCTTTCCCCGGTATGCCCACCAAAGGCAGGGCGATATTGGGCTAATCCGATCGTTTGGCCCTAGGGCCAATTTTCGGCCAGATATCGATCGGAGAGGCCCGTCTGAACGCCCAATACATGTGCAGATAAGATGGCGAATCAGTCTAGAGGACCCAATATCGGCAGCTTAAAGGGGTTGTTCGCCTTCAGACAACTACCGTATATACTCGAGTATAAGCCGAGTTTTTCAGCCCCCAAAATATGCTGAAAAACTCTAGCTCGGCTTATACTCGGGTCAAGCGCAAAAACGGTCGCCGGCGTCTAAGAATAGTCGCCGGCATCTAAGAATAATCAACGGCGTCCAAGAATAGTCGCCGGCGTCAAGAATAGTCTCCAAGAATAGTCGCTGGTGTCCAAGAATAGTCTCCAAGAATAGTCGCTGGCATCCAAGAATAGTCGCTGGCATCCAAGAATAGTCGCTGGCATCCAAGAATAGTCTCCAAGAATAGTCTCCAAGAATGGTCGTCGGCGTCCAAGAATGGTCGTCGGCGTCCAAAAACGAGACGCCGGCACCTCCAATGGGAGCAGAAACCCTCAATTTTTTGATTGAAACTTACCAGAAGCTGTTGCATTTCTCACCCTAGGCTTATACTCCGCTTATACTCGAGTCAATAAGCTTTCCCAGTTTTTGGAGGTAAAATTAGGTACCTCGGCTTATACTTGGGACGGCTTATACTCGAGTATATACGGTAGTTGTTTTCAGGTAGATCATCAGAAATAACAACTTTTTCTAATTACTTTCTATTTTCTGTGTCACCGTTTTTTCTAATATTGAAGTGTAAAATTTCATTTTTTACCTTCTAAAGCACCTCTGGGAGGGGGGGTCGCCGACCCTGTAAACTGTTCTACGTTGATACATTTCTTGTCTTTGTCCCTGCTGAGCAGAAACCCTGAGTTTCGTTAAAGGGAGCTGTTGGAATTAGGGATGCACCGAATCCACTATTTGGGATTCAGCTGAATCCTTCATGAAAGATTGGGCCGAATACCGAATCCTAATTTGCGTATGCACATTAGGGCAGGAAGGAGAAAAAGTGGGAAAAAAATTACTTATTTTGTGATGAAAAGTCAAGTGATTTCCCTTCAGGCCCCTAATTTGCATATGCAAATTCCGATTCGGGGGTATTTTTAAAGATAATATTCATTTTTAGCACCATGTAAAAGCAACACCATACATTACTTATAATTGTCTACAAAATTAGGTTGTTTTTTTTTTCATTTATCCTATGTCTCCTTTAAACTTAGATCTCTGAAAAACAGAGGGAACAATCTGAAAACAACTAAACTGAAAAAAATGAACAACCCCTTTAAAGGGGTTGTTCACCTTTTATATTAACTTTTAATATGACATAGAGAGTAATATTCTAAATCAATTTGAAAATTGGTTTTCATTTTTTATTATTTGTGGTTTTTGAGTTATTTAGCTTTTTTTTCAGCAGCTCTCCAGTTTGCCATTTCAGCCATCTGGTTGCTAGTTCCAAATTACCATAGCAACCACTGCTTTGAATAAGAGACTTGAATAGGAAAGGCCTGAATAGAAAGATGATTATTAAAAAGTAGGTATAATGGTAACTTTGTAGCCTTACAGAGCATTTTATATTCAGATGGGGTCAGTGACTCCCATTTGAAAGAGTCAGCAAAAGAAGGCAAATCATTCAAAAACGAGTAAGAAAAAATCAAAGCCAATTGCAAAGCTGCTTAGAATTAGCCATTCTATAACATACTAAAAGTTGCCTCAAAAGTGAACCACCCCTTTAAATCTGTCCGTGTGGCCACCTTAAAGGACCAGTAACATCAATTTTTTTTAAAAAGAAAATTTGTTAGTATACATTGAAAAAAAACACCAAGACAAATTAAACTTTAAAGGAAAACTATACCCCCCAAACAATGTAGGTCTCTATTAAAAGATACTGAGTAAAACAGCTCATGTGTAAAACCCTGCTTCATGTAAATGAACCATTATCATAATAATATACTTTTTTAGTAGTATGTGCCATTGGGTAATCATAAATAGAAAATTGCCATTTTAAAATATAAGGGCCGCCCCCTGAGATCGTACGATTCACTGTGCACACATACAAACCACATGTAAGGTCACATGAGCCAATTAACAGACAGAGTTGTGCCTTTTGCTTCCTCACTTCTTCCTGTTACAGTTAGTGTTGTAGTATTTGTGGTCAGGTGATCTCTGAGGCAGCACAGATAGAGTCACAAAATGGTGGTTCAAGGCAAGAGATGTAAAAGGGCAATATTTATGTAAATATATATTCCAGTTTGGTAAGATTCTTTAATATGTCATTCAATTTGATATAAACTAGCTGTTGCTTAAGTTTTCATTTTGGGGGTATAGTTTTCCTTTAAAATCGCAAAGCCTTTATTAATAAATAACTTACCGAAACTCCACTTCCACTCGGCAGGGTGATGATCCATCGTGCGGTGCTCGATTTCTCCTCCCTGGCTATCTCCTATAAGGAAGGCAGGGAGGAGAAATTGAGCGCTGCACGATGGATCGCCTTTTCTGAAGAAGAGCGCAAGTGGAGTTTCAGTAAGTTATTTCTAAATAAAGTCTTTGCGATTTTAAAGTTTAATTTGTCTTGGTGTTTTTTTTTCCAGTGTTTACTAACATTTTTTTTTTTAAAAAAATTGATATTACTGGTCCTTTAAGTTTCCCCCCTCAAAAACCACTTCATGAAATGGCAGTTGCAGGAAGTGGTTACTCGCTCATTTCAGCTGACTCTTTAGCTTTAACCTGAACTGAAGACTTTTTTGATGCTTCAACTTTCAGAGAAGTGCATTAAACCAGCCCTGTCATTACACTTACACTGACTTTAGAGGGAACAGTTGCTGTAATATGCTGATGAAATAATTTCTTGTTGCGAGTACCGCCCTAGATTTCTGGGTATTTTCTATACCGGGTATCAACATGCCTTTGGTGGTTGCTTCTGATCCTGCTGGTCATTTTTATCTGGACACTCCTCCATCGTATATCGGTCTGTATACATTTGGCATTAAAGGGGACCTGTCACCTACATATAAAAAGCTGCATAATGAAAGTCCTTTGCAAATTAAATATGAAACCCCAAATTTTTTTTTATTAAACATCCATACCTGTTATAAAGGTGTTTAAATGTCTAAACTGTCAAACAAATATTACCTGCCATGCCTCTATGCCCGTGGCATAGAGGAGGGGCAGTCAATTACTTTCACTTCTCCTACATGTCACTGCTCTCCTCACATTCCCCCTTCCCTCCTCAGGCTCTATAATTGTGTAGGGCACTGCACATGGACATTAGGTCCCCCATTCTGGTGCATACATGAGATTTTGGGGTGATACACAATTTCCCTTAATAACCGTGTCCACAAAATGGCTGCTGCCTGCTTGCTGTGATTGTATAATTCAGACAGAAGGAAACAAAATGTAAACAATAAATACAGTGTAAGTAAAGTTTATTTTGCTCAACTAACATGATAGAAAAGAATTTGAAATTATTTCTTAGGGTGACGGGTCCCCTTTAAAGGAGAATTCAACCCTTTAAGAAAAAAACTCGTACCCCCTCCCCCCAGCCTAACTGCCCCACCTGGGGAAATGCCCCATACTTTATACTTACCAGTCTGCGCAGATTCTGGCATCGGAGTTTTAATATTTAAAATATTGCCTTCCCTTCCTTTATACAGACCTACATTGTTTGGGGGAGTAGAGTTTTCCTTTAAGAAATAAACATGTACCCCCACCCCACGGAGACCCCCCTCCCTTCTCCCCCCAGCCTAACTGACCCCCCCTCCACCCAGGGGATGCCGCAAACTTTATACTTACCCTTCGGCGCAGATTCGGAGTTCCACACAGCCATCTTCCAGGTCCTCGGCAAGCTGAGTGGGAGATTGGCATGTTGGTGCATGCACAGTTGGAGCAATTTGCCGGTTTGCGACAACTGCGCATATGCCGAAAATTGCACAAGCGCCAGAAGAAGACGAAGACCCGGAAGATGGCTGCATGGAACTCTGATGCCTGAATCTGCGCCGAAGGGTAAGTATAAAGTATGGGGCATCCCCTGGGTGGAGGGGGGGTCAGTTAGGCTGGGGGGAGAAGGGAGGGGGGTCTCCGTGGGGTAGGGGTACATGTTTATTTCTTAAAGGAAAACTCTACTCCCCCAAACAATGTAGGTCTGTATAAAGGAAGGGCAGGCAATATTTTATTGACGGCTGAGATTTTGAAATGCTTACAACAGCTATGAATGCTTTAATAAAAAAAAAAAAGAATTTGGGTTTTATGTTTAATTTGAAATGGACTTTTATTATACAGCTTTTTATGTCTGGGTGACAGGTCCTCTTTAAACGGTACCGAATATTTAATTGATTGTATTTAGAAAGTGTTTTATTTCAGTATGCTGCAGCTTCTATTGAATTTTCATTTTCGGGATAGACCCCTTTTACGGCTCCTCTTCAGGTACAATACTGTATTGGGCACCCTCAGACTAAGTGATATCTAACTTGCATGTAGGGGGCACGTAATAATAATAACGCAAGGGATGGGCTACTGTGTCTGTGACTCTCTCTATAGGCTTCTGGCCCTAAACACATGGGGTTCTCTTAGGCAGCTGTATTACTGTCATAATAAAGAGCTGCAGATTAGGCTACATTGATATTTTTTGCAGTCAAGATTGTGCCCTACTGCTTCCATCTTGCTCTACTATACCTAAAGTAACCCGTTGTCTCTGTATGCTACGCTATTTGCTGAGCCCCAGGCAGGAATAGTGTTTTTTTTTTTATATAGGATCTAAAATTAAGTGGAATCCATTAATTTTTCTCTCATGTTGTTTTGTAGGTCTGACCACCTGTACTCGTTTTTCATTCAGTGGAGTCCGAATCTATATGCCGAAGAAGTGGGGGAGTCTGCCAGAGAGCCAGGGTTTGTAGTGGTGAAGAAGAATGAGGAAGCTGAGAGTTCCGACTGTTCCACAAATGATTCCGCAGCCAGACTCTGGGAGGTACGCAACTAACTATATCTGCTCCATGCATCCATGCCTCACATCTAAAAACCTGATTCTGCCGAGTGTATAAAATATTGCACCTGCTGATGTCAATAAAATCTTGATGACACAATTGCATTACATGAATTGTGAAAGGATTCGGAATTTTGCTTTATTTTTTTTTCCCCTGCTAAATCAGAGCCATAAAGCATCAGTCACATGTGTGTCATGTCGAAATCGCTTTGCAAATTACTGAGCATGTTTCACAGCAGCAATTACAATAGTTTCAATGCAACATCCAGTTTCCGTAACATGGTTCCCTTTAGAATATTGCATCTCTGCATACACTTTAAATGATATACAGTTGCACTTCTCACTTAAAGGAATTGTTCAGTTTAAAAATAAAAACTGGGTAAATAAATAGGCTGTGCAAAATAAAAAATGTTTCTAATATAGTTAGTTAGCCAAAAATGTAATGTATAAAAGGCTGGAGTGACTGGGTGTGTAACATAATAGCCAGAACACTATTTCCTGTTTTTCAGCTCTCTTGGTTTACTCTGACTGGTTACCAGGCAGTAACCAATCAGAGAATTGAGGGGGGCACATGCGTCATAACTATTGCTTTTGAATCTGAGCTGACTTCTGAGTATCAATTGCAAACTCAATGAACAGATATGTCCCATGTGGCCCCCCTTCAAGTCGCTGACTAACTCAGAGTTAGAGAGCTGAAAAGCAGGAAGTAAGGGGCCGATTCACAAAGGGTCGAATATCGAGGGTTAATTAACCCTCGATATTCGACTAGGAACTAAAATCGTTCGACTTCGAATATCGAAGTCGAATGATTTAGCGCAAATCCTGCGATCGAACGATCAAAGGATAATTAGATCGAACGATTAAATCCTTCGAATCGAACGATTCGAAGGATTTTAATCAAACGATCGAAGGAATATCCTTCGATCAAAAAATCTCAGGCAAGCCTATGGGGACCTTCCCCATAGGCTAACATTGACTTCGGTAGCTTTTAGCTGCCGAAGTAGGGGGTCGAAGTTTTTCTTAAAGAGACAGTACTTCGACTATCGAATGGTCGAATAGTCGAACGATTTTTAGTTCGAATCGTTCAAGTCGAAGTAGTAGTCGAAGGTTGAAGTAGCCCATTCGATGGTCGAAGTAGCCCAAAAAACACTTCGAAATTCGAAGTTTTTTTAATTCGAATCCTTCACTCGAGCTTCATGAATCGGCCTAGTGTTCTGACTATTATGTTAGACATCAGTCGCTCCAGCCTTTAAACATTAAATTTTTGGCTAACTAACAATATCAGACACATTTTTTATTTGCACAGCCTATCTGTTTACACAGTTTTTATTTTCAAACTGAACTGTTCCTTTAAACCTTCAAACACTTTTTTGAGTTCAGTTGGTTTCAGATTGTTCCCCATAAATAAAGATTTTTTCCAGTTACTTCCTATTTTCTACTTGCGACTGTTATTCCAATATTGAAATGTAAAGTTTTATTTTTCACCTTCTAAAGCAAAGCAGCTCTGAGAGGGGGGGGTCACTGACCCTTTAACTGTTCTTATTTGATACATTTAGTTGATACATTTCTTATCTTTGTCCCTGCTGAGCAGAATCCCTGAGTTTCATTAAAGGCAGTTGTAAGAATTGATACAATAGTTGCTAATATTCCACAGATGCTGCTGAGAAATGTATCAACTAAATGTAGCAAATTGTAACCATTTGGATGCTCCTGAATCACTGAGATGCCAGACTGCAACTATCGAGATACATTAAACTGTTTAAATTTTGGGAAAACCGTAAAAAACAAAAGATGCACAGCAATTGAAAAAAGTATTTGTTTATGGTGAACAATCTGAAAAAAACTCAACTGGAAAAATTGTTTGGAAGGTGAACAACCCGTTTAAAGGAAGTGTGAAAATAAAAACTGGGTAAATAGATAGGCTGTGCAAAATAAAAAATGTTTCTAATATAGTTAGCCAAAAATGTAATGTATAAAGGCTGGAGTGACTGGATGTTGAACAAAACACTACTTCCTGCTTTTCAGCTCTCTTGGTTTTCCACACTCACTGAACATTTATGTCCCATGTGGGCCACCTTAAAGTCACTGACTAACTCAGAGTTAGAGAGCTGAAAAGCAGGACGTTCTGTTGTTCTGTTATGTTAGACATTCAGTCACTCCAGCCTTTATAGATTTGATTTTTGGATAACTCACTATATATAGTAACATTTTTTATTTTGCACAGCCTATTTACCCAGTTTTTATTTTTACACTGAACTGTTCCTTTAAGATGATAGGCCTGGGATGTCCATATGTACTGTATTTGTTTAGGAGCAAGTTAGGTGGGTCTGGACAAGGATTCAACATAATGGGGACTTGCAATTGAAGCTAGTAGTCTGGTTGAGCTGCTAAAGCTGTGGTCAGCTTTGTTGTTTGCTATGCTGCTAGTAAATTCGTAGTAATTAGCTGGGTGGTTTTCAAGAACTTCACGTTGTAAAAAGTGATTGCAGCCATTTGTTCTTTTGCACATATATAGTTACACCGATCAGTTGTATTTACTGGCAAACATCTCCGTGCAAATATGTTTGTTTCAATGCAAATAAGTATTGCCTGTGGATTTGGCTATCCCCTTTAGTACTGCAAGGGTGTAAAGTAGGCACAGGCATCCTGCAACCCTAAACGTTAAACTAAACCTCAAAGAAGAAGGCTAGAGATGCGAAACCTTCTGTTTCAAGCTTATTTGCCAGTTTTAGGCCACCACTTCCATCTTAGGGAATGACTCACTATAGATATATATATAATATACACAATAGTAAATGGACCTGCACTCCAATATTTTCGTGAAGAAAAGTAATGTGCTTTATTCACAGATGCATATCCAACGTTTCGGTCCATACTGGGACCAGTGGACCGAAACGTTGGATATGCATCTGTGAATAAAGCAAAATAAAGAGTGCGGGTCCATTTACTATTGTGTATGCAAATATATATGTGTGTGTATATTATAGATAGATAGATAGATAGATAGATAGATAGATAGATAGATAGATAGATAGATAGATAGATAGATAAAGATAGAGAGAGAGAGATAGATATAGAGAGATAGAGAGATAGATATAGATAGAGAGATAGATAGATAGATATAGATAGATAGATAGATAGATAGATAGATAGATAGATAGATAGATAGATAGATAGATAGATAGATAGATAGATAGATAGATAGATAGATAGATAGATAAAGATAGAGAGAGAGAGATAGATAAAGATAGAGAGATAGAGAGATAGATATAGAGAGATAGAGAGATAGATATAGATAGAGAGATAGATAGAGATAGATATATAGATATAGATAGGTGGGTACAAGCTGCACACCTTCAAATACATCAAAAAACCTGGGTGCTCTGGTTAAATAATAGATAGAAATTGCATGTGGTACCAGCACTCACAGGGTTTGCATGAAAAATCAATCGTTCAATATGGTTAAATAGGAAAAAAAAGGAAAACCTTTATATCCTATTTAACCATATTGAACGATTGATTTTTCATGCAAACCCTGTGAGTGCCGGTACCATGTGCAATATATCTATCTATCTATCTATCTATCTATCTATCTATCTATCTATCTATCTATCTATCTATCTATCTATCTATCTATCTATCTATCTATCTATCTATCTATCTATCTATCTATCTATCTATGAAACAAGAGATCCTCTGCACTCAACCCATTATCAATATATTTAAGACAGAGACACTTTGTGCATACTGCTACTGAAAAATGCCTTACCCTTTAAACAACACAGGGATTGTTTGTCCATATATTGCAATATATTTAAGCTGGCCAACTACGTCAAAGTCATCCCTTATCTGGCCAGTCCTACTCTCAATTTTTATCTGATTCATTAAGAATTCTACTGTTCAATTATACATTTTACAAAGGGACTAAGTTTTACCCGCAACTTACTTGCTGCTTTCAAAGTAAACTCCAAACTTTGGCTGCCCTTTTATTAGACACCAGTGGGATCACCTGACTATAGCTGGGAAGGGTGGGGGCTACAACATGGAGCTGGTCACTGCTCCTGTATAAACTATACAGGAGCAGTGTTGTAGCCCCCACCCTTCCCAGCTATAGTCAGGTGATCCCACTGGTGTCTAATAAAAGGGCAGCCAAAGTTTGGAGTTTACTTTGAAAGCAGCAAGTAAGTTGCGGGTAAAACTTAGTCCCTTTGTAAAATGTATAATTGAACAGTAGAATTCTTAATGAATCAGATAAAAATTGAGAGTAGGACTGGCCAGATAAGGGATGACTTTGACGTAGTTGGCCAGCTTAAATATATTGCAATATATGGACAAACAATCCCTGTGTTGTTTAAAGGGTAAGGCATTTTTCAGTAGCAGTATGCACAAAGTGTCTCTGTCTTAACTATATTGATAATGGGTTGAGTGCAGAGGATCTCTTGTTTCTACTATATGTATATTGTGGTCACTACCTCATTGCACCCCCTCTTAATGTTTTTAAGTTAGTGGTTGAGCACAACTTCCCCTTGCTTGTTATATATATATATATATATATATACCGTTTTAAAGCCATAGATCATCACTGTTATTTGGCTAGTTATATTGTTTTTTTCCTTTCTTTCTTTGGTTTTCATTATTTATTATTTGTGGTCTTTGAGTTATTTAGCTTTTTATTCAGCAGCTCTTCAATTTGCAGTTTCAGCAATCGGTTGCTAGGGTGCAAATTACCCTAGCAACCATGTCCTGATTTGAATAAGAGACAGGAATAGGAGAGGCCTGAATAGAAAGATGAGTAATAAAAAGTAACCATACATGTGTAGCCTACAGAGCATTTGTTTTTTTTAGATGGGGTCAGTGATCCCCATTTGAAAGTTGGAAAGAATCAGAAGAAACAGGCAAATATTAAAAAAAAAAAAAAAAACTGTAAAAAATAAATAATGAAAACCAATTGAAAAGTTGCTTAGAATTCACCATTCTAGAACATACAAACAGTTACTTTAAAGGTGAACCACCCCTTAAAGTTAGGACTCCTGGAATGTGGTAGTGGATCTAGTTCAACATCTGAAGAGCCATAGGATTACACATACACACCAATCTTCATCAGAAGCTAATTAATCTTGCGCAAGAAAATGCAGCATGTTGCATCTCAAAAAACAAAAACACTCAATGAAACACCAATAAGATAATATACAACAATGGCACAATATAATGGAATCAATTGGCTATTTCACACTCATTTGAGATGCAGCTTTTAGCACAAATAAATGTATAAAAAATGTTTGATTTATGAAGCTGTATGCTAATTAGGGATGCGCCGAATCCAAGATTTGGCCTTTTTCAGCCGGATTCGGCCGAATCCATCTGCCTGGCCGAACCGAATCTGAATTTGCATATGCAAATTAGGGGCAGTGAGGGAAATCGCGTGACTTTTTGTCACAAAACAAGGAAGTAAAAAATGTTTTCCCCTTCCCACACCTAATTTGCATATGCAAATTAGGATTCAGTTCGGTATTAGGCCGAATCTTTCACAAGGATTCGGCCAAATCCTAAATAGTGGATACGGTGCATCCCTAATGCTAAATCTTTCCAGATTTTGCACATATTTCCCATACAGAATACAAATCACTGCTCTGCTGGGGTCAGGGATGAATGAACTTGCTGCTGCTGTAAATTCCCTGATTAGAGCTTGTTTGAATTGATTGCACTTATTTGTTTGAATGGTCACATGTATCACACACATTGGTTTGCTTGTATGGGAGCTGCTGACTGTGACCTGTCACATGTACATTTTTCCACAGGTCTGTGACTATTCATAATAAAATACTGTTGCAAGGTTGGTGTTTTGGTATTGGATTTAATGTGTTTTCTGGTACAGGTATGGGATCTGTTATCTGGAAACCTCAGAATTCTGGAAAGGACGTAGCCCTTAGACTACATTTTATCCAAATAATTGAACTTTTTAAAAATTATTTTCTTTTTCTCTGTATTAATAAAACAGTACGGGTATGGGCTATGTTATACAGAATGCTCAGGACCTGGGGCTTTCCGGATATCAGATTTTCCGTACAGTAGAACCCCCATTTTACGTTTTTTCGGTGGACCGGGGAAAAAATTTAAAATCCGGGAAATGTGTTAAAGGGGCCTGTATAAGGGGCAAAATAATTTGAATTAACCATTTACAGGCCGAACCCCCGAATCCTTCACAAAAGATTTGGCCGAATCCCAAACCTAATCCTAATTTACTTATGCAAAGGGGAGAACAATTATTTTACTTGTTTTGTGACAAAAAATCACGTGATTTCCCTACCTGTTCCTAATTTACATATGCAAATTAGGATTAGGATTCGGTTCGGCCGGGCAGAAGGATTCGCCCAAATCCGAATCCTGCTGAAAAAGGCAGAATCCTGGCTGAATCCCGAACCAAATCCTGGATTCGTTACATCCCTATTTTAAACCACTTTATTTCACAAATAACATTCACAGAGGAAAAAAAGCAGTTTTTGGATACAATTTTGATGTAAAAAATCAGGGAAATGCACCCATTGAACTGCATTAGAAAATGGTGGAACCACAAATGTAAAATGCAGGAAAACTTAAAATCAGGGGACTTAAAATCGAGGTTTCACTGTCATTTGGATCTTCATGCCTTAAGTCTACTAGACAATCATGTAAACAATAAATAAACCCAATAGGCTGGTTTTGCTTCCAATAAGGATTAATTGGGATCAAGTACAAGCTACTGTTTTATTATTACAGAGAAAAGGGAAATCATTTTTAAAATGTTGGATTATTTGAATAAAATGGAGTCTATGGGAGACAGCCTTTCCATAATTTGGATCTTTCTGGATAATGGGTTTCTGGATAACTGATCCTATACCTGTACTTTGTACTTAATCCCAACTAAGATATAATTAATCCTTATTGGAAGCAAAACCTATTGGGTTTATTTAATGTTTACGTGATTTTCTAGTAGACTTAAGGTATGAAGATCCAAATTACGGAAAGATCTGTTATGCAGAAAACGTCACGTACAGAGCTTTCTGGATAACGGGTCCCATACATGTATACTAAAACACTGATTCCTATCAATGATAGTGTCGTTTAGATACCCCAGGACTTCCATCCACCCGGAGAGAGATTTTAGCTGCGTTAAGTTGGATGTGCTCTTGGCTCTCTTCTTATGAATGGCTCATTCACAGGCAGATTTATCCCTGTAATCTGATTTACTTAAATTGCCCGGACAAATTGATTTATTTTCATAATCCAAAAAGAAAGCATTTTTGTGTTGTTTTTAAGTTGTCCAATTGCCTCATTAGGAAATCATAATGTTTGCAGCTGTATTTTATTGGACTGTATTAAGATCGACATACAAGATATACAGTGTTACTCCCCTCTTTTTCAGTGTTTTTATTCATGTATGTTATTGGACTGTATTAAAGGGTGGTTCACCTTTAAATTAACTTCAAGTATGTTATAGAATGGCCAGTCCTAAGCAATTTTTCAATTGGTCTTCATTATTTATTTTCAGTCGTATATTAATCATTTGCCGCCTTCTTCTAAATCTTCACAGCTTTCAAATGGGGGTCACTGACCCCATCTAAAAAACAAATGGTCTGTTAAATGTATTGTTAAAGGGGTTGTTCATCTTTGAATTAACTTTTAGTTTTCATTTTTTGTTATTGAAGGTTTTTGAGTTATTTTGGTTTTTATTCAGCAGTTCTCCAGTTTACATCTTAACCAATCTGGTAACTAGGGTCCAAATTACCCTAGCAACCATGCATTGATTTGAATAAGACACTGGAATAGGAGAGGCCTGAATAGAAGGATGAGTAATATAAAGTAACAATAAATTTGTAGCCTTACAGAGCATTTGTTTTTTAGAAGGGAGTCAGCGACTCGCATTTGAAAGCTGCAAAGAGTCAGAAAAAAAAGGCAAATAACTATAAAAACATAAAAAATAAATAATGAAAACCAATTGAAAAGTAGAATTGTCTTCTATAAAATAATAAAAGTTACCTTAAAGGTGAACCACCCCTACTGCTACTTTTTAATTGCTCATCTTTCTATTCAGGCCTCTCCTATTCATATTCCAGTCTCTTATGCAAATCAATGCATGGTTGCTAGGGTAATTTGGACCCTAGCAACCAGTTTGCTGAAATTGCAAACTGGAGAGCTGCTGAATAAAAGTTGAATAACTAGAAAAACAAAAATAATAGGAAACGACACCCCTCAAACAAAAACAGCTCATATGTAAAACCCTGCTTCATGTAAATAAACCATTTTCATAATAATATACTTTTCTAGTAGTATGTGCCATTGGGTAATCATTAGTGATGGGCGAATAAATTCGGCTGGCACGAATTTGCCGCGAATTTCCACGTTTTGACGGGACACGTGTCCGAAAATTCACTAGCGTGCGTCAACACTATTTGGACGCCCATTGACTCTAATGCCAGTACCAGCTTGGACGCTGGGGTCAATTTTCACGATTTTCCGTGAAAATATGAAATTTTCACGTTTATTCACATTTGAAAATGTTGGATTTTCACAATTTTTTGTGAAAATTTCAGATTTTCACTATTTCGTGAAAATGTCAGATTTTCATGATTTTTTGTGAAAGTCGGTTTTGCAAGATTTTTTCCTGAAACTTTCCGATTTCACGATTTTTCTGCAAATTTTCACTGCGTCACGAACTTTGCGTGAAATTCACGCTTTTTTCTGCGAATCGAAATGGGAGAAATTCGCCCATCACTAGTAATCATAAATAGAAAATTGCCATTTTAAAAAAATAAGGGCCGTCCACTGTGCACACAAGCAAACCATACTTGTTAGGTCACATGAGCCAATTAACAGACAGAGTTGTGTCTTTTGCTGCAACACTTCTTCCTGTTACAGTTAGAGCTGCAGTATTTCTGGTCAGGTGATCTCTGAGGCAGCACACAGACCATCACTAAATGGTGGTTCAAGGCAAGAGATTAAAAGGGCAATATTTACTTACATATATATTACAGTTTAGTAAGATTCTTTAATATGCCACTTAATATGAAGTAAACTATCTGTTGCTTAAGTGTTCGTTTTGGGGGTATAGTTTTCCTTTAATCCTGTAAGTAAAAGGCCCCTTGAATTGCTTATTTGTTTGTGTACTGTGCCTTTAAATTATCTTCCCTTTTTACTGAGTCATGCACACTTCAACCAAACTCTGTCCCTCCTGTCCCGCCCACTGGTGGCAGGCAGTTCTCTGATTTGCTGTTGATGCTGTCAGTCAGTTAGAGCTTGCTTGCAGTTACTGTGTCACACTAGAGCACACAGAGACCTGGGAGCTGTAAGGGAAGGCAGAGAACATGTTTGGAATCACATTCGGATCTAATTTGAACCAATAACATTTTTTTTTTTTTGGCTGGAAAGGGAAATGTCTCGGTTTTGGTATGGCAAGAAGGGAAGAAAGCATCCAACAGCCAATCACAGATATTCTCTGGTAAATGGACATGTATCAGTGATTTCTTCATGTTCTAATTGAACGTCTGGGTTTGTTTGTGTGTTTAGTTTTCTTGTTAGATCTGTGTATATTCAATTAAATCCTCACAAGCAAAGTGCTGCTTATTAACATGCCATTGTTATGTATATGCTGAATGTGTATATAGTTCTCACTATGGATTATATTATCCGTATTCCATAGTAGCAGCCTTGCCCTTTAATGTCTCCGCTGCACAAACTTATATATAGGTGCAAATTACTTATAATTATGCTTCCCCTAATTCCCACTGCTGACTCTTGTTATGTTTAGGTTCCACTTCATGTTATTGTCCAACAATTTCAGTATCCGGCATAGCCAGGCTTCTTGCTGCCAACCTATTGTGTTGTTAGTACGGCAGAGATTCCTGTTCAGAATAAGAGAAATAATGGTGTTTTCTTGGGATGTTTCAGTAACTGGGATTTGCTGTAGATCTGCTGATGTGGAATATAATTGTTGGCAATCGCACATGACAGGCTTGTGCCAATATTCCAGCTGTAATTAACATTTTAATTTAAACAGAAGAGTATTTATTATTCTGCTCTGGTTATTTTGTTTCCTAGAAAGATTAAATTCTTCGTTGTTAAATAGGTTGGTTTCAGAGCAGTTTATCAAATGAATGGCATGTCGTATAGAAAAGGTATGTTTGCTTGCGCAGTCTAGTGTACAAAGAGATTACCATGATATTATCCGTATTGCACAGCTACATGATGTGTGATGTTTGTATGGTCAGTGGTTGTGGTATATGACAAATTGGTGCAACTGCCACCCCAGATATTGAGAGGGGGGAGGGTATATAACTCGGCAAACCCATGTGTCAAGCTGAGGAAACACCATGCTTGCATGCAGTTTAGTGAACAACCAATACAGGTTAAATGAGAACTAAAGTTAAACTAAAGAAGTAGCTAGAAATGTTGTACATTATGTTTTGTGCTTCTGTACCAGCCCAAGGCAACCACAGCCCTTTAGCAGTAAAGATCTGTGTCTCCAAAGATGCCCCAGTAGCTCCCCATCTTCTTTTCTGCTGATTCACTGCACATGCTCTGTGCTGCTGTCACTTACTGAGCTTAGGGACCCACTCACAATATACAGTACACATAG
Organism: Xenopus petersii; assembly: GCA_038501925.1. NCBI lineage: Eukaryota > Metazoa > Chordata > Amphibia > Anura > Pipidae > Xenopus > Xenopus petersii. The sequence continues at coordinate 125,375,632 of CM076683.1, forward strand.
AATAGAAATGTCACAATATAAGGCTGATTCAGGCCTGGACTGGCAATCTGTGGGTTCTGGCAAATGCCAGAGGGGCTGCTATAAGGTCCCATAGAAAGTTAGTATTTAGTGGGCTGGTAGGGGCTTTTTGGGCCTCTGTGTGAGCTGATTGGGCCTCTGTGTACCTGAAATGCCAGGGCAAATTTTAATTCTCAGTCCGGACCTGGGCTGATTAGTAATAAATACAGATCATTACTACATTGCAGCACAGAAACCAGTGCAATTAGCATCAGAATTTAATAATCAGCAAACCTGTAGCATCAGCTTATATTACAGGGGAAGCTCATTTTCTGCTGGATAATTAGTGACGAGCCCTAAGCTTAGCTTCTCAACAGCTGCTCAGAGCCCACTGAGCATGTGAGTGTCACAGACACTTTCCAAGATGGTGACCCCCTGTGACAAGTTTGAAGTCCTGGATCATTGCTGCTATTGACAAGCTGAAACTTTAGGCTGGTGCAATAAGCTCAGTGTATAATATATGGCATTTTTAGCCATGTTCATATTTAGGGGTTGGTTCTCCTTTAAAGTTACACCATTTCTATGTTTTTTTTTCTAGAAATTAAGTCCGATTTTATCTCAACATTTTCTGCTGCAAACTCAGCAAATGCTTATTTATTATTATTATTTATTTTCCCGAGAATTTGCAGGGGAAAAAAAAATCAGATTTTCACAAGATTTCTTATGCTTTTTGCCTGAAAACTTCGGGGAATTGCACAAAACCCAGCGCACATCAAAAAAATCATTGGGACTTCTCCTATTGACTTATATGCAACCTTGACAGGTCTGAGATGCCGGAGGCGACCGCTTTGCACCCCTCGCACCACTTTGCCAGGCGCAAATACGCTATAAATACGCTAATTCACTGAAATGCGGGTGTCGAATGCTGACGACTTTTCGCTAGCGTTACTTCGGCAGTGCGAGCCTTTCATATCGAAGATGCGCTAACATTCATTTGTGCTTAGCGAAAATTCGTTAGTGATCTTGCACTTAGGTCAGTTTGCATAAGATGGTTAATTTAAAGTTGTATGGACGTCTTTATTATAAATGTTGCTGCAAAGGCTTGGTTACCACTTTTGGTTACCACTTTTTCTTACAGGGAACCTTAATAAAGACAAGAGCGTTCATATAATGCCCTACATATGAGTCCACTGTAAAATTAATGTTCCATGTGTTATGAAATGTCTGGAGAAACCAGTTACCCAAAAATAGTTAAAGTTAGGACTTTTGCAGGCAATCCTGCTTAAAAAAAGGAAAAGTCGCCAGTGTTTTTGGAACGTTAATGCATTTTCGGCACACAGGATATGATGTAAGTGACATAAGATTGAGGAAGATCTAGCTTCTTTTTAGCAGTTCCCCTGGTCTGAGGTGGAGTAACGATCGTTCGCCAGAGCAAAAAGTCGCCTGGCGATGAGTGTGAATTAACGCTAGCCACAGTTCACTACTAGCAAATGGGTGCCTGCGCCTGTTAGTGAACTGGTGATGTCCCTGCGGGTGGCAAAACTGGCGAAAAGTCTGCCCCTTAGTGTGAAGAGGAGTTCTGGTCTGCAAAAAAAGGTCTGGGTTATCTCCCACATGACATGGGGTTGGTTGATGGCTCTGCAGACCAGGAAGAGCTGCTCCTGGTCTCCATTGTAAAGGCACTGTGATGTCTATCTTCCACTTGATGCATATTTGAGGTCCCTTAAAGGAGTGGTTTACTTTTAGTATGTTACAGAATGGACGATTCTAAGCAACTTTTCAATTGGTCTTCATTATTTTTTATATATATATATATATATATATATATATATATATATATATATATATGCATACATCACTCCTATTAATTTTCCAGTATCTTATTCATATCAATGCATGGTTGCTAGGGTAATTTGGACCCTTGCAACCAGATTGCTGAAACTGCAAACTGAAGAGCTGCTGAATACAAAAGCTAAATAACTCAAACCATAAAAAAATGAAAACCAGCTGCAAATTGTCTCAGAATATCGCTCTCTACATCATACTAAAAGTTAATTCAAACGTGAACAACCCCTTAAAGGAAAACTATACCCCCAAAATGAATACTTAAGCAACAGATAATTTATATCAAATTGAATGACATATTAAAGAATCTTACCAAACTGGAATATACATTTACATAAATATTGCCCTTTTACATCTCTTGCCTTGAACCACCATTTTGTGACTCTATCTGTGCTGCCTCAGAGATCACCTGACCAGAAATACTACAACACTAACTGTAACAGGAAGAAATCAGGAAGCAAAAGGCAGAACTCTGTCTGTTAATTGGCTCATGTGACCTTACATGTGGTTTGTATGTGTGCACAGTGAATCTTATGATCTCAGGGGACGGCCCTTATTTTTTAAAATGGCAATTTTCTATTTATGATTACCCAATGGCACATACTACTAAAAAAGTATATTATTATGATAATGGTTCATTTACATGAAGCAGGGTTTTACATATGAGCTGTTTTACTCAATATCTTTTAATAGAGACCTACATTGTTTGGGGGGTATAGTTTTCCTTTAAGCAAACGAATTGCATTTTATTGTGTCTGGATGTACCCGCAAGCATTTACATCTGTGTTTTAGCCAACTTGCGTGCCGTGGTTTTTTCCTCCCAGATGCAACAAGCTGCATTTGTACTTCTTCAACAAGCACTCAAACTATAGTAGAATAGAAAATGTGTATGAACCCCACATGTTCATTAAAATGGACAAATAATCAAGTGGCCCCTTGTGGACCATATCTAACCAATTGGCCCAGGTCAGTTTTGAAAGTTAATAAACTGACTTTAAAGTGGACCTGTCACCCAGACGCAAAAATCTGTATAATAAAAGTCCATTTCAAATTAAACATGAAATCCAAATTCTTTTTTCTATTGAAGCATTCATAGCTGTTGTAAACTCGTTTAACAAGCTCAGCTGTCAATCAAATATTGTCTGCCCCTCCTCTATGCCTTGGGCATAGGGATGAGGCAGACAATTACTTTCACTTTCCATTCAGCACTTCCTAGATGTCACTTCCCTCCTCACATTCCCCCGTTCTCTTAACCATTTAATTGTGTAGCCAGGACATGGGGATGGACATCAGGTCCACAAAATGGCTCCTGCGTGCCATATGAATTCCCAGACTGAAGGAAACAAGTTTCAAATAATTTATACAGAGTAGTTAATTTTGCTTGGCTAAAGTGATGAAATAGGATTTGGAATATTTCTTTTGGGTGACGGGTCCCCTTTAAGCTGTGCAAACATACAGAAGCAGCTATGGTTTTTTGGTTCATAAATGCTGCCATGCTAGTAATGTAGCAGGAGTATAAGGCAGCACTGAGCTTGCTTAGTAAATATACAATATTAGCATTGTGATGCAACCTTGAATCGTGTCAGGAATGTGAACTTGTAAAATAGTGCAAGATAAACTATAGGTTTACATAAGTCATTGTGAAGCCTTGCTCAGACATTTGTATCATTCATAAGTTGTACTTGTGCCTAGCTGCCCTGTTAGCCTCTTAAATTTCTCTTTATTTGATATTTTCTTTGTTAAAGTTGAGTTTACAGTTGTTCCTGACTTCCCTGCTCCGATTTAGGCAAGAAGCTGCCTTCATTCTGCTATGGAAAATAATATATACAACAAGCTAGAAGGCAAATATTTCAAAAAAGTAAAGTTCACTCTGGAGAACCACATTTGATTCAGTGTATTTTATTTAAACACAACATGTTTCGGACAGACATGTCCTTCATCAGGTACTAGAAGGACATGTCTGTCCGAAACATGTTGTGTTTAAATAAAATACACTAAATCGAATGTGGTTCTCCAGAGTGAACTTTACCTTTACCTTGGATATATTGTGGCTTGGACGGTGCCACTGACTCTGTTGTATAGAACCCTGATACATTTGGAGTGAGGGACCACCCGACAATCAATAGAAATATTTCAAAAACTATAACAAAAAAAAAAATGAAGACCAACCAAAAAATTAAGAATTGAGAACATACTAAAGAATTTAGAACATACTAAAAGTGAACTTAAAGTGAGACTGACAGTAAAAATGTTCTTTTGAAAATATTAAGTTACCTATAGGTCATGCTGATCATTTTTCACTGATAGATCTGCTTTTCTAAGTAATTGTCACTTGAGTTTCTAAATCTGACTGTTTCGCCAACCTGACTGTCACATATCCGTCTGTTCGTTAAAGTTTCTAATGCTAACGGATTCCTGCTGCACAAATATGGCAGCCCCCTCATACAGGAACAGGGAAGTAAGAAAGGTAATGTAAAAGCGTCAGGCAAATACTTTTATGGCAAAATTATAAATAGTATTCAAAGACAATGTTATGATAGAAAAAAGGTTATTTTCCATTTTAGTATGATATAGAGAGTGATATTCTAAGTAGGGATGCACCAATTCGGCCATTTTCAGCAGGATTCTGTTTAGGCTGAATCCTGCGCGGCTCAACCAAATCCTAATTTGCATATGCAAATTATGGGCGGTGAGGGAAATCCTGTGACTTTTTGCCACAAAACAAGGAAGTAAAAAATGTTTTCCCCTTCCCACCCCTAATTTGCATATGCAGGTGCATATTTGTATATGCAAATTAGGATTTGTTAGTTATTCTGCAAAATCTTTCTCGAAAGAATTCGGGGGGTTGCCCTAATTCTGAGACAATTTGCAATTGGTTTTCATTTTTTATTATTTGTGATTTTTGAGTTATTTAGCTTTTTATTCAGCAGCTCTCCAGTTTGCAATTTCAGCAATCTGGTTGCTGGTGTCAAAATGACCCTAGCAACCATGCACTGATTTGACTAAGAAACTGGAATATTAATAGGAGAGGCCTGAATAGAAAGAAGAGTAATAAAAAGCAGCAATAACAAAACGTGTAACTTTATAGACCATTTGTTTTTTAGATGGGGTCAGTGACCCCCATCTGAAAGCTGGAAAGAATTAGGCAAATAAGTCAAAAACTATAAAAAATAAATTAATGAATTGAAAAGTTGCTTAGAATTAGCTATTTTATAACATACTAAAAGTTAACTTAACAAATTGTTATGAGTTCAACTGTGTGTTATGAGTTCTAGTGTAGGAATAAAATGGTTTCACAATAAATGCACCATGTTTAGCCTCTGCTTTTCAAACATTCACTGGGTCTATGGGAGCCAACATGTAAACTGCAAAGGCATTATGCCTTTATATAACTGTTTAAAAATAGGCAAAGTTACATCTCAGAAGCTGAAAATGCCAAAAATAAATTTTTTTTCAAGTAAGACCGCTAATTCAGCTTTTCAATTTCTTCTTATTTTTACTAAAAAGCTTAACCTACACACCCGGTGCATTAACTTCGAATTTCCCTGAGCAAAAGTGAAACTCGCTTGATGTGTTGCTATAATAGAGCCCCAGGGAAGAAACTTGCACTTAGAGAGCTTTCAATTGACGTTGCATTCATTTGTTTATTCTACTTTCCTGCTTCGATGATGTTTGTTTTGTCATGTAAACAAACACAATGAGGTGTATTTGTGAGAAGACAATACCTCTCAAAAGCAAGAGAATTGTATTTTGGGAGTATTTTTATTCTGAGAATCTTTGGGAGAATTGTTAAGTACCTTATCCACGACCCGCTGACCATCAAGAATCAGGAAGTGCTTTCATTGTTAACCGGAAGTGACATCATCTGAAGTAGGTGTGGTCAGAAAAAAGGAGTAAAAAAAATCGTTATTGAGAAGACCCGCGTCTATACCCGCACCCGGAACTTCAACCCGCAGTTTTTTGTAGGTAAACCGCGGGTACCCGACACGCTGCAGGACTCTACCATAAGCAGCTCTGTGAGGGGGTCACCAACTCTTTAACTGTTCTAAACGGATACATTTAGTTAATACATTTATCTGTGGCCCTGCTGAGCTGAATCCCTGGGTGTCATTTAAAGCAGCTGTTAGAATTGATACAATAGTTGCTAATATTTCACAGATGCTGCTGAGAATTGTATCATACTATAAAAATCATAGGAACGTGTCCGTATCAAAGAGGTGCCGCACGCTGAATATTTTCTTCCCCCCTGCGTGACGTCACTGGAGGGCGCTGCGTCAGTGAACAGGAGGAAAGAACGCTGCAAGGATTTGCATGCCTTTTAGGATTTTGCTTCACATTGCCTATCCATTCCCCATGTTCCTCTATGAGGGGGCTGCCATATTTGTGTAGCAGGAGCATTAGAAACTCTGACAGGCTGAGATGGGACAGTCAGGTTGGCAAAACAGTCAGGTTTAGGAACTAACAATTACTTACAAAAACAAGCCTCATCAGCATGAACTATAGGTACCTTTTAATATGCATTCATATTTTAAAAAGGAGTTTTTTTGTCAGTATCACTTTAAAGAATCTGTCTGACAGTTCATGGGGGGGGGGGGGGCGGGCGGTTCCCAACAGGACGAGACATAGATGAATTTAAACTGTGAATGTCATGTGAGTGTATTTTAATACTTGCTTTTAAAAATAAAAAAGGTATGTTTACACTTTTGCTGCTACATATATCCTACAGTTCATATCAGGAGGTGTGCTACGTCGTTGATGAGATCTTTATATGCAAATTGTAAATGTTTTATATATCGCCTATATATATCATTTTGTTACCAGCGCCCAGGCAGACACACCTATTATACACAGGTCAAGAAACACCAAATTCAGTTTGTTCAGTCCACTCTTGTGGCTGCATTCGCAGGCCCTTGGTGCAGAAAATGGAACCGATATCAGCACAGAAATGCGTGAGTATGCATTTTTGCACAGAAATGCACTCCCTGTATCTGCATTCATAGGCACTGCATCAGTCTGGGTGCAGACACAGGAGTTGGCTGAACACATCAGATTGGCTGTTTAAACAGAGACCGATATAGATGATGGATAGATAGATGGATAGATAGATGAATAGATGGGTACAGTAGATGATAAATAGATGATTGATAGATACAGTAGATGATAGATCAGCACCCAGTGGTCTGTGCGCCTTTGCACTGTTTCCCCTTTTGCTGAGAAACTTCATGCAACAAACAGGACCATGTAGACGAGCTTATTTATCAAAGAGTGATATTAGGGTAGGACTACATGGACGTTTTCGGTGGGATCGGACGCGCTGTGACAAAACGCCTGCGACAAGTCGCATGCAACAGAAATAAGGTAAGAGAGCTACAAATGTCGGATGAAGTTGCATCGTTGATCCGACACGCCTGTCGGATGCAGACACAGCAGACGCAGAACCTCCATGTAGTCCTACCCTTAGAGCTTGCCATAGTCAGCCTGAGTGAAATACTGCTACTTTTCTTAACTGCTGTGGGATTTGTGAACTCTTTTTTTCAGCCAATGATTAAAATACCCCCCAAAATCCCTTAGAAATGTGGTGAGATGTATTTTCACTGATAAATGTGCCCCATTAGGTGTGAGTAGAACCCAGCTGCAGGGAACCAATTCTAGCAGAGGGGGGCAAAAGGGCAATGGTGCATGGGACGGTGACCTTGTGGTAAAATGAGAAAAGTTCTGATCAGGTGGGGAAGTGGCATCAAAATCCACTTGTGTTCCCCAGCTGGAATGGCACATGTTCTGGCATCCCAGAGGTAGACCTTTAATAAAGGCTTTAAATGTGGGTGTATGCTGGTGACATTTTCATGATGGGAATGTAAGGCATTCAGGCTTGGAATGTGTCTGGTTTCCTACTCTGTTAAACTACAAAAGTATAGTCTATTAACCCTTAACAAGCATGGGCCAGTATGGACCTTATATGGGAACACAGTTAATTCTTCTCTAGTTAGCTCAGTATTGGGATATCAAAGTGGTGACCTGTCATGGCTGGTCCTGATGAAAGAATGCTTTTTTCCGATTAAGAATATAACTTTAGCTTCATTCTTTATTCCTGAACATTGTTTAAGGAAATATATGGCTACTTTGTGAATGTTTGTGCCATTTTTTTATATGTTCCATTTATGGTTTCCAAACAGCATTCATCCCATGTTGGATGTTGAAGCTAGGCATGAGCAACCTGCAGCACTTCTTATAATTATTGTTCTTTATTTCTATGGCACTGACATAATGCACAGCGCTTTATAGAGATTGTTCATCAAATCATTCTTTACCCCAGCAGAGCTTGCAATCCAAGTTCTGAATCACATTTTAATTCATACAACACAGTGTTAAACACAAATCCATTTAGGGAGTAGAATGTCAACATCTGTAAGGATCTCCGGTCTGTCAGCTGTGGTTTAAAGGAATTGTTATATAAGTATAAAAACTGGGCAAATAGATAGGCTGTGCAAAATAAAAATACATTTTCAAGATAGTTAATTAGCCAAAAATGTAATGTATAAAGGCTGGAGTGACTGGATGTGTAACATATTAGCCTGAACACTACTTCCTGCTTTGCAGCTCTCTTGGTTTCCACTGATTGGTTACCAGGCAGTAACCAATCAGAGACTTGAGGGGGCCAAATGGGACATAACTGTTGCTTTTGAATCTGAGCTGAATGCTGAGGATCAATTGCAAACTCCCTGAACACTTATGTCCCATGTTGCCCCTCTTAAAGTCAGAGAGCTGAAAAGCAGGAAGTAGTGTTCTGGCTATTCTGTTACACATCCAGTCACTCCAGCCTTTATACATTACATTTATGGCTAACCAAATGTATTAGAAACACTTTTTTATCTTACAGCCTATCTATTTATCCAGTTTTTATTTTTACACTGAACTGTTCCTTTAAAAGGGTTGTTCACCTTTGAGATACCTTTTAGTATAATACAGAGAGTGATATTCTGAGACAATTTGCAGTGGGTTTTCATTTTTTATTATTGAAGGTTTTTGAGTAATTTAGCTTTTTATTCAGCAGCTCTTCAATTTACATTTTAAGCATTCTGTTAGCTAGGGACCAAATTCCCCTAGCAACAGGGGTGCTTCGCCAATGAGGCGAGTTGAGGCTGTCGCCTCAGGCAGCAGCACCCCACTAGGTACCAGGGGCGGGGTACTTTAAGAGCTATTTCCCAGGGGGGAGGGGGGCAGCAGCAACTGCTGCTGCCTCAGGCGGCAGAGGGGCCAGGATCGCCCCTGCCTAGCAACCATGCAATGATGTGAATAAGAGACTGGAAAATGAATAGGAGAGGCCTGAATAGAAAGATGAGGATGGGGTCAGCGACACCCATTTGAAAGCTGCAAAGAGTCAGAAGAAAAAGGCAAATAACTATACAACTATAAAAAATAGATAATGAAGACAAATTCAAAAGTTGCTTAGAATTCTATAACATTCTATAACATACTAAAAGTTACCTTAAAGATGAACCACCCCTTGATTAAGGTACATGTGCAGTACTGTAGCAGTGTAGGAGTTGCGTGGTTTCTCCAGTCAAATCCTATTTTCCACGTTGAATAGAAGCCCATTCTAAGCCATCCGCCGCCATAAATACTCATCGTACAGACATTCGCTTTACGTGTCTTGCATCTGTTGCTTTTTTTCCTTAACTTTCCTTATTCTTTTTCTTTTCTTTTAACTCTGTCAGCAGAATTATTGTCTTCCTGTCTCCATATTCAGGTAGTATCTGTGGCAGAGTACCACCGCAGGATCGATGCGCTTAATACTGAAGAACTGCGCACTCTCTGCAGACGTCTCAAGGTGCCCTCTTCAGTAGTTACCCTCCACTCCTTTTCCAGGATCAAACATCTCCCGATCAGTAGTGTCCTTAGCAAACCGTAGAATATATTATTAAGGCCTGTCACGGTTACTGCACTATTGCCGCTCCCATTTGTCACTACAAAGGTTCTCTCCAAAAAATATATATATATATATATATATATATATATATATATATATATAGCTTGCAGTGATATAGTAATTTCATCACGTGTGTGCCTCATTGTTTGCTCTCTTGCTTGCATTAAGTGTTTCTCCTTGTGCTGGTCAGTGTGAATGTCTGTCCTTCCATATTCGAATTGTTTCTAAGGGGGATTTTTAGGGCTATGTTTGCAGTGTCATTGATTTGGTGTTTGAATCCTGTTACAGCCAGCTCGTGAAAGCAAATCTTACATAATAGCCCTAATTTCACTTATTATATTTGCACCCCAGAACTTCACCCAAGCAGCCTCTGACTGTGGACAATGCTGGGTTATATAGATGAACAACACCGCTGTACTTGTAGGATGTTACTTTCACAGCTGTGCAATATCTTTTTTTTGTTGTTTCTGCTTAAAGGAATTGTGCATTATAAAAATAAAAACTAGGTAAATAGGCTGTGCAAAATATATTTTTTCAATATAGTTAGTTAGCCAAAAATGTAATGTATAAAGGCTGGAGTGACTGGATGTGTAACATAATAGCCAGAACACTACTTCCTGCTTTGCAGCTCTCTTGGTTTCCACTGATTGGTTACCAGGCAGTAACCAATCAGAGACTTGAGGGGGCCATATGGGACATAACTGTTGCTTTTGAATCTGAGCTGAATCCTGAGGATCAATTGAAAACTTACTGAAGAGTTATGTCCCATGTGGGCCCCCTTAAATTCGCTGACTAACTCAGAATTAGAGAGCTGAAAAGCAGTGTTCTGGCTAGACATCTAGTCGCTCCAGCCTTTTGGCTAACTAACTATATTAGAAACATTTTTTATTTTGCACAGCCTATTTATTTACCCAGTTTTTTTAACTGTTCCTTTAATTTAAATATTGTTATGATGGGAGATCATTTAATTATGCTATGCTTTTTCCCAAAAACCATGTGTTATGCAGGTAAAGGATTTTTCATGTCCGTGACTATTTTTATTTTTCTGCCTCTTATAACACTGATAATAAGCACAGGCCTTGAGCAAATCAGTGCCTGCCTTTCAGGCCTTCTCACAGAAATGTTAACATAGTAAAAACAGGCTTGGATTTAAATCTATATTTTATTTAAAAAAAAAAATTGGTGGGGTTGATAGATCATATTCTGCATACCGTATATACTCGAGTATAAGCCGAGTTTTTCAGCCCCCAAAATATGCTGAAAAACTCTACCTCGGCTTATACTCGGGTCAAGCGCAAAAACGGTCGCTGGCGCCTTAGAATAGTAGCCGGCACCTAAGAATATTCGCCGGCGCCTTAGAATAGTAGCCGGCACCTAAGAATATTCGCCGGCGCCTTAGAATAGTAGCCAGCGCCTAAGTAGTCATCCAAAAACGAGATTGAAACTTACCAGAAGCTGCTGCATTTCTCACCCTCGGCTTATACTCGAGTCAATAAGCTTTCCCAGTTTTTGGAGGTAAAATTAGGTACCTCGGCTTATACTCGGGACGGCTTATACTCGAGTATATACGGTAATTTATGTTTGCGTCTGTCAAGGTCAGGAACCGATTACAATCTGGGTCCATCCTACACCATGTTAATGGTTAAGAATGTTCAATGTATGTCTCAGAGTGGTCTAAATTTATATTTTTTTAGGAGTATTTTTTTTTTAAGTTGGTTTGTGATTGCTGTGCTGTATATCACCATTTCTTCTAATTACTTGGCATCTCCTCCAGTAACATGACACAGAAGCAGACAGAACATTCATGGAATTCTTCAATCATTTTAAGAAGCGTTCTGTCATTAGCTAGTGAAGGCTCAGGAACATTACGCTCTATTAAGAGGATGCTTGTCTCTCTTTTAGATTCTCCTGCCCATAAGATGTAACTTCTAATTAGAATCAAATCTCTGTATAAAGTGGTGGCATCATATGATAAAGCTGCTGCATTTAATTAGTGGTGACTGTTACAGTCATATTGTGGATACTTGGAAATGGATCCCTCTCCTCGGCTGTATAGCTCTGGAGGGAATAATATAGATATAGTGATATACTACCGTATTTGCCCAAAAGTCCCGGGAAACAAAGGTTAATATGAAGTTTGGTCTCTTGGTATATCAGCCTTTATTATTCTGTAAGGCTATCTGCTAGTACTTCATACATTGTTGGTGTTCTGTATAAGAACTAAGACCATTGTATGCTACACACTTTAAGGCTACTGCCACACCAGGCAGATACAGATAAATGCAGTCCAAGAATCAGCCCCTACACTCCCATCACTTTCTAATATTCCTGCACAGCTTCATTCTGGGCACGGAGTAGATTTCAATGCTAAAAACGCACAGGTATGCATTTTGCTGCCGAAATTCATGCCATGTGCTTGTGCCGGATCCAGCACAGTTTCTCTGTATGCAGACACATTAGAAAGCTAGTAGAAGCTGTGACAAGCCACCCGCCTGTGCATGCACTTTTTGGGAGATTAGCATTTAGTAGAGAGTAGCAATAGGCAAATTGACCCGTTTTGCTTCACCAAAAATAGTCATAGAGGCGGGGCGTATCATATTTGATTGACAGCTCAAAATATTGAAATACCTTTATAACAGGTATGGATGTTTTCATGAAAATAAGAATGTGTTTCATGTTTAATTTGCAATGGGCTTTTATTATACAGCTTTATATGTGTAGGTGACAGGTCCACTTTAAATGCATTCTTTTTAGTGCACTTTCCTCGAAGACAGTGATGTTTCCCAAACACCCTGTCACAGAGCGTAGGGGCTGATTGTTGGCCTACATTTATCTGCAAGCTGAGAATCCTCCTGGTGTGATTATTTGACTTGTCAACCTGTAGCCTTATAGTTCATTATCAACTAAACAACACTTTATTTACATAATCTACAGTTGTGCTTCTGAAGGAAATACACCTAGTGCAGGGTTATAATAAGTACATTAAGTGCACACTGTATGTGTTACTTGTTCTTTACTTTAACGAGCCCAAGATCTGGGATCATATAGTTTCCCTGAAACGCATTTTTTTTGTACTTTATGAAAGTGTCACTTTGAGAAAGTGAGTGCTGTTGCTGGTTACATTGTTACCATTTTCATACTCTTGTATCCTTATCTGAAGATTACAACAAGAGAAGACGTGAACTCGAAACAAGCCACAAACCTTAAGAATGATCAGGAACCGGAGTCTTTTCGTCCAAATCTCAGTGATCCCAGTTCTCTTTTGCAGACTGAACAAATTGAAAAGGTACTGTTATTATTATTATTATTTGCCCTTTTTATTTTGCTCTAGTGTAATGTGGCCAGTGACATTCCCCAACAGCAGTTTTGCTGCTTTCCTTTTACATTTTATCGTTTGTGAATAAAAAAACACATCTGTCTGTCCAATGCATTTTTTAGTAACCTTAGTATCTGGTCTTTCGACAGTTAACGAAGAACCTTCCACCTCGGACAATAGGCTATCCATGGACACTTGTTTATAGTACGGCAAAACATGGCATGAGTCTGAAAACACTGTACAGAATGATGCTTGGCTTGGACACTCCAGTACTCTTGGTCATTAAAGACAGTGATGCACAGGTACAGTGATATGTTGGTTTTCTTTGGGTGGCTACTTTGTGTGACGGTACCACTTACAGTGGACACAGACCGTTCCAACTCTGTGGGTGGGGAACCATCCTCATCACACAGATCGTATATAAGGAACGTACCTCGTTGCTCACACAGATTGTATATAAGGAACATACCTCATTGCTCGTTGCTCACACAGATTGAATATAAGGAACAGACGTCATTGCTGGTTGCTTTGTCACCTGCTCTGCCATGTCCCTAAAGAGACCTTACAGCCTGCTGCATACCATCCAATATAACTTGCTCCACTTAAAACAGCTGAGCTGAGATTAGCAAGCAAAAAAATAATATATATATATATCACTTTGAAAAAGGTCAGACTGTTTCTATATCTATATATATTACACACACACACACACACACACACACACACACACACACACACACACACAGATGTCACAATATAAGGCTGATTAGTAATTAATACAGATAATTACTACATGGCAGAAACCTGTGCAACTAACATTAGAATTTAATAATCAGCCTTGTATTATAGACAAACCTCATTTTTTATGATGTAAAATATGGTATTTTTAGCCACATTCATTGTTAGGTTTTAGTTCTCATTTAATCCATGCCTATTTTAACTCCAAGTTACGGTAAGATGTTTTGCAGATAGACCAGAAAATAATGACATTCTCCAAAACTGTTCTTCGTGGGTTTTTTTCCACCAAACTTCTCTAGTAAAGCTTATATTAATGTCAAACAGAACATTTTGTTCGAAAAAACCGTGCCACTACCGAGCAGAGGTTGCACACTACCCAGTTGTTTTGCATCACACAAAAATGTGGAAGAAGGCATACAACCAATTTGGATACCCTGCACAGTAGTGTAAAGATATTTTAGAGGTTTTGCAGTGGAGCAAAGTGCAGCTAAAGTGCTCTACCAGTTGTTTGGCATTGGTCAGCCTTAGCCCTTCAATGGATGATATACCTGGAATTGTTGCTGTCTGTGAAGTGAATCTGCTTTCTTCCCTCGTTAATGCAAATAGAGAAGCGACCTTTGACATCCGAGCTGTTACCAGTATCTAATGGGAGGTTCATGAAACTGCACTCAATATTGCTAAATTGTTAGTAAGTGGCACACGGCGAATGATGGCTTGTAAACAAATATCTACATATTGTACACTATAGTTATTCCCCTTCTGGGAATTTTTCTATCAATATTTTGTGTTGCTTTAGTTTTCTTGAATATAATTTTGGCAACCGTCTAGCCGCTCTGCTTAACCGAGAGGCAGGGCTGTATTTAGGTCCGATGCTGCCCTAGTGACGTCACTTCAGCATTCTTGCTGTAACCTCCTACCCCTCAGCTCCATCACCGGATTTCCTATGGAAATCCGTGGCAGAGGGTGGAGAGGGTTTAAAAAAAAAAAAATGAAAAAAATAGGCACCTCAAGGGCTGCCCCTAAAACCGTGCCGCCCTAGGCACAGGCCCTTGGGGGCCTATATATTAATATGGCCCTGCCAAGAGGTTGGTTTTATTTGGATCTAGGGAACTTTCTCACTGAGAGAATTTTATAGAGTAATGATACCTGGCTTGTGTGTTCTTGTCAGCACTAAATCCGTCAGCTGCTGACTGGTACTGCAGTATTGTTATTAAAAGAATTTTAATCACTTTCAAGCCATTCACACTTCTCTTTCTGCCCCACAGTCATGTGCTCAGTCCTTTGGGGGCTTTAAAAGCTTCGGTCTATTATAGATGCAAGGAAACAGCTCTGTAGATTCCTAAAACTTGTCTAATAGATTAGTATGGGTGATTAGCGGAACCAAAACACTTGCGCTCTAAAGTATGGGGATGCTGGGAGACCAGTGTTCCCATAGCACTTACCACTTTTACATCTGCAGATTTTCCAACTGTACCGACCATGAAGCCATGTATTCCTTTCTCCTGACACACACCTGTAAATTAGATAGATCCATGAAGAAAGGTTAAAGGGACACTTCACCTTTACAAAACTTTAACATTTTTAACTACAGGTATGGCCTCGGTTAACTGGAAAGCTCAGAATTATATCTCCCATAGACTCCATTTTTCAAAATGTGATTCTTTGATAAAATGTATTTACTTTTCTTTATAATGATAAAATATGGCATTGTATTTGATCCAAAATGTAATTAATCCGTATTGGAGACAAAACAATACAATTGGGTTTATTTAAAGGGATTATGTCATGATTTTTATGATGTAGTTTTTATTTCTAAATGACACTGTTTACACTGCAAATAATGCACTCTACCATATAAAATGTTATTCTTGAACCAATAAGTGTATTTTTTTTAGTTATAAAATTGGTGTGTAGGCAGCCATGTTAGATCATTTTTCCTGGTCATGTGCTTTCAGAAAGAGCCAGCACTTTAGGATGAAACTACTTTCAGGCAGGCTGTTGTTTCTGCTACTCAATGTAACTGAATGTGTGTCAGTGGGACCTGGATTTTACTATTGAGTGCTGTTTTTAGATCTACCAGGCAGCTGTTATCTGGTTACCTTCCCATTGTTCTGTTGTTTGGCTGCTGGGGAAGGGGAGGAGTTGATATCACTCAAATTTGCAGTAAAGAGTGACTGAAGTTTATCAGAGCATATGACTGTGGGCAGCTGGGAAACTGACAATGTGTCTAGCCCCATAGATTTCAAAATTACATTTCTTTTGAAAAATGAATTTCAGTGTAAAAGTCTGCTGGAGCAGCACTATTAACTGATGTGTTTTGAAAAAAGCATGTTTTCCTGTGACCGTATCCGTTTAATTAATTATTTTTTAGTAGACAAAGTGTTGAGATCCAAATTATGGAAACATCCCTAATCCGGAAAACTCCAAGCATGGTACCTGCTGTACACCACAAATAATGACTTTTCTGGTAAATAGTGGCTACATTTCTCAGTGCCAGCATTATTTTAGCTGACCCTACTGAGCATGCTCCCCAAGTTGTACTGACCTCTGTCATAGAGCAGTTGTAGCCAAGAAATTTCGGTCAACCGCACACCAACACCACCCTTCCTGAACTTGTCACCTGGTGCACAACGATAGAGGCTTCGGCCACCACAGAATTCCATAGAAAAAGACCTTCACTGGCACACAGGATTTTTAGCTGCAGGGCAAGCCCTTGCAATTTTTTAATGCAGTGCAGGTGCAACGTTTCGGAGTCTCCTGTCTATTAACATTGTTTAGGAACCTTTATGGAATCCATAGGAGAATGTGATTGGATCAAATCCCATAGTAGGCTATAGCGAACATAAAGGGGCACATTTACTAAGCTCGAGTGAAGGATTCAAATGGAAAAAACTTCGAATTTCGAAGTATTTTTTTGGGTACTTCGACCATCGAATAGGCTACTTCGACTTCGGTTCCAACGATTCAAACTAAAAATCGTTTGACTATTCGACCATTAGATAGTCGAAGTACTGTCTCTTTAAAGATACTTTGACTACTTACTTCGGTAGTTTAAACCTACCGAGGTTCAATGTTAGCCTATGGGGACCTTCCCCAGCACTTTTCTAAGTTTTTTTTTTTTTTTGATCGAATAAATATCCTTCGATCGAACGATAAAGGATTTTATCGTTTGATCGATCAAACGATTTTTATTTGATAGATCGATTAAAGTATTTTCGCTAAAAACCTTTGAATTCGAAGGATTTTACTTTGAGAATCGAATTTGAGGGTTTATTAACCCTAGAAATTCGACCCTTGATAAATCGGTCCCTAAATGTTTTCCAAGGTTTGCTTTTATTGGATCGAATAGTCATTAAAATTTGATCATTGCGGTAGTAACTTTCGTTGATTTCTATTGATCAGAATCGATGATTCAGTAAAGATCAAAGATCAGCCCTAATGTTTTGAACAAGAGGGGTTGTGTGATATGAAACTGGTTTAGAACTGGTTCAGTTATTTGGTTTACTTGACTTCCAGACGCTACATAAATTGGTGCTACATACATTTCTACTTAAAGAAGAAGTAAATCTCAACAAAGAATTTGGCTATTAAACACTATACTGTATCTTGTGTTTAAGAATTCTGTACCAGCCCAAGGCTACTACAGGCCTTAATCAGTGAAGATCCGTACCTCTGGGTATGCCCCCAGTCTAGATCATTGTTGTTATAGAGCTGCTCAACTGGTGTTATAAATTCAGTATATAAAATAACCAGCTTTTTAAGCTTATAATGTTTTTTATTGTGATTTAATATTATTTCACCCCACCTACAATTTCATGTTCACATCACTCATCATGCAGTTGTATTATTATTGGACTGATGGTTTTAGCTGCATGCATCTAAATTACTGTTTATTTATTGGGATTTTTTATTTTATTTTTTTTTAGATTTTTGGTGCTTTGGCATCAGAACCATTTAAAGTGAGTGACTGCTTTTATGGCACTGGAGAAACTTTCTTATTCACTTTCTGCCCAGATTATGAGGTAAGCGCAATGCATCTTGCTGCTAGTCATTGTTAAAGGAGAAGTAAAGCCTAACTAAAGAAGTAGCAAGAAATGTTGTACATTATGCTTTGTGCTTCTGTACCAGCCCAAGGCAACCACAGCCCTTTAGCAGTAAGATCTATGTCTCCAAAGATGCCCCAGTAGCTCCTCATCTTCTTTTCTGCTGATTCACAGCACATGCTCTGTGCTGCTGTCACTTACTGAGCTTAGGGACCCACTCACAATATACAGTACACATAGAATAGAAATGTCACAATATAAGGCTGATTAGTAATTAATACAGATAATTACTACATGGCAGCACAGAAACCAGTGCAATTAGCCTCAGAATTTAATAATCAGCCTGTAGCATCAGCTTATATTACAGACCAACGTCATTTTCTGCTGGATAATTAGTGACGACCCCTAAATTTAGCTTCTCAACAGCTGCTCAGAGCCCACTGAGCATGTGAGTGTCACAGACACTTTCCAAGATGGTGACCCCCTGTGACAAGTTTGAAGTCCTGGATCATTGCTGCTAGTGACAAGCTGAAAATTTACACTGCTGCAATAAGTTCAATATATACAATATGGTTTTTTAACTAAATGGTATTTAAAGGAGAACTAAACCCTAAAAAAAGTTGTCCCTCCAGGCCACAATGTCATTAAACAAGATTCTGGGCTGACAAATTAGAAGGGAAACATTTACAAAAGATCTAGTATTCCCCTAAATTAAATAGGCCTTGTATTTTGCCTATTAGGTTTTTTTTTTTTTTTTTATTAAAGCCTGTTTTCCAATTTTTTGCCATTATAAGCACTAATTTTAAAGTTGAGCTATGTTTACTGAACTCACC